>JALAZF010000898.1:0-600000 GCA_022829125.1 Lathyrus tuberosus
GATATGCAAGAAAGAGGGGATATACAAGATAAAGGGGAAATAAAGAGCCAAGCAAAAACTTCTCATAAATACGTTTTGTCATCATAAAAAAGGGAGTAAGATTGAAATCAGATATCAAGATTGCATAAGGTTTGGAAATCAAAAGATTAAATCATGAAGTTTAAGGTATCAATCGAAATTAATTTATGCATAGATGTTAAGTTCTCAAGTCATTTTTTATCTAAACCATTCCTAACCATTTTTGTATCAACCCTTGTCAAGGTACATCTTTAAATTAGAAAAATTTCAAAGTTTTCATTGAAGGAAGCGATTGACATGGTTGAAGCAAACAATTGTTCAATGTCCCTACCAAGAAAAATTGAAAAATGAACTAATGACAATCATTTGACAGGGTATAAGAAATCATTTGACAATTATTTGAACGTTGAAACTAATGACAATCCACTGAAGTCTGAATATCATTTTTTCCAAAACCTTCAAGATATGAATACCCCTAGTTCTCAAACTATGAGAATAATACCAGAATCTGGAAGAAATTCTATAATGTTAAGGATCCTAAACAAAGTTGTCCTGGTTAAAATGGACCTAAACAAAAAAAGGTGAATTGCCCTCTATTTTCCCATAGGCGTGTCAATCATGGAGAGACCAATGGTCACACTTTAATGAAGTGTGATTGGACCATAAATATATGGTTTGGGTATAGGCTGAACTTGAATTTTGATAATTATCAATGTAATTCGTTCATTAGTTAGCTATAGGAAACTTAAGCTACAAGGATATTAATACCATAAAACTAGTCATGGCCATTCGCTATAGCATATGGTGGTCTAGGAACATACAATTTTTTGAAGAGAAGTCTATTAATATAGATGAAACTATAAAACGTGTAGAAAGCATGATAAATTAAGATATTGAAAATAATAAGATTAATAACTAAAGACTGACTAATAATTCTCGTGGTTATGACCAAAGATAAGTCTAACAAAAAATCTCAAAAAAAGCAGTAGGAGGAATAATGACAAACAAAAACCCACATGTCATAGAAGAATTCATACTTATGTGCAAACCATGATCATACATTCAAACAAAAGCAATGTGCAGCAAGATGATCAAACTTACATGAAGGGAGACAATGTAGGTAGCTTGCAAGCATCTTAGAACAATGGGAGAGATAACCTGAATGGTAGAAGGCAAGAGATCACAATTTAAATTTTCAACAATAGTGGGGCTAAAATAAAAGAGAAGAAAGGAAAAAAGAACAATACCTGGAACATAGGTATTCGGATAAACGAGAACATCATGGAGAACCAAAGAAAACTCCAAACTAAAATGATGCCCTTGAACAACGAAGAGAAGGCATCAAAATCAATACCAAAAATAGGGATCTAATGAATTATGAAATAAATAACAAAGGTAAAATGAAAAGTACCACTCATGAAGACAATTAGGAAGCCGAAAGGATGAAAAAAATTGTAAATCACTCTGTCACACAAATAAAAGCAGTGATGTTAAAAATCATATGGTTAACAAGCAAGATAACCAGAGTATATTTATAAAAAATGTTATCCCTCTACCC
This sequence comes from Lathyrus tuberosus, assembly GCA_022829125.1. Classification (NCBI taxonomy): domain Eukaryota; kingdom Viridiplantae; phylum Streptophyta; class Magnoliopsida; order Fabales; family Fabaceae; genus Lathyrus; species Lathyrus tuberosus. The sequence goes on from JALAZF010000898.1 coordinate 1,577, forward strand.
CTACAAATTAAAATTTTGGACCAAAATACCCCTATATAAATACCTGTGTTTAAAAAAATCACTTTTTTCCTCAATTCATTTCAGAGAGCGAGATCTCGTGAAAACCTATTTGATTCCATTACAAACCAGACAACCCAGACAGAAGATATCCAATTCTTTTGTTTTTCAACACCGGAGAACTTAAGAGTAAGTTATTTGGTTTGTTGTAGGAAAAAGTTACATCCCGAAGAACTTGGGATATAGTATTTCAGTTCAAAGATATTCTACACTGGAAAACTAGCTTTTTGGTTATCCGGTTTTGAAATTTTTCTGGAGAATTTAGTTTTCAGTTTTCCGGTTCGTTTTTTTTTTACTTCCAATTTTTTGGTTATTTTTAGTGGCTCGCATTAGAGGCCAGGACATGAGCATTTATCGACGATATAGTGAAGAACGACAACCTCAACAATCGAAAGATCGAGAGGAAGATCAGATAGGTGCACCTGAGCCTCGTCCAATGCATCCAGAGTTCCCCAGTGGGTCGTTCGATACGTCTCTTCTGGTGAGGTATCAGGACCACGTTGCTCACCATTTATGGTTCGACAAAGTAAGTTAATCTCTGTCATTTTATATTGAGTTCAATTTAATGTTAATTATTTTTTTGTAACATATATTATGAAATATTTTTAGGAGAGAGTTTCGAAGAAAGAATTAAAGATTGTTGCACATGGTAGCAAATTGATCGAATGGTTTCCACACAGTCTCTCACCGGTGATATAGAGATGGTTGACTGATTTTGGTCTATCCTTTCTATAGAAAACCAATTTGTTGAGGATAAACCAGAATTTAGAATCAGCATTTATGGAGAAATGGCATCCAAAAACATCATCCTTTCATATGCCATTTGGTGAGATGACCATTACATTGGACAATGTTTCTTGTCTTCTTCATTTATCGTGTAGGGGTGTTATGTAACCCTACAGAAGGTTTCACTGATTCTGATTATATTACTCATGCTATTGATTTGTTGGGTGTTTCGTAGGAGGAGGCAACTGAAGAGGTTCGTAGTTCTATAGGTGCTTATTATAGGCTGGATTGGTTTAAGGAGATTTTTACACGTCAGCGAGCTGAGAGTAGATTTAACTGTGCAGCTAGAGCCTATATGCTGATGTTGGTAGACTGCACCATTTTTTCCTACAAAACTTTTACTCTTGTAAAGGCAAAATATTTATTACTATTTCGGGACTTGCCTGGATGTGGTAGATACTATTGGAAGGCAGATGCACTTGTCACACTCTACAAATATCTAGAAGATACTTCCTTTTTTACTTGCAAGCAACTTGGGGGTTATGCCTCTCTGCTACAGGTACAAATGTTTTACTTTTATTTTATTTTGACTTATATTAACTTATTTATAATAATTTTAATTGGTAATATTCATGTTATGTAATAGTGTTAGATTCATGAGTATTTTACAATTGTTGGCTAGAGAGGATTTTCTAAGATTTTACTGATATCAGTAGTCCACTTCCTAGGGCGATGAAATGGATGTATAAGGAAAGTGCGCAGAAGATTAATAAGCTCATGTTTGTTTTGGATGGATTGACATCTGCTGATATCATTTGGCGCCCTTTTGAGGATCATAGACAACACCGGTCGTTTGATGATATATGCTTGTACAGGGGTGGCCTGAAATGGTAAGGTACAATTGTACTATACTTATTTGACATATGTTTGCATAAGTTTTGATATAGGCAGTATATATCATCTCCACCTCGTGATTTGACACACTTGATGTGGATTTTGAGTGGATTACATATCATGCGAGTGTGATGGAAGTGATATGTGTGGCTATTTTTGCTATCACCCCATATGATGTGGTGGCCGATTACTTAGATTGGTACTACAGGGTGTCACATCCTTATTTGGTACCACCACCTTAGGGGGAGGTGAGACATGTCTCAGTTTCTGTCTATGATGAAGGACCGTCAGATCCGAGGTTATTATATATTTCACACGAGTTTCATCATTATTTACATCGTCACGAGGCAGAAGAGGATGGAATGATTTTGCTTAGGTCTTTCAAGCACTACGTGTAGCTCAGGGTGGATCGGTACCTCAGGGCAGACTAGTACCTAATGTTAGTGAGGACGATGACGATTGATGTATTATTTACTATTCAGACTTGTGTAGTATTATTCAGACTTATGTAGTATTATTCATACTTATGTAGTATTTTTCAGAATTATATTTTTTTGATACTTTACTATTTTAAGACTTATACAATATAATCCAAAATATACCATGAATTCAATATAACATGAAGTCAATTGTCAATACAAACCAAAATATAACAATCACATTATAATTATAATCTAACATATTATGGCACCACAACCATAAGGTGCTGCCAATGTTGTAACCTTCCAACAAATCCTATCACTCTTAACATTTCAAAGAGACTACTTCTGGAACCTCTCATAGAGTCTGCTTCTGGAACCTCTAATTTCATTATCCAAGTTATAACGAACCATTGACCAGCCATCCTCACCATATCCATGAAATGGTGCGATGACTCTAAACCCACAATTTCGATCACTCTTAACTTCAATAATGTCATCAATAAATGGTCTGATATGATCTAGAAATTTCACAATGAACTTATAAGATGGTTTCTTCTTTGAGGTATGGGATAATTGTGAACATGAAATCTTTGAAGATTTTTAAGAAATGCAGTTTTCTTGATCAACATAATCATGATATGAAGGATCACGATAAACATCATATCCCACAGGTTTCTTCTCTTTCGTCTTCACCCCTCCATTGGTTTTTATTTTTTCAAGTGGTGGACACATCCTTGTTATAGTGGGGTAAGCAATTTCACAAACCCTGCTTTTTAGTGCTCTTTTTCCTGCAACATCTAGTGACCTAAAACTTTTCCATAGTGCATCAAATACATTGGTCATGTCCACCTCTGATCCATCCTATATATCTACCTCTTGTTCACGTTCCATACTTAGCTTCCTCCAATGGATATGAATAGCATCAATTGGTATTGGTTCACCACTCAATGTGTATCTCCCTAACTCACAATCCCAATGTAACCCGTATACTTTTCTATGAGTACACCCGCACATTTTGGTGTTTGTACCCACCATGTACACCCTAAACCACTCTTCAGCAATGTGTCTCAAAGCAGCTATTGATACTGATCCATGCAAATTCACATAAAATTTACTAGTGTGCGCATGCTCAACTTCACTAAAAACTTTTCTGAAATGAAGCTCTAATATTTTCCTAATCGCACCTTGATATTGTCATTATGGCCTCCCAACAGTAGAACGAATCACCTAAATTGTTCTCCAACATCTGCTTTAGTTTACAATACGCAGACTGAATCCTAAAAAAATAAGTATCCTTAATATTAAAATAAACAAACTATGGCTAAAATCACACACCTTACCTAATAGTCGTGGTGTTGCCCAAATGCAACACTTGACTGATCCAAGCTCCAACAAATCTCTGCATGTGAGGAGTTAACCATATGTCTTTTACATAATCAAAAAATGGTCTAAAATCCACACATGTGTGCTTAAGTTGTTTCAACTTTTGATGGTACTCCACCTCATCATTAGCTTTTGCAAGCTCATACCATATTTTCTCTATCATCTTTCGCATATCATTCACAACATACTCCTTGCACTTTGCTTTCATATTTTTGTTGATGTGAAATCGACAAAGCAAATTAACTATCCTTGGAAATATTGTTTCAATTACTTTCATCAAAGTAAGAACTCTATCAGTTAAAATCACTTGTGGACATAACCCTTTCTTAGTAAACAACTGTTTCAACTTATCCAATACCCAACAAAAATTCTTTGTTTGCTCAGATTCCATATAGGAAAATGTAACAGCAAATGTTAACTCAGTCAATATCATACCTGTTGAACCCTAAATTTTACCCCTAAGATTTCCCACATCTCATTTACATCTTCGCATCAGAGACAAGATCACACATTGGTTCCTCTATTCCTCTCATCTTTGGGTTTATGCCTTGCAGGGATCACTGAGCATCTGTGTGTTTCTTATTTGCCTTTATTTGCTTATGTTTACTAACCTTTAATCAAAATCCAAAAATATGTTTGTTTTCCTTTCACTAACTTTTTCTGGAAGAGATTTGGATCAAGAATGTTAAATACCAGTTCCTCAACTCAAATCAAATTCATCTGAACAAAGTCAAAGTTGATCTGCAAACAATTCAAAATCATCTGGTCAAGAGCTTCCAATAATTGATTGACTATTATTAAAGAGACTCCAAGGTTCATGTGTTTATTTTCATGCCTTCTTTGACAAGCAAAAGAATCGAGACAGAGCCAAGACAGCACAGTAAAAACCCATTTTTCGCAGTTTTTCACTGTGTTAATCGATTAACCAAAATTTGCCTTAAATTGGTTAATCGATTAACACGTGCAATTTTTGGCTAAAAACAGCAAATTCAAATTTTGCAGCATTTTGGCACCAAAATTCACTTGTTTCATCATGAGAATATTCTAGATCACTTCCAAATAATTCCCCTACATAATCACAATTAATTCCCACCATACACCCTCATTAATCACCACTTTATCTTGATTTTGCCTCCAAATTCAAATTCCAAGCCAAATTTTGGCTCCAACCCAAGCTCCAAGCCACCAAAATCCCAAGCCTAAATTCTATAAGTAGAGGCTTCATTTCATTCATTCCACAAGCTTTTGATAGCCAAATTCACCTTGCAAAAATTTCTCTCAATTCTCTTCAACTACCAAATTCACCAAAAGCTCATCCTCCATTAAAGTTAGTAAGTTTTTCATTAAAGCTTACTAATCTTTGAGCTAAACCTTCATCAAAACACTTCTTCAACTTCAAATTTTGTAGATCAAAGATTTGGAGTGTGGTTATTAAAGTTGATTTAAAGCATTTTCAAATTTGGAAGTGGTAAACTCTTGATCCACCATTGTTGTGCTTAATTCTCATCTTCCACAATGTGATCTCTTGTTGGTCTTTGTTGCTTGATTCTTTTAGCAGCATTTTGTGATTCCATTAGTGTTAATTGCTCTTAATTTTATGGGATTTTCGTGCTCAATTGCATCCATGATCATGAGGTATTTGACGAAATGATTGAATCATGGAATGCTGACTTTTATGCTATTTTTTTGATGTCCTGTCTGTGTTAATCGATTAACCAAATGTGTCATGGCCGCCAAAAATATCGAGTCGCCATCATCCTTTATTCGTCCAAAGGACAGGAAAATAATGATAAAACCTAAATCCTAAGGGTGAGACACTAAAGTTCGGGAGTCGATTAAGCGAGAGGAAGGTGTTAGGCACCCCTCACTTCCATTGTACTCAATGGGATCCTCCTTAAGTTCTAGGGTATGTTTGTTTGTTACTTGAATGCTTAATTGTTCATATTTATTTACAAAATCCTTATTATTATACAAAGAAGATGAATTTAATCTAAGAGGGGGACCCTAAGTTTTTTATTATTATTGTACTCGCAAGGGTTTGCACCCTATGCCTACGTACCTTTAAATTTGAAGGATCAGAGTATCGTAGTTCACCTCCCCTATCCCATTCCTATTCTCATTCCCATTCCTAATCCTAATCCTAATCCTTTATTTATACTCTTGGATTACAAGAGTCTTATCCCATTCCCTTATCCCTTATTTATACTCTCGGATGAAGAGTTCTATCCCATTTCCTTATCCCTTATTTATACTCTCGGAAGAAGAGTTCTATCCCAATTCCTTATCCATTATTTATACTCTCGGATGAAGATTTCTATCCTAATTCCTTATCCATTATTTATACTCTCGGGTGAAGAGTTATATTCCAATTCCTTATCCATTATTTATACTCTCGGATGAAGAGTTCTATCCCAATTCCTTATCCATTATTTATACTCTCAGATGAAGAGTTCTATCCCATTTCCTTATCCCTTATTTATACTCTCGAATGAAGAGTTCTATCTCATTTCCTTATCTATTATTTATACTCTCGGATGAAGAGTTATATCCCACTTCCTTATCCATTATTTATACTCTCGGATGAAGACGTCTATTCCAAATCCTAATCCATTTATTTATACTCTCGGATATCAAGAGTTTTATCCCTAATCCGTTTGTTTATACTCTCGGATATCAAGAGTTTTATCCCTAATTCGTTTGTTTATACTCTCGGATATCAAGAGTTTTATCCCTAATCTGTTTGTTTATACTCTCGGATATCAAGAGTTTTATCTCTAAACTGTTTGTTTATACTCTCGGATATCAAGAGTTTTATCCCTAATCCGTTTGTTTATACTCTCGGATATCAAGAGTTTTATCCCTAATCCGTTAGTTTATACTCTCGGATATCAAGAGTTTTATCCCTAATCTGTTTGTTTATACTCTCGGATATCAAGAGTTTTATCCCAAATCCTATCCACTATTTATACTCTCGGACAAAGAGTACTATCCCATGTCCTATCTGGTTTCTATCCCTTGAATCATCCTAATTGTATCACATTTTATACTAAATTAAATTCCAAACCCTACTTTTATTCATTAGTTATAATTATCTAATTATTTTATATTAGTTAATTATCTAACTACTTAAATACTTAACTGATTATTTATTAACCCATCCTAAATTAACCCCTAACTATTACTTAATCAATAAAGAAATAATAAGAACGCTCCAAATTATAAAATCACCATGCTAATTATTTTTAAATATATCATTAAGCCTTACAAATTATTATTTGTTTAATTAAACGACTTAAGCAACACCTTTAATTTAATTAATTAAATTAAATAAAAAAAATCTAAATTCTATAATTATAAGAATTATTAAAACTAAGCCCAAATTAAACCCCTTAATCCCTGAGTACCCAATTAAAACCTAAAATTAATTATTAATTTAAATAACCAAAAAGAAAATTAATTAATAAAAAAAGTCAGGGGGTGTATATTGTGCTAAAACGTTTGGGCCAGACGAACTGGGGGGTGTGAGTAACAAAGGGCTCTAAGCCCAAAACGCGTGGAGCCCATTCGTGAGGGCAATTCCACATTGAGAGAGTCTGATCTTTAACTTTCCCCACACCGTCTGATCAGGATCCTAAGGCCCTAGACACTCCTAATCTTATCCATAAATCCCCTTGACTAGTCCAAGTATGCGAAACAGAGGGCCATGATGTATAGTCAACGCAGGCCCACCGTGGGGATGTGTGCATGCGAACGCCAGCTGACCGTCGCAGTCAGCCTATCCAAGGGCAAGGGAGACACCACTTGGCGTCCATTAGTAGCGACGAAGAGAGGGTATATAACCCTATCCTCTCTCTGATCCCTCTCATTTCTCACTTCTCTTTCTCTCTCTTCATTTCTCCCCCTCTCTCTATCTCTCAAATCTTTCTTCTCTCTTCCCTCGCCGGTGAGGCCTCCAGCCACCGCGCGCCGTCCCCAAACCCTCTCCAAAACCCAGATTCCGGTTGGCCTTCAACCGGAAACCTCCACCTTAAGAACCCTAAACCTTATTTACCCATAAACCTCCCTATTTCTTCAAGGTTCGCGAAGAACCCTAACCCTCGCCTTCAACCCAAAACCCAACAACCCCAAGAACCCTAAGGGTTCTGCGAAGAACCCTAATCTTCAACCCATGAACCCTAACCCTATTACCTGAACCCTAACCCTTAAAGAATGAACCCTAGGGTTCATAACAAGAACCCTAACCCAGTTTTAAACCCAGAAAACCCTAAATCAAATCAAACCCAGGAATCTTAACAACAACAATTCTCAACATCAATGGTTCATCAATCAGCCACAACAAAGTTTCAAAGCTAAGTGGTTACCTTCCCTTGCCGTGACCTTATTTAGCTGCTCTGATTCCTTCTTCTCCAATACTTTCTTCTAATCCTTTCCTTTCCTTTTGTGCGCAGGTGATTAATGGAGGTCGAGCTCAGAGAGGTTAGGGTTCTAGTGATGAACCCTAATTCTCTATTTGCAAGAGCTTTCAGTGATGGGTTCAAGAGATTTGCACAGTAATTGTTCGTTAGCGTAGGGTTCCCCATCTTTCTGAATTTTCTTAGTTTATTTAGACAAAATTTAGGTTAGAAAATTAAATCTTAGATTCATTTTAGGAAACTTTGAATCTGATTCATGTAAATTTGATTATTTGATTTGATTTTGTAATTAGATACTTGGATTTGATTGTGTTTTAGAATTAGGGTTGTAATTTTGGATTCTGATTCATATCTGTAATTTTTTTTGAATAATTAATAGAGTGATCTGATTTTGCAAATATCCTATTTCAGTTCCAATTCCTTGCGCCATTTTAGGGTTTAAGGGTTGGGGAAGAAGAAGACCCCACCCTGGTTAACTATTTTGACTAACAAAACTAATTAAAAAAATAATAAAAGACTCCTTAAATAAAACGAAAATAATAATATTGATAATGCCAGCAAAACCGGTCCCTCTCCTCATGACAATAATTAATTTTTAATTTAATAAAAATCAAAATCCTAATAGCTTTAGAATATGGCCCCTGCTTAATCAAATTTTAAATAATAATGACGATTATCCACTAATAATCTTACTAATAAAAGTTTTCCTAATTCTAAATTTTCCTAATATTAGCAAATCCTCAAAATAATTGAAATATTTAAATTATTCTAATGACCTTCAGTTTTTCCTAAAATTTAATTAAAAAACAGTAGAATAATTAATAATCATTTGATATAATTAATCTTTTACTTAATGACCTAATGATAGTACTAATGAGAAACTCTCACACTAATCTTAATGATACGATTAAACTCCAACTTCCCTACTTGATGACTAGCCAATAAATTAATTATTATAATGAATTATTAAAATTAAACCTAAAAAAACCTTAATTTACAAACCTTCTCTAAATATTTAATAAATAGATAGTAACAATTTAATTTAATAAAAAAAACACTCCTTATACAAAGTTAATTCTAAGATGGGCCTAAAAGTGATAACATCCTTAGAAGCCCAAACTGATATCTAAACGACACCCCCTGATAATAAAAAATCCCAAAATAGTAATGCATCTCTAATTGACTGTAAATCATTGGTCAAAATTTAGGGTACGACAGCTGCCCCTATTTAATCGTCTTCGAATCAGAAGGATGATGTCGATGAGCCTTCCTCTTTTTGAAGAGGAGACGATTAAATACAAAAACGACCCAAATTTTTACCGCGGAGTCCGATAGGTTCTACGTTAACATCCGAATATCCCTTGTATAATATCCCTATTTACAGAAGTCCTGCAGGATTCTGGTAATCCTCTGATTCCGTTTTTGTAAACCCTGGTAGAACCCCTGATAAAATTATTATGAAACCCCTTGATGGAACCTCTTGCTTGAAAATCCCTTGATAGAACCCCTTTGGATAAAAATCCGGTAGAACCCCTTGATAAAAATTTAATGAAACCCCTTTTGGATAAAAATCCCTTGATAGAATCGCGTGGTAATACCACTCTGTTGAAACTTCTTGGTAACACCCTAGTGAACCCTTAGTGGATGATACTCCGATGAAACCCATCCATTGAACCAAATTGATAAAATCCTTTTGATAAAACTCCCTTGACAAAATTCCTTGATAAAAACATTTGATAAAATCCTTGATAAACCCTTGATAAACCTCTTGGTAAAACCCCATTTGACAGGTCCTTTGGTAAAATCCCTTTTGATAAGTCCCTTGGTAAATCCCTTGGTAAAACCCCTTTTGATAAATCCCGGGTCGAACCCTTTAAAACAATAAAAAAAATCCTGATGAAATCCTTTTGATAAATCCCTTAATAAAACCCCTTTTGATTGAACCCCATTGATAAAACTCCCTTGATACAATTCCTTGATAACATCCCATGAAAAAAACCCTCGATAAACCCTTGATAAAACCTTTGGTGAACCCCTTGTGGAACGTATCCCGTATGTGGGATAGGTTAGTAAATTGGGGATGTGAGAAGTGAATACATGCTCACTGGTTGATAACGATCATTTAGGATGACCGACTATTGGATAAATCCCTTTGCAGACTCGCTGCGAGTGAGATTGCTGGGGAAATCCTTTATTGAAAGGTGCTTATGGGAAAGTTACTTATTGGGGAAGGCCAATAAGTATCCCTACTTAGGGATTGTACTGGTATAGCTGGGGATTGGACCTCTAAGAGTGGTCACAAATCCTATATTATGTATGTATGCCCATGTATGCATGTGATGTTATGTTATGATAGAGCGTATCAAAATTATTAATGCATGACAATGATTTGAATGTTTCAACAAATTCCCCTCTGGAGAGAAATGGAATGTTTAAGAATTAGAGGGGTTGCTTTTATAACAAGGATATTTGTAAAAAAATGGTGGTGGGCATTGAGCTTACATGATCTCCCGATACCCTTTTTGAACTTGACAATTATTGATGTATGATAGAGCTTGTATGTGCAACCTCATAAGTATGGATAGGGCTTGCCGCTGCAGTATCATGTCTTTTGGCCCAATCTGTTGTGTCTTTGAAGAGATTCACCTCAATATGATTTTTGAAGCAGCTTGACTATACCATGCACTTAAGACAGCTTGTGATCATATTAGCCTTGGAGAGATTCGTCCTCCACTAACCAACCCTTGGAATGATATTCCCCAAATGAACCGTCCTCTTGAAGAGGTTTCGTTTGATCAAGCCTTGCAGCAGTCTTCCCCGGATTGATTGAGCTTCGGAGGGTATGCCTGAAAAGGAACTTAGATCCCTCCATGCTTTGATATGACCTTGAGATGAACTACACAGTATTTGGATCTTAAAAATATGCCCTAGTGTTTGAATCTTCGAAAGGTATGCCCCTAATTAGATGACTTTCGGAGTGATTGCTTTTATTGTGCTCTTGAGGTGGCCTGCCCCAGTATGAGCCTCTTGAAAGGTCTACCCCTTATCATTAGAGTCACAGAGGTATTTTGACATAGGTGTGTCAAATTTTGAAATGTGTTACCCTTAATCACTAAGATCTTCTAATGATGTGCCCCTATGATCATTAGGATTTGCCCCTTGGTTAGAAGGATACCTTAGTAATTTTCCCCCTAATTAGAAATGTCTTAAATTGGTGTGCCCCTGATCAAACCTTTGTTGATATTTCCTTGGTGCTAAGTATTGATTTGTGAGAAAAATGTTCCTTTCAAAAAGTAATTCAAACTCAATGCTCATGCAAATTTTGAAATCGAAAATTTAGACAAGGTTTATGATAGATGATATTCGGCCATGAGGTTGGCAGAAATGAAGATGTGAAAAATATGGTTAGCGATGTTCCAATAAACATTCGGATTCGGAGTCAGTTTAACAATGACTTTTTCGAGTATGCTTTTATAGTTCCCCTAGCTTCAATTAGGACTTTTAAATGTTATAACGTGTCCTGGTTCACGGCTTAAGAAACAAAGGATACAAGGCTCAAAATTTGAAATTTAACCCACCCCATTCTCCTTGATATTCTCCATTCCTAAATCCAATTAACCCAACAGATGCGTTCATCCTACAAGAGGATTTCTTCAGTCATGGTGATAAAGGTTTAAGCATTTGATGAGATCTTTGAGGTGGCACTCCCGTTTATAAGATTGTTCCATTTTCCCCTTTTTATTTGCTTTTAATCCCTTATTTTTTAGTGGACAAATTCTTTTGAATTTGTGGTCCATCGGGATGCCCTAATTTTTGCTTAAGTCAATTTTTTCAGCTTTTGATTTTTTATTTTTTTACTTAGCGGGTTTTATTTTAACAAATCTCGAATTTTTGCTTTTGGTTTAGAACGGTTGTGACTACCATGTTGACTCTTGATTGCTTCCTCGATGTTGAATGGTGTGAGGAAGAAGAAGTTGTGAGTTTTATTGCTTCCTCAATCTTTGATGATGTGCGCGAGGAAGAGGATGTGCTTAAACTCCTTGCTTAGATAGATGATTCTTTTGAGATTAGAATGCATCATAGAGTTAATTGAAATCTACCCTGCCCCTGGTAAGATTAAGGTCTTTTGAAAATAGAAAGAACACTGACTTCTGGCTCGAGGGGGTTGACTACGGATTATCTCCTTATTTCTCCAGTGTTTGGGAAGTGAAACAATGCCTTACATCATCAACCGGGTCTTACTATTAAAGCATACATCAGCAAATTCGTTTGTTTATTACATCCTTCTCCTCTTATGTTAATGGGGAAGAAGTGAAATGGAAAAGTTTCGATTTTTTTTTTTTTTGCAAGTGATGGCATAGAAGAGAGTGTATACGAATGGATTGATTCCAAAAATATGCATGCTCGTTTTATTAAAATTATTTCCCAAAAAGTACATCTTTAAATTACAAACAACACTTAGCAAAAACGAAAATACAACAGGAAATGATAAAGGCTTAATGATCCTAGGGATGAGCTTCCTATTGATCCACCAAATTTAGGAGACACTTCTTGAAGTTCTTTCACTTTTTCAAAGTAAGGGTGACCTCTCACCACTGGGACTCCTTCTTTGAAAGTTGGTTGTAGGTCTTGTGCTTTGTGCTCATAACTTGTAGTGTCTGAGTAGGGTCAAGTAATTGCAGCTTCACTAAGGCACATCCGAGTAAGTCATGAGACATTGGTGTAGGATCCAGTTCCCTTCCAAGCTTCCTTTATTGAAGCGCATGAGGCTGCTATTAAAATAGATACTATTGCAGACTATGTTATGGAGGCATCATCTAGGGTTGTTGTATTTGAGGCTCTAGGTAGGCCTTAGGCTGGCATGGTGAAGGGTTACCTTATTTATTAAATGGTACTTTCCCCCTTTGAGTTGCTCTATAACTTCTTAAGATATCCTTTAAGTTCGTTTATGAGTATCGGGAAACCTCTTAGCTCTTGGTAGTTGGATAAGGGCGAAAGCGGAAAGGATATGCAAATGTATGTGTATGTGTGCAAAATGCATAAAAATGCATGGGGTATGCAAAAAGATTTTTTTAAGGTATGCTAAAAAAGTTTGAGATGCAAGTGTCACATTAGGATAGTGACAGATGAAAAGAAACCCTTACGGGTTTAGGAAAGTGATGGATATAAAACTCACATATTGGTTAAGGATAATGACGAATATAAGGACACATTTTTTAAGAGGTCTCCTTATAAATAGGTATAATGACCGGCATGGGAAACCCAAACGAGTTTAGGGTATATGCAAGCATGTCCTAGTAAAGGTAGGCTCCCTATGATAGGCTGGATCTAAGTTTAGTCTACCCAATCCCCTCACATGTAGGATATACAGTTTTTGGCAACATAACAACCCTAGAATTTAAAGACTATACCCTTGTTTTACCATGAGAAGGAGCAAGCCTTCCTACGGTAACCCTTCGGGATAAGTCTCATCTGGGCGGGACCCTAGTAACAACCCTCGCGGGTTGAATACATAAGGTTCCATGAGTTGATGGGGGTTCTAGAAGAGGTCCCTAGAGTCATGGATCAAATTCAAAGTCCCATCAAGAAGTGGTGTTAGCCCACTTATGACAGACCCCTTGAATTGATCTACTCTAGGCGGAATCTTCATCAAAGACCCCTCGAGATAAATCCACGGTGGCCAAGACAGGACGACCCCTACTTAAACTTATTTGTTTTTCTCAAGCCTTGGTTTTAGCTTCACACCTGATATCAATCCCAACGAATGATATGACAATATAATAATCATGATGAAAAAAATAATTAAGAAAATATGATAAATCGTAAAAAAAAAATAACAGAAAAATAAATAAAATAATAACAAGCCAAAAAAATAAACAAAAAAACCCTAAAACCCAAGGTTAGGATGGACTCTCTTTAGGGAAGTGTCCCCAGCAGAGTCGCCAGCTGTCGCAGCCAGCAAGAATATCGAGTCGCCATCATCCTTTATTCATCCAAAGGACAGGAAAATAATGATAAAACCTAAATCCTAAGGGTGAGACACTAAGGTTCGGGAGTCAGTTAAGCGAGAGGAAGGTGTTAGGCACCCCTCACTTCCATTGTACTCAATGGGATCCTCCTTAAGTTCTAGGGTATGTTTGTTTGTTACTTGAATGCTTAACTGTTCATATTTATTTACAAAATCCTTATTATTATACAAAGAAGATGAATTTAATCTAAGAGGGGGATCCTAAGTTTTTTATTATTATTGTACTCGCTAGGGTTTGCACCCTATGCCTACATACCTTCAAATTTGAAGGATCAGAGTATCCGTAGTTCACCTCCCCTATCCCCTATTCCTATTCCTATTCCCATTCTCATTCCTAATCCTAACCCTAATCCTTTATGTATACTCTTGGATTACAAGAGTCCAATCCCATTCCCTTATCTCTTATTTATACTCTCAGATGAAGAGTTCTATCCCATTTCCTTATCCCTTATTTATACTCTCGGAAGAAGACTTTTATCCCAATTACTTATCCATTATTTATACTCTCGGATGAAGAGTTCTATCCCAATTCCTTATCCATTATTTATGCTCTCGGATGAACAGTTCTATTCCAATTCCTTATACATTATTTATACTCTCGGATGAAGAGTTCTATCCCAATTCCTTATCCATTATTTATACTCGGATGAAGAGTTCTATCCCATTTCCTTATCCCTTATTTATACTCTCGGATGAAGAGTTCTATCCCATTTCCTTATCCATTATTTATACTCTCGGATGAAGAGTCCTATCCCGCTTCCTTATCCATTATTTATACTCACGGATGAAGAGTTCTATCCCAAATCCTAATCCATTTATTTATACTCTCGGATATCAAGAGTTTTATCCCTAATCCATTTGTTTATACTCTCGAATATCAATAGTTTTATAGGATGAACCCTAGGGTTCATAACAAGAACCCTAACCCAGTTTTAAACCCAGAAAACCCTAAATCAAATCAAACACAGGAATCTTAACAACAATAATTCTCAACATCAATGGTTTAATAATCAGGTACGACAAAGTTTCAAAGCTAAGTGGTTACCTTCCCTTGCCGTGACCTTATTTAGCTACTCTGATTCCTTCTTCTCCAATACTTTCTTCTAATCCTTTCCTTTCCTTTTGTGCGCAGGTGATTAATGGAGGTCGAGCTCAGAGAGGTTAGGGTTCTAGTGATGAAACCTAATTCTCTATTTACAAGAGCTTTCAATGATGGGTTCAAGGGATTTGCACAGCAATTGTTCGTTAGCTTAGGGTTCCCCATCTTTCTGAATTTTCTTAGTTTATATAGAAAAATTTTAGGTTAGAAAATTAAATCTTAGATTCATTTTAGGAAACTTAGAATCTGATTCATGTAAATTTGATTATTTGATTTGATTTTGTAATTAGATACTTGGATTTTATTGTGTTTTAGAATTAGGGTTGTAATTTTGGATTCTGATTCATATCTGTAATTTTTATTGAATAATTAATATAGTGATCTGATTTTGCAAATATCCTGTTTCAGTTCCAATTCCTTGCGCCATTTTAGGGTTTGAGGGTTGGGGAAGAAGAAGACCCCACCCCTGTTTAATCAAATTTTATATAATAATGACGATTATCCATTAATAATCTTACTAATAAAAGTTTTCCTAATTCTAAATTTTCCTAATATTAGTAAATCCTCAAAATAATTGAAATATTTAAGTTATTTTAATGACCCTCAGTTTTTTCCTAAAATTTAATTAAAAAATAGTAGAATAATTAATAATCATTTGATATAATTAATCTTTTACTTAATGACCTAATGATAGTACTAATGAGAAACTCTCACACTAATCTTAATGATATGATTAAACTCCAACTTCCTTACTTGATGACTAGCCAATAAATTAATTATTATAATGAATTATTAAAATTAAACCTAAAAAAACCTTAATTTACAAACCTTCTCTAAATATTTAATAAATAGATAGTAACAATTTAATTTAATAAAAAAAACACTCCTTATACAAAGTTAATTCTAAGATGGGCCTAAAAGTCCTAACATCCTTAGAAGCCCAGACTGATATCTAAACGACACCCCCTGATAATAAAAAATCCCAAAATAGTAATGGATCTCTAATTGACTCTAAATCATTGGTCAAAATTTATGGTACGACAAAATGCATGTACAAATTGGTTAATCGATTAACCAAAGTCAGAATTGTGTTTTTTGGCTTGTTTTGGGACTGTTTTGAGTTCTTTTCTTCTTTCTTCCATTTCCTTTGGTTTTGCCTTGAATTGTAGTGTTTGTTGATCAAATTTCTCTTTAAATTCCATGGACTTTGGGTGTTTGATGAGGTTGGATAAACCTTCATTAGTTCAAATTTATCTTTAAGTGGATCATTGGATTCATTTTAGGTGCTTTGAATTAGTGATAGGTTTAGTACCTTAATCCACCAAGAAGAGTGATGGAACTTAAAGATGGAATGGTTCAAATATTGTAATTCAATTTGGCTTCCTTCCCCTCTTCTTCTTCTTTTTCTTTTGGTCAATGAAAATCGTACATATCATTAGACTTCTCTTTGAAGTTATGATCAAGATGAGACCACTACCTCTTTTCTTTTAGTGTGGCAAGTTTTAGGAGAATGACCTACATGTCATTTCTCTAACTTGTATTAACACGAACATTGTTACTGACAGGCCTCAGATAGTCGTGGCTTCTACATAAGTCCGATTACGATTGCTTAACATAGCGCTAAATTGTCCCAAAATCGGAAATTGGTTCGTTTTTGTAAGTGAGTTGTCAATCTCCTACTCTCTATAATGTGGTGTGAAATAGATTGTCTCCTTGTTGTTAATGGAGTTAGTAGGCATACTCGTCGATTTTATCCGAGTTGGCGCCCTTCCCTTAATGATGTATGGATTCATGTTTTCATGCTTATGGTTGACTAGTCGAGTATTCTCCGAAAAACTACCAATTGTTCTCCATTACTAACACTAACTTACTAACTATATAATTGCACTAACTTTACTTTGTGCCTTTTAATTTTTGCTCTTTATTTTCTTGTCATTTACTTTTATGCTTTTACTTTTCTATGCATTTTTTATCATATTATCATCTTATTTTCTCTTTGTCCACTTGGACACATGTTTATGTTTATACTTTTTTTATTTTGTCCACTTGGACCATACTTCTCTTAAGACACTAATAAATACTTAAACACTAAAAAACTTGGTTCTCTTAATTTTGGACTATTGTGACCTTGTGAATGGACTTGGACCTTGGACTTCGGACTTAGATCTAGGATCCTTACCCTATTCTTTTGGAGATTTGAGACTTTGGATTTTTTGTTATGGCTTACTTATGGCTTATGCTCAAAGTGGAAGGAATTTTTTCTTGTGCTTGTGCTATGGATTTTACTATCATGTGGTTAGATTTTTCTTACTTTAACTTTTACTTTATGCTTTAGGGTAGTCACTTCTTCTCCACCCATTCTTCAATTTCAAAAATCTTCTCCCTTTTTCAAAACCTTTTTTTTTTCAAACTATAACCTCCTTCACAATAAACCTTGACTTTTGTCAAGTGCTTTTTCCAAACCTTTTCTTTAATAAATGTCAATCAATGTTAATCATACTTTGACTCTTTTCAAAAAGACATAAAAAATATTCAAACTCATTCAAACCTTTTCTGCCTTTGTGCACTTTTTCTTTTAAAAACTTTTTCATAACTTTAGACATAAGTCATCTTTTTAAGCGGAACTATTTGCTTGGAAATGACGACTTGTCTTTTCATTTAAAATCAATCAAAACAAACCAATTTTGTTATTTGTACCACTAACTACGGGGTTTTAATCCTATATTGCACTTTGTGGGTACATAGGCATGAGGCAAGAAGTCTCTCCAAACACAAAAATCTTAAAAAAAATACTTCTCTTCTCGTCTCCCCAGTCTCATTTCAAACAAACGTTTTCAAACCAAAAAGCGTAGATATTTCAAAGGGTTCCTATAGAGTACTATAGACGTTTTGGGTGCTAACACTTTCCCTTAGCGTAATCAACTCCCTTACCCAGTCTCTGTTCTTTTGTTCTTGTTTTAGAACTTGCTTAGATTTTGTTTGCTCTTTTTCCTTTCCTTTTGTATAAAATAAAAGTGTGGTGGTGACTCTTGCTTTATGATTTAAGTTAATAAATAGTTTACACTCACGATTTTTGCCGCTACAGAAAAGTGGTGACTCTGCTGGGGACTCTGGTTCTTAACGGGTTCAGCCTACTTTGTTTTATTTATCGTTTATTGTTTGATTTCTTTGTTATTGCTTCTCCTGTTTGGGTGCTTGGTGATCTTGTGTGGTGAGATAAGTCTTATACCCAGATTTGAGAGCACTTATGATAGGAGGATGGTACAGTATTATTCGGCTTACGTGGAGTAGTCCTTACTAAGCTGACTTGATATCTCCCGCCCAGTGGAGGTCCCTTTGGGATTACTGATGTCATACGAGTAGTCGTGAATGGCATTACTTTTTCCGATCTGGGAGCCAGAGAAGCTGAGGACCTTAGAACCCTTAACCCGTCTTGGCCATTTAGGACGTAGTGCGAAGATTATCCAGGTGTAGACCTGAGGTGATTGTCATGCGATACTACACTCAGACGAGTTTCTCTTGAGAATATTGTTGGCTGACGAGTAGTCGTTTAAGCCGGCAATATCCGAAAGATGGATCTATGACTCTGGGCACTTTTTAGAACCTTGTTCGGCATGTGTTATACCCTTAGTACATACCATTGTGGGTTGGTTCTTAACCTTGGCTCCATGCTCGTGACTCGAACCCTTGATCTGTGTGCTTTGTGTGATCTTGTTTGTGGTTGATGCATCCATGCACTCTTGCATTCATGGGCATACATCTCCATTCATTCAAGTTGCCAAAGAAACTCATTTCAACTGTCTCCTTCTTCAGTTATCTGTCAACCGTCAAGTTGTTTCCTCAACACAACTACGGAACTAGAGTTGTCGTCAGATTGAGAATGGAAAATCAAGAACAACACAATACATAAGTCAGAATGGAAATTGATGAGTTGAAGGTCGGCATGACCAAACTCACAGAAATGATGCAAGTTCTGATTGCTAGAGGAGAAACACCTCAGAGGACCGTGATCTTTAAAATGTCAATCATTGTTAATCATACTTTGACTCTTTTCAAAAAGACAAAAATATTCAAACTCATTCAAACCTTTTGTGCCTTTGTGCACTTTTTCTTTTAAAAACTTTTTCATAAGTTTAGACATGAGTCGTATCTTTAAGCAGAATTATTCGCTTGAAAATGACGACTTATCTTTTCGTTTAAAATCAATCAAAACAAACCAATTTTGTTATTTGTACCACAAACTACGGGATTTTGATCCTATATTGCACTTTGTGGGTACGTAGGCATGAGGCAAGAAGTCTCTCCAATCACAAAAATCTTAAAAAAAATACTTCTCTTCTTATCTCCCCAATCTAATTTCAAACAAACATTTTCAAACCAAAATGCGTAGATATTTCAAAGGGTTCCTATAAAGTATTATAGACGTTTTGGGTGCTAACATCTTCCCTTAGTGTAACCAGCCCCCTTACCCAGTCTTTGTTCTTTTGTTCTTGTTTAAGAACTTGCTTAGATTTTGTTCGATCTTTTTCCTTTCCTTTTGGATAAAATAAAAGTGCGGTGGCGACTCTTGCTTTATGAGTTAAGTTAATAAATAGCTTACACTCACGATTTTTGCCGCTACAATACCAACTACTTCAAACAAAGGTTGCCTGTAATTATTTGTCTTGTATGTACTGTCCATAATCAACACGCTAGGAAACATAATCAACAACTTCACTGATTCTGGGTGGGACTAGTAGATATCTCCCACAAATTTTGACTCATCTTATCTCCTACTCCAATAAACTTAATCTAAATACTCTATCAGCTTAAACAAATGTTGCATTTCCATTCTATGACCCTTGATGTCTTTCTTAATCTTACTCTTATGTTTATATATTTGGGTGATTCGAGCCATATTCTCCAGATCTCGTTCTTGCAATGACAAAAATATGTGTCTTGGTGGAACATGACGTTTTGTCATGTTGTTATTAATCCGCATTAAGTCGACTTACAAACGAAGGACCTTCAAATCTATCTAGTAAACCATGATTGTAAAGTCTATATTCTACGTCAATCTTCCAACCAGGACCATATTTTGACGATGTTGACCTAATTTTAAATGGATAACCATATTTCTTGGTAGCACTTTGTGTTTCACTATCTCCTTATTTGTATTTTCCACATTTATCACAACCAAATATAACTTTGTCACTTCTTCCTCTCTTGCCAGTTTTGGTGTCCAAACGACTTATTATAACAGTCACTCTATTCTTGATTCCAACATCCATAATCCACCTAGTCGCCTCTTCTCATGTATCAAATTTTTCTGTAGTTGAGAATATCTCAGTGGTATCTACACATGTCTGGTTTTATCGCATATCATCAAAAGAATATTCATACCTGCTAAATATAAATGTAAAAAAAATTAATAAAATTAAATAAATAAATAAATGTGTTCTGGAACACTTAGACGTAAGAAATTCGGTTAGTAAAAAATACATCACCAGAACTCTTACTTATAAGTTATCCGAGTATTAAAAAAATTAAACCAGAAATCACTTGCTGAAGTTATTCGGTTAAATATTGGGAATGGATAACTAAACAACAAGTTATCTGGTGTGATAGATATATAAACCGAAAAATATTGCTTTATGTTTTTCGGTTTGTAAAATAAACATATTGGCTTTCTAAATAAAGTGCAATACATCACTTATTCCCAGTAAAATAAAATGAAAAGGACCTTGCATAAAATACAAGAAAAATCCAGTAATTCTAATTCACTCCCTCCCCCTCTTTATTAGATTTAACTTTATACTTATAATTAGCAACAGAGCAGATTAAAGTAACTTGCTCCTCGATCCATAAAGATGTTCCGCAGATAAGGTTTTTAGTGATGGTGGCAATAATTAAAAAAACCTTCATGCTTTGTTGGTGAACACTATGAAAGATGTGCATGCAATCCTATTAGGAAGCACAAGGAGAAGAAATATGGGATGCTGTTGAAAATGGTCCACATGTTCCTAAGACAGTCATGAATGATGTAGAACAATAAAAATTAAAAGGCTCTTGGAATGAAGATGACAAGAAGAAAGTGATATTTGACAAAAAGGCAAAGAACATGCTTCAATAAGCCTTATGTATGGATGAATTCTTTCGTATTTCAAATTGTTAAGGAGAAAAAGAAATCTGGGATACTCTAGAGGTTACACATGAAGGCACGTGGAGGGAAAAAATCCAAATTAAACACTCTTTCGCAAGAATATGAATTTTTAAGAATGCAACCCCATGAATCAATTCTTGATTTTCAAAAAGAGGTTCATAAACTAGACTAATCATTTGATGGCACTTGGAAAAAATTTACAAACTATGAGTTGAATCTCAAAATCAATAGATCTTTGACAAGAGCTTGGCAACCAAAGGTAACAGCTATTTCGGAAAAGAAAAATGTTTCAAAAAAGTCTTCGGAGAAATTGATTGGTAAACTTCAAGAACATGAGATGGAACTTTAAAACCTAGAATGGCATGAAGATCAAGGGAAGAATTCAAAATTTTTTGCCTTAAAGACTAAAGTCAAAGATCATCATAGAAATCAAGACGATGAGTCCACTAATGATGAAGATGGTTCTCTTATCAAAAATTTTTAAAAGCTCTTAAGAAAGAAAGGAAAAAGGAGATCATTCACAAAAAAGTACCAACAAGGAAGGTTACATGCTTTGAATGTGGAAAAATAGATAATGTCAAGAATGAATGCCCTACATTTGAAAAGAATAAAAAATTCAAAATCAAGAAGGACAAAAGGCCAAAGAAAACCTATGTAGCATGGGATAACAATGAAATAAGCTTATCTTCAGATGAAGATCATGCAAACAAGGCATTAATGGCATCACATCATTCAAGTGATGAAGAACATGAGGTTTGTGATTTGAAATTGATGATAGAAATTCATATGATGAATTAAAAAATGCTTTTCATGAATTACATAAAGAACTTATAAACTTTCTAGACAATGCTCAAAACAAAAGAAAACTATTTTAAATCTAGAAAGTGTGGCTAATGACACGAAAGTGGAATTAGAAAAAGTCAAAAATTCTATATGCAACAAATTTCAATATCATGAATACAATAAGGAATCAAAGAAAATACATGTGGTAAATTATCATAAAAGGCCTCATGATAGAAATAACTCTTATGTCAATAAAAGGAATCATGTTTTTAGACCTACTTATTTTTGTTGTAATGCAAAAGGTCATACTTCTAATGCTTGCTACATAAGAAATTATGGTATTCCTTATGGTGAGTATGTATGGGTGAGGAAGGGAACTAAACCAAGAGGACCCAAATAATATCGGGTACCTAGAAAGTACAATTAAGTATTTTTGTAGGTACTTGAAGACCATGTGCTAATATTGTCAAATTAAGATTAGTTTTTCAAGATACAAGAACATGTGATATGGTAGGATTAAAGCTTCATTGGATTAAAAATGATTTGAAAAAGATTGACACTTTGATATCATCATTGTCGTCAAATAATTGTGAAGAAGATAAGTGTTTTTATATATGTTGTATCATTTCCCTTATATTATTATTATTAGAATTTTACTCTTTTTCTTTTTGATAATGTCAAAAAGGGAGATAAGAGAGATGATTGTTTATGTTGTTTTTCAGGATACCAAAGACATATCATAAATTTAAAAAGAAAGAGGGAGATATGCAAGAAAGAAGGGATATACAAGATAAGGGGGAAATAAAAAGTCAAGCAAAAACTTCTCATAAATATGTTTTGTCATCATAAAAAAAAGGGAGATTGTGAAGAATATGTTTTTCATTTATCTTAGCTTAGTTTTGATGAAGAAAAATAGCTTATCTTAGAAGAAAGATCAAAGCAAAAAAAGATTGAAATCAAGTATCAAGATCGCATAAGCTTTGGAAATCAAAAGATTAAATCATGAAGTTTAAGGTATCAATGGAAATTAATTTGTGTATAAATGTTAAGTTCTCAAGTAATTTGTTTTATCTAAACCATTCCTAACCATTTTTGTATCAACCATTGTAAAGTTACATCTTTAAATTAGAAAAATTTCAAAGTTTTCATTGAAGCAATCGATTGACATGGTGAAGCAAACAATTGTTCAATATCCCTACCAAGCAAAATTTGAAAAACGAACTAATGACAATCATTTGACAGGGTATAAGAAATCAATTAACATTATGTATTTTTGATATTTTTGATGCTGAAACTAATGACAATCCACTGATAACCCTTTGAGTAAAAAAAATGACTTAAGCTCACAAATTTCAAAATCTAAAACATGATCAAATTCCATATAATTTCACTGCTAGATGCTGATTTTGAACAATTATTACTCGAAAAACATGCAATCCCATCATCAGGAGGCCTCCCCTCCAACTCTTTCATATACAAAATTTATGGTTTTGGAACAAAAAAGTATGATACCTTCCAAAGAGAGAGGCGAAGCCTGTGAATTGACGAAGTTAAACGCGTCATGCTATCCATGCTTTCTTTAAGTGTTGCATTTTCAATTTTCAATCTGATAAACGATAAGAAAACTATTTAAGTAGCATAAGAATGAAAAGAAAAATTGCATGGTATCTTCAAAAAGGCCGAATAAATTCAAAAGAACAGACTCCAAAAATTAACACATGCCTTGCAAAATCCACACTGTTGGATCTGATGAACTTCCCTTCATTATTTGAATTACTGACAACTTCTTTTCCTCTAGCGTCCAGTGGGTCAATCCATCGTCTCAAATATGATTTCTTCAGCAAGTTTTTTAGAGTTCCATCATTTTCACGGATAACAAGCTTTCTTTCTCCACCATCAACCCCTTGTTTACTCTCATGATCTAATTTTCTGCACGGCATTAAAATGAAATATTTTATTAATCAAAATGACTTTTGAAAGCAATGAAAGTTAACTTTTGAGCCAGCAAGAGTAAAAAGCACAAAGCAGAAAAATGAAATGAAACTAACTATTGATTAATAATTAAGTATAAAAACATAAGATTACAGGAAGAGAAAAAGCGTCTTCTCATTTGTTGCACAAGTGTACTACATTACTTGGTTTACCAAGCAATACAAGAAATTATACTTTCAGATTGAATTTTATCAAACCTTGTGAAGATTATAAAAGACATATGAACAAAGTGCCCGAAGGAAAAAGGGGCGGTGTTGGCAAGAGAATCATACAAAACCACAGAACCTAGTAAAAGTAAAAATATCCAGAGATACAAAAATATTAAATATGTAACCATCTTTAGAAAAGTAATCATACTCCAGAAGTAATTGATGTTCCTGCTTTAACTCAAACTTTACCTTCTTCATCATTGATACATTTCAATTGGTCTAAGTCTCTAGTCTTTCTCTCTCTAGCAAACTAAATATTATTTAGATTGGAACGACTACGAATAAAACCTATAAATCTATATAAGTACCAAAAACTTGATATAGTGAACAAACAGCAACCAGAAAGTATTTTTAAGTAGTGCTATACCTTAATCGAAAACGAAGTTCAAATATTAAGGCATTAAATTTGCAGTAACAGTAAAGAAACATTTCAAGAAACAATAATGTTATCCTAAGATGGAGAGACATAACTAAAGCTTAAAAAGAATTGCAATTTACCAATCATCATTGGATCCATTTGGAGTTGTATATAGCACTCCATTTTTCATCCACTCCTCTACCAGTTTTCTACTGGAAAGATTTTCCATTAGCCCTCTTACGCGCTTATTGAAATAACATAAGTTCCTAGTTAATACATTGTATACATTACATGTCCAAAATACAAAAAAAAAATCTAAAACTATGGCATAATATACACAAGATGTTCCATAGTACTAAGAACTAGATCAAAACAATGATCTCAAAATAAAAAACTCCACAACGGAAGCTATGTCATCCCAAAAGAGCAAGATACGTAAGGATAATCAAACGACTTTATCCTTACCCTTCTCGGAACCTGAAGCACCTGAAATATAATCAACAACGTGAGGTGAGATATTAAATCCCAGTGAGTTCCATATCTTATGGATTCTCTCGCCTTTACAAGGTTCTAACAATTCCTAAGTCAAGTCAAGGGGAAGGGAAGTGACCTTGAGTTCACAACCTCATACTATATGGAAAGATGTTCATGAGTTCACCAACTCAAAATATCACTAATCGTTAACCTCATCAAGGCATCCCCTTTTCCCGTCCTCTCCTACATCTAAGAGTCGGCACGAGTCATGGATCCTTGCACTTACTTAACATACGAAACAGATTCAGAAACTAAGGGACATATTATCACCTTACGAATCGTCACTTCACATGGCCTGTTAACCATCGCAAGTCTCTACCCGTAGGTTTCGTTCGTACTAAACGCGGGAATCAAACCTGTCAAGTAATCATGCGTACATTCCGGAGGAGCTCTAAATAAGCTTCACCTCGCAAAACGGCAAGTCTCAGGGAAACGGTTCCGATTACGTGATCTCACACACACAACGTGATTGCATACGACAATCACAAGGTCACATTCGCCTTATCAAAAAACACTAGGTTCACACATGTTTCATACTAGTGTCTTACTCTCGTCTAGACTATTACTCGTCGAGGATGCACACCTAGGCATCAAACGCACGAGCATCGCCATCTAGATTATCTATCAATTCCGAGTCCTACTACCAGGTTCCACTATAGATTCATGGTAAGATTTCCTCACTCTTCCTATTCCAAATTTTAAACATGTATTCACTCAATTCCAATTCACAACAAGAAGTTAGATATAGCACAACACAATAGTATAACAAAATACATGTAAATAATTTAACTCATAAAATTATCGCTTTTACCCTATTCCCGCCGATTAATTAATTTCATAAATTAAATCAACATTTTTCACTTTTATTTCGTAGAATATTTTCATAGCTTTCCAACGACTATTACTACGGCTCGATCGGGGTTACGATCCAAAAGATATGAATTTTTCAACATTTTGCATCAACCTACAGTGGTAATCGGTTACTCAAATATGGGTAATCGGTTACTCACATTTCACTGTTCACACAGAATCAAAATGAGAGATAGAGACACATTTCGTAACCGGTTACTCAAATATGGGTAATCGGTTACTCAGTTCAAATATTGCGCGGAATATCAATTTTTCCAAAGAGTAATCGGTTACCCTGAATCTGTTAATCGGTTACTCTGTTACAGAACAAAAAAATTCTGGTTTTCTCTTGATCCAAAACTAATCAACTTACTCAAAACTCATAAAAATTCAGAGGATCAATTAATCACTTATCATAAATCACATTCACACATATATCGATCACATTACGCATTTTAACCCATATTTGAACCGTGAAAACAATCTATTCCACACAAATATTCATTATCTACCAATTTTAACCTAAACTCCAACATCTCTAAAAATTCTAGAACTTAAGTACTAACTAGAACCCACCTCAAAATAGGATGATGATGAAGATGGTGAGAAGATTTGATGAAGAATGAAGAAGATCCAAGCTTTCTCTCTTCCTCTAGGTCTTCTTTCCCTTTTCTTCCTTTTGTTCTTCCTTCTCTCTACTTCTTTCTATCTTTGTCACAAAATGAAGAGGAAAGGAAATGAATATGATATGTAGAGATATCATTAAGTTAGTAACACTAGCTTAAATGTCAAATTTGTCTCTAATGTATCAATTGATAAAACCTCAGGGTCAGATAATATTAATTTTATATATTCTGAGCTCATCAGTTACTTTAATTATCTTTACAAATAATTTTTCAGAGCACACCGAAACCCAGTTGATCTCAACTAATATTATCCAGAGCATTATAAATATGGGGTATTACATCCTCCCCTCCTTAAATAGAAATTCATCCTCGAATTTAAAGATTACCTGAAAAGATGAGGGTAAGCATCCCGCATTTCTGATTCTAGTTCCCAAGTTGCATCACCCGGATGCGTCTCATCCCACTATACTTTAACAAGAGGAATCTCTTTGTTCCTTAGTACCTTAGTTTCTCTCCCTGAGATACGACTTGGTTGTGGTTCAAACGTTAAATATGCTTCTATCTCAATTGTATCTGGTAGAATTGGCTGAAGAGGATCTGGAACAAACTTCAGAAGTTGAGACACATGAAAATCATCGTGCATCTCTGATAGAGAAGGCGGTAAGGCTAATCTGTAAGCTACGTCGCCAATTCTTTCTAAAATTTGATACGGTCCCACGTATCTCGGACATAACTTCCGCGAATTAAACGGTCCTTTCAACCTCAATCTCGGATTAACCTTCAAAAACACGTGATCACCTTCATCAAACTCTAAAGGTATCCTACGGTTATCCGCATAACTCTTCTGACGATCTTGTGCTTGTTTAACTTTGTCACGGATCATTTTAATCTTTTCTGTAGTCTCTTGGATAATCTCGGGTCCCAAAATTCTATCTTCGCCAACTTCCTCCCAACACAAGGCGTCCTTCATTTTCTCCCATACAATGCTTCGTAAGGAGCCATATCGATACTCGCGTGATGACTATTGTTGTACGAAAACTCAATCAACGGCAAAAGTTTTATCCAATTTCCTCCACTCCCAAGCACACAAGCCCTTAACATACCTTCCATCGTTTGTATCGTCCGTTCCGTCTGACCATCCATTTGAGGATGATTTGACGTGTTCAAACACAACTTCGTTCCCATAGTTTGTTGAAAAGCTCTCCAAAATCTTGAAGTAAACTTTGGATCTCTATCGGACACAATGCAAGAGGAAATACCATGTAACCTCACAATTTCTGAAATAAACAACCTTGCAAGATGACTTGCCTTGTAAGTAGTCTTTACGGCTAAGAAATGCGCATATTTCATCAACCGATCCACAATCACCCAAATAGAATCAAAACCACCTTGTGCACAGGGCAATCCAACTGCAAAGTCCATAGAAATACTATCCCATTTCCAAACTGGAATTTCTAAAGGTTGTAATAAACCACCCAGCCTCTGGTGTTCAATCTTTCCCTGTTGGCATACCGCACACTCTGACACATACACCGCAATATCTCTTTTCATTCCGGACCACCAATACTCCCTTTTTAAGTCTTGATACATCTTCGAAGAACCAGGATGTATAGTAAAAGCACCTTTATGAGCTTCCTCCAAAAATCCTTCTTTTTAACACCGCATCATCTGGAACACAAATCCTTTGGTTAAACAAAATGATTCCATCGGTAGCTCGCACGAAACCCGATTGAACTAACACTTCTTGCAACTTCTCATATAGAACTTGTCCTTGTTGAATCTCATCTCTAAGAGTAGAATTAACATTCAAATTTCCCATAATCACACCGTTTTGAGTCCAAATAACCTGAAGATTAAGATCTCAAAACTTTTCCAATAAGGCATACTCTAACATCATCAATTCGGCACTATGAAACACTTTTCGACTCAATGCATCCGCTACTTTATTCACCTTACCCGGATGGTACTTTAGTTCCAAATCATAATCCTTTAAATACTCCATCCATCTCCTTTGACGCATGTTCAACTCTTTTTGATCAAAAAGATACTTCAAACTCTTGTGGTCGCTGAACATTTGTAAACGTACTCCATACAAATAATGACGCCACACTTTCAGGGTAAAAACAACCGTCGCCAATTCCAAATCATGATTGGATAATTCTTCTCATGAACTTTTAGTTGTCTAGAAGCATAAGCTACCACTTGACCATCTTGCATCAAAACACCTCCTAATCCCATCTTTGATGCATCACAAAATACCTCATATTACTTGTTAGGATCAGGAATGGTCAAAACAGGACCAGTCGTCAACCTTTCCTTCAAACTCATAAAACATTGTTCACAAGCTGAATCCCACTCATATGAAAAATCCTTTCGAGTAAGTTTAGTCATTGGTAAAGCCAATTGAGAAAAGCCTTTAAAAAACCGTCTATAGTAACTTGTTAATCCCAAGAAACTTCTAACTTCTGAAGCATTCTTCGGTCTCTCCCAATTAATTACCGCTTCAACTTTTGATGGATCCACTGCCACACATCCTTGAGATATGACATGACCAATAAATCTAACCTCCGTCATCCAAAATTCACACTTGCTTAACTTGGCAAAAAGTTGTCTCTCTTGTAAGATCGATAGAATGATTCTTAGATGTTCTCCGTGCTCTTAATAAGTACGAGAATAAATAAGAATGTCATCAATAAAGATCACTACAAATTGGTCCAAGTAAGGTTGAAATATCTGATTCATATAATCCATAACAACTGTTGGAGCATTCGTCACACCGAAAGGCATTACTAAGAATTCATAATGGCCATAACGGGTTCTAAACGCAGTCTTTGGTACATCTGAACTCTTCACATGGATTTGATGATAACCCGACCATAAATCAATCTTCGAGAACACACAAGCTCCTTTCAATTGATCTAACAGGTCGTCTATCCTGGGTAATGGGTACTTGTTCTTAATGGTGACTTTATTCAACTGCCGGTAATCAATACATAACCGCATTCCACCATCCTTCTTCTTTACTAACAACACTGGAGCTCCCCGGGGCGAAATACTAGGTCGAATAAAATGCTTAGCCATTAACTCTTCCAATTGATCCTTCAATTTTCTTAACTCAAGCGGTGCCATCTGATACGGAGAAACAGATATAGGAGTTGTTCCTAGTATCAGGTAAATAGATAATTCCACTTCCCTTTTCGGATGAGGAGAAGTGACATCCTATGGGAAAACTTCGGAAAACTCACAGACTACGGGGATATGCAGAACTTGATGGTCGCTACTCTCCTCCTTAGTGAGAACCAAAAGAACATATTTTTCTTTCTCAACAAGAAATTTATCATTCCAACCGTACCTTCTAAAATTTGTTAACACATCTTTCGGAGTAGCTTCAGCGGACGGAATGATGATTAGCTTCTCTTAAGAACCAATAAATACCGAATTAGCGAAAGGTCAATCCATCCCCAAAACAACATCTACTTTCTTAAGCGGCAAACAAATAAGATCAATCTGAAAAACTCTTCCATCCACGGATAATACACAGTTTTCACACATTAAAGGTGTTTCAACCATCTCATCCATGGCAGTAGTAACCACCATGGGTGGAGACAACGGAATAGCTTGCAACCCAATTCGCTTCATACATTGTATCGACACAAAAGAGTATGTTGTTCCGCAATCAAATAATACAAAACAAGGGTGCCCATTAACGAAACACGTACCAGCAATCAAAGAATCATCGCCCTTAGCCTTCCTTGCATCTAGTGTATAAACTCGACTGGTACTCTTTCCTTGCGTCAAAATCCTATTTTGAGGACAATCCCTAGCCAGATGATCCATTTTCTGACACTGATAGCACTTCACGCCTTCGATACCACACCTTCCATGATGATTCCTACCATAAGTACGGCACACAGGAGGTGCACTAGTTCTAGAATTCTGAACTTGTTTCCCTTTAAAAGCTTGTTGTCTAGGCCTAAATTGTTGGCTTGATCTCCCACGATCGTTCTGATTCGACCTACTCAAATCCCCATCTGCTTGAACTCTTTTCAAACTGTTCTCGGCCACATAACATTGCCTTAGCAACTCAGCATAAGTATTGAACTCTCTTTGAGACACACTGTGAAAAATCTCAGCTTTCAATCCAAAAAGAAATTGGTCAATCTTCCACTTTTCATCCAGAGCATACACGACCTGCCTAGAGTAAGCAACCATGATCTCAAATCTCTCCGCATAAGCAGCCACTGTCATAGTACCTTGCCTCAACTGTTGGAATTCAAACTCCTTTTGGGTCCTCAAGGAACTAGGAAAGTACTTCTCCATAAAGATAGTCTTAAATTGCTCCCAGACCTTAGGCACATCTTGGATAGTCATTAAAGCTAAAGCACTCTTCCACCACCTCATAGCAAGACGTTTCAACGAGTGAGAAGCAAATACCACTTTGTTCTCCTCACTATATTGAACTATCAAAAAGATTCTCTCCATACCAGCCACCCATTCATGAGCTTTCACAGGATCTAATCCGCCATGAAATTCTGGAGGATTCATGCAGAAGAAATCCCAAAAAATCTCATCTACAACATCTGGAACAACCACTTGAGGATAAAGACCTTCATTCATCGGTTATACTATCTGCTGCATGAATTGGTTATGTTATTGTTGCTTCTGTTGTAAAAACTCAGGCCATGGGACATTCTCGTCGCCGCCTGGCGGGTTCGTCTCGGAAGGAGTAGTTCTGGGTCTACCACGGGTTTTACGTCTGTCAGCCATGTTCCTAAACGTCATACAAATAGGATTAAGTTTATCAGACTCAATGTCATACATATATCACTTAAGACCAATGGTGACACAACGCATATGAACGGAAGGAAATTACTTATATTATTTCATGGCTAGGTCGAGAATACGACCTGCTATGATACCAACTGTAACACCCATATATAACAACATACATCAAAGCATATATATTATACATGAATCTAAGTCTTTGGTATTGAAATACCATAAGTTCCTAGTTAACACATTGTATACATTACATGCCCAAAAAACAAAAAAAAAACAAAAATCTAAAACTATGGCATAATATACACAAGATGTTCCATAGTACTAAGAACTAGATCAAAACAATGATCTCAAAATAAAAAACTCCACAATGGAAGCTATGTCATCCCAAAAGAGCAAGATACGTAAGGATAATCAAAAGGCTTTATCTTTACCCTTCTCGAAACCTGAAGCACCTGAAATATAATCAACAACGTGGGGTGAGATATTAAATCCCAGTGAGTTCCCTATCTTATGGATTCTCTCGGCTTTACAAGGTTCTAACAATTCCTAACTCAAGTCAAGGGGAAGGGAAGTGACCTTGAGTTCACAACCTCACACTATATGGAAACATGTTCATGAGTTCACCAACTCAAAATATCACTAATCGGTAACCTCATCAAGGAATCCCCTTTTCCAGTCCTCTCCTACGTCTAAGAGTCAGCACAAGTCATGGATCCTTACACTTACTTGACATACGAAACGAATTCGGAAACTAAGGGACATATTATCAACTTACAAATCATCACTTCACATGGCTTGTTAACCATCGCAAGTCTCTACCCGTAGGTTCCGTTCATACTAAACGCGGGAATCAAGCCTGCCAAGTAATCATGCGTACATTTTGGAGGAGCTCTAAATAAGCTTCACCTCGCGAAACGGCAAGTCTCAGGGAAACAGTTCTGATTACGTGATCTCACACACACAACGTGATTGCATACGACAATCACAAGGCCACATTCTCCTTATCACAAAACACTAGGTTCACACATGTTTCATACTAGTGTCTTACTCTCCTCTAGACCATTACTCGTCGAGGATGCACACATAGGCATCGAACGCACGAGCATCGCCATTTAGATTATCTATCAATTCCTAGTCCTACTACTAGGTTCCACTACAGATTCATGGTAAGATATCCTCACTCTTCCTATTCCAAATTTTAAACATGAATTCACTCAATTCCAATTCACAACAAGAAGTTAGATATAGCACAACACAATAGTATAACAAAATACATGTAATAATTCAACTCATAAAATTATCGCTTTTACCCGATTCCCGCCGATTAATTAATTTCTTAAATTAAATCAACGTTTTTCACTTTTATTTCGTAGAATATTTTCATAGCTTTCCAACGACTTATACTACGCCTCGATCGGAGTTATGATCCAAAAGATATGAATTTTTCAATATTTTGCATCAACCTACAGTGGTAATCGGTTACTCAAATATGGGTAATCGGTTACTCACATTTCACTGTTCACACAGAATTAAAATGAGAGTTAGAGACACATTTCATAAACAGTTACTCAAATATGGGTAATCGGTTACTCAGTTCAAATGTTGCGCAGAATATCAATTTTTCCACAGAGTAATCGGTTACCCTGAATCTGTTAATTGGTTACTCTGTTATAGAACAGAAAAATTCTGGTTTTCTTTTGATCCAAAACCAATCAACTTACTCAACACTCATAAAAACTCAGAGGATCAAATAATCACTTATCATAAATCACATTCACACATATATCGAGGGATAAATTGAGGGAGTTGAAATCGAAGTTTTTGTCGGGAGATTGGTGTATAGGAGGGACATTAATGCGGTGAGAAAGAAAAGTGAAATGAGGGGTCTACTTTGACTATTATAAGGATGGAGATGCAAGAGTTTGATGAGTTCATTCAAAATCTTGATTTGGTGGACATTCCTATGTTGGGAAAGAATATTACTTAGTTTAAGTTAGATGGAAGTGTGTGTAGTAAACTGGATAGATTTTTGGTTACCGATGGGCTCCTAGATCATTGAAAAATTGATGGGCAAGTGGTGGGGGCTAGAAATCTATCTGATCATTACCCCATCTGGTTACAAGGTAATCCTTGCAATTAGGGTGCAAAATTGTTCAAATTTTTTAAATGTTGGTTGGAGCATGGCGGCTTTTATCTTTTTGTTGAAGATGAATGGAAATCATGTAGGATTATGGGTAAAGGCACTATTGTCATCAAAGAAAAACTTAAGCTCTTAAAGTCCAAGTTTAGAATTTAGAATAAGGAAGTTTTTTATGTTTTAGATTTGAAAGTGGACAAGGTGGTGTCAGAGTTAAATTTACTAGATGAGTGTGTGTCCAACTCAGATGTTGCGATAACTTGTGATATCTTTGAAGCTAGAATAGTTACATCAAAGGTGGTTTGGGATTCTGTTCTTACAAAAGAAAGGTTATTGAAACAAAAATATAGGTGTAAGTGTGAAATTATGGCATAGCAGACAGCAGATGTCCTAACACATGTCAAGACATTGTTCTGCATAATTATTTAAACAAGAACAGAACAACAGACTGATACCTTGAATATCAGAACTGTAGAATCACAGATATTTTGACATCTGTTCCAACATGTTTATCAAGACTAATAACAGAATATGTAAATCTGCAGAATGATAAAAGCACAGCAATTATTAACCTAGTTCGGTGCAATTCACCTACATCTGGGGGATACCAATCCAGGAAGAAGACTCCACTATCTGTAGAATTATCATAAAGCTAAACTCCCCCCATTTACTATTTTATCTCCTAATCTCTACCCAATGAAATCTTTATCAAAGAACACCCTCTTTGATATGAGAACCACTACTCACTTCCCCTAATCACAATGTGTGATATCTAAACCATCCTTGCAATTTAGAATTTTGTCAAGCATTCTTGACCAACACGCTAACTTGGATTTGCTTCAAAGCTTCATCCAAGAACAATAAAAGATTCATTACCTAAAGGCTTCTGAACCTGTACAGTACCTATGTCTTCCACAATGTATCAAACCGATACAGAGGGAGACTTACAAACCTAGAGTCAACGACTCTCAAAACCCAAAACCCTTATTTTTACACAAGAGAACTAGGTTACAATTGTTACATTCAAGGTACATCGGAAAACCCTAGGACTAAGTCTTCTTTTATAGTCTTCAGTTGGGCTTCAAATCTTTCCTTGATCCACTGGTGAGCGCGCCTAGATTCTTGGAACATATTTGAAACAAATTTAAAATAATCTGTTATAACAGTCCAGGATGTCGAGTCTTCAAGTTGAGGCATCTTCTTCGACATCTTTGTTCTTTGGCAGAATTCTTCAGCTTTTCAACTTTGGTCTTCATGTTGGAACATCTTCTTCAGCACTAAGTTTTACCAAAATTTTGTCCAAAACATTTGAGCTTTCAATCTCCCCCTTTTTGGCAAATTTTTGCTAAAACTCTTTGTACTATAAAACCAGGATGTTCCTAACGTCTCTTCACCCTGAGTGTCGGCTATGATTAGAGTACTGATGTAACTTCCCCTGAAACAATGAGGTATATAGAAGTACACATCCACATGCACGCCCAAGAGATTAGAGACTCCTGAAAAATCCTAGGTATAAATCTTAACTCAGGACACAAGACACAAAAGAGACTGAGGCTCGAACCTTTCTCCCCCTTTTTTCCAAATATTGACAAAAAAAAATGTCTCAAGCCAACCCAGACATACCACAACCAAGAACTAATTATGAATAATGCCATGAGAACACATATTAGATACACATCTTGAGACAAAAGTGACCAAGGCTTTCCTATAAATACCCAAGCGGTCTTCATAGGAATTAACGAACCAAGGGTTAATTCAATAAGAACATTTATAGCGAATGAGACTTCACCAACAACGAGAGTGCACCGTCCAAGAAAGTTTTGACTGTTTCTCCTATAAAGAACACTGTCCAAAGATTTTGCAAAAACCAAAGAGCATGTTTTGCACGCGTAATTTTTCCACTGTCCAAGGTACGCCGTCCATAATGACCCAATTACTTTAAAAACATGTCCTTAACAATGTCCTGACATCATGTCAGACATGGTCTACCAAAAACTTCTGTATTGATCAATACCCCCACAGTCTGCAGCAGCAGAGCAATGTCAAGACATCTTTCTTGACATCTCATCTTCAAAATAATCATAGTTTGCTTGACCTCCAAACAGACTAGATTCAGAATTGCACCTCTGCAGTAATACTTCTTAGATCTAGAAGCAACTCCCCCTATCTAAGATAACCAGTTCTCCTCCAATGAACACTTATGTAGATGAATGGAAAACATAAGACGCATCTTCATGTCTTCAAGAGCGCACCCTCTGTCCAACCCACCTACTGAACACAATCATCAACTGCACTTATTGCTTCTTCTGACAAGAAACAATAATCACTCACACATGAACACTGTCATGCTTCCTGTGAGATCACATTAGGATCAACATCCTAAATCAACAAACTCTTGGATTGAGACCAAAGCTCCATTGATCCCTATCTTCTTGAACCCATCTATACACCACACAAATTCCTCTTGAATTTTCATGTATAGACCTCCAAGTTCCTTAATATGAAACCCAATTGATCTGGAATGCTC
Organism: Lathyrus tuberosus; assembly: GCA_022829125.1. NCBI lineage: Eukaryota > Viridiplantae > Streptophyta > Magnoliopsida > Fabales > Fabaceae > Lathyrus > Lathyrus tuberosus. The sequence goes on from JALAZF010000898.1 coordinate 37,537, forward strand.
CACATTCCTCAAAGAGATACCTTACCTCTTAGTTTGTTAGCTCGCCCAAATGTTCTTCACACTTGAAGGACATCAAACACATGCGCCAGAAATCTTCCGCCCATTTGCTCCACAAGCATGTCCCATTCACATCAGACTTCCAAGACAGTCCTTTACCCATCATTCTCCCGTATGAAAAGATAAATACCTCTTAGACAATATGTGAGTGTCAAGTTCCACGCTCAGAACTTAGCATTCTACTTCAAGGATAACCAACCCAGAAGATATTCTAACATCAGTTAGGACAACCTTCACATATCATAGACACCAATCAACATAGTTCTAGATATGCTCTACCGCTGGACTTACTATCTGCATAGTAATCCAACTGAAGATCTTCAAACAACACTGTGCCACCAGCTTGATTAATAAGAACTCCAGTAACCAAAGAGAGAAATAAAATCTCATCCACCAAAAGAAGGTAATCTTCCATAAACTGAGAACTTCTGCCACAAGCTCCAAGATAGAAACACATCAATACCTCCTCAAGTCTTCAACCAACCACCTTTCTGCCCAAGAGTAATTAGTTCCAAGCACCATGCTTGAATGCACACATGAGAATCACCAAATGGCACTTTTGATTGCCTCATCCTTCTTAAGAACTCCGACAAGATACATTGATCCACCAATGAAATCTGATCTTCAAGTTACATGAACTACTTGCTCCATAGCAAGACATCTTGGATCCACCAAGCCTTAGACATGTAACATCTTCTCCTTCCACAACTCCAGTAAACTACATGAGATAGACCTTTTTGAAGCATCCACAACTTCCATTCTCCTGTAGATAAACTTATCTTAAGCTGATGTGCCACATCACCAGCTGAGATCCTGATGTTAAGATTGATGTCAAAACATTCTGATATGACATCCAGCTGCTGAATTCAGCTCCTCTTTCTGCCACTTAGAAGAACCTCCTCCCTTTAACAGAACAAGAGTTTCATGCTCTAATAGACTTGATTCAACAACCAAGTTTGAGTAGACAACCTCCATCCTGCTTAATCTTATCACAGGTATCCCATTCAAGCTCACACCTTGATGAATATCTACTTTGAAACTCCAAAGAATTCACACCAGCCACGTCTGATTCTTCAGAAGAAAAGTAGTCATAGACTACACCACAGCCATACCAAAGAATGCCACTTTCCTTAGTAGAGCAGTCTGTAGAAAGTCAGAGATAACTGCCACTTAACCTTGACTTCCAAGATGAGCAAGATCACATGTTCCCAAGTACCTAGATCAGAAATAAACTGATCCAAGTTGTGCCATCACCAGCACTCTATTCTGGACAAGTCTCTTGCCAGGACACTTTCCAGATAAACACCAGATGCTTCCAGTAACAACTTGAACACACCTTATGCACTCCAATACTCCTAGATCGGAAATAAACTGATCCAAGAACTATCCATCAAGATTATGATGTCTTCTTCTTCATCTTCCACATCACCAATATCTAGACCAGTTTCTTGCTAGGAAACTCTCCAGATATCAGATGCTTCTGCCACACCAACTGAAGCAGATTCTTAGGTCAACACCTAAGAAAAAAATCTAAAAGCTTATGCAGTACCCCTCCCATGATTCTGCATAAACCAGATGAAGAGGTGTTCCAACATCGTTTTGAACATCAGCAATCTTGAACTTCACGTTCAAGGATAATCAATTAAATACTTGTGAGTAACATAAATAGCAATTGATCTTAAATCCTTGTTCAATAATCATGTTTCACTGTTGAAGCCACACTCCACCAGATCACTTCATGAACACTTATCTAGTATTCAATCTTTTGCAAGTATCTTCTTTGACAAACAAATTGTTAAGATACCAAGGCTGCCACCCTTGACTCAAGTAACTAAGATTCTGTAACGCCCTGTATAATATATATCTAGAATAATACCATACAAGTGTTTGATTTGGTACTGACACCATCATAAGTGCCTATTGGCATAATTCACATACTTGACCATTTCAAAAACACATAAATACAACCTATGGTACAAGGCATGGAAATGAACCAAAACAAGAAAGTCTAAGAATAAGGTACAATATTCCTCATTGTACAAGAAAATAATACACAACGGAATAAGCTCCACTAAGCTTCTCTTGAAACATCCAAGCACAGTACCACTTGTAAAACAAACCTGCAAATAGCTCCTGAAAATAATCAACAATAGTGGGGTGAGATACATCAAATCTCAGTGAGTTCCCTATCTTATAGATTCTCTCAGCTTTACAAGGTTCTATCTTAGCCTAACTCAAGTCGGGGGAAAGGAACTAGACCTTGAGTTCAAACATTTCTGACTAGAGAAACAATCGCACAATTCACAAAATGACAACTAGTTAAGGTATCTTCTCCCCGACCATCCCACACAAGGGGATTATACACGGGTCACAGATCCTTAACATAGATAACTTCTCCCCGGCCATCCCGCACAAGGAGATTAAACACGGGTCACGGTTATCTACAAATGCAAACGACAACTAGTTAAGGAATCTTCTCCTCTGCCATCCTGCACAAGGAGATTAAACACGGGTCACAGATCCTTAACTTAGATAACTTCTCCCGGGCCATCCCGCACAAGGAGATTAAACACGGGTCACGGTTATCTATAAATGCAAACGGCAACTAGTTAAGAAATCTTCTCCCCGGCCATCCCGCACAAGGAGATTAAACACGGGTCACGGATCCTTAACGTAGATAACTTCTCCTCGACCATTCCGCACAAGGAGATTAAACACGGGTCACGGTTATCTACAAATGCAAACGGCAACTAGTTAAGGAATCTTCTCCCCAGCCATCCCGCATAAGGAGATTAAACACATTTTTAAGGCATACAAGCCATTACTATCCTCTACTAAGCATCCTTGGTTAAACATGGTCTAACATCACCATTTAATAGCACATTGGATTCTCTTTCCAAGGCTTCAAGTCCCATATCAATCGGCGTCTCGATTCATGAATTTTTGTGGAAACGGGGACTACAATATTCACACATACATCACTTACGGGTTCCTTCTGATTCATTTAATCGGGTATCAAAATCAATACTTTTCACTTTTATCCCGTAGGATATTTTCACAGCTTTATATCAGCTATAATTATGCCTCGATCAGATTCACGATCCAAAAGATATGGATTTCAACATAACACATAACATTATTTTCATTCATTTTCCATCGTCATAGCTTTCCAACGGTACCAAGAACGTCTCGATCCGAGTTACGGATCAAAAGTTAGGGATTTTTAAAGAAAATAAATTATTTGAAAACTCCCAGGAGCGCCCGGCGGTACAAATTTTCGCCCAGCGGTGCCCCTTCGCCTGTACTTCGCCCAGCGAAGCAGCGGCGTAAGTCCCAATGCCAAAACCAGAAAAATTCCAGTAGCGTTCCATGTTGCGCCCCTTAAGTTTCGCCCGACGCAAGCCCACGTCGCCCGACGCTCAAAGCGCCGCCCGGCGGTGCGTACCAGAAACAACATTTCTCAGCTGCGTTTTTAGGGTTCCAAGGGCCTCAAATCCCACCCTTTCCACACCAGATCATTTCCAAACATCAAAACAAGTATCATCAATTGATCACATGCATATTACGACTACACTACGCGATTTATATCAAATTTCATCCGTTAGATTTCATTGATTCATCCGTTTAATCATTTTCTCTCAAATCTAACCTAAGTTCTAAACATATATTTCTAGAACTTAGAGTCTCTAACTAGAACCCACCTGATAATCGAAGAGGATTTTGAAGAAGATGATGAATTAATGATGATCCATAAACTTCTCTTCTTCATCTTTCTCCATTTTCTCTCTCCTATTCCTTTCTCTTCTTTCCTTTCCTTTCCTTCTTTACTATCTTTTTCTTTCTCTTATAACAAATATATATATATATATATATATATATATATATATATATATATATAAACCAATATTATATAATATAATCCAACAGGGTAAAACATCTTCAATTGATATTTTGTCATCTCAACCCAATTGGTCAATTATTAGAGTTATCTTAAAATACTCTCTCGTACTAATAAATATCAATCTGTCTCTTTCATTAAATAATTGATCTCTTCAGAGCTCAAGAGTTGCTTTATTGATCCCATTTGACTATACTCACAACACTTAGAGGATTCCATTAATCCAATTAACCAAAGATAGAGCACATAGATACTCATCTGATCTCATCTGATATCCAATTGAGCATTTAAATAATATGGGGTATTACAGATTCTCTCTGAATGAACCCTATTTACCTCAACAGTTCTGAAAACTCCATTCAGATTGGATCCACCCTTAGGATTAAGAGAGATGAATCCTTCCTTGCTGTTTTGGATGGCGAAAATAAATCACCGTCACTTTCTTCAGATTTGTGTTTCACAGAAACACCTTCTAGCCAGAAGAATAACTAGAAGACTCTAGATGCACGACTGAGACGCCTTTATGAGTGGACTTGATAGAATTCTCAAGTATCTTTGACAACTTAGTCGATCAATAATTTATCAAACTCCCAGAGCAAGAACTTGATAAACCTAAACTCAACTCATATCCTCTTCAACTGACTTCAAACTGCACCATGGAACCAAGCTTCCAAGTGCCAAGCCACCATAACAGACATCTTCCAACAACTCTTTCCATTCCATCACTCCCGACTTTGGAATAAAAAGATGCAGACATCTTCACATATAGAGGCCGACGATTAAGACCTTCCACCATCTGTCTTCAGTAACAACTCCAGAATCCCATAATTCCAGAGCTCTTCCATCATAAACTTATTCAGCAGAACCACCAAGGAACAAATTCTACTTGCCCTAATAAGACGTTAGAACATCTTATAAGACACCCCAACAAGAGAACTAGCCACTTCTCTGGAAGTTGTTGTAGAACCTCCTCAGCAACATGAACAACCACCGGGTTTTTACCTTCGATTCAAAACATCCATCTCATCCATTAATATCCTTGAGTATGCCTGAGTTGATTAATCTGATCTTCAAAACTCCTCCTTGTTTAAACGCTAGAAAGTATCTCCTAAAGATCTCATCCAGAAACATACAGGATGCCTGCTCTGATACCAATTGAAATTCTGGCATAGAAAATAGCAGATGTCCTAACACATGTCAAAACATTGTTCTGCATAATTATTTAAACAAGAACAGAACAGCAGATTGATACCATTAATATCAGAACTGCAGAATCACAGATGTTTCGACATCTGTTCCAACATGTTTATCAAGACCAATAACAGAATATATAAATCTGCAGAATGATAAAAGAACACAACAATTGTTAACCCAGTTCGGTGCAATTCACCTACATTTGGGGGATACCAATCCAGGAAGAAGACTTCACTATCTGTAGAATTATCATAAAGCTAAACTCCCTCGTTTACAACTTTATCTCCTAATCTCTACCCAACGAAATCTTTATCAAAGAACACCCTCTTTGATATGAGAACCACTACTCACTTCCCCTAATCACAATCTGTGATATCTAAACCATCCCTGTCAATTCAGAATTCTGTCGAGCATTCTTGACCAACACGCCATAGCGAGCGATTTTGGATGTGGTTCTTAAGCACTTCCGCTCTTTGGGGGGGACTACAGGTCGATTCATTTTTTATCCTATTGAAGCTGATGAAGGAAGGGAAATAGATGTCTCCAACTAACCTTGCTTTACAAACTGAGGTTAAACAGTCAAGACTGTTGGTTTACAGATAGAGGGGCCTCTCTTGGGTTATTTTGATCAAGTTTAGACCTTTGGTGGGGAATACAGACTTGGATGTTTTGATTGATATATGAGGGTTTGTGACCTGAGGTTTTCGATGTGGTGTGCTCGCTAAGATTTCTCTTTCAATCTTATGCCTACGTATTCTCGTTTACCGAAACAGGGAAATCAGAGCGATCGTAGTTCCTCCTATTCTATGGGAGGAAATGGTGTTTTGGTGTCTTGTTCAAAGAACAAGACGTGAAGCTAAAAGTGGTTTGTATCTTGTTCAAAGCCCAAGATGTGAAGCTGAAGGGTCTATTTGTATCTTGTTTGAAGCCCAAGATGTGAAGCTAAAGGCTTTTGACTTTAGAGAGAATTTGTCACCTCTAAAGGGGTTCTGTTTGTCACAACTGTTGGGTGACTGATTATAAAGGAGAATTACTTTAACTGGGATATGTGAATCCAGCAATGCCATAATTTCCTTTATAGGGGATTTTCAACCTGAAGGAGAAGACTTTAACTCAGTTTAGAGCAATGTTATCTTTCCTTAGGAATTCCTCATGCTAAAAGAGGGACAGTTGCGTGGATGTGAATAATCCAGAGGCTTGCCGCTTACAGCAATTAGATAAAGGGAGAGGAGTTGTTGATCTTTGTATACTGTGAACGAGGCACAACTTTTGATGCTAAAAGGTTGATTGGCTCAACCGGGGTTTTCTTATACAAAGCCTAAGAGGAGGCTATTGGCCCAACAAGAGGGTGTTTTTATGTGTCTCGTACGAAGCCCGAGGTAGAGGCTAAAAGGGTTGACTCAACAAGAGAGTGTTTTTATATGTGTCTTGTACGAGGCCCAAGACAGAGCCTAAAGGGATCGACTCAACAAGAAAGTCTTTTGTACTCAACAAGAGAGTGAATTTGTATCTCGTACAAAGCCCGAGATGGGGGCTAAAGGGATCGACTCAACAAGAGAGTCTTTTTATACTCAACAAGAGAGTGTTTTTGTATCTCGTATGAAGCCCGAGATGGAGGCTAAAAGTTAGCTCCGCTGGGGAGAATCATTGTACAAAGTCCAAGAGGAGGCTATGGTAACTGTTTCAGTTGAGTGATAGGTCCAGTATGTTGGTTAAAAGATAAAATCAATTCTTATGAAGATTAAAGGTAAAGTTGTGCTTTGGCACTGATCGGAGGATCAGGGTTACTTCCTGTTCTTTAAGGAAATAGGAAATCCAAAGGGGATTGAGACTGTCCGAGTCTGCGGGTGTTCTTCCCATTCTTAAAAGGGGCTTGAGAATGCCTTTGAGACTCAAGTAGGGATGGCAATGGGCAGGGTATGGGTAGGGTACTATAGTACCCTACCCATACCCGCAGTTGAAAAAAATCCCCGTACCCGAGCCCATACCCGCTTGGGTATCAAAATTGGCACCCGTCCCCGTACCCTATGGGTATATAAGTGTCCGTACCCGTACCCGTTACCCGCATTTCTAATAAAAATAAATATATCAAGTATAAAATATCATAATATATTAAGTTTTTAAAAATATTAAAAAGTTTTTGAAAAATTTTATTGTTGAATTATGAAATAAATGATCACGTATATTAAATATGTAGTAGTTTAAAATTGATGTTTTTTTTTTATTTTATAAATATTTATTTTTATATAATAATATAAATTAAAATATATAAATATATATTGTGCGGGTATGAGGCGGGCTGGGTACTAAGGTGCCCATCCCCGCACCCATCCCCGCTTATTTAAGTGAATAATTACCCGAGCCCGTACCCGTACCCATTTTTGCGGGTTTTTACCCTACTCATTGTGGGTAATTTTCTGGGTACCCACTGGGGATGGGCCAAATTTCCATCCCTAGACTCAAGGGTCTTAGACTATCCAAGTCTAGAGTTTTATCTTTTGTACTATACTTAAGAGAAATTAAGGGACAGTACAGTTGCGGTGGCAAGATCTAGACTCTTTGAAAGACTGTTTTATTAAGATGACTAATTTCTGTTCCTATACCTCTAGGAGGTCGTCGGGACAATTTGTACGAAGCCCAAGAGGAGGCTGGAAACTTTTAAGAAGCCTAGGGACAATTTGTACGAAGCCCAAGAGGAGGCTATCTTCCTGGAGGAAGAATCATTATACGAAGCCTAAGAGGAGGCTATGAAAACTTCTAAGAAGCCAACGGGTCCTTGTACAACGCCCAAGAGGAGGCGGGGATGCTTTTAGGAAGCCTGTGGGTCCTTGCACTAAGCCCAAGAGGAGGCTGATGAACAGTTCCAGAAGGGGTTTCACTTGGAACATTGGCCTTATGTATATGAACTGTTCAAAAGGGGGGAAGATCTTAGATCTAGTTATCTAAAATTGTTGTAAGGAGACGAGATTTTGTCTAGTTCTAGACGTAATTACCGGGGAAACTCTAAATATATATACTATTATTACACAGTTGATATGAGTTTATGAAAGAAGAGTTACAGTGAAACAGCCCCACAGTACAGTTATATACATATGAAAGCGGTAAATGAAAGCAGGTAAACACTTACTCGGTTGTAGAGCTTCCATGCTGTATGGTTAGTTGTTCAACAAAGAAAAGTTGAAAACAGTATATTACAAAATCAAAGGAGAAAGTGCTTTTAAAAGGAAAATTGGGGCTTACAGCTCAAGGAGAGGCCCAGGGTTTTGCACAGGGACTTATACAAGTGACTGAGGCACAAGAAAGGTTTTTTGTATAAAGGGATGGGTCTTACACTCTCTCAAGAGGCCCAAAGTTGTTTCAAGAAGAGGAATGGGGCTTATAACACGAGGGTAGGCCCAGATGAATTGATTTTTGAACTGGCAATCGCGCCGGTTTTTTTTAAATACAGTGGGACTTATACAATATCTGAGGCCCAAAAATTGTTTGTATTTACAAAGGATTGGGTCTTACACTCCATTAGAGGCCCAATAATTTACTTTTGTACAAGTGATGGGGCTTACAGCTCAAGGAGAGGCCCAGATGTTTTTTGTTTTGAAAACGGCGATCGCGCCGGGATTTTTGAAAATACAGTGGGACTTATACAATATCTGAGGCCCAAAATAGGTTTGTACTTACAAAGGATTGGGTCTTACACTCTATTAGAGGCCCAAAGTTTGAAAAGTTTGTTAGGGTGAAAATCAACAAAAACCCTAATTTCACCATTTTTAAAGTAATTATTCAAAGAAAATTAATTAAAATGATACAAATTCCAAATAAGTTTGAATAAACAACTTGTGATTTTGGTTTTAGGTTTGAAAAATGAGGTTTCAATCACAAGATGAATTAAAACTTATTTGTTGTTGATTTTCCAACATGAATATTTATTTTTAAAAGGGTTTAAAAACAAATAAAAAGGTATTTATTCACAAAAATACTAATTATATTAAATAAATAATATAAATCTAATTTTTTTGGGGAATAAAATATTTCAACATTTTTGTGATTTTTTTCAAAAAGAACCAATAAAAAATAATTAAAATTGAGTGAGTTATTAATTTTTCAAATCATTTAAAATAAATATGAAAAATAACAAAAATCAAGAAAAAGTGGTAAAAAAGAGATCTGGGGCGAGGGGGATTCGAACCCCAGACCTCTCGCTTGCCAATACACACAAAACCAGTTTATCAACCACTAGGGCGCAATGCCAATTCAAATATAGTATGGCAAATGATAAATATATAGAAAACTTGGTTAGAAAACCTGAAGAATGGCGTCATGGCCATCTTCTTCCTCCAGCTCGTGCATGAAGCCCTCTATCTCTCTCGTTTCTCAACCATTTGACATGATTCAAACACCAAACTCATGCGTTTTTTTACAAGGAATAAGATGGCAATACTCAATTTTATTTATTTTCAGTGTATAGCAAGTTATATCTTTGTGGTCGTATGAACCCTAATTTTGCAAAAGCAATCGAGCAAACATGATTATGAGTGCTATGATCAAATTTTTTGAGGGAAAATACTCAGCATCTGATGGCAATCAATTGGCAAAAATATCATGCGAGGAAATATGCATGGATCATGAAGTTGAAGTTTTGAGGCTTACCTTGATGCAAGCTGAAATGGAACTCTGCACAGATGGTGTTCCAGAAGAAATTTGATGATCCCTACAGCTTTAATGGATGTAGTGGAGTGTGTTGCAAGCTTTGGAACACTCTGAAAACCTTTGGATCAAGTTGGAGAACTCCAACTGCATAATTGAGGCATAATGGCTTAGTTGAAGGGTGATTTTGAGCTAGGGGTGTTACAGTTGGTGTTTAAGTGTTTGGACACCTCAAATACATCATATGTGATGTGTCTGAGCAATTGGAATGGATTGCTTAGGGCTGCAACTCAAAACCCGATGGTGGTTGCTCAAAAACAAGGAAATTTGGCACTTAAGAGAGAATGAGAGAAAGCAATGCTATAAGGTGCTTTGGTGTGCCTTGAATGATCCATTGGAACCTATATTTATAGGTGATCAACTCTTGTCTTGGAGGAATAGTGAATGGCTGCTGGATCAGATCACCTTCAAAGGGATTGGTTGGACATAAATGCCTCTTGCATTAGGGGTAACAGTTGCTCCAAATAGATCAGTTATGCCTTGACTGAAATCACATTCTTCAGTCATTTTAATTGTTGTTTAATCAGAGAACTTGACTGAGGAGAGTGAGAATCTTGACAATGCACTATTCCACATTAATGCCCTTTGAATTCAAGGCAAAATGTGCCAAAATGCATGAACTTCAAGGTGGAAGATTCCTGGGCTTTGTGACTCAGCTTTGTAGGTTGGATCAGATGCATTGTGATTGGTTTGAGTACATGTGGCATGATGATCCTTAGTTTTGATTCAGAAATTGTGTGTAGCAAGCAAACATGCAAACTGATTTTTCCAAAATAGCATGTAGCAGCATGACTTTGGGCATGGATTTCTCTTGGCTCAAGTTGAATTAATTCATGCTGATAAGCTCTTTGGATTCTTGGCAACATTTGCAACAACATTGATGTTTACCTTTGGACTTGATTTAGCTTGCAACTATGTGAAAATATCTCACAAGTTTTGGTGTTTCCAACAAAATCTGCCTTGGCCAGAATTTTTCTAAGTGTTGGAAAATGATGTATTTTCATGTTTTAGTCATTTTGGCCCAATCATAACTCAGAATCCACAATGAATTGCAATGAGGTGTAGTTGGAGCTTTTGTAGAGGGTAATGAGAGCTACAAATCTACCTTTGGATGGGGAAGAATGGCCTTGTGGTTTAGGAGTTATGATCCTCCAAAGTTGGTACCCTTGCCACTTTGTTCATAACTTAGAAAATTTTCTAAGTTTTTATGGTTACCCCTTTTACAAGTTATCCCACTTTTCTTGATTTTTCTTGATGAATGATGATTCAAATCATACCTTAACATCATTTTAGGGTTAAAAAACCATTTTTGTGAAAAATCTCAAAAAGTCAAAGTTTGACTTTTGTGCACAGTTGACTTTTTATCAGATGAATTCCAAACTGTGCAATCCTTTAGGAAATCATGTCATTGACCTAAATCAAACTTGATGGACACATTCCATGGGTGTTATAGGGTATATTGATTCTTGTCCTAGGGTTTGGGAGCATGTCCTGGTCAAAAGTCAAAGCTACAGCTGACTTTTCTCGCGAAACCCTAAATGTGGTTCAGATGAAATTGAAACTTGTTGCTCAAGCTTCTTGGATTAATACATTGTTGCAAATGGATCAATGTAGTGTTTTAGAGACCCTAAAATCCTCCCTTGAGGTCTTGGCTCATGATTTGTCCCAAAAGTCAACTTAGGGGTGAATTAGGTCAAGAAACCCTAATTCCTGATTTTTGATGTATGCATCCCCTGAGGCTAAATTGACTTGGTGATTGGGTTTATGATGTCCCTTGGAGCAGCATAGGTTATGCCTTGAAGCATTGGCTCATGCCCAAAGGAGAATTTCCATCTGGAGGCCCTGGTCGACCAAAACCCTAATTTGGTGACACTGGCGCTCTTGGGGCTTGATCCACTTAGAAGGGAGCTGCCTTGTGCTTAATCCTTGAAGTGGGAGTCCTCTTGATCCATTGTAGATGTTGGAGAGGTTTAGACAAGTTGAAGATCATGTCATTCATTAATTGATCCTTTGTCTAAGAGCTCTGAGAGGGCTTGAACCCTAATTTTTTATTGTAGTGGATGCTCACCCATCTTTGGGGAGACTAATGGTTCATCCATATTGTGATGATGATTTGCACAATGATGGGAATCTTAGTGGTCAAAATTTGGGGTATGACAGATGCCCCTATTTAATCTTCTTGGACCCGAAGGTGTGAATGACGAAGGTATTCGGGCATTCGGGGTGCAAGAGGATTAAATATCAGAATACCCGAAATTTTGATGGTGACTAAGAATGGTAGTTTACGCATCCTTCTTCTTTTACTAAGCAATGATGCTCAGAAAAGGTAAAAACTTCCCCTCAATCCTGGTTTCCTACCAAGGATCTAGTCTTAGTTTCCAAAATAAACTTCCCCTCGATCCTGGTTTCCTACCAAGGATCTAGTCTTAGTTTCCAAAATAAACTTCCCCTCGATCCTGGTTTCCTACCAAGGAACTGGTCTCAGTTTCTGATTCAAACTTCCCCTCGATCCTGGTTTCCTACCGAGGAACTGGTCTCAGTTTCTGAAATAAACTTCCCCTCGATCCTGGTTTCCTACCAAGGAACTGGTCTAAGTTTCTTTTGTCAATAAACTTTCTTGACGAGGGACGCTGTTCGTAGCGGTTTTCCTTAAACTTCTCGCCGAATTTTCCTGGGGAGATGCCATTTGATGGAAAAAACTTTTGATGTCAGACTTGCTGGGGAACCCAATCGTCTGAGTTGTAGAGGTGCACTAACTTCTCTATTGGAGACGCCATTTGTCAGCTCTACAGGGGAAAGCAGGTCTCTTGAGAGACTGCTGTTGCTTGGGGATATTACATCATACTTTTCCTCGAGATCTTCCCAAAGAAATGCCATATGATGTGATCCAATTTTGAGGTACCAATGACTTTGTTAACATTGACTTTCTGGAGAGAAGAACCAATGTGCTGCTGAGAGTCTTCGGTTGAGAGGCTTTCTCTGGGAATTTTCCTTAATCCGGGAAAGCGAAGATATCATCTTCAATGGCGAAGAGTGATGTTGGTCGAAAGTTCTCTGGTTTTTCAGAGGTTCAAGCTATCAAAGTGGTTAAGGACCAATTTCATCCCAGAAATAAGGAGAGATATTGTTCAGACGCAACGTTCCCTGGCGAGGAAAGGACTGACAACTCGATTAAGAGGACTGTCTATCACTAGGGGACAAAACCGACTAGGGAGATAGTGATGCAATATGAATATGAATGTAAATTAATAATGCATGATGCATGTATGTATATGCTGACAAAACTGACGCGACATACAGACTAATGGATAAACACGACTGGATACTCGGCCATCGCGGGGCGAAGAAGTACCGCTGGTCCAAAAGTATCAATTCTGCCTTGCTTAGGAGAAGTAGTCCCTGCGGGGAACAACCGTTGGTCGGGCTTAGGAGGTAAGAACTCAGCCGAAGATGTCAGATGGAGTATTCGTATCTAACATAACTGATCCTTCGTTCAGGCGCACTGGTTTAGAAGGAGTACTTTGATTCTGCACTTTGAGGTTCGCTTACTTCTGGAGAAGTGATCGATGTTCTTCTGATGTTCAACAGTCAAAAGAAATTGCCATCTTTATTTTAAAAGCAGAGAAATTTTAACAAGTAAATTCATTTTTGTTTTATTTCAAGAATCGTTGATCATGTTACAATTTCGTTCTGTAAGGCTAAAACAAATAAGAATTTCAAACAAAAGCACAAGGGCTCCAATTGTATTGATAGGATGGAAATCAGCCAAACGCGTGATTCCATAGAGTATTTACAAAGCTAGAAAATGGTAATTTACAGGGAAAAAGGGCTACGTTGAAACATAACGACCACTATCCTTCTACCAACTTTGAATTCTGGGCATCCCGGTGGATTGGAAATCTCAAAGTACAATCCAGGAAAAATTTAGGGATTAATGGCAAGGAACTATGTTCAACAGAGGCAAGTCCCTCAGCGGCAGTCATGGTCCGCCCTTTTGGGTTTTCAATCCACCGAGACGTTTTTTTTTAGTTTAGGCGAAGTATTTCTTGACTACATCAACATTTGTGGGGTAGGCAGACTCTTCTCCACCCATGGTTGCGAGTCTCAAGGCGCCGCTTGAGAAAGCTTTCTTGACCACATAGGGGCCGTCATAATTCGGAGTCCATTTTCCCCTAGAATCAATGAAAAATGATTGTATTTTCTTGAGCACAAGGTCTCCTTTTCTGAAGATGCGAGGTCGGACCTTTTTGTCGAACGCCTTCTTCATTCTTTGCTGATACAACTGACCGTGGCATAGTGTTGTTATTCTCTTTTCTTTGATCAGATTGAGTTCGTCATGCCGGGTTTGACACCATTCAGCTTCTGTAAGCTTAGCTTCCATCAATACCTGGATTGATGGGATCTCTACTTCTATGGGGAGCACTGCTTCCATGCCATATACTAGAGAGAAAGGGGTTGCCCCTGTTGAAGTGCGGACAGATGTACAATAACCATGAAGAGCAAAGGGTAGCATTTGGTGCCAATCTTTGTAGGTTACAACCATCCTCTGAACAATCCTTTTGATGTTCTTGTTAGCCGCTTCTACCGCTTCGTTCATCTTGGGTCGGTAGGGAGATGAGTTATGGTGTTCGATCTTGAACTCTGCGCACAACTCTTTCATCATCTTATTGTTCAGGTTAGATTCATTATCAGTAATGATCTGGCTTGGAACACCATAACGGCAGATGAGATTGTTTTTGATAAATCGGACCACCACTTGTCAGGTTACATTGGCGTATGACGCTGCTTCGACCCACTTGGTGAAGTAATCAATGGCTACCAGGATGAACCGATGTCCGTTCGAAGCCTTAGGCTCAATCATGCCTATCATGTCGATTCCCCATATGGAAAAAGGCCATGGGGAAGACAGAACTTTGAGATGTGTTGGCGGTACATGGATTTTGTCGGAGTATATTTGACACTTGTGACACTTCTTCATGTACTCGTAGCAGTCGGATTCCATGGTCAACCAGTAGTACCCTGCTCTCAGAATTTTTCTCGCCATTGTGTGTCCGTTGGCATGAGTGCCAAAGGACCCTTCATGAATTTCTTTTATCAGCATATCTGCTTCTGGTCTGTCTATACATCGGAGCAAGACCATGTCAAAATTTCTCTTATAGAGTGTATCACCGCTCAGGAAGAAACTGCCAGCCAGCCTTCTGAGGGTTTTCTTGTCTTTCCTTAGTGCCCCAGGTGGGTACTCTTGTTTCTAAAGGAAGCATTTGATATCGTGATACCAAGGTTTGTCGTCTATGACTGCTTCAATCGTGAAGATGTAAGTGGGCCGTTCAAGCCGCATTATGTCGATCTTAGGTAGGTCACTCCATTGACCTACACTAATCATGGAAGAGAGGGTGGCTAAGGCGTCATCCATGTGATTCTCATCACGAGGGATGTGATGAAACTCGATTCTGTTGAAGAAAGGTAACAACCTTCTTGCATAATCTTTGTAAGGGATCAGTCCTGATTGGTATGTGTTCCAATCTCCTTTAATCTGATTGATAACCAGGGCTGAGTCGCCATATACATCCAAGTTCTTGATCCTTAAGTCGATCGCTTCCTCGAGACCCATGATACAAGCTTCGTATTCAGCCTCATTGTTCGTACACTTGAACGTAAGTCTGGCGGTGAAAGGAATATGGGTACCCTGAGGGGTAACAATGATTACCCCAATTCCATTTCCGTAATTATTGACGACTCCGTCAAAGATAAGTCCCCATTCGGAACCTGGTTCTGGCCCTTCACTAGGTAGCGGTTCATCGCAGTCTTTCATTTTTAGATACATGACATCTTCGTCTGGGAAGTCAAATCCGACTGATTCCTGATCGTCAATCGGTTGATGAGCCAAATGATCGGCTAAAACACTTCCTTTAACGGCTTTCTGAGCATGGTATTCTATGTCATATTCTGATAACAACATCTGCCAACGGGCAATCCTTCCCGTGAGAGCAGGCTTTTCAAAGACGTACTTGATTGGATCCATTTTAGAGATTAACCAAGTAGTGTGACGAATCATGTACTGGCGAAGACGTTTGGCTGCCCAAGCCAGAGCGCAGCAAGTTTTCTCAAGCATCGTGTACCGAGTTTCACAGTCGGTGAATTTTTTGCTTAAATAGTAGATGGCGGACTCTTTCCTTTTGGTTTCGTCTTGTTCGCCAAGTACACAACCCATTGAGTCCTCTAGGACTGTTAGGTAGATGATCAGCGGTCTTCCTTCCGCTGGAGGTGATAGAATCGGCGGATTCGACAGGTATTCCTTGATACTGTCGAAGGCGGTTTGGCAATCTTCTGTCCAAACACAGTCCTGGTTCTTTTTGAGTAATTTGAAAATCGGCGCACATGTCACGTACATGAGGAATATGAATCTGGAGATGTAGTTCAAACGCCCCAGGAATCCTCTGACTTGTTTTTCAGTTTTCGGAGAAGGCATTTCTTGAATGGCCTTGACCTTGTCAGGATCAACCTCAATTCCTTTCTGGATGACGATGAACCCTAAGAGTTTCCCTGAACGGACATCGAAGGTGCACTTGTTGGGAGTCAAGTGGAGTTTGTACTTCCTCAGCCGCTCGAATAGTTTTAGCAGGTGGGTCACATGCTCCTCCTCTGTTCTAGATTTGGCAATCATATCATCGACATATACCTCGATTTCCTTGTGTATCATGTCATGAAATAAAGTAGTCATGGCTCTTTGATAGGTTGCCCCGGCGTTCTTCAAACCAAACGGCATTACCTTGTAACAAAAGGTGCCCCATGGGGTGATGAAAGAAGTTTCCTCCATGTCTTTCGGCGCCATTTTTATCTGATTATAGCCCGAGAATCCATCCATGAAGGAAAAAAACTTCGAATTTTGTTGTACTATCTACCAACATGTCAATGTGTGGTAAAGGAAAGTCATCCTTTGGACTAGCCTTGTTTAGATCTCTGTAGTCGACACACATTCTGACCTTTCCGTCCTTTTTCAGAACGGGTACGATGTTGGCTAACCATTGAGGATATTCTGACGTGGTGAGGAAACCCACGCCAATCTGTTTCTGTACCTCCTCTTTGATTTTGATGGCCATGTCCGGGTGAGTCCGTCTCAACCTCTATTTTACTGGCGGACATTCTGACCTTAATGGTAGATGATGTTCCACGATGCTGGTATCCAACCCTGGCATATCCTGATAGGACCAAGCAAATATATCGAGAAACTCTCTGAGAAGCTTTGTCAAACTCTCTTTGGCAATTGGACTGAGCAGTGCCTCAATCCTGACTTCTTTTCTCTCTTCCTCTGAACCCAAGTTGACCGTTTCCAACGGCTCTTTGTGAGGTTCGATGGACCTTTCCTCTTGTCTGAGTAATCGGGAGATCTCTTCTGGAATTTCATCGTCCACTTCTTCTTCATCCCTAAATACCGGGAATTCAAAGTTGGGAGAAGGCATCGGATCGTACGTTTCGACGGGGTTTAAAACAAGCAATCTGCATGACGTGATGATTTGTGTTTTAGAAGAGATAGAGCGAAATGCAAGTGTGTGCAGTGTATTTCTTTTACTGCTTGTTTTCATTATTGAGTTGTTTTTTAGGATTGCCATTTTCTGAGAAAAGCAAAAAGAGAAAACAGCAATTAATGCGGAAATTACAGAACGACGTTATTTTATTAATGAACAAGACGATTCTTTAAACTACAGCCCTATAAAACAAAACTCTGTCGCTTTGGGCGAAACGAAGAAGGAAATTTACAGAAAGTGAGCCCTATCAAAACATCAGTTTCACCTGGGCAGGGTGAAAGGGTAAATTAAAGACGGCAATTACTTAGACTTATGTACAATCTTCGGAACATCGACAGCAACCCATTGGCGGCGAACTCCTCGGTGAATCACAAAGTCTGGTACCTTCCTTGATTTTTCTTCAGAAATAACGTTGATTTCTGGTGGTGTAGGATCATTAGAATATGTCTCCGAGGCAGAGTTGTCGTAGGAGGATTCCTCTGTTGTATTTTGCATAGTATTTGTGCTCTCAGGTATATCTCCCCATCCAGTTGGCTGGATATTTTTGAGCCTGATACAAAAGCTTTCGGGAGCGGTGTACTTGACCAAATAGTCATATTTTCCACTCGGTTGTCCCAAGGTGTCCCACACTTCTTTGGAACTGGAGGAGTCATTCCTCTCGATGACGTTGACCTCGAGAAAAGCATAGTTAATGAATTCTAGTCCTGCAAACGTTGCGAATTCATCGTCGTGCTGGGTATTTTCAGGATAACCTGGGTGTTGGTCCCATGACATGGTGGGGACACAGGTATTCTGTTCAATGATGCTCAGATGATTTTCAATGTTCGACTGATTTTCTTGCCCCAAGTTTCCTGGGTACGGCTGCCAGATAGGCAGGCCATCCATCGGACCGTAGTAGTCGTGGTCAAAGTTGTCTTTCATCAGAGTGTCCTCCTCTAATGAGTTTGGTAGAGCACGGCATCCTTCCGGATCACAATCTCCATATATCATTTCGACATCTGACCTGGGTATAAATCTCGGACTTTGTGCGAGATAGAAAAATGGTGTAGGCACCTTCTCCTAAGACATATAACCATCCTTATTAAGATAGGATTCCCATTCATCATCCAAGTCGGAAGAGTCTCCCTCATTGATGGTATGTACTTCTTGAGACACTGGGTGAAGGAAACCTCCACTGTGGAAGAAGTCCTGAATGGGATGAAGACTTTCATCGATAGCAGCTGTCTAGGTACAGGTTGCAGAAAAACCAAGACCCTTCTTTGTTTTATTGTCAATAGGAATGACAAGTTATCCCCATCCTGTTGTATTGGCACCCTCGACCGCTTTGATAGCATCTTTGTATGAGGAAATGGAAGTTCCCCCCTCGAATTGACCGTCCTTGTGTAGCGAAAGTGTTTGGAATTGGGTTCCGATTATCCCTTCTGGTTCCACATAAGTGGATGACGATAAGTTGCTTACGAGCAAGGCCTGTTCTCCACACACTGTGACGAGTTGGTCCTTCTGGACAAACTTTAGCTTTTGGTGGAGGGTCGAGGCGACCGCCCCAACCTGATGTATCCAAGGTCTTCCTAATAAACAACTGTATGTTGCCCGGATGTCCATGACCTGGAAAGTGACTTGGAAAGTGTGATGACCGATAGTTATGGGAAGGTCGACTTCGCCGATAACCATTTTTCTGGATCCGTCAAATGCTTTGATGACGACCTCGCAGGTTCTCATCAGAGGTCCTTTGAATGATAACTGCATTAAAGTTGATTTCGGCATAACATTCAGGGTTGGCCCTGTGTCTACCAGTACGCTGGCTAAAGCATCGTCCTGGCAGTTAACTGTGATATTGAGCGCCATGTTGTGACTTTTGCCCCCCTCTGGCAAATCCTCATCATTGAATCCTAAGTTATTGCAGGAAGTGATGTTAGAGAAAATGCTATCGAATTATCGTATTGACACATCCTGTTCCACAAAGACCTGCTCTAAGACTTTCTGTAGAGCCTCCCTATGCGCTTCTGAACTAAGTAACAGTGATAATACCGAGATATTTGAAGGAGTTTGTAACAGTTGATCAACAATGTTCTATTCACTCCTTTGGAAGAGCTTCAGCATCTCATCATTGTTTTTCGAAAGGTCAGGATTACTGGACTGACCGACTAGTGGATTAGGAACTTTTGTCTAAGGTTCCTTTTCTTTGCTGGGTTCTCCAACTCCTCTGTTGAAGATTCTACCGCTCCGTGTTACTCGACTGATGTCTGTAATATTCACGACGGAGGGTAACGGAATTTCCTTTCCATTCTCAACTGTTGTTGCACCGTATATGTAAGGGATAGTCTTAGTTGATTCATACGGTAGTGGTCCCGGTAGATAGATGACTATGGGAGCTTCCTGATTTTTCTGACCATCGTAAATAATTTTGATCCGTTCCCGATTGGGAACTCTCGATTCGTCAAGTAGAGGGATGATGGTACAAACATCCTTAGTCCTCTGATGATCAGAGATTACGACAACGTCCTCGATTTGATCAGTGAAATAGTTGACTGATCCAGAACTTGACCATGGTCGAATCTCTTTGCGGTCCAACTGACTTTGAAGGGCTGCTCGCATGAAGTAGCATCCTTGATTATCCACTGAGAAAACTCCACACCACTCATAATTATGTAGTGGCACCTGGCCACGTCCGTTCTGAATACAGTGTATCCTTACTAGATCTGTTTCCATCGACTGAACATCCTAACTTTGATATCTAGTAGGATTCCCGTTAGTGATACTAATTTGCTGGGTGTCTTCATCCATATAGATTGGAAGCCACCAGTGGTTCAACAAGTGCTGAAGTGTTTCCTGGACAAGGGCATAGCCCTGATCGTTTTCGCAACCCGCTTTACAGTTCTGATAATCATGTTGTACCAGGAACCCGAGCCGGACCTGTTTAGCATGTAACTCCACCAAGTTGGTATTCATCAAGCGAATATCGAATATTTGAACCATGTTGATTTAATAATGATTCCTATCATGGTAGTCTTGAATCCATCCAAGATCCATCTGATGCTAGAGGGCCTCTTGTACAAAAGAGCATCCCTGTTTGTTTACCGAGCAAGTCAGGCAGAAATTATAATCATGACGCGTCAGATTATGATACTGGCTTTGCCTTGAGTGTATTGCCACCAGGTTAACATTCATCGCATGGATATCGTGGTTTTGAATGATGTTGGAATTCGCATAAACCATGTTAACTCCACGAACTCAGTGCTCTTGGATCCATCCGAGATCCATCTATTCCTGTAGAGTTTATTGCACCACAAAACATCCCTGATTGTTTTTAGAGCAGATATCACACTGGTGATAATTATGAGGTGGTACATGGCCATATCCACTCTGTCTATAATGCATCTTGACCAAGTTGGCCCTCAATAAGAGTACATCGTGAATTTGATAGACGTTGTTAGACTCTCCCTCTATCAGATTGACTGCAGCTTTCTCATGTTGAGGCAGCGGGTTCGTGAGAACATTCGGATTCGTATCTTTGAAAGATAAAACCCCGCTCCTAACAAGCTTTTGTACGTCGGGTTTGAAACTGAGACAGTTCTCTATGTTATGCCCTGGTCCTCCTTGATGGTAAGGGCAAGTCTGATCCACCTTAAACCAAAAAGGCGGATTTTCCGGTACTGTAAGAGGAGACTTAGTCTGGACATGCCCCTTAGCCAGTAGTAACGGAAATAGTTCTTCGTACGATACGGGTATAGGATCAAATCCTGGTGGCCGCGTTGTACGGTTGTTGTTGTATTGAGGACGAGCCTGCTGAAGAGACTGTTGTGTCCTTTGCTGAAGTTGCTATTGATTAGGTTAGCTCTGCACAACCTAAGGTTGATACGTAGGCGCGGGGTTGATAGCAGGAGTTACAGCTGCTACCGGTTGGTACCGTCGCCTTTGCTTTCCGAGAGAGATATTCCCAATATCCTGCTCTTTTTTCTTAGGGAGAGCACTTCCGTATCATTTTGTACTACTTGATGATCCATCGTCTTTAACTAAACGTCCTTCTCGGACGGCTTCCTCAAGACGCACTCCCTTACCGACCATTTCGGTGAAGTCGCTGGGCGCACTGGCAACCATTCTGTCGTAGTAAAATGAGCTCAAGGTCTTTAAGAAAATCTTTGTCATCTCTTTTTCCTCAAGAGGTGGACAAATTTGAGCGGCAATTTCACGCCATCCCTGAGCATATTCCTTAAAGGTTTCCTTGTCCTTTTGTGACATTGATCTGAGTTGATCTCTGTCTGGTGCCATGTCCAAATTGTATTTATATTGTTGGACGAAGGCAGTGCCAAGATCTCTGAAAGTGCTGATATCAATGCAGTTTAAACCCATGTACCATTTTAATGCGGCACCGGTTAAACTATCCTGAAAGTAGTGATCAGTAAATCCTGATTCTCTATTTGAGCTGACATTTGCCGAGCGTACATCACCAAGTGGCTTTGAGGGAAAGAGTTACCCTTGTACTTTTCAAAGTCGGGCACCTGGAACTTGTGCGGAACTTTCCCATTGGGGACCAAGCAGAGGTCTGCGGCATCCTTTCCAAATAAATCCTGACCGCGAATAGCTTGCAGTTCTTTCTGCATTTCCAGGAACTGCTCCTGGAATTCATCCATTCTATCAAACATAGTTTCCTTTCTACTAGAAGGTATCTGTGGAATCTGTCCTTCCAGGACAGTGTGCACCACAGGGGGTGGTACCGTTACTACGGCAGTGAATCTTGGCGTTTCTCGAAGTTTGTAACCTTCAGGAGTTGTTGGTATGCCTCTGGCATCTTCGCTTTCCCGAAGTTTGTAACCTTCAGGCCCAGCGGCTCCTGCTGAAGTTCCCTGATCTTCATTGGTCGGCGAAACATATCCTTCCGGGATATAGTTAACAGGCATGCCCCAGGGACAATCTTTCGGCATCTGATACCTAGGATCATACTTCTCCACTATGGGTGTTGAGGTGATCTCGGAGATCACAGTTCTTTGTAGCTGAGCTTCTGTCATGGCTTGCATGTTGTTACGAAGCTTTCTCATATCCTCTCTCAGAGCGTCGATCTCTTCTTTCAACTCTATGTTCTCTTCCTCGAGATCATCCATCTTTTTCTGACGATTGGCTCGAGTATTGTACGAATGAGACAGTTTGACTTTAGAACCGAGACACAAACGTGAGATTCGTATGTAAGAAGAATACGTGACGTGAGAATGATGAATGCAATGATTATATTAATTGTTTTTTTTTGTTTAATCAAAATAAACTTCGACAATTAGATTGCAAATATCAAACAGTGGGGAAACCCCCATTTTATTGAATTCAAAGGATTGCGGAAATGGAAATACAGTAAATTACAAGGTGCGGAAACAGAAACCTAAGCTAATGGGTCTCAAGTCCTCTCTGAGGAGAACTCGGGTGCTGATTCTGGTACTTTCCTTTTCTTGGACCGGGGCTCTTGGGCCGTTGTCAGTTTATCATTCCTTTGCCACGTGAAAGGAGCGAGCAAATTCCTTTGGTCATCCTGATTTTCCATAGCATGTTGCTCTAAAATCTCAATCAGGGCATCCTTATCTTTTAACAGTTCTTGTATTTTGGTACACTCCACATTGAGAATACGGTACTTGTTCTTCCAAGACCTCCTCTCCTGTTGAACTTTGTTGAGAGTAACCTGAGGTTTTTCCGTTTCAGTCATGAAGTACATGACAGATTCCCTCGGTGGAAGAACCCCGTGACGAGGATAAGGCATCTTTAGCTTGAGAGCTCTAGTTTGTACCCAGTGGAGATAAGGCTCCACCGAGACACAGTCCAGTTTTCCTAGAGACTCCTGTCCTTTCTTATGAACATGTTTCCAAGCATGCACTATTTCCATCTTTAGTGCCTTGTCATTTTCTCCTTCCTTGAAGAAAAGACCTTCCAGATGAGCATTACGTGGGACATGCCTCATCGGGTATCCAAATTAACGACGAACAAGAACTGGATGGTAATTGATTCCTCCTTTAGTTCCTATGAGGGGTACGTTGGGGAAGTTTCCACAACGGTCAATGATCCTGATCCCGTCATAAATCCTATTTCACCAATCTATGTCAGAGTTGGTGAGAGACATGATTTTCTGCGACCAACGTAAGGCACTCTTATGATCCCAAAAAGCAGCATACTTAGGTAAATGGGAGATAAACCATTTATATAGCAGGGGTATACAGCACGTGATCCTTCATCTGCTGTACAAATTCCCTAAGTGTACAGAATGATACGCATCTACGAGCAAGGTTGGTACAGGGTTTCCAATGAGAAAAACCTTAATGGCGTTGATATCTACAAAGTTATCGATGTTGGGAAACAAAAATAACCCGTAGGTGAGCAAAACAAAGATGCTCTCAAAAGCGGCCATGTTCCCTATACTGGCAAAGTACAGGGCTTTCTTTACCAGAAACTTGGCTGGTAAACCTGGGATTCCTCCCTTGGTGGTCATGTGAGTCTTGACTTCTGACTCATCCAAATAGATTGCTCTTGCAATGATTTGATCCTTTGGAATTTCTTTCAGTCTAGAAAATGGAGCTTGATCATTGATATGTAAATCAGTCAGGTGAGAGTACTCCTCTAGTGTTGGTGCAAGCTGATAATTCAGGAATGTGAAACAGTGATAAACCGGATCGTAAAACTGAATGAGTGCCTCCATGATTCTTTCAATTACATGGACCCTTAACAGAGGTAGCAGACCTCCGTACTTGGCTCTGAAAGCATCAGGGTTAGTGATCATTCTTGCTAATCCTCTTAAATCCTCTAGTTTTGGAACTTTGAAGGTATACTTGTGATTTTTCCTTCTACCGAAATCCATTAGCGCAATCTCCTTTCTCTGACATTTGCAATCATTGTTTTAGTTTAATTTGAAAAAGAGAGACTAGAAGAGAAAATTTTCTTTGTTTTTAATGTTTTTTTTAAATGAATGCATGAATGCAGCACACAAAAACATAGAAAAAACATGGGGTCAAAGGGTCGGTGTCATGAAGTCAAGACTCTACCCATCCCAAAGGTTTATACTAGTGATTTTTGTACCTGTCTCTCAAAATCATTAGTTCTTGTCGAGATAACACCAGCGGCCGGGAACCGTGCTAGGCGATGTTATTTCGAAGAACCTCAGAAGAGGGTAGTATCGCGTAACAGCTATTTACGATAGCTTCCGCACTACTAAAAGAGGTTTTTCCTATGTGTATACTCAATCTTTCCACATGCGGCATCACGCGCATTCCCATTAGCAGAAAAATAAACACAGATATCAACTAGGAAAAGCAGTATATATATTTGTCCTAATGTCCTAGACTTTTTAAGAGCTAGGAATCCTATGTTCCTGACAGAAAATGGCTCCCCGACGGAGTCGCCAATCTGTGGTACCTTCCCAACTTAAAGGTTTTGACCTAAGATCCTAGTGAAGTCAACAAAAAATAAAGTCTTATCCCTAGTGAGGTCCCCACTTCTTGGTTTCTACCCAAGAGATTAAATGTAGGGCCCCACGGTGGGCGCCATTTTTCTGTAGCGAGCGATTTTGGACGTGATTCTTAAGCACTGCCGCTCTTTGGGGGGACTACAGGTCGATTCATTTTTTATCCTATTGAAGCTGATGAAGGAAGGGAAATAGATGTCTCCAACTAACCCTGCTTTGCAAACTGAGGTTAAACAGTCAAGACTGTTGGTTTACAGATGCGATCAATGTGGAAGGTCCTCTCTTGGGTTATTTTGATCGAGTTTAGACCTTTGGTGGGGAATACGGACTTGGATGTTTTGATTGATATATGAGGGTTTGTGACCTGAGGTTTTCGATGTGGTGTGCTCGCTAAGATTTCTCTTTCAATCCTATGCCTACGTATTCCCGTTTACCGAAACAGGGAAATCAGAGCGATTGTAGTTCCTCCTATTCTATGGGAGGAAATGGTGTTTTGGTGTCTTGTTCAAAGCCCAAGACATGAAGCTAAAAGTGGTTTGTATCTTGTTCAAAGCCCAAGATGTGAAGCTGAAGGGTCTATTTGTATCTTGTTTGAAGCCCAAGATGTGAATCTAAAGGGTTTTAACTTTAGAGAGAATTTGTCACCTCTAAAGGGGTTAGGTTTGTCACAATTGTTGGGTGACTGATTATAAAGGAGAATTACTTTAACTGGGATATGTGAATCCAGCAATGCCATAATTTCCTTTATAGGGGATTTTCAACCTGGAGGAGAAGACTTTAACTCAGTTTAGAGCAATGCTATCTTTCCTTAGGAATTCCTCATGCTAAAAGAGGGACAGTGGCGTGGATGTGAATAATCCAGAGGCTTGCCGCTTACAGCAATTAGATGAAGGGAGAGGAGTTGTTGATGTTTGTATACTGTGAACGAGGCACAGCTTTTGATGCTAAAAGGTTGATTGGCTCAACCGGGGTTTTCTTATACAAAGCCTAAGAGGAGGCTATTGGCCCAACAAGAGGGTGTTTTTATGTGTCTCGTACGAAGCCCGAGGTAGAGGCTAAAAGGGTTAACTCAACAAGAGAGTGTTTTTATATGTGTCTTGTACGAGTCCCAAGACGGAGGCTAAAAGTTAGCTCCGCTGGGGAGAATCATTGTATGAAGCCCGAGATGGAGGCTAAAAGTTAGCTCCACTGGGGAGAATCATTGTACAAAGCCCAAAAGGAGGCTATGGTAACTGTTTCAGTTGAGTGACAGGTCCAATATGTTGGTTAAAAGAGAAAATCAGTTCTTATGAAGATTAAAGGTAAGGTTGTGCTTTGGCATTAATCGGAGGATCAGGGTTACTTCCTGTTCTTTAAGGAAATAGGAAATCCAAAGGGGATTGAGACTATCCGAGTCTGCGGATTTTCTTACCATTCTAAAAAGGGGCTTGAGAATGTCTTTGAGACTCAAGGGTCTTAGACTATCCAAGTCTAGAGTTTTATCTTTTGTACTATACTTAAGAGAAATTAAGGGAGAGTACAGTTGCGGTGGCAAGATCTAGACTCTTTGAAAGACTGTTCTATTAAGATTACTAATTTCTGTTCCTATACCTCTAGGAGGTCGTCGGGACAATTTGTACGAAGCCCTAGAGGAGGCTGGAAACTTTTAAGAAGCCGAGGGACAATTTGTACGAAACCCAAGAGGAGACTATCTTCCCGGAAGAAGAATCATTATACGAAGCCTAAGAGGAGGCTGTGAAAACTTCTAAGAAGCCGACGGGTCCTTGTACAATGCCCAAGAGGAGGCAGAGATGCTTTTAGGAAGCCTGTGGGTCCTTGCACTAAGCCCAAGAGGAGGCTGATGAACAGTTCCAGAAGGGGTTTCACTTGGAACATTGGCTTTCTGTATATGAACTGTTCAAAATGGGGGAAGATTTTAGATCTAGTTATCTAAAATTGTTGTAAGGAGATGAGGTTTTGTCTAGTTCGAGACGTAATTGTCGGGGAAACTCTAAATATCTATACTATTATTACACAGTTGATATGAGTTTATGAAAGAAGACTTACAGTGAAACAGCCCCACAGTACAGTTATATACATATGAAAGCGGTAAATGAAAGTAGGTAAACACTTACTCGGTTGTAGAGCTTCCATGCTGTATGGTTAGTTGTTCAACAAAGAAATTTTGAAAATAGTATATTACAAAATCAAAGGAGAAAGTGCTTTTAAAAGGAAAATTGGGGCTTACAGCTCAAGGAGAGGCCCAGGGTTTTGTACAGGGACTTATACAAGTGACTGAGGCCCAAGAAAGGTTTTTTGTACAAAGGGATGGGTCTTACACTCTCTCAAGAGGCCCAAAGTTGTTTCAAGAAGAGGAATGGGGCTTATAACAAGAGGGTAGGCCCAAATGATTTGATTTTTGAACTGGCAATCGCGCCGGTTTTTTTTGAAAATACAGTGGGACTTATACAATATCTGAGGCCCAAAAATTATTTGTATTTACAAAGGATTGGGTCTTACACTCCATTAGAGGCCCAATAATTTATTTTCTTACAAGTGATGGGGCTTACAGCTCAAGGAGAGGCCCAGATGTTTTTTGTTTTGAAAACGGC
Source organism: Lathyrus tuberosus (assembly GCA_022829125.1). Classification (NCBI taxonomy): domain Eukaryota; kingdom Viridiplantae; phylum Streptophyta; class Magnoliopsida; order Fabales; family Fabaceae; genus Lathyrus; species Lathyrus tuberosus. Next base: position 64,936 of record JALAZF010000898.1, read on the forward strand.
GATCGCGCCGGGATTTTTGAAAATACAGTGGGACTTATACAATATCTGAGGCCCAAAATAAGTTTGTACTTACAAAGGATTGGGTCTTACACTCTATTAGAGGCCCAAAGTTTGTTAGGGTAAAAATCAACAAAAACCTTAATTTCACCATTTTTAAAGTAATTATTCAAAGAAAATTAATTAAAATGATACAAATTCCAAATAAGTTTGAATAAACAACTTGTGATTTTGGTTTTAGGTTTGAAAAATGAGGTTTCAATCACAAGATGAATTAAAACTTATTTGTTGTTGATTTTCCAACATGAATATTTATTTTTAAAAGGGTTTAAAAACAAATAAAAATGTATTTATTCACAAAAATACTAATTATATTAAATAAATAATATAAATCTAATTTTTTTGAGGAATAAAATATTTCAACATTTTTGTGATTTTTTGCAAAAAGAACCAATAAAAAATAATTAAAATTGAGTGAGTTATTAATTTTTCAAATCATTTAAAATAAATATGAAAAATAACAAAAAACAAGAAAAAGTGGCAAAAAAGAGATCTGGGGCGAGGGGGATTCGAACCCCAGACTTTTCGCTTGCCACTACACACAAAACCAGCTGATCAACCACTGGGGCGCAATGCCAATTCAAATATAGTATGGCAAATGATGAATATATAGAGAACTTGGTTGGAAAACCTGAAGAATGGCGTCATGGCCATCTTCTTCCTCCAGCTCGTGCATGAAGCCCTCTATCTCTCTCGTTTCTCAACCATTTGACATGATTCAAACACCAAACTCATGCATTTTTTCACAAGGAATAAGATGGCAATACTCAATTTTATTTATTTTTAGTGTATAGCAAGTTATATCTTTGTGGTCGTAAGAACCCTAATTTTGCAAAAGCAATCGAGTAGACATGATTATGAGTGCTATGATCAAATTTTTTGAGGGGAAATACTCAGCATCTGATGGCAATCAATTGGCAAAAATATCATGCGAGGAAATATGCATGGATCATGAAGTTGAAGTTTTGAGGCTTACCTTGATGCAAGCTGAAATGGAACTCTGCACAGATGGTGTTCCAGAAGAAATTTGATGATCCCTACAGCTTCAATGGATGTAGTAGAGTGTGTTGCAAGCTTTGTAACACTCTGAAAACCTTTAGATCAAGTTGGAGAACTCCAACTGCATAATTGAGGCATAATGGCTTGGTTGAAGGGTGATTTTGAGCTAGGGGTGTTACAGTCGGTGTTTAAGTGTTTGGACACCTCAAATACATCATATGTGATGTGTCTAAGCAATTGTAATGGATTGCTTAGGGCTGCAGCTCAAAACCCGATGGTGGTTGCTCAAAAACAAGGAAATTTGGCACTTAAGAGAGAATGAGAGAAAGCAGTGCTATAAGGTGCTTTGGTGTGCCTTGAATGATCCATTGGAACCTCTATTTATAGGTGATCAACTCTTGTCTTGGAGGAATAGTGAATGGCTGCTGGATCAGATCACCTTCAAAGGGATTGGTTGGACATAAATGCCTCTTGCATTAGGTGTAATAGCTGCTCCAAATAGATCAGCTATGCCTTGACTGAAATCACATTCCTCAGTCATTTTAATTGTTGTTTAATCAGAGAACTTGACTGAGGAGAGTGAGAATCTTGACAATGCACTATTCCACATTAATGCCCTTTGAATTCAAGGCAAAATGTGCCAAAATGCATGAACTTTAAGTTGGAAGATTCCTTGGCTTTGTGACTCAGCTTTGTAGGTTGGATCAGATGCATTGTGATTGGTTTGAGTACATGTGGCATGATGATCCTCAGTTTTGATTCAGAAATCTTGTGTAGCAAGTAAACATGCAAACTGATTTTTCCAAAACAGCTTGTAGCAGCATGACTTTGGGCATGGATTTCTCTTTGCTCAAGTTGAATTAATTCATGCTGATAAGCTCTTTGGATTCTTGGCAACATTTGCAACAACATTGATGTTTACCTTTGGACTTGATTCAGCTTGCAACTATGTGAAAAGATCTCACAAGTTTTGGTGTTTCCAATAAAATCTGCATTAGCCAGAATTTTTCTAAGTGTTGGAAAATGATGTATTTTCATGTTTTAGTAATTTTGGCCCAATCATAACTCAGAATCCACAATGAATTAGAATGAGGTGTAGTTCGAGCTTTTGTAGAGGGTAATGAGATCTAAAAATCCAGCTTTGGATGGGGAAGAATGGCCTTGTGGTTTAGGAGTTATGATCCTCCAAAGTTGGTACCCTTGCCACTTTGTTCATAACTTAGAAAATTTTCTAAGTTTTTATGGTTACCCCTTTTATAAGTTATCCCATTTTTCTTGATTTTTCTTGATGAATGATGATTCAAATCATACCTTAACATCATTTTGGGGTTAAAAAACCATTTTTGTGAAAAATCTCAAAAAGTCAAAATTTGACTTTTGTGCACAATTGACTTTTTATCAGATGAATTCCAAACTGTGCAATCCTTTAGGAAATCATGTCCTTGACCTAAATCAAACTTGATGGACATGTTCCATGGGTGTTATAGGGTATATTGATTCATTTCCTAGGGTTTGGGAGCATGTCCTGGTCAAAAGTCAAAGCTACAGCTGACTTTTCTCGCGAAACCCTAACTGTGGTTCAGATGAAATTGAAACTTGTTGCTCAAGCTTCTTGGATTAATCCATTATTGCAAATGGATCAATGTAGTGTGTTAGAGACCCTCAAATCCTCCCTTGAGGTCTTGGCTCATGATTTGTCCCAAAAGTCAACTTAGGGGTGAATTAGGTCAAGAAACCCTAATTCCTGATTTTGATGTATGCATCCCCTGAAGCTAAATTGACTTGGTGATTGGGTTTATGATGTTTGTTAGTTATTTAATTTTAAGGGTTGGCATTAATTTTGTAAAACAAATAATAACAGCAATATGTTAGATAGGATGTTTTATCTTGCTGAAGAAGAACAGGTTGAGCAAGAAGTCCTAGTGTGCAATGGAACATGTTGAGCTGAAGTAGTTTCAACATCTGGAACAACATGTCGTATCAAGATGTCCCATGCAAGTTCATTCGACATCGCGCCAGAACTGAAGTGAATTAAAGATTCTGTTATGTCTTAACAGATGCAGAAGATTCAGGAAATAATATGCAAATTCTATGTGGCGCTGAATTAAAAGGTCTGAAGATTCAAATCTGAATTTGAGAAGAATATTGGAAAATATACACTTTCTAAATATGGAGATATTTTAGGAAGTTAAAGATTGGAGTCCTATTATGTAGCAGAAGTCTCTGCTGATTTGTAGCAGCTTATTTGTTATAATTTTGAAGGCCCAAATCCAGTTGGGAATAGGTTATATATAGATACATTGTAACCTAGAATTGTAACTCAACCAAAATATGTAAAAGTTCTAGTATTAGGGTTGGTTCCTGTACCACTCGACATGTGAGTTGGACAGTTTGTTAGTGTGATCCTCAAAGCTGTTAAGTAAGAGGAGTATTGTCCTTGGAGGAAGCTTGTAAGTAGTTCTAAGTTGTGTCTTAGAAGAGTGTCTTCCTTGATGAATTGTTGTATAGGTAAAGAGCCGTTGATGCAGTGGCGGATTGTTGACTGCTAGACATCATTGCGATGATTGGAAGTGAGAAGAGTTTCTCATAGCTAGAGAGGATCTAGGTAGAAGGGTCATTGGGTAGTGATTAAGTGATAAGTGATAAGTGCAAATTGTAGCTATTTTTGTATATATGTTTTGTTGCACTTATCTTTGCTTTTTGTTAAATATCATACGAATAAACCATGTTTTGTTTATAAATGCGCATAGTTTACATTTTAGTGTATATATTGCGATTCGTGTAAATATCATTGAGTTTAATTGATTTTATCTCATTTTTGTAGGTATTCAAGCAGTGGGATTTTTCCATTGTTGTATAGAGCATTGAATAAGCTTTCCAACGCTTCGAACCGGGCGAAAAACGGAATTACGGTTCAAAAGTTATGAAGAAAATAAGCTTTGAATTTTCGAGCATGCTTTGAGCGCGCTGAGCGCGCTCCAAGCCCCCGGAAGGAGCAAATTCCAGCAGGTTGCGCGCTGAGCACGCTGGGAGCACGCTGAGCATGCTCGTAAGGCGGTTTAACTTTAAAAAGAGCGCGCTGAGCGCCCATAGCACGCTGAGCGCGGTCTGCGACTTTTACAGCAATAAATATAGTGAAAAAACACATTTTTTTGGGATGGTTTTGGGTATTTTTTGCTCCCAACTCCATCAAACTTCATTTCTTCATAGGATTAGCTTGAAAACAACAAATGGAGCTTGCATCTTGTCGAATCGGAGGTGGATTCTCATCGATCGGCTTGACAACTCGAGAAGTGTTGGTTTATCTCTTTTTCCTCTTTTTGTAAACTCTATCTTGTTGGGTTTATATATGTTTGTACTTTGATCTCATGTATATTTGTCGCCCATGGCGTTATATTTAATTTGCTTTACAAATCTCTATTGGTGATTGTTCTTGATTTTTGCTTAAATGCGCGGGGTTTGGGTCGTGCTAGAGATAAACTTCACAAACTTCGATTAAGGATAATTATCTGTTAGTTTCTGGATGCTAGAGATAGATTTAGGGCTAACAATCCGTATGGGTGTCAGAACTTAAATGCCTTCCGTATTTCGAGGCTTCGTGCGCGAGAGTGACGAAGAGAGTGATACGGTTGTTTCTCAGCTCAGTGTGTCAGAGATGAACACTATTGTGAGCGATACCGGGTGATATTGAGGAGTATTGTAAGTTGAGTGTAACTGGTCGATAAGTTTAAGTCTGTGACGAGTGGAATATATACATGCTTGATAAGTCTTTTCTCTCTGATGAATGAATTTTCTTATGTTTTTATTTACTTTTTTGTTATTTACTTTTAAACCCATTTAAACCCAAACTCATTAACAATTAAATTGTCGAACGGCAGTTCCGTAGCACTGATCTCTGTGGACACGATAATTCCCGGAAAAATACTTCCAAATCTTTTTGCTTGCTTGCCCTATTCCGCAGCCAACAAAATGGCGCCGTTGTCGGGGATCGATGTTTTTATTGAATCGCATTGCGATAGTTTCTTTGTTTTTGAGTTTTGTAGATATCGTATATATTGTCTATTATCACTTGTTGATATTGATACTTGTATATGTTTACCATATTTATGAATTTTACATGTTTTGCATAATTGTGAATATAGTGTACATATTTGTTTCTCTTCACGTTTGCTAAGTGTTTGGTTAGGTTTCATCGTCGGTGAGCGCTAACCGTGTAAAGATGCAACTTGGAGAAGTGTGTATAAATAATAGGCGTCGAGCTTACGACGTAAAACAATCGTGTTTTATCATTTTTTGTTCCGTTATTACTTTTTCATTGAATATGAGATTGTGTAGGTGTTAAGTGGAGGCCTACACCAGAACCCTGTTGTTGTACTAATTTTTCTGGTTCTGGTGTAGTGCGCTCAGCGCGGGCCTACGCGCTGAGCGCGCTCTGCTGGGCTGAACCAGTGAATTCTTTTAATTGTCCACTTGGCTCCCCCTTTTTCCCACTTCCACCAAGGCCTTATATATTAGTAATTATTAGTAATTTTTCTAATTCTGTTGTTGTTGTTTGGACTCAAATTTTTGCCCGATTGCTTGAAGTCGCATTCGGTGTTTGTCCATTTTTGATCGTTTCAACTTACGAATGCGTGGTAATGATAGTGTTTAAAGTTTTGTACACGTTCAAGGTATGTGTTTATCGCTTTCTTGACTGTAGCATATTCATTATACTTAGGCTTTTTACAAACTTTCATGCCATTTATTCTTTTGTATTCTTGTTCGTATGTGAATCACTTTAGTTCCCAACCTTTTTGTGAGGAAGCCTTCCATTGTTCATATTTGCTCGGAGTTCCGACAATTTTGTTTTACTAGATTTTATTATGTTGAATCTGTTGTTTGTGTTGTGTATATGAATGCATGAAAAGGATCAAGGCATTTGTTTCATTTTGAGCACAACTACCTAAGCCAAATAGTCAATTCACCTTGTGAGTGTGTGATCATTTGTAAACCCTTTGAGCCTTTGGTCATTATCCATGTTGTTTGAGTTTGATTCTTGTCTATGAGTGTTAAATTCATTTTTTTTGTGGATCTTGATTGTTGTTTTTTCTTGAACCCTCAACTTTGTGTTGTTGTATGAATTTTTACCTTGCCTTAGAAAGTAGGGAGTATTCACATGATGATGTGGTTGAATTCAAGTTGGGGAGAGCAATGTTTTCTCACTTATGTTATTGGTTGCTATGAGGTTGAAAAATAAAAGAAAAAAAAAGAAGAAAAAAAAAGTGACAAAGAAAAGGAAAGAAAAAAAAAAGAGAAAAAGAAAATCCTTGAAAAAGGAAACAAAAAGAGTTTCAATAATTGTGCTAAATAAGTAGTGTTGTTGTGTAACACTTGGGATTTTGGAAGAAGTTTGATTGAAATTTTGTGTTTGAACTTTTGTGAGTTGATCACTCCCTTAGGTTTAGGCAAGTTTTTGTTTCGATTAGCTTTAGGAATTACCCCTTGTTTGTTCACCCGACCACGTTACAACCTTGAAAAGTCCTTGTGATTCTTGCCTTTGTATGTTCAATGTGAATTTTTGGATGGATGTATAATTTAGTCTTTTGTTTGCAAGATTGTTGTGTGAGTGAAAGTACCTCATTTTATGTTTTTCATCTACCGATGATTGTTTTTGCTAGGTGTGATTCACATTTGAACTTGTGTTCTTTTAGGATGTTTGGCATGATTTTTGTATTTAGCATTTGTTTCGGGATTATGTTATCGTTGTAGTTTAGTGGTAAGTATTTACTTTGGGTGTACCATTTTCGGTTGAACCATTGCATTTGTTTTCCGTTTTCAAACCTTGTTGTTGCGTGATTTCTTGGATTTCGCTTTTGTTCCTTTAGTTGTTGGCTTTGTTTGAGGACAAACAATTATGTAAGTTGGGGAGAGTTGATAAGTGCAAATTGTAGCTATTTTTGTATATATGTTTTGTTGCACTTATCTTTGCTTTTTGTTAAATATCATACGAATAAACCCTGTTTTGTTTATAAATGTGTATAGTTTACATTTTAGTGTATATATTGCGATTCGTGTAAATATCATTGAGTTTAATTGATTTTATCTCATTTTTGTAGGTATTCAAGCAGTGGGATTTTTCCATTGTTGTATAGAGCATTGAATAAGCTTTCCAACGCTTTGAACCGGGCGAAAAACGGAATTACAGTTCAAAAGTAATGAAGAAAATAAGCTTTGAATTTTCGAGCATGCTTTGAGCGCGCTGAGCGCGCTCCAAGCCCCCGGAAGGAGCAAATTCCAGCAGGTTGCGCGCTGAGCGCACTCGTAAGGCGGTTTAACTTTAAAAAGAGCGCGCTGAGCGCGGTCTGCGACTTTGACAGCAATAAATATAGTGAAAAAACACATTTTTTGGGATGGTTTTGGGTATTTTTTGCTCCCAACTCCATCAAACTTCATTTCTTCATAGGATTAGCTTGAAAACAACAAATGGAGCTTGCATCTTGTCGAATCGGAGGTGGATTCTCATCGATCGGCTTGACAACTCGAGAAGTGTTGGTTTATCTCTTTTTCCTCTTTTTGTAAACTCTATCTTATTGGGTTTGTATATGTTTGTACTTTGATCTCATGTATATTTGTCGCCCATGGCGTTATATTTAATTTTCTTTACAAATCTCTATTGGTGATTGTTCTTGATTTTTGCTTAAATGCGCGGGGTTTGGGTCGTGTTAGAGATAAACTTCACAAACTTCGATTAAGGATAATTATCTGTTAGTTTCTGGATGCTAGAGATAGATTTAGGGCTAACAATCTGTATGGGTGTCGGAACTTAAATGCCTTCCGTATTTCGAGGCTTCGTGCGCGAGAGTGACGAAGAGAGTGATACGGTTGTTTCTCAGCTCAGTGTATCAGAGATGAACACTATTGTGAGCGATACCGGGTGATATTGAGGAGTATTGTAAGTTGAGTGTAATTGGTCGATAAGTTTAAGTTTGTGACGAGTGGAATATATACATGCTTGATAAGTATTTTCTCTCTGATGAATGAATTTTCTTATGTTTTTATTTACTTTTTTGTTATTTACTTTTAAACCCATTTAAACCCAAACTCATTAACAATTAAATTGTCGAACGGCAGTTCAGTAGCACCGATCTCTGTGGACACGATAATTCCCGGAAAAATACTTCCAAATCTTTTGCTTGCTTGCCCTATTCCGCAGCCAACAATAAGCTGTAAATGGATATTTTAGCTTTGAATTGATACTACTGATAGTGGACTTCCTTCCTGGCTTGGTAGCCCCCAGAGTAGGTGTGTTAAACCGAACTGGGTTAACAATTCTGTGTGTCTTGCTTTTATCTTTTAAGTACCGTGATTATTGTTATATACCTTGCCATTCGTGTTCATGTCGGACCAGATGTCGAATGACATGTTATCGGACATCTGAAGTCTGCACATGTACCAGAATTTCAATTGGTATCAGAGCAGGTCATTCTGTTCTGTATCTAGATGAGATCCAAGGGAAGATACTTTCTGGTTCATGGTCAAGGTAGAAGCTTTCTACTGAAAAGTTGTTTGAACTTGGAGAAGGTCATATAGGTGTGAGAAGGGTCCCTAGAAGTGGAGGATGGACTGTTCGTGATAGGCAGTGGCTTGTACTGAAGGCTTGGTAGTGTGGTTTGATTTTTGTTAAACCTGTGGTATTAGGGTGTCACCTGGATTATGTTGCTAGGGCTGATATGTGATACCTGAAGGGTTGAGAAGTTGTGTGTTGATCCACTGCGTTGTACCTGAAAAGGTTGTCCTCGCTGAATATATATCCTATGGTAATGGGATGGGTGCAAGACCACTTCAACTTACTGTGTCAATGATACTTAAAGACTATTGTTCAAATCCACTCATAAAGGTATAAATAAGTGAAGTTGTAAGGAAGAGATCTGAGGTAAGAGAGAAGTAATTTACTTTTGCTTCTGAAAGGGTTAATCTCCAGTCTTTAATCTCTTGATGAGTTCCTTGGAATGATGTCATACCTTGTGTTAGAACATCACGTCAGAATTGTGAAGAATTCTGCAGATGCTCTGGGTGCTGAACTACTGTGGTTTGATCACATGAGTTTGGAACCTACTTTTGATCTGGAAGAGGAGGCATCTGGGTGGTATGTCTAAGAAGTTTATGGCTCTGGAACTTATCTTAGATGTGTGAGTTGGTCAAGGTGTGATCAACATGTCATTTACTCCTGAGGTCAGTGTACTTCTGGTCCTTGCTGCAGGAGTGGAGAACCTGAGATTCAAGAAGTATTGTCGCTAGCAGACTTCTTGGACATGAAGGTAAAAGATCAAAGTGGCATGATTTTTCTCTGGAAGCATCATCTGAATGATCATGTGAAGCTAGACTAGTACTGACTGTGTGTGATCCAATCACAGTCTGTGTTGTTGTTATAGGTGGGAATGATAGGGATTGATTACCGTTGGAGAGTTGGATGAGAGAATTCTGCTCTCATGCTCTTGTGATGTGATGGGATATTCCGTTCAGAATGTTTTGTTTTTTGCTGAGATCACAAGCTGTGAAGGCCAAGCTGTAGATGAAGGTGCACTCTTGAAGACATGGTATTCTTCGTGCAAAGGAGTACTGGTGGTCTTAGATAGAGAGAAGTTGATCAGATTGGGATCATGTGAGTATTGAGATTATTGTGTTCAACTTGTGAGTTGAACAAAGAGTGAGCTCTTGAAGACATGAAGATGAGTCTTATGTTTTCCTTTATTCAAGGTACGAAGAAGCACATGTTATTCGGATAGGGGTAGAGTGTCAAAATTTTATGCAGTTGGACGTATGATGGGAGGTTGTTATTGGTACTTATCGTGGTTGATATATGTCTAAAGAGATGTTCTGACTTCTTATGTGCTTTGGCCAGAAGCAACTTAGGTAGTTGCCTTAAGTGTGCTGGGATGTGTTTTGTGCAGTTATGATCACTATTGCATTTGTTTAGTGTAAATGGAACAGAATTAAAACAGAACTTTATTACACTGTTGAAAGCATACAAGATTAGGAAAAGTAACAAACAAAGGGTCTAAAGGTTATCCCAACCCCCCGAATCAAGAAAAGTTTTCCAATCCTCATCCCATTCATCATTAGAAGCTTGAAGTTACACTTGGTTTCTCTTGATGGCCTTCATCCTTGTCTCTGATGTCTTTCTTGTTCTAGTTGCTCCTGAAGCTGCCCCAGCCGTGGACAGTGGTTTGTCCTTCAACTTCTGTGGATCTGGTTTCAACACTTCCTGCATGTGTCTCTTCTATGCATCCTTGCTAGACTGACTCATGGCTCTATCTGTAATGCGATGTTAGAAGCTAGGAAGCTTGGTTTTTATACTGCATAAAGAGCTCTTGTTTGTATCGCCTGACCAGTCAAAGTAGTCTTTGGCGTGGAAATTGCTTTCTTGGGAACCTATTTTTTCTTGTCACATTGGATGCCAGAACTTCGTGTTTGGTGCCTTGGTAGAGGTTGTCCTAGTGTAACTAAAAGGATGAGCCTAGGTCTTGTCAAGTTGTCTGATGTGATTCCCTTTAGTTTGCTTTCGGTATAGCTGCTGGTGCTGGTTGTGATCAAGTGGTTGTGACTACCTGAATAAAATACAGAAGGTGTGTTCTTTTGTCTTATGCTGATGTCCTACATACTGTTACAACATCGTTGTTTATTGTGTACCATGCTTGTGGAGTTGGAAGAAGCAACATTATCGTCCGAAGTGGCAGTTCTGACATAATGTGGATTAGAATGGGCAGATTCTGATCTTGATGGTAAGTAGTTCTGGCAATACATGACTACTTTCATGTTGAAGACTCAATTAGGGTGCTACGAATGTAAGGAGAGAAGGCTGTTGCGAGTGCTGCAATCAGATCAGAATGGCTGAAGATAAGGAGGTTTCTTCTAATACAAGTAAAAGGTGGTGGCAGTCCTTATCTTGTGTTGCAAGTAATCTAAAGACATTTGTTATGAAATATGTGAGAAATTTCAAATCAAATGGGCTTTTGTTTATTGGACTTGGCATACCATGTAACTAAAATCACCATGGTGAGGTCTTGCTCAACATATACCAGAATGTGGCAATATCATTGTGATATCATAAAGAGCATTGATTGTTAAGGCTGTTGTCTATGGCCTATTGCTGCAAGTGTGCTGATTTTTGTGTAGCTTGTGTGCTGTTCAAGTTTGTGCAGTGTGATGTCAAACCACATGATGGGACATACCCTAGCTGCGTGAAGCTAGTGCTTATGCAGGAGAAGTCTGAAAAGGAGAATTGTTGTATGTGGGAGAGTTCATTTTTCTCTACTGTTCTGAAGGAATCTGGAAGAGATTGTGAGTTGTACTGATCGATAGAAGTCATCTCAGAATCCAACGGACAAGAAAATGTGCTTGGAATGTATAAGTTTCTGTGAAGTCTTGGGTTGATAATTTTATGAGCAAGCAGACAAATTGTTTTGGTAAGATGTCAGAACATGGTACAGGACATGTTTCTCTTGAGCCAAACAAGGAATTATTCTGGTCGGTAATGTAAGGATAAGGTGAAACACGTGTCTCTGCCTATGCATGGAGCGTTATTGGCTTAATTTATGGTAAGATTCAGTTGAGAAACATTAAAGGCAGTCAAAGCTATTTTGGAAGGTAGGCATTGAATTTGAATGGAGTTTTTGATACCTAAAATAGCGTTTCTTTGACCAAGAACCTTGACATATTCAAAGCTCGTTAATTCCAAAGTAACTGGTCAGCTATTTATAGGGGTTGTTCTCTTCTCCTTCAGCCAAGTGAGTGTTCTTGTTTCACAAGTTTTATGGCGTTTGTGTGTATTTGGGTAAGCATCACTTGTGTTTGGTTCTGTGAGGGCCTTCTTTGCCAATTTTTGGCTAAAAAGGGGGAGAAAGGGTGTGTGACATGTGTAGCGAGCGATTTTGGACGCGGTTCTTAAGCGATGGTCGCTCTCTGCGGTTTGAGCTTAAACTACAGGTCGATTCATTTTTTATCCTATTGTGAGCTGAATAAGAAAGGGAAATAGATGTCTCCAATTAACCCTGCTTGCATACTGAGTTTAAACAGCGGTCTGTTAGGTTACGGATGCTATCAATGTGGGGGGGCCTTTGTACTGGTTATTTGTATTTTTGCCAGTACGGTTTTCTTTCTTTTTTTTTCTTTTTTACCTGGGCAGAAGGTTTTTGGTGGGGAACAAGGATTAGGATGTAAGGACTGATGCTTTGGAATTACTGATTTTTGATTGATGGAGATATGGGATTTGGGTTTTTTGTTGATTGTGCTCGCTAAGATCTTTTCTTTCGATCTTATGCCTACGTATTCCCGTTTACCGAAACAGGGAAATCAGAGCGTTCGTAGTTCCTCCTATTCTATGGGAGGAAATGGGTGTTTTTGGTGTTTTGGTGTTTTGGTGTCTTGTTCAAAGCCCAAGACGTGAAGCGAAAGGTGGTTTGTATCTTGTTCAAAGCCCAAGATGTGAAGCTGAAAGGTCTATTTGTGTCTTGTTCAAAGCCCAAGACGTGAAGCTAAAAGACCTCGACTTTAGAGAGAATTTGTCATCTCTAAAGAGGGGGAAGGAGAATTACTTTAACTGGGATACGCGGATCCGAGCAATGCCATAATTTCCGAAGAAAGGGTTTTAACCTGAAGGAGAAGACTTTAACTCAGTGTAGAGCAATGCCATCTTTCCTTAGGAATTTCTCAAACTAAAAGAGGGACAGTGGCATGGATATAGATGATCCAGAGGCTTGCCGCTTACAGCGATTAGATGAAAGGAAAGGAGTTGTTGATGTTTGTGTATTGTGAACGAGGCACAGCTTTGATGCTAAAAGGTTGATTGGATCAACCAGTGGTTTTCTTATACAAAAGCCTAAGAGGAGGCTAATTTCCGCTTGGAAAATCATTATACAAAGCCTAAGAGGAGGCTATTTTGTGTCTCGTACAAAGCCCGAGAGAGAGGCTAAAAGTTTTTGACCCGACGATAGAGTCTTTGTGTCTCGTACGAAGCCCGAGATAGAGGCTATTGTTTGTTTGACTCTACGGGGGAGTCTTTGATACTCAACAAGAGAGTGTTTTTGTATCTCGTACGAAGCCCGAGATGGAGGCTAAAGGTTTGTTTCAGTTGAGTGACAGATCCAATATACTGATTTTAAAAGAGAAAATCAGTTCTTATATGAGCAACACTGTACTCAGGGATTTGATCTGAGGATCAGGGATATTTCCTTCTCTTTGAGGAAACAGGAAATCCAAAGGGCATTGAGACTGTCTGAGTCTGCGGTTTCCTTCCTATTTAACGAAGGGGTCACTTGAGAATGTCTTTGAGACTCAAGGAAGTTAGACTGTCCAAGTCTAGAGTTTTTTTTCTTTTGTACTATGCTTTGAGAAACAGTAGTAGACTCTATGAAAGGACTGTTCTATGAGGATGACTAGGTTCTGTTCCTATACCTCTAGGAGGTCGTCGGGACAATTTGTACGAAGCCCAAGAGGAGGCTGGAAACTTTTAAGAAGCCTACGGGTCCTTGTACGAAGCCCAAGAGGAGGCTATCATTCCCGAAGGAAGAGATCATTATACGAAGCCTAAGAGGAGGCTGTGAATACTTCTAAGAAGCCGTAGTGTCCTTGAATAATGCCCAAGAGGAGGCCGATGCTTTTAAGAAGCCCGTGGGTCTATCATCTCCTTTCCATTAGGAGAGATAACTCTTTTAAAGATAAAAACCACTGGTAAACGTGCGAGGTTTACTATCCAGCGACTTTTATCTTTTAAAGAGGGTTCCTTAGTTAAGGTCCAAGATTATGACCGTAGTGGGTACCCAAACCCCGAGACATTCAAGGCAAGCTATCCACAAGGAATAGATCAAGTCAGGAAAGTTCGAGAATTTGGAAGAAACTCAAAGATGCCATTCACGGAGAATACATTCATCTTGGGGAGTAGAGCTTCTTGACAATTCCTAAGGAGGACAGCCGAAGAGAAGACTGTATCTGGTGCTCCTATTAGGGATCTAGGCGTCTATTTCTACGAATAAATGAAACGGCGTCACCTAGTTCTAGACGTAGTTACCGGGGAAACTCGAAATATCTATACTATTATTACACAGTAGATATGAGTTTATGAAAGGAGACTTACAGTGAGCAGCCCCACAATACAGTTTATAATATGAAAGCAGTAAATGAAAGCGATAACCACTTACTCGGTTGTAGTGCTTCCATGCTGTTTGGTTAGTTGTTCAACAAAGAAAGATTGAAAACAACAGTATATTCAAAATCAAAGGAGAAAGTGCTTTGAAAAAGAAATATTTGGGGCTTACAGCTCAAGGAGAGGCCCAGGGTTTTATCAGTGAGCGCACTGTTTGACTTTGTACAGCGGGACTTATACAAGTGACTGGGGCCCAAAAAGGTTTTCTCCACAAAGGGATGGGTCTTACACTCTCTCAAGAGGCCCAAAAAAGGTTTAAAGAAAAGAGAGGGGCTTATAACACGAGGGTAGGCCCAAATGATTTTTCGTTTAAAAATGGCGATCGCGTCGAGGTTTTCTTTTAACGCAGAGGGACTTATACAATAAGTGAGGCCCAAAATGTTTTGGTTAAAAGGGGGATTGGGTCTTACACTCTAATAGAGGCCCAAAGTGTTTTGAATGGGTCTTATAGCTCAAGGAGAGGCCCAGATGATTTTTATTTTTAAACGGGCGACGATCGCGCCGTTTACTTGTACAGAGGGACTTATACAATGAGTGAGGCCCAAAAAGTTTTTGTACAAGGGGGGATGGGTCTTACACTCTCTCAAGAGGCCCAAAAAGTTTTGAAAATGATTTATGAGGGTTGAATTAATCCAAAATCCTAATTTGTTTTCAAAATGTATTTAATTGAATAAAAATTCAATTAAAATGATCAAAAATTGTTTAACACATGGAAAACAAATTGTGATCTTGGATTAATGCTTCAAAAATTAAGTATTGACCTACAAAATAATTTGAAAGCATTAAAAGTTGCAAAATCAATGTAGAAAAAATATTTAAAATGTCAAAAAACAATTAAAATATTAATTCTTTGCAAAAATATCAATTATATGAAATAAATAATATTTTTCGGATTTTTTGTGAAAATAAAATATTTTAACATTTTTGTGAATTATTAAAAAAAGAATCAACTCAAAATCATTAAAACTCAGAGAGAAATTAATTTTTGAATCAATTAAACAAAATCACAAAATTCAAATATTTGAATTTCTAAAAATGGCGCCAAGAACAAGCTGAAGAACACGCGCGTGTTCTTGGTTTCTCAGATTTGCATTTTCTATCCAATCTCCATGAATACGTAATCATATCATGCAATCCACATATCATTATGCTCGCCTCAACCTCACGATCATGTCTATGTACTTTAATTTCATTTAAATTAAACATACAACAAGAAATCACGAAGAGACCTCAAGAACCCTAATTTCTGCATGAAGGCTAGGATTTTTGATACACGATTCAAATAATGCAATTAATTGAGGGAAAATATTCCATGCATGATTATGAACATATGGCCAAATTATTGTGCGAGGAAATATGCATAGATTGAGAGATGACCAAGTATGTGCTTACCTCCAAGTCGTGACAGCAAGTTCAAAGTGATTTTTGATTTGGAGGTGTTACAGATGCGTGGTGATGATCTGAACAGCTCCCCTACACCCTATGGATTGTGTTTGGATGGTTGGACTTGATTGAAATTGGCTGGATCATTTTGTGGTACCTCAGCTGCACTTTGGTTAAAACCTTGAGCAACCAGCTGGTGATTTTGTGAAATTGATGTTTCAGAAGTAATCTAAGTGTTTGATCAGCTCATATGTGATGTATGTGAGGTGTGTGAGTGATTGGTTTGATTGGAATTTCTCTCAAACTCAAAACCCGATAGTGACTTGCCTTAGAAGGCAAAATTGGAGTGAAAGAAGAGATTTTGAGGAAAACATCTGTTAGATGGCTTTGGTGTACTCAAACTGACCACAATTGAGCTCTATTTATAGTAGAGCAAGTTTGTTTTGCAAGGAATAGTGCATGGCAGCTGGTAAGTAGGTTTGGCCAATGTTGTCCAATGAAAATCCAAGTCTCCTCTAGCCATTGACTAGAGGTTAGGGCACAGAGCTTTGGTTCCCTTGGTCTTGGATAAGTCTTGACTGATTTCAGATGAGAATGGCTCAGTCCATGCCACCTTGATGGTTTCATTGAATGCCTCATTCCAAATTTGAATTCTTGTCCCTATTTTGGCCATTCTAGGTTCAACATGCTATTTCTTGTTCCATGGACTTTGGAGGCTTGGCTCAGTGATTGTCCCCTCTAGATTCAATCCTCTGAGGTGTCCAAGTGGATAGGAGCAATTGAATTTGGCTGATTTTGGTAAATTGACCAAAGTTGCAAATTCTGCCTTGCCTTGACAGATTTCAGCAAGGCAACTTGGCAATGTTGTATCTCATGGTGTAGGTTGAATTTGGCAATGTTCTTGGCCATTTTGGAAAGCTCTTACATGATACAACAACTGTTTGAACAAGTTTGGTTTTGATCTCTTTTGATTCCAACTGAAAAATCCCCCTACATTTGGCAAAAAGTGAGGCAGAATCTGACTTAGTGAAAATTTCACTAAGTGTTGGAAAAAGTAACATTTTCACTTTTCAGCCACTTTGATCACTCCATAACTCAAAATCCTTAATGAATTGGAATGACTTGTAGTTGAAGTTTTTGTAGGTGATAATGAGGGCTACAAATCCATCTTTGGATGAGAAAAAATGGCCTTGTGGTTTAGGAGTTATGGTCCTCCAAAGTTGGTACCTTTGCCACTTTATTTTTAACTTAGAAAAATTTCTAAGTTTTATGGTTACCCCTTTTACAAGTTATCTCACTTTTCTTAATTTTTCTTGATGAATGATGATTCAAATCATACATTAACATCATTTTAGGGTTAAAAATCCATTTTGGTGAAAAATCTCAAAAAGTCAAAGTTGACTTTTGTGCACAGTTGACTTTTTATCAGATGAATTCCAAACTGTGCAATTCTTCAGGAAATCATGTCCTTGACCTAAATCAAACTTGATGGACATGTTCCATGGGTGTCATAGGGTATATTCAATCATGTATTAGGGTTTGGGAGCATGTCCTAGTCAAAAGTCAAAGTTACAGTTGACTTTTCTCTTAAAACCCTAATTGTGGTGCAGATGAAATTGAGATTTGTTGCTCAAGCTTCTTGGATCAATCCATTATTCCAAATGGATCAATATGGTATATTAGAGACCCTCAAATCATGTCTTGAGGTCTTGGCTCATGGTTTGTCCCAAAAGTCAACTTAGGGGTGAATTAGGTCAAGAAACCCTAATTCCTGATTTTTGATGAATGCATCCCCTGAGGAAAAATTGACTTGATGCATGGGTTCATGAGGTTCCATGAAGTATATTAGGTCATGTTTTGGATCATTGCCTTGTGCCCAGATGAAAATTTTCCATCTGGAGGCCCTGGTCGACCAAAACCCTAATTTGGTGACACTGGCGATCTTGAGGCTTGATCCACCTAGAAGGGAGCATCCTTGTGCTTAATCCTTGAAGTGGGAGTCCTTTTGATCCTTTGTAGTTACTTGGGAGGTTAGAAAAGTAGAAGATCATGTCATTTCTTGATTGATCCTTTGTCTGAGAACTATGAGAGGGCTTGAAACCCTAATTTTAATTGTATTGGATGCTCACCCATCTTTCGGGAGACTGATGAAGCATGATGGTTCATCCATATTGTGATGATGATTTTCACAATGATGGGAAATATAAGTGGTCAAAATTTGGGGTATTACAGATGCCCCTATTTAATCTTCTTGGACCCGAAGGTGTGAATGACGAAGGGATTCGGGCATTCGGGGTGCAAGAGGATTAAATATCGGAATACCCGAAATTTTGATGGTGGTTATGAATGGTAGCTTACCCATTCATCTTCTTTAGCTAAGCAATGATGCTTAGAAAAGGTAAACTTCCCCTCGATCCTGGTCTCCTACCAAGAACTGGTCTCAGTCTCTTATTTAAACTTCCCCTCGATCCTGGTTTCCTACCAAGGAACTGGTCTTAGTTTCTGATTTAAACTTCCCCTCGATCCTGGTTTCCTACCAAGGAACTGGTCTTAGTTTCTGATTTAAACTTCCCCTCGATCCTGGTTTCCTACCAAGGAACTGGTCTTAGTTTCTGATTTAAACTTCCCCTCGATCCTGGTTTCCTACCAAGGAACTGGTCTTAGTTTCTGATTTAAACTTCCCCTCGATCCATGTTTCCTACCAAGGAACTGGTCTTAGTTTCTTTTGTCAATAAACTTTACTGACAAGGGACGTTATTCGTAGCGGCTTTCCTTCAAACTTCTCGCCGAATTTTCCTAGGGAGACGCCATTTGAGTGGGAAAAGATTTGATGTCAGACTTGCTGGGGAACCCATTCGTCTGAGTTGTAGAGGTACACAAACTTCTCTGTTTTGGAGACGCCGTTTGTCGATTCTACTGGGGAAAGCGAGTCTCTTGAGAGACTGCTTTCGTTTGGGGTTACATCATACTTTTCTCGGGATCTTCTCGGAGAAATGCCATATGATGGGATCCAATTTTGAGGTGCCAATGACCTTCTCATCAGTGGTTTTTCGGAGCAAAACTGGCGTGCTGCCGAATCTCTGATCACGAGGCTTTCTCTGTGGATTCTTCTTAATTCGGGAAAGCAAGGATATCATCTTCAATGGCGAAGAGTGATGCTTATTGAAAGTTTTCTCTGGCTTTTCAGAGGTTCAAGTTATCAAAGTGGTCAAGGACCAACTTCTTTCCAGAATTAAACTGGAAGCGAGGTTGTTCAGACACAGTATTTCCTGACGAGGCAAGAACTGACAACTCGATTGAGAGGACTTCTACCACTAGGGGACAGGACCGACTAGAGTGATAGTGATGCAATATGAAATGTGAATGCAAATAAAAAATGCATGATGTATGTATGTATGTGCTGACAAAACAGACGCAACATACAGACTAAGAGATGAACATAATTGGATACTCGGCCATCGCGGGGCGAAGAAGTATCGTTGATTCAAAATAGCAATTCCACCTTGCTTAAGAGAGATAGTCCTGTTGGGAGCTATGTTTATCGGGCTTAGGAGATGAGAACTCGGCCGAGGATGTCAGACGAAACAAGGTCTCTGACACAGTTGATCCCTTCATTCAGGCGAACTGGTTTAGAAGGAGTACTTTGATTCTGCACTTTGAAGTTCGCTTACTTCGGGAGAAGCGATCGATGTTCTTCTGATGCTCAACAGTCAAAAGAAATGCCATCTTTAATTTAAAAGCAGAAAAAGTTTAACAAGTAAATTTGTTTTATTTCAAGAATCGCTGATTAAGTTTAAACAACGTCGTTCTGTAAAGCTAAAACAAGTAAAGAATTACAAACAAAAGCACAAGGGCTCAAATTTTATTGATAAGATGGAAATCAGCCAAACGCGTGATTCCAAAGAGTATATACAAAGTTAGAAAATGGTAATTTACAAGGAAAAGGGCTACGTTGAAACATAACGACCACTATCCTTCTTCCAACTTTGAGTTCGGGACATCCTGAGCTTCCGTCGAAGATGACCTTTGACTGGAGATTTCCTCCGATAGATGATGCTGTAACTGCTGCTGAGGGACTTGCCTCTGTTGAACATAGTTACTTGCCATTATCCCTAACTTTTTCCTGGATTGTACTATGAGATTTCCAATCCATCGGGATGATTTTTTCCATGTCTCTAACTTTTGCCTAGACCGCCCTTTCAGGTCTTCAATCCACCAAGACGTTTTTTTTAGGTGAAGTATTTCTTGACTACATCAACATTCGTGGGGTAGGCAAATTCCTCTCCGTCCATGGTTGCAAGTCTCAAGGCGCCGCCTGAGAAAGCTTTCGTGA
This sequence comes from Lathyrus tuberosus, assembly GCA_022829125.1. Taxonomy (NCBI): domain Eukaryota; kingdom Viridiplantae; phylum Streptophyta; class Magnoliopsida; order Fabales; family Fabaceae; genus Lathyrus; species Lathyrus tuberosus. The sequence goes on from JALAZF010000898.1 coordinate 84,888, forward strand.
CCACATAGGGGCCATCATAATTTGGGATCCATTTGCCCCGAGAGTCAGTGAGAAATGATTGTATCTTCTTGAGCACAAGGTCTCCTTTTCTGAAAATACGAGGTCGGACCTTTTTGTCAAACGCCCTTTTCATTCTCTGTTGATACAACTGACCATGGCATAGTGCCGTGATTCGCTTCTCTTCGATCAGGTTTAGTTCGTCGTGTCGACTTTGACACCATTCAGCTTCGGTGAGCTGAGCTTCCATCAATACCCGGATTGATGGGATCTCTACTTCTATGGGGAGCACTGCTTCCATGCCATATACTAGAGAGAAAGGGGTTGCCCCTGTTGAAGTGCGGATAGATGTTCGATAACCGTGAAGAGCAAAGGGTAGCATTTCGTGCCAATCTTTATAGGTTACAACCATCTTTTGAACGATTTTCTTGATGTTCTTGTTAACCGCCTCTACCGCTCCGTTCATCTTGGGTCGGTAGGGAGATGAGTTATGGTGTTCAATCTTGAACTCTGCACACAACTCTTTCATCATCTTATTGTTCAAGTTAGATCCATTATCAGTAATGATCTCGCTTGGAACACCATAACGGCAGATGATATTGTTTTTGATAAATCGGACCACCACTTGTTGGGTTACATTGGCGAATGACGCTGCTTCGACCTACTTGGTGAAATAATCAATGGCTACCAGGATGAACCGATGTCCGTTTGAAGCCTCATTTGAAGCCTTGGGCTCAATCATACCAATCATGTCGATTCCCCATATGGAAAAAGGCCACGGGGAAGAAAGAACTTTGAGATGTGATGGCGGTACATGAATTTTGTCGGAGTATATCTGACACTTGTGACACCTCCTCATGTACTTGTAGCAGTCGGATTCCATGGTCAACCAATAATACCCGGCCCTGAGAATTTTTCTCGCCATTGTGTGTCCGTTGGCATGAGTGCCAAAGGATCCTTCATGAATTTCTTTCATGAGCATGTCTGCTTCTGGTCTGTCGACACATCGGAGCAAGACCATGTCAAAATTTCTCTTATAAAGAGTGTCACCGCTCAGGAAGAAGTTTCCAGCCAATCTTCTGAGGGTTTTCCTGTCTTTTCTGAGTGCCCCAGATGGGTACTCCTGTTTCTGAAGGAAGCATTTGATATCGTGATACCAAGGTCTGTCGTCTATGACTGCTTCAATCGCGAAGATGTAAGCGGGCCGTTCAAGGCGCATGATGTCGATCTTAGGTATGTCATTCCATCGACCTACACTAATCATGGAAGAGAGAGTGGCTAATGCATCAGCCATGTGATTCTCATCACGAGGGATGTGATGAAAGTCGACTCTGTTGAAGAAGGGTAACAACCTTCTTGCATAGTCTTTGTAAGGAATCAATCCTGATTGGTATGTGTTCCAATCTCCTTTTATCTGGTTAATAACCAGGGATGAATCGTCGTATACGTCCAAGTTTTTGATCCTTAAATCAATTGCTTCTTCGAGACCCATAATACAAGCTTCGTATCCGGCCTCGTTGTTCGTACATTTGAACGTAAGTCTGGCAGTGAAAGGAATGTGGGTACCCTGAGGGGTAACAATGATTGCCCCAATTTCGTTTCCATAATGATTGACTGCTCCGTCAAAGATAAGTCCCCACTGGGAACCTGGTTCTGGCCCTTCACTGGGTAGCGGTTCATCGCAATCTTTCATCTTTAGATACATGACATCTTCGTCTGGGAAGTCAAACCCGATTGATTCTTGATCGTCAATCGGTTGATGAGCCAAATGATCGGCTAAAATACTTCGTTTAACGGCTTTCTGAGCATGGTACTCTATGTCATATTCTGATAGTAGCATCTGCCAACGGGCAATCCTTCCCGTGAGAGCAGGTTTTTCGAAAACATACTTGATTGGATCCATCTCGGAGACTAACCAAGTAGTATGACGAATCATGTACTGACGAAGACGTTTGGCTGCCCAAGCCAAAGCGCAACAAGTTTTCTCAAGCATCGTGTACCGAGTTTCACAGTCGGTAAACTTCTTGCTTAGATAGTAAATGGCAGACTCTTTCCATTTAGTTTCGTCTTGTTGGCCAAGTACACATCCCATTGAGTCCTCTAGGACTGTGAGGTAAATGATCAGTGGTCTTCCTTCCACTGGAGGTGATAGAATCGGAGGATTCAACAGATATTCCTTGATACTGTCGAAGGCGGTTTGGCAATCTTCTGACCAAACGCAATCCTGGTTCTTTTTGAGTAATTTGAAAATCGGCGGACACATCGCGGTCATAAGGAATATGAATCTGGAGATGTAGTTCAAACGTCCCAGGAATCCTCTGACTTGTTTTTCATTTTTCGGAGAAGGCATTTCTTGAATGGCCTTGACCTTGTCAGGATCAACTTCAATTCCTTTCTGGCTGACGATGAACCCTAGTAATTTCCCCGAACGGACACCAAAGGTGCACTTGTTAGGAAACAGAGTAGTCATGGCCCTTTGATAGGTTGCCCCGGCATTCTTCAAACCGAACGGCATTACCTTGTAACAAAAGGTACCCCATGGGGTAATGAACGAAGTTTTCTCCATGTCTTTCGGCGCCATTTTGATCTGGTTATAGCCCGAGAATCCATCCATGAAGGAGAATACTTTGAACTTTGCTGTGCTGTCAACCAGCATGTCAATGCGTGGTAAAGGAAAGTCGTCCTTTGGACTTACCTTGTTTAGATCTCTGTAATCAACACACATTCTGACCTTTCCATCCTTTTTGGGAACAGGTACGATGTTGGCTAACCATTGAGGATATTCAGATGTAGCGAGGAAACCCGCGTCGATCTGTTTCTGCACCTCCTCTTTGATTTTGATGGCCATGTCTGGGTGAGTCCGTCTCAACCTTTGCTTTACTGGCAGACATTCCGATCTTAGCGGTAAGTGATGTTCCACGATGCTGGTATCCAACCCAGGCATATCCTGATAGGACCAAGCGAATACATCGGGGAATTCTTTGAGAAGCTTTATCAAACTTTCTTTGACAGTTGGACTGAGCAGTGCTCCGATCCTGATTTCTTTTCTCTCTTTTTCTGAACCCAAGTTTACCGTTTCCAACGGCTCTTTGTGAGGTTCAATGGACCTTTCCTCTTGTCTGAGTAGTCGGGAGATCTCTTCTGGAATTTCGTTGTCATTTTCTTCTTCAGCCTCGAATACCGGGAACTCAAAGTTGGGAGAAGGCATCGGATCGTATGTTTCAACTGGGTTTAAAACAAGCAATCTGCATGACGTGATGATTCGTGTTTAGAAGAGATAGAGAAAATGCAAGTGTGTGCAGTGTATTGATTTTACTGCTTGTTTTTATTATTGAATGTTTTTTTTTTTAGGATTACCATTTTCTGAAAAAGCAAAAAGAGAAAACAGCAATTAATGCGGAAATTACAGAACGACGTTATTTTATTAATGAACAAGTCGAATCTTGAAACTACAGCCCTATAAAACAAAACTCACTCGCTCTGGGCAAAGCGAAGAGGGAAATTTACAAAAAGCGAGCCCTATCAAAACATCTGTTTCACCTGGGCAGGGTGAAAGGTTAAAGATGGCAATTACTTTGACTGATGAATGACCTTCAGAACCTCGACGGCAACCCATTGGCGGCGAACTCCTCGGTGAATCACAAAGTCTGGCACCTTCCTTGATTTGTCTTCAGAAATGACGCTGATTTCTGGTGGAGCAGGATCATTGGAATCTGTCTCCCAAGCAGAATTGTCGTAGGAGGATTCCTCTGTTGCACTTTGCATAGAATTGGTGCTCTCAGCTGTATCTCCCCATCCAGTTGACTGGATATCTTCGAGCCTGATACGAGAGCTTTCGGGAGCAGTGTACTTGACCATAAAGTCGTATTTTCCACTTGGTTGTCCCAAAGTGTCCCAAACTTCTTTGGAACTGGAGAAGTCATCCCCCTCGATGACGTTGACCTCAGGAAAAGCATAGTTGATGAATTCTAGTCCTGCAAACGTTGCGAATTCATCTTCATGTTGAGTAGTTTCCGAATGACCTGAGTGTTGATCCCATGACATGGCGGGGACACAGGTATTCTGTTCAATGCGCTCAGCTGAGTTTCATTACTCGGCTGACTTTCTTGCCCCAAGTTTCCTGGGTAAGGCTGCCACATTGGCAGACCATCCATCGGGCCATAGTAATTGTGATCAAAGTTTTCTTTCATCAGAGTGTCTTCCTCTAATGAATTTGGCGGAGCACGGCATCCTTTCGGATCACAATCTCCGTAGATCATTTCGACATCTGATCTTGGTATAAATCTCGGACTTTCTGTAGGAAAGCAAAAAGGCATAGGCACCTCTTCTTGAGACATATAGCCGTCCTTGTTAAGGTAGGACTTCCATTCTTCATCTGTGTCAGAGGGATCTTCCTCATTGATAGCATGAACTGTCTGAGACACTGGGTGAAGAAAACCTCCACTGTGGAAGAAGTTTTGAAAGGGATAAGGACTTTCATCGTTGGCGGCTGTCTGAGTACAGGTCGCAGAAAAACCAAGACCCTTCTTTATTTTATTGTCAGTGGGAATGACAAGTTGTCCCCATCCTTTTGTATCGGTACTCTCGACCGCTTTGATAGCATCTTTGTATGAAGAAATTGAAGTTCCTTCTTCGGATTGATCGTTCTTGCTCACCGATAGTGCTTGGAACTGAGTTCCAATAACCTCCTCGGGTTCCACACAAGTAGACGATGATAGGTTACTCACAAGCAAGGCTTATTCCCCACAAACTGTGACAAGTTGATCGTTCTTGACGAACTTTAGCTTTTGGTGGAGGGTTGAAGTAACCGCTCCAGCCTGATGTATCCAAGGTCTTCCTAATAAACAACTGTATGTTGCCCGGATGTCCATGACCTGAAAAGTGATTTGGAAAGTGTGAGGACCAATAGTTATGGGAAGATCAACTTCGTCGATAACTGTTTTTCTGGATCCGTCGAATGCTTTGACGACGACCTCGCTGACTCTCATCGGAGGGCCCTTGAATGATAATTGCGTCAAAGTGGACTTCGGTATAACATTCAGGGCTGACCCTGTGTCTACCAGTACGTTGGCTAAAGCATCGCCCTGGCAGTTAACTGTAATGTTGAGCACCATGTTATGACGACGACCCTCTTCAGGTAATTCCTCATCACTAAATCCCAAATTATTGCAGGAAGTGATGTTAGAGACAATGCTATCGAATTGTCTGATTATTACATCCTGTTCCACAAAGGCTTGCTCCAAGGCTTTCTGTAGAGCCTCTCTGTGTGCTTCTGAACTGAGTAACAGTGATAATACTGAGATCTTTGAAGGAGTCTGTAACAGTTGATCAACAATGTTATATTCACTCCTTTGGATGAGCTTTAGCATCTCATCTTTGTCTTTTGAAAAGTCGGGATTACAAGATTGACTGACTGGTGGATCAGGAATTTCCGCCTGAAGTTCCTTTTCTTTGTTGGATTCTCCAACCCCTCGGTTGAAGATTCGACCGCTCTGTGTTGCACGACTGATGTCTGCAATATTCACGACGGAGGGTAATGGAATTTCCTTTCCATTCTCGATTGTTGTTGCACCGTATTTGTAAGGGATTGCCTTAGCTGATTCATACGGTAGTGGCCCCGGTAGATAGATGACTATGGGAACCTTCTGATTTTTCTGACCATCATAAGTAACCTTGATCCGTTCCCGGTTGGGAACTCTAGATTTGTCAAGTAGAGGGATGATGGTTGTAAGTTCCTGGATTGGCTGGAATTTTGGTAAAACAACAAGGTGTTCAATGCTGATGTCATGGTGTTGATGTTGCAGCATTGAGTCTTAGTACTGGGCTGTACTAAGTTGTGAAGGTTAACTATGTTTGATGTCATGGGCTTGATGTCATAACATTGCACTTAACACTGGGCTGTGTTAAGGTTGCTAGTTGCTGAAGTGGATGTCTGATGTCACATAGGTGATGTTGTAACATCAGACCTGCAGAACTGAAGCTAATGACAGCATGGGCTTGTTGTTATTAGGGTCGCGTATTAGCTGGAATTGTGGAGAGTGTTGACTCGTTGGATGAGAATATCTTGGGCTAGATATTTTCTGTTACATGGGAGATTTGATTGCAGGTTTGTTGGAGAATTAAAAGGTGGAAGATTTAAAAAGATTTTGGGGATAAAATCTGTTTTAAAAGATTCAGTTTTTAATTAACAAATCTGATCAAATATTGTGACAAATCCAATCCAAATTCAAGGAGCTATATAAAGCGCACAAGACCAAGGAAGAAGGTACAGAAAACAGATTGAAGATCAAGAGCTGGAGGCTTAGAGTCTAGGGTTTGTTTAGAGTACTTGTAATCACACTATTCTAGGTTGAATAGGTGTTGAATTTTCGGTCCTCTCTAGAAGCTGTGAAGCAATAGAGAGTTGTTGATTGATCGAAGCTAGGAAGCAAGATCAAGGGATCTCAAAGAGGTTGTTCTTTGAGTGTTTTAGGGGATTGAGTAGTGTTCTCATATCTAAGTGGTTTCTTAGGTAGAAAGTCACTAGTAGAGTATAAGTTTAGGAGATTGTCAACTGGTGTGTTGAGTCTGTAAATTATATTTACAAGTAGTGAATTTCATCCCTGGCTTGGTAGCCCCCAGACGTAGGTAGTTAGACCGAACTGGGTGAACAATTCCTTGTGTTTTCCTGTTGCTTATTCTGTCCATTATTGCAGAGTGTGTTGTTGTGACATCGCACCTTAACATCACACGTCTGGTACCAGAATTTCAATTGGTATCAGAGCAAGCATCCTGTCTGTCTCTGGGTGAGATCTAGGGAAGTTACTTTCTGGTGAAAGATGGACAAAGAGGTTGGAGGATTCGTCAACGGACCCCCTATCTTGGATGGCTCAAACTATGAGTATTGGAAGCCTAGAATGACTATTTTTTTAAAGTCATTAGATAGCAGAGCTTGGAAGGCTGTCATTAAAGAGTGGAAAGCTCCAGAGGTATGTGAGAAAGATGAGACTGGCAAGGATAAAGAAGGCACCTCAAAGCCTAAGCCTGAAGAAGAATGGACCAAGGAAGAAGATGAGCTTTCCCTTGGGAATTCAAAAGCCCTAAATGCTATCTTCAATGGGGTTGACAAGAACATATTCAGGCTGATCAACTCATGTGAAACTGCTAAGGCTGCTTGGGATATTTTGAAGGCTACTCATGAAGGCACATCTAGAGTTAAGATGTCTAGACTTCAGCTTCTAACATCTAAGTTTGAAAGCTTGAAGATGAAGGAAGATGAGACTATTCATGACTTCCACATGAGTGTTCTTGAGCTGTCAAATGCATCCAGTGCTCTTGGTGAGAAGATGACAGAAGAGAAGCTGGTGAGAAAGATTCTTAGGTCCCTCCCTAAGAAGTATAAGATGAAGGTAACAGCCATTGAAGAATCTCAAGACATCAGCAAGATGAGAGTTGATGAGCTTATTGGATCTCTTCAAACATTTGAACTTGGACTGAATGAGGAAGAACCAGAAAATAAGCCTAAGAGTATAGCTTTAGTCTCCACTCCTGCAGCAGCTAAAGATGATGAGTCCCAGGAGGATCTGCCTCAGGCTATAGTTATGTTAGGAAGACAGTTCAATAAAGTGTTCAAGAAGATGAACTATAGACCTAGTGTCAAGAACATCTCTTCTGACATCAGCAAGTCAAAAGAGAAAGATGAAGAGAAGATTGCACAAGATAAAGGAGTTCAGTGCTTTGAATGTGAAGGGTATGGACATGTCAAGAAAGAGTGTCCCACATTCTTGAAGAAGCAGAATAAAGGCTTGACAATTTCCTGGTCTGACACTGATAGCGAAGATAAAAGTGAGTCAGCAAAGCATGTTACAGCTTTGACAGGAATTGTTGAATCTGATGATGATAGTGATGGAGAAGTCACCTATGATGAGCTAGCTTCAACCTACAAGGAGTTGTGTTTAAAGAGTGCTGAAGTTTGTCAAGAAAACAAGTGCCACAAGGAACAGATTGCTCAACTTGAGAATGAAAAATCTGATCTGGAATATGAAGTTGTTCTAGTGAGATCCCAACTTGATCAGATGACAAAATCTGTTAGGATGCTGAACAGTGGTACAGCCACTCTTGACAAGATACTCCAGTCAGAACAGGTTGCTGGAAACAAAGCTGGGATAGGATATGTGGCCGAAGACAAAGGTACCTCAGAAGCAAGTACTTCAGGTCTAAAGAAGGAAGAGTCACAAACTGTGCCTCAACATCAGCCAAAGAGGCAGAATCTTACTCCCAAGGAAGCTGATGTTTCACAACCTAAGAAGATTGAGAAGAAGACTGGTCATAATCAGAAGAGAAAGCAGCCACAAGGAGCAAGCCAGAATATGCCCCCCCCCCCCAATATCATAGGAGCATGGAAGCTGCAAGGGTCAAGCAGACCAGGTCACATCCGATGTCTCAACATCGGGAAAACTGGTATGGACCTGGCCTCAACAATGTTGTGTCGTATAATTATGGAAGAAGAAAGCCTCATCACCATGGGAGACAGCCTAGAAGACAGCATCCTCAGTTCAAATAGCACGTGTCTCATCAGGTGTCTCAACATCAGGGGTATGGTTACACTAATGCTGTGTCTCATTATGGAAGGAGAAAGTCCCACCATCATGGGAGACAATCCAGGAAAAAGCATTCTCAGCTTCCTTATGGATACCAGCATAATAGAAGGCAGACAAGCAATGTTAGGAGAAGACCACATTATGGACGGCAACCTATGCAGTCTCATCAAGACAGAAGATTCAGAGAAGAAAGGGTGAGATGCTTTTATTGTGGAAGGCTTGGACATATACAATACTCTTGCTACAAGCTGCATGGATACCCTCAGACACAGAACAGATGGAGAGAATACAGGCCCAAAGTCGTTAAACAATTGGTACAGAATGAGAAGATGAAGTGCTTATTGGCTCACCTAGCTGACAAAGAAGCTAAAGAAGAAACATGGTATTTTGACAGTGGGTGTTCCAAACACATGTCTGGATGTAGATCCATGTTTGCTGAATGTAGACCGTGTCCTTCTCTTGAAGTGGTGTTTGGTAAAGGGAATAACGGAGTTGTAGAAGGTATTGGAAAAGTAAGAGGACCTGAACTTGACAATGTCTATCTTGTCAATGGTTTGAATGTTAATCTGATAAGCATCAGCCAATTATGTGATGAAGGTTACTTAGTCAGCTACACCAAAGACAAATGTGTTGTAACGAATGAGAAGGGTGAGGTTGTAATGACTGGTGCAAGATCCAAATACAATTGTTATCAGTGGATTCCTCAAACTGAAAGCCAGTCTGGTGATGATAAAGAAGATATCAGGTGTAGACATCAGAATGATGAAGGTTCCCTCAAGTTGATGAAGGTCAGAAGAAAAGATGATCTGAAATTAGTCAAGGGCAAATGTTACACATCAGTCCTCACTATTGATGGAAGGATTAAAGGTTCTCAGGAGCTGAATAGAGCAACATCTCTCGAGAGGAAAGATGCTGATGTCTTGACATCTGAACAAATCATCAGAATCTCGCATCAATGTAGTGGTCTGACTGTGAGTAAGTCTAAAAGGCTAGAGATTGAAGAACTCACTGAAGTTATGGGAGATGCCAGTGGTAACTATAAAAAATTCTATCATCAAGATCTGAAGAAGATCGATGTCTCAGAAGAAAACCTCCCCTGGATGAATAGCTTTGTGTCGAAAGATACAGATGTCAGAGCAGATGCTGAAACATCTCAAGACAGGAAGAGTATTTCTAGCCTCAAGAAGGATGATGAGCAAAGTGCAAAAATGATTCAGAATAGACTAAAGTCTAAGACTGATCCCAATATGAAAATTGACATGCAGAGGACCTCTGATATTGGCTCTATCAGATCCTGGATTAAAATGTCAAGAATAAATACACATCCTCTAGGATGGAATCATGCTGGTCAAAAGATACAAACTGATCTTGGAAGACTAAGAAGAAGAAAGAGGGGCAAAATCAGATTAGTTCTCAGATCTAAGAAGAAGAACAGTCGTAGATCAGTGTTATGTGGAAAGAACTCATGCTATCAACTCTTGTGGAAGAAACGACTGTTGGGCAATCACCATGTCAAGAAAGATGTTACAACATTGCAGAATGTTACTCATCAATGGGATGATGAGCAGGTTGATAGAAAAGATCTGGTTAAATACTCAGATTATTTGGTAAATAAAGAGAAATTAGATGATGAGTTCATGTATGCTAACCAATTTGAGAGCTTAAAATTGGGGAGCGTATTACTTCAAAATTAATTGAAAGATGTTTTATGGTGCAGTTGGCCTATAAGATAATGGTTATTCAACTGCAGATAGTATGGTACATAAAATAGTCTGTTCAATTTTTTAGTGTAGTCTCTCTAAGAAACTCATCTTGGTGCTCTGGTTCTGTTTAATGCAGTACAAATTTCAGCAATTTAGAATAGTACTGTAAAGTGTTTGGCATGGCAACTGAAAAATCTAAAAATAGGATTTTTATTCAATAGTTGAAAATACAAGATTAGACTACATCCTCATGCCAATCTCCTGCATCCAGAAAAGCCTTCCAATTTGCATCCCATTCATCTTCTGAAGGCTGTTGTTGAGCAGAATGGCTCTTACCAGGCTTCATAGTGGTCACTGAAGTCCTGCCAGTTTTTGTTGCTCCTGTAGAAGGACCTGATGTCGTCTGAGATTTGATCTTCTTCTTCAAAGGGTCTGGTTGTGTATCCTCATGCTTGAGGTTCTTGGTTGGTTCTTTGGAGCTTGATTGACTCATGCTTTATTGGTGTGTTGTGCTAAGCATAGGAGAAAGAGTGGTTTTATAATGGTTTGTTCAAATGCTTGGGTTGTATCGCCTGACCAGTCAAGGGGTTGGAAGTTGTTTTTGACTATGTCATTAATAATGTCAGAACATTATGCTTGGAGACTACATAGGTCTTGTTGCTACTGACAGTGGGACCAGTATTATGTCACCTTGTAGGGCATTTGATTTGGGATAGTTGTCTAATTATGGCTAAAAAGGGGGAGAGTTAAAAATTGCCATGAGAAGAAGAGTAGTTGCTGCTAAAAGAATAAAAATAAAAGGTGTTTAGTTGAAAAGTAATGATGCAGCTGTGGAGGGGGAGTATAGACAGCATAGTTGTGGAGCTGCTAGTGAAGAATTCATAGCAATTGGAGAGTGCAGCAAAGCAGACATCAAGGGGGAGATGTGCTGCACATTGTGAGCTACTGAACAGTTGTGATGCTGGTTCAAGTTTTTGAGGGGGAGCACCAATTGGCTGTTATCAATAATGAAGATGGTGCTGCAGCAGATCAAGTAATGAAGACTATATAAAGATTGTCAAACTACTGCAAGTTAAAGTTTCAAAATATTGAAGATATTCCGCTGCTGAAGTCTCTGAAGATGCAGAGATTGTTTTAGCCAAAATTAGCCAAAGGGGGAGATTGTAAGTTCCTGGATTGGCTGGAATTTTGGTAAAACAACAAGGTGTTCAATGCTGATGTCATGGTGTTGATGTTGCAGCATTGAGTCTTAGTATTGGGCTGTACTAAGTTGTGAAGGTTAACTATGTTTGATGTCATGGGCTTGATGTCATAACATTGCACTTAACACTGGGTTGTGTTAAGGTTGCTAGTTGGATGAGAATATATTGAGCTAGATATTTTCTGTTACATGGGAGATTTGATTGCAGGTTTGTTGGAGAATTAAAAGGTGGAAGATTTAAAAAGATTTTGGGGATAAAATCTGTTTTAAAAGATTCAGTTTTTAATTAACAAATCTGATCAAATATTGTGACAAATCCAATCCAAATTCAAGGAGCTATATAAAGCGTACAAGACCAAGGAAGAAGGTACAGAAAACAGATTGAAGATCAAGAGCTGGAGGCTTAGAGTCTAGGGTTTGTTTAGAGTACTTGTAATCACACTATTCTAGGTTGAATAGGTGTTGAATTTTCTGTCCTCTCTAGAAGCTGTGAAGCAATAGAGAGTTGTTGATTGATCGAAGCTAGGAAGCAAGATCAAGGGATCTCAAAGAGGTTGTTCTTTGAGTGTTTTAGGGGATTGAGTAGTGTTCTCATATCTAAGTGGTTTCTTAGGTAGAAAGTCACTAGTAGAGTATAAGTTTAGGAGATTGTCAACTGGTGTGTTGAGTCTGTAAATTATATTTACAAGTAGTGAATTTCATCCCTGGCTTGGTAGCCCCCAGACGTAGGTAGTTAGACTGAACTAGGTAAACAATTCCTTGTGTTTTCCTGTTGCTTATTCTGTCCATTATTGCAGAGTGTGTTGTTGTGACATCGCACCTTAACATCACACGTCTGGTACCAGAATTTCAATTGGTATCAGAGCAGGCATCCTGTCTGTCTCTGGGTGAGATCTAGGGAAGTTACTTTCTGGTGAAAGATGGACAAAGAGGTTGGAGGATTCATCAACAGACCCCTTATCTTGGATGGCTCAAACTATGAGTATTGGAAGCCTAGAATGACTATTTTTTTAAAGTCATTAGACAGCAGAGCTTGGAAGGCTGTCATTAAAGAGTGGAAAGCTCCAGAGGTATGTGAGAAAGATGAGACTGGCAAGGATAAAGAAGGCACCTCAAAGCCTAAGCCTGAAGAAGAATGGACCAAGGAAGAAGATGAGCTTGCCCTTGGGAATTCAAAAGCCCTAAATGCTATCTTCAATGGGGTTGACAAGAACATATTCAGGCTGATCAACTCATGTGAAACTGCTAAGGCTGCTTGGGATATTTTGAAGGCTACTCATGAAGGCACATCTAGAGTTAAGATGTCTAGACTTCAGCTTCTAACATCTAAGTTTGAAAGCTTGAAGATGAAGGAAGATGAGACTATTCATGACTTCCACATGAGTGTTCTTGAGCTGTCAAATGCATCCAGTGCTCTTGGTGAGAAGATGACAGAAGAGAAGCTGGTGAGAAAGATTCTTAGGTCCCTCCCTAAGAAGTATAAGATGAAGGTAACAGCCATTGAAGAATCTCAAGACATCAGCAAGATGAGAGTTGATGAGCTTATTGGATCTCTTCAAACATTTGAACTTGGACTGAATGAGGAAGAACCAGAAAATAAGCCTAAGAGTATAGCTTTAGTCTCCACTCCTGCAGCAGCTAAAGATGATGAGTCCCAGGAGGATCTGCCTCAGGCTATAGTTATGTTAGGAAGACAGTTCAATAAAGTGTTCAAGAAGATGAACTATAGACCTAGTGTCAAGAACATCTCTTCTGACATCAGCAAGTCAAAAGAGAAAGATGAAGAGAAGATTGCACAAGATAAAGGAGTTCAGTGCTTTGAATGTGAAGGGTATGGACATGTCAAGAAAGAGTGTCCCACATTCTTGAAGAAGCAGAATAAAGGCTTGACAATTTCCTGGTCTGACACTGATAGCGAAGATAAAAGTGAGTCAGCAAAGCATGTTACAGCTTTGACAGGAATTGTTGAATCTGATGATGATAGTGATGGAGAAGTCACCTATGATGAGCTAGCTTCAACCTACAAGGAGTTGTGTTTAAAGAGTGCTGAAGTTTGTCAAGAAAACAAGTGCCACAAGGAACAGATTGCTCAACTTGAGAATGAAAAATCTGATCTGGAATATGAAGTTGTTCTAGTGAGATCCCAACTTGATCAGATGACAAAATCTGTTAGGATGCTGAACAGTGGTACAGCCACTCTTGACAAGATACTCCAGTCAGAACAGGTTGCTGGAAACAAAGCTGGGATAGGATATGTGGCCGAAGACAAAGGTACCTCAGAAGCAAGTACTTCAGGTCTAAAGAAGGAAGAGTCACAAACTGTGCCTCAACATCAGCCAAAGAGGCAGAATCTTACTCCCAAGGAAGCTGATGTTTCACAACCTAAGAAGATTGAGAAGAAGACTGGTCATAATCAGAAGAGAAAGCAGCCACAAGGAGCAAGCCAGAATATGCCCCCCCCCCCCAATATCATAGGAGCATGGAAGCTGCAAGGGTCAAGCAGACCAGGTCACATCCGATGTCTCAACATCGGGAAAACTGGTATGGACCTGGCCTCAACAATGTTGTGTCGTATAATTATGGAAGAAGAAAGCCTCATCACCATGGGAGACAGCCTAGAAGACAGCATCCTCAGTTCAAATAGCACGTGTCTCATCAGGTGTCTCAACATCAGGGGTATGGTTACACTAATGCTGTGTCTCATTATGGAAGGAGAAAGTCCCACCATCATGGGAGACAATCCAGGAAAAAGCATTCTCAGCTTCCTTATGGATACCAGCATAATAGAAGGCAGACAAGCAATGTTAGGAGAAGACCACATTATGGACGGCAACCTATGCAGTCTCATCAAGACAGAAGATTCAGAGAAGAAAGGGTGAGATGCTTTTATTGTGGAAGGCTTGGACATATACAATACTCTTGCTACAAGCTGCATGGATACCCTCAGACACAGAACAGATGGAGAGAATACAGGCCCAAAGTCGTTAAACAATTGGTACAGAATGAGAAGATGAAGTGCTTATTGGCTCACCTAGCTGACAAAGAAGCTAAAGAAGAAACATGGTATTTTGACAGTGGGTGTTCCAAACACATGTCTGGATGTAGATCCATGTTTGCTGAATGTAGACCGTGTCCTTCTCTTGAAGTGGTGTTTGGTAAAGGGAATAACGGAGTTGTAGAAGGTATTGGAAAAGTAAGAGGACCTGAACTTGACAATGTCTATCTTGTCAATGGTTTGAATGTTAATCTGATAAGCATCAGCCAATTATGTGATGAAGGTTACTTAGTCAGCTACACCAAAGACAAATGTGTTGTAACGAATGAGAAGGGTGAGGTTGTAATGACTGGTGCAAGATCCAAATACAATTGTTATCAGTGGATTCCTCAAACTGAAAGCCAGTCTGGTGATGATAAAGAAGATATCAGGTGTAGACATCAGAATGATGAAGGTTCCCTCAAGTTGATGAAGGTCAGAAGAAAAGATGATCTGAAATTAGTCAAGGGCAAATGTTACACATCAGTCCTCACTATTGATGGAAGGATTAAAGGTTCTCAGGAGCTGAATAGAGCAACATCTCTCGAGAGGAAAGATGCTGATGTCTTGACATCTGAACAAATCATCAGAATCTCGCATCAATGTAGTGGTCTGACTGTGAGTAAGTCTAAAAGGCTAGAGATTGAAGAACTCACTGAAGTTATGGGAGATGCCAGTGGTAACTATAAAAAATTCTATCATCAAGATCTGAAGAAGATCGATGTCTCAGAAGAAAACCTCCCCTGGATGAATAGCTTTGTGTCGAAAGATACAGATGTCAGAGCAGATGCTGAAACATCTCAAGACAGGAAGAGTATTTCTAGCCTCAAGAAGGATGATGAGCAAAGTGCAAAAATGATTCAGAATAGACTAAAGTCTAAGACTGATCCCAATATGAAAATTGACATGCAGAGGACCTCTGATATTGGCTCTATCAGATCCTGGATTAAAATGTCAAGAATAAATACACATCCTCTAGGATGGAATCATGCTGGTCAAAAGATACAAACTGATCTTGGAAGACTAAGAAGAAGAAAGAGGGGCAAAATCAGATTAGTTCTCAGATCTAAGAAGAAGAACAGTCGTAGATCAGTGTTATGTGGAAAGAACTCATGCTATCAACTCTTGTGGAAGAAACGACTGTTGGGCAATCACCATGTCAAGAAAGATGTTACAACATTGCAGAATGTTACTCATCAATGGGATGATGAGCAGGTTGATAGAAAAGATCTGGTTAAATACTCAGATTATTTGGTAAATAAAGAGAAATTAGATGATGAGTTCATGTATGCTAACCAATTTGAGAGCTTAAAATTGGGGAGCGTATTACTTCAAAATTAATTGAAAGATGTTTTATGGTGCAGTTGGCCTATAAGATAATGGTTATTCAACTGCAGATAGTATGGTACATAAAATAGTCTGTTCAATTTTTTAGTGTAGTCTCTCTAAGAAACTCATCTTGGTGCTCTGGTTCTGTTTAATGCAGTACAAATTTCAGCAATTTAGAATAGTACTGTAAAGTGTTTGGCATGGCAACTGAAAAATCTAAAAATAGGATTTTTATTCAATAGTTGAAAATACAAGATTAGACTACATCCTCATGCCAATCTCCTGCATCCAGAAAAGCCTTCCAATTTGCATCCCATTCATCTTCTGAAGGCTGTTGTTGAGCAGAATGGCTCTTACCAGGCTTCATAGTGGTCACTGAAGTCCTGCCAGTTTTTGTTGCTCCTGTAGAAGGACCTGATGTCGTCTGAGATTTGATCTTCTTCTTCAAAGGGTCTGGTTGTGTATCCTCATGCTTGAGGTTCTTGGTTGGTTCTTTGGAGCTTGATTGACTCATGCTTTATTGGTGTGTTGTGCTAAGCATAGGAGAAAGAGTGGTTTTATAATGGTTTGTTCAAATGCTTGGGTTGTATCGCCTGACCAGTCAAGGGGTTGGAAGTTGTTTTTGACTATGTCATTAATAATGTCAGAACATTATGCTTGGAGACTACATAGGTCTTGTTGCTACTGACAGTGGGACCAGTATTATGTCACCTTGTAGGGCATTTGATTTGGGATAGTTGTCTAATTATGGCTAAAAAGGGGGAGAGTTAAAAATTGCCATGAGAAGAAGAGTAGTTGCTGCTAAAAGAATAAAAATAAAAGGTGTTTAGTTGAAAAGTAATGATGCAGCTGTGGAGGGGGAGTATAGACAGCATAGTTGTGGAGCTGCTAGTGAAGAATTCATAGCAATTGGAGAGTGCAGCAAAGCAGACATCAAGGGGGAGATGTGCTGCACATTGTGAGCTACTGAACAGTTGTGATGCTGGTTCAAGTTTTTGAGGGGGAGCACCAATTGGCTGTTATCAATAATGAAGATGGTGCTGCAGCAGATCAAGTAATGAAGACTATATAAAGATTGTCAAACTACTGCAAGTTAAAGTTTCAAAATATTGAAGATATTCCGCTGCTGAAGTCTCTGAAGATGCAGAGATTGTTTTAGCCAAAATTAGCCAAAGGGGGAGATTGTAAGTTCCTGGATTGGCTGGAATTTTGGTAAAACAACAAGGTGTTCAATGCTGATGTCATGGTGTTGATGTTGCAGCATTGAGTCTTAGTATTGGGCTGTACTAAGTTGTGAAGGTTAACTATGTTTGATGTCATGGGCTTGATGTCATAACATTGCACTTAACACTGGGTTGTGTTAAGGTTGCTAGTTGGATGAGAATATATTGAGCTAGATATTTTCTGTTACATGGGAGATTTGATTGCAGGTTTGTTGGAGAATTAAAAGGTGGAAGATTTAAAAAGATTTTGGGGATAAAATCTGTTTTAAAAGATTCAGTTTTTAATTAACAAATCTGATCAAATATTGTGACAAATCCAATCCAAATTCAAGGAGCTATATAAAGCGTACAAGACCAAGGAAGAAGGTACAGAAAACAGATTGAAGATCAAGAGCTGGAGGCTTAGAGTCTAGGGTTTGTTTAGAGTACTTGTAATCACACTATTCTAGGTTGAATAGGTGTTGAATTTTCTGTCCTCTCTAGAAGCTGTGAAGCAATAGAGAGTTGTTGATTGATCGAAGCTAGGAAGCAAGATCAAGGGATCTCAAAGAGGTTGTTCTTTGAGTGTTTTAGGGGATTGAGTAGTGTTCTCATATCTAAGTGGTTTCTTAGGTAGAAAGTCACTAGTAGAGTATAAGTTTAGGAGATTGTCAACTGGTGTGTTGAGTCTGTAAATTATATTTACAAGTAGTGAATTTCATCCCTGGCTTGGTAGCCCCCAGACGTAGGTAGTTAGACTGAACTAGGTAAACAATTCCTTGTGTTTTCCTGTTGCTTATTCTGTCCATTATTGCAGAGTGTGTTGTTGTGACATCGCACCTTAACATCACACGTCTGGTACCAGAATTTCAATTGGTATCAGAGCAGGCATCCTGTCTGTCTCTGGGTGAGATCTAGGGAAGTTACTTTCTGGTGAAAGATGGACAAAGAGGTTGGAGGATTCGTCAACAGACCCCTTATCTTGGATGGCTCAAACTATGAGTATTGGAAGCCTAGAATGACTATTTTTTTAAAGTCATTAGACAGCAGAGCTTGGAAGGCTGTCATTAAAGAGTGGAAAGCTCCAGAGGTATGTGAGAAAGATGAGACTGGCAAGGATAAAGAAGGCACCTCAAAGCCTAAGCCTGAAGAAGAATGGACCAAGGAAGAAGATGAGCTTGCCCTTGGGAATTCAAAAGCCCTAAATGCTATCTTCAATGGGGTTGACAAGAACATATTCAGGCTGATCAACTCATGTGAAACTGCTAAGGCTGCTTGGGATATTTTGAAGGCTACTCATGAAGGCACATCTAGAGTTAAGATGTCTAGACTTCAGCTTCTAACATCTAAGTTTGAAAGCTTGAAGATGAAGGAAGATGAGACTATTCATGACTTCCACATGAGTGTTCTTGAGCTGTCAAATGCATCCAGTGCTCTTGGTGAGAAGATGACAGAAGAGAAGCTGGTGAGAAAGATTCTTAGGTCCCTCCCTAAGAAGTATAAGATGAAGGTAACAGCCATTGAAGAATCTCAAGACATCAGTAAGATGAGAGTTGATGAGCTTATTGGATCTCTTCAAACATTTGAACTTGGACTGAATGAGGAAGAACCAGAAAATAAGCCTAAGAGTATAGCTTTAGTCTCCACTCCTGCAGCAGCTAAAGATGATGAGTCCCAGGAGGATCTGCCTCAGGCTATAGTTATGTTAGGAAGACAGTTCAATAAAGTGTTCAAGAAGATGAACTATAGACCTAGTGTCAAGAACATCTCTTCTGACATCAGCAAGTCAAAAGAGAAAGATGAAGAGAAGATTGCACAAGATAAAGGAGTTCAGTGCTTTGAATGTGAAGGGTATGGACATGTCAAGAAAGAGTGTCCCGCATTCTTAAAGAAGCAGAATAAAGGCTTGACAATTCCCTGGTCTGACACTGATAGCGAAGATGAAAGTGAGTCAGCAAAGCATGTTACAGCTTTGACAGGAATTGTTGAATCTGATGATGATAGTGATGGAGAAGTCACCTATGATGAGATAGCTTCAACCTACAAGGAGTTGTGTTTAAAGAGTGCTGAAGTTTGTCAAGAAAACAAGTGCCACAAGGAACAGATTGCTCAACTTGAGAATGAAAAATCTGATCTGGAATATGAAGTTGTTCTAGTGAGATCCCAACTTGATCAGATGACAAAATCTGTTAGGATGCTGAACAGTGGTACAGCCACTCTTGACAAGATACTCCAGTCAGAACAGGTTGCTGGAAACAAAGCTGGGATAGGATATGTGGCCGAAGACAAAGGTACCTCAGAAGCAAGTACTTCAGGTCTAAAGAAGGAAGAGTCACAAACTGTGCCTCAACATCAGCCAAAGAGGCAGAATCTTACTCCCAAGGAAGCTGATGTTTCACAACCTAAGAAGATTGAGAAGAAGACTGGTCATAATCAGAAGAGAAAGCAGCCACAAGGAGCAAGCCAGAATATGCCCCCCCCCCCCAATATCATAGGAGCATGGAAGCTGCAAGGGTCAAGCAGACCAGGTCACATCCGATGTCTCAACATCGGGAAAACTGGTATGGACCTGGCCTCAACAATGTTGTGCCGTATAATTATGGAAGAAGAAAGCCTCATCACCATGGGAGACAGCCTAGAAGACAGCATCCTCAGTTCAAATAGCACGTGTCTCATCAGGTGTCTCAACATCAGGGGTATGGTTACACTAATGCTGTGTCTCATTATGGAAGGAGAAAGTCCCACCATCATGGGAGACAATCCAGGAAAAAGCATTCTCAGCTTCCTTATGGATACCAGCATAATAGAAGGCAGGCAAGCAATGTTAGGAGAAGACCACATTATGGACGGCAACCTATGCAGTCTCATCAAGACAGAAGATTCAGAGAAGAAAGGGTGAGATGCTTTTATTGTGGAAGGCTTGGACATATGCAATACTCTTGCTACAAGCTGCATGGATACCCTCAGACACAGAACAGATGGAGAGAATACAGGCCCAAAGTCGTTAAACAATTGGTACAGAATGAGAAGATGAAGTGCTTATTGGCTCACCTGGCTGACAAAGAAGCTAAAGAAGAAACATGGTATTTTGACAGTGGGTGTTCCAAACACATGTCTGGATGTAGATCCATGTTTGCTGAATGTAGACCGTGTCCTTCTCTTGAAGTGGTGTTTGGTAAAGGGAATAACGGAGTTGTAGAAGGTATTGGAAAAGTAAGAGGACCTGAACTTGACAATGTCTATCTTGTTAATGGTTTGAATGCTAATCTGATAAGCATCAGCCAATTATGTGATGAAGGTTACTTAGTCAGCTACACCAAAGACAAATGTGTTGTAACGAATGAGAAGGGTGAGGCTGTAATGACTGGTGCAAGATCCAAATACAATTGTTATCAGTGGATTCCTCAAACTGAAAGCCAGTCTAGTGATGATAAAGAAGATATCAGGTGTAGACATCAGAATGATGAAGGTTCCCTCAAGTTGATGAAGGTCGGAAGAAAAGATGATCTGAAATTAGTCAAGGGCAAATGTTACACATCAGTCCTCACTATTGATGGAAGGATTAAAGGTTCTCAGGAGCTGAATAGAGCAACATCTCTCGAGAGGAAAGATGCTGATGTCTTGACATCTGAACAAATCATCAGAATCTCGCATCAATGTAGTGGTCTGACTGTGAGTAAGTCTAAAAGGCTAGAGATTGAAGAACTCACTGAAGTTATGGGAGATGCCAGTGGTAACTATAAAAAATTCTATCATCAAGATCTGAAGAAGATCGATGTCTCAGAAGAAAACCTCCCCTGGATGAATAGCTTTGTGTCGAAAGATACAGATGTCAGAGCAGATGCTGAAACATCTCAAGACAGGAAGAGTATTTCTAGCCTCAAGAAGGATGATGAGCAAAGTGCAAAAATGATTCAGAATAGACTAAAGTCTAAGACTGATCCCAATATGAAAATTGACATGCAGAGGACCTCTGATATTGGCTCTATCAGATCCTGGATTAAAATGTCAAGAATAAATACACATCCTCTAGGATGGAATCATGCTGGTCAAAAGATACAAACTGATCTTGGAAGACTAAGAAGAAGAAAGAGGGGCAAAATCAGATTAGTTCTCAGATCTAAGAAGAAGAACAGTCGTAGATCAGTGTTATGTGGAAAGAACTCATGCTATCAACTCTTGTGGAAGAAACGACTGTTGGGCAATCACCATGTCAAGAAAGATGTTACAACATTGCAGAATGTTACTCATCAATGGGATGATGAGCAGGTTGATAGAAAAGATCTGGTTAAATACTCAGATTATTTGGTAAATAAAGAGAAATTAGATGATGAGTTCATGTATGCTAACCAATTTGAGAGCTTAAAATTGGGGAGCGTATTACTTCAAAATTAATTGAAAGATGTTTTATGGTGCAGTTGGCCTATAAGATAATGGTTATTCAACTGCAGATAGTATGGTACATAAAATAGTCTGTTCAATTTTTTAGTGTAGTCTCTCTAAGAAACTCATCTTGGTGCTCTGATTCTGTTTAATGCAGTACAAATTTCAGCAATTTAGAATAGTACTGTAAAGTGTTTGGCATGGCAACTGAAAAATCTAAAAATAGGATTTTTATTCAATAGTTGAAAATACAAGATTAGACTACATCCTCATGCCAATCTCCTGCATCCAGAAAAGCCTTCCAATCTGCATCTCATTCATCTTCTGAAGGCTGTTGTTGAGCAGAATGGTTCTTACCAGGCTTCATAGTGGTCACTGAAGTCCTGCCAGTTTTTGTTGCTCCTGTAGAAGGACCTGATGTCGTCTGAGATTTGATCTTCTTCTTCAAAGGGTCTGGTTGTGTATCCTCATGCTTGAGGTTCTTGGTTGGTTCTTTGGAGCTTGATTGACTCATGCTTTATTGGTGTGTTGTGCTAAGCATAGGAGAAAGAGTGGTTTTATAATGGTTTGTTCAAATGCTTGGGTTGTATCGCCTGACCAGTCAAGGGGTTGGAAGTTGTTTTTGACTATGTCATTAATAATGTCAGAACATTATGCTTGGAGACTACATAGGTCTTGTTGCTACTGACAGTGGGACCAGTATTATGTCACCTTGTAGGGCATTTGATTTGGGATAGTTGTCTAATTATGGCTAAAAAGGGGGAGAGTTAAAAATTGCCATGAGGAGAAGAGTAGTTGCTGCTAAAAGAATAAAAATAAAAGGTGTTTAGTTGAAAAGTAATGATGCAGCTGTGGAGGGGGAGTATAGACAGCATAGTTGTGGAGCTGCTAGTGAAGAATTCATAGCAATTAGAGAGTGCAGCAAAGCAGACATCAAGGGGGAGATGTGCTGCACATTGTGAGCTACTGAACAGTTGTGATACTGGTTCAAGTTTTTGAGGGGGAGCACCAATTGGCTGTTATCAATAATGAAGATAGTGCTGCAGCAGATCAAGTAATGAAGACTATATGAAGATTGTCAAACTGCTGCAAGTTAAAGTTTCAAAATATTGAAGATATTCCGCTGCTGAAGTCTCTGAAGATGCAGAGATTGTTTTAGCCAAAATTAGCCAAAGGGGGAGATTGTAAGTTCCTGGATTGGCTGGAATTTTGGTAAAACAACAAGGTGTTCAATGTTGATGTCATGGTGTTGATGTTGCAGCATTGAGTCTTAGTATTGGGCTGTACTAAGTTGTGAAGGTTAACTATGTTTGATGTCATGGGCTTGATGTCATAACATTGCACTTAACACTGGGCTGTGTTAAGGTTGCTAGTTGCTGAAGTGGATGTCTGATGTCACATAGGTGATGTTGTAACATCAGACCTGCAGAACTGAAGCTAATGACAGCATGGGCTTGTTGTTATTAGGGTCGCGTATTAGCTGGAATTGTGGAGAGTGTTGACTCATTGGATGAGAATATATTGGGCTAGATATTTTCTGTTACATGGGAGATTTGATTGCAGGTTTGTTGGAGAATTAAAAGGTGGAAGATTTTAAAAGATTTTGGGGATAAAATCTGTTTTAAAAGATTCTGTTTTTAATTAACAAATCTGATCAAATATTGTGACAAATCCAATCCAAATTCAAGGAGCTATATAAAGCGTACAAGACCAAGGAAGAAGGTACAGAAAACAGATTGAAGATCAAGAGCTGGAGGCTTAGAGTCTAGGGTTTGTTTAGAGTACTTGTAATCACACTATTCTAGGTTGAATAGGTGTTGAATTTTCTGTCCTCTCTAGAAGCTGTGAAGCAATAGAGAGTTGTTGATTGATCGAAGCTAGGAAGCAAGATCGAGGGATCTCAAAGAGGTTGTTCTTTGAGTGTTTTAGGGGATTGAGTAGTGTTCTCATATCTAAGTGGTTTCTTAGGTAGAAAGTCACTAGTAGAGTATAAGTTTAGGAGATTGTCAACTGGTGTGTTGAGTCTGTAAATTATATCTACAAGTAGTGAATTTCATCCCGGGCTTAGTAGCCCCCAGACGTAGGTAGTTAGACCGAACTGGGTGAACAATTCCTTGTGTTTTCCTGTTGCTTATTCTGTCCATTATTGCAGAGTGTGTTGTTGTGACATCGCACCTTAACATCACACGTCTGGTACCAGAATTTCAATGGCAAAAACATCCCTGGTCCTGTGATGACTAGAGATCGTGACAACATCCTCAACTTGCTCGGCAAGGTAGTTCGGCGACCAGTTGGTGGGTCCAGAACCCGGATATGGACGAATTTCTCCACGATCGACCTGACCCTGAAGAGCTGCTCTCACAAGGTAACACCCTTGGTTACTTTCCAAACAGATGCTACAGCTGTCATAGTTGTGTGGTGGCACTTGGCCACGCCCACTTTGGATACAATGTAACCTCACTAGGTTAGCTTCCACAGATCGGACATCCTGACTCTGGCGCCGAGTAGGATTCCTGTTACTGATACTAATTTGTTGAGTATCTTCATCCATGTAGATTGGCATCCACCAATGATTTAACAAGTGCTGAAGTGCCTCCTGGACAAGGATACAACCTCGTTCGTTTTCGCAACCTGCTTTACAGCTTTGATAGTCATGTGATATTAAGAATCCAAGCCGGACCTGCTCAGCATGTAACTCTACCAGGTTGGTATCCATTACGCGGATGTCGAAGATCTGAACCACGTTGATTTGATAGGAGTTCCTATCATGGTAGTCTTGGATCCATCCAAGATCCATCTGACGCTGGAGGGCCTCTTGTATGAAAGAGCATCCCTGTTTGTTTACCGAGCAAATCAGACAGGAACTGTAATCGTGCCGCGGCAGATTATGATACTGGCTTTGCCTTGAGTGCATCGCCACCAAGTTGACATTCATCGCACGGATGTCGTGGTTTTGAATGACGTTGGAATTCGTGTAAACCATGTTAACTCCACGAACTCGGTGCTCTTGGATCCATCCAAGATCCATTTGTTCCTGTAGAGCTGCTTACACTACAGAACACCCCTGGTTGTCTTTAGAGCATATATCACACTGGTGATAATTATGAGGTGGCACATGGCCATATCCACTCTGTCTACAATGCATCTTGACCAGATTGGTCCGCAATAAGAGTACATCGTGAATTTGATAGACATTGTTAGTCTCTTTCTCAATCAGATTGACTGCAGCTTTCTCGTGTTGAGGCAGCGGGTTCGTAAGAACATTAGGATTCGTATCTTTGAAAGATAAGAGCCCGCTTCTAACAAGCTTTTGCACGTCGGATTTGAAATTGAGACAAGTCTCAATGTTATGCCCTGAACCTCCTTGATGATAAGGGCATGTTTGATCCGCTTTAAACCAAAAAGGCGGATTTTCCGGTACTGTAAAAGGAGACTTAGTCTGGATGTGCCCCTTAGCCAGTAGTAACGGAAATAATTCTACGTACAACATGGGTATAGGATCAAACCCTGATGGTCGTGTTGTACGGTTGTTATTGTATGGAGGACGAGCCTGCTGAAGAGGTTGTTGTGTCCTTTGTTGGTCAGGTTGGCTCTGCGCAACCTGAGGTTGATACATAGGAACAGGCACGGGGCCGATAGCAGGAGTAACAGCTGCTACTGGCTGATAACGTCACCTTTGCTTTCCGAGAGAGATATTCCCAATATCTTGCTCTTTTTTCTTAGAGAGAGCACTACCGTATTTTTTAGTACCGCTCGTTGATCCAGTGTCTTTTACCAAACGTCCTTCTCGGACGGCTTCCTCAAGACGTACACCCATGCCGACCATTTCGGTGAAATCACTGGGTGCACTGGCAATCATTCGGTCATAGTAAAATGAGCTTAAGGTCTTTAAGAAGATTTTTGTCATCTCTTTTTCCTCAAGAGGTGGACAAATTTGAGCGGCAATTTCACGCCACCTTTGAGCATACTCCTTAATGGTTTCCTTTTCCTTTTGCGACATTGATCTGAGTTGATCTCTGTCGGGTGCCATGTCCAAATTGTACTTGTATTGTTGGACGAAGGCAGTACCAAGATCTCTGAATGTACTGATCGTAGTACGGTTTAAACCCATGTACCATTTGAGTGCGGCACCGGTTAAACTATCCTGGAAGTAGTGAATCAGCAGGTCCTGATTCTCCGTCTGAGCTGACATCCGCCGAGCGTACATCACCAGATGGCTCTGAGGGCAAGAGTTACCCTTGTATTTTTCAAAGTCGGGCACTTGGAACTTGTGCGGGACTTTCACATTTGGGACCAAGCAGAGGTTTGCGGCGTCCTTTCCAAATAGATCCTGACCGCGAATGGCTTGCAGCTCTTTTTGCATTTCCAAGAACTGCTCCTGGAATTCATCCATTCTGTCAAACATAGTTTCCTTCTTACCAGAAGGTGTCTGTGGAATCTGTCCTTCCGGGACAGTGTGCACCACAGGGGGTGGTACCGTGACTACGGCAGTAAGTCTTGGCGTTTCCCGAAGTTTGTAACCTTCAGGAGTCTTCAGTATGCCCCTAGCATCTTCGTTTTCCCGAAGTTTGTAACCTTCAGGCCCAGCGGCTTCTGTTGCGATTCCCTGATCTTCAGTGATCGGCGGAACATATCCTTCCGGGATATAGTTAACAGGCATGCCCCAAGGACGATCTTTCGGCATCTGATACCTAGGATCATACTTTTCTATGATGGGCGTTGAGGTGATCTCTGAGATCACAGTTCTTTGTAGCTGAGCTTCTGCCATAGCTTACATGTCGTTACGAAGCTTTCTCATATCCTCTCTCAGAGCGTCGATCTCTTCTTTCAACTCTCTGTTTTCTTCCTCAAGATCATCCATCTTTTTCTGACGATTGGCCCGAGTATTATACGAATGAGACAGTTTGACTCTAGAATCGAGACACAAACGTGAGATTCGTAGGGAAGAAGAATACGCGATGTGAGAATGATGAATGCAATGATTATATTAATTGTTGTTTTTTTTTGTTTAATCAAAATAAACTTCGACAATTAGATTGCAAATATCAAACAGTGGGGAAACCCCTTTTTATTGAATTCCAAAGGATTACAGAAATGGAAATACAGTAGATTACAAAGGGCAGAAACAGAAACCTAAACTAATGGGTCCCGAGTCCTCTTCTTTGACGGGGCGCTTGGGCCGTTGTCGGGTTGTCATTCCTTTGCCAAGTGAAAGGAGTGAGCAAATTCCTTTGGTCATCTTTATTCTCTACAGCATGCTGCTCCAAAATTTCAATCAGAGCATCTTTCTCTTTTAGTAGTTGCTGTATTTGGATACACTCTACGTCGAGGGTGTGGTACTTGTTCTTCCAAGATCTTCTTTCCTTTTGAACTTTGTTGAGAGTAACCTGAAGCTTTTCAGTTTCCGTCATGAAGTACATGACAGATTCTCTCGGCGGAAGAATTCCGTAACGAGGATAAGGCATTTTTAGCTTGAGAGCTCTGGTTTGTACCCAATGGAGATAAGGCTCCACCGAGACACAGTCCGGTTTTCCCAGAGACTCTCGTCCTTTCTTATAAACCCGTTTCCAAGCTTGCACTATTTCCATCTTTAGTGCTCTGTCATTTTCTCCTTCTTTGAAGAAAAGACCTTCCAGATGAACACCCAGTGGGATGTGTCGCATCGGGTATCCAAATTGACGAAGAACCAATATCGGATGATAGTTGATTCCTCCTTTAGTTCCTATGAGGGGTACGCTGGGGAAGTTTCCACAACGGTCAATGATTCTGATTCCCTCATAAATCCTATTACACCAATCTATATCGGAATTGGTGAGAGACATGACCTTCTGCGACCAACGTAAGACACTCTTGCAATCCCAAAAAGCAGCAGACTTGGGCAAGTGAGAGATAAACCATTTGTAGAGCAAAGGTACACAGCATGTGATCTCCCCTCCGCTGTACAAATTTCCCAAGTGTACAGAATGATACGCATCTGCGAGCAAAGTCGGCACAGGGTTTCCAATGAGAAAAACCTTAATAGCGTTGATATCGACGAAGTTATTGATGTTGGGAAACAAAAATAATCCATAGGTGAGCAAGACAAAGATGCTTTCAAAAGCAGTCCCGTTCCCTATACTAGCGAAGTATAGAGCCTTTTTTGTCAAGAACTGGGCTGGCAAACCTTGGATGCCACCCTTAGTAATCATGTGAGTCTTGACCTCAGACTCGTCCAAATGAATTGCTCTTGCAATAGTCTGATTCTTTGGAATTTCTTCCAGTCCAGAAAATGGAGCTCGATCAGTGATATGTAAATCAGCCAGATGAGAATATTCCTCCAGCGTTGGTGATAGCTGGTAATCCGGGAATGTGAAACAGTGATAAACCGGATCGTAGAATTGAATGAGCACGTCCATGATCCCCTCAATCACATGGAGTCTTAACAGTGGTAGCAAACCACCGTGCTTGGCTCTGAAAGCCTCTGGGTTAACGATCATCCTTGCTAACCTTCTCAAATCCCCTAGTTTTGGAACCTTGAAAGTATACTGGTGAGTTCTCCTTCTACCGAAATCCATGAGCGTAATCTTTTTCTCTGATATTTGCAATCACAGTCTTAGTTTAATTTGAAAAACAGAGAGACTAGAAGAGAAAGTTTTTTGAATGTTTTAATGTTTTATTAAATGGATGCATGAATGCAGCACACAAAAACATAGAAAAAACATGGGGTCAGAGGGTCGTTGTCATGAAGTCAAGGCTCTACCCATCCCCAAAGGTTTATACTAGGGTGATTTTTGTACATGTACTCATTATCATCAGCTCCTCCCAGGAAAGCAAAACAACAAGCGGATCGCCAGCGAGTTGTAGAGCAATCTTAGAGTAAGTGCCATTCACCGAGAATAGATCACCAGCCTCAAATGAGGGTAGTATCGCGTAACAACTATTTCCGATAGTTTCCGCACTACGAAAGGGTTGGCTTTTCTAGGTGTATACCCAATCTTTCCACATACGGCATCACCCGCATTCCCATTAGCAGAAAAATAAACACGTATAGCATTTAGGAAAAGCAGTATATATATTTTGTCCTAACCATCCAAGACCTTTAAAGCTATGAATCCTAAGTTCCTGACAGAAAATGGGTTCCCCGGCGGAAGCCCCAATCTGTGGTATTCACACAAGTGAAGAGAAAAAAGGTTTGTCCAAGGTTTCCACCTTAAACGTTTTAAGAAAGAAGATTTGGCCCCACGGTGGGCGCCATTTTTCTGTAGCGAGCGATTTTGGACGCGGTTCTTAAGCGCTGGTCGCTCTCTGCGGTTTGAGCTTAAACTACAGGTCGATTCATTTTTTATCCTATTGTGAGCTGAATAAGGAAGGGAAATAGATGTCTCCAATTAACCCTGCTTGCATACTGAGTTTAAACAGCGGTCTGTTAGGTTACGGATGCTATCAATGTGGGGGGGCCTTTGTACTGGTTATTTGTATTTTCGCCAGTACGGTTTTCTTTCTTTTTTTTTTCTTTTTACCTGGGCAGAAGGTTTCTGGCGGGGAACAAGGATTAGGATGTTAGGACTGATGCTTTGGAATTATTGATTTTTGATTGATGGAGATATGGGATTTGGGTTTTTTGTTGATTGTGCTCGCTAAGATCTTTTCTTTCGATCTTATGCCTACGTATTCCCGTTTACCGAAACAGGAAAATCAGAGCGTTCGTAGTTTCTCCTATTCTATGGGAGGAAATGGGTGTTTTTGGTGTTTTGGTGTTTTGGTGTCTTGTTCAAAGCCCAAGACGTGAAGCGAAAGGTGGTTTGTATCTTGTTCAAAGCCCAAGATGTGAAGCTGAAAGGTCTATTTGTGTCTTGTTCAAAGCCCAAGACGTGAAGCTGAAAGACCTCGACTTTAGAGAGAATTTGTCATCTCTAAAGAGGGGGAAGGAGAATTACTTTAACTGGGATACGCGGATCCGAGCAATGCCATAATTTCCGAAGAAAGGGTTTTAACCTGAAGGAGAAGACTTTAACTCAGTGTAGAGCAATGCCATCTTTCCTTAGGAATTTCTCATACTAAAAGAGGGACAATGGCATGGATATAGATGATCCAGAGGCTTGCCGCTTACAGCGATTAGATGAAAGGAAAGGAGTTGCTGATGTTTGTGTATTGTGAACGAGGCACAGCTTTGATGCTAAAAGGTTGATTGGATCAACCAGTGGTTTTCTTATACAAAAGCCTAAGAGGAGGCTAATTTCTGCTAGGAAAATCATTATACAAAGCCTAAGAGGAGGCTATTTTGTGTCTCGTACAAAGCCCGAGAGAGAGGCTAAAAGTTTTTGACCCGACGATAGAGTCTTTGTGTCTCGTACGAAGCCCGAGATAGAGGCTATTGTTTGTTTGACTCTACGGGGGAGTCTTTGATACTCAACAAGAGAGTGTTTTTGTATCTCGTACGAAGCCCGAGATGGAGGCTAAAGGTTTGTTTCAGTTGAGTGACAGATCCAATATACTGATTTTAAAAGAGAAAATCAGTTCTTATATGAGCAACACTGTACTCAGGGATTTGATCTGAGGATCAGGGATATTTCCTTCTCTTTGAGGAAACGGGAAATCCAAAGGGCATTGAGACTGTCCGAGTCTGCGGGTTTCCTTCCTATTTAACGAAGGGGTCACTTGAGAATGTCTTTGAGACTCAAGGAAGTTAGACTGTCCAAGTCTAGAGTTTTTTTTCTTTTGTACTATTCTTTGAGAAATAGTAGTAGACTCTATGAAAGGACTGTTCTATGAGGATGACTAGGTTCTGTTCCTATACCTCTAGGAGGTCGTCGGGACAATTTGTACGAAGCCCAAGAGGAGGCTGGAAACTTGTAAGAAGCCTACGGGTCCTTGTACGAAGCCCAAGAGGAGGCTATCATTCCCGAAGGAAGAGATCATTATACGAAGCCTAAGAGGAGGTTGTGAATACTTCTAAGAAGTCGTAGTGTCCTTGAATAATTCCCAAGAGGAGGCCGATGCTTTTAAGAAGCCCGTGGGTCTATCATCTCCTTTCCATTAGGAGAGATAACTCTTTTAAAGATAAAAACCACTGGAAAACGTGCGAGGTTTACTATCCAGCGACTTTTAGCTTTTAAAGAGGGTTCCTTAGTTAAGGTCCAAGATTATGACCGTAGTGGGTACCCAAACCCCGAGACATTCAAGGCAAGCTATCCACAAGGAATAGATCAAGTCAAGAAAGTTCGAGAATTTGGAAGAAACTCAAAGATGTCATTCACGGAGAATACATTCATCTTGGGGAGTAGAGCTTCTTGACGATTCCTAAGGAGGACAGCCGAAGAGAAGACTGTATCTGGTGCTCCTATTAGGGATCTAGGCGTCTATTTCTACGAATAAATGAAACGGCGTCACCTAGTTCTAGACGTAGTTGCCGGGGAAACTCGAAATATCTATACTATTATTACACAGTAGATATGAGTTTATGAAAGGAGACTTACAGTGAGCAGCCCCACAATACAGTTTATAATATGAAAGCAGTAAATGAAAGCGATAACCACTTACTCGGTTGTAGTGCTTCCATGCTGTTTGGTTAGTTGTTCAACAAAGAAAGATTGAAAACAACAGTATATTCAAAATCAAAGGAGAAAGTGCTTTGAAAAAGAAAGATTTGGGGCTTACAGCTCAAGGAGAGGCCCAGGGTTTTATCAGTGAGCGCACTGTTTGACTTTGTACAGCGGGACTTATACAAGTGACTGGGGCCCAAAAAGGTTTTCTGCACAAAGGGATGGGTCTTACACTCTCTCAAGAGGCCCAAAAAAGGTTTAAAGAAAAGAGAGGGGCTTATAACACGAGGGTAGGCCCAAATGATTTTTCGTTTAAAAATGGCGATCGCGCCGAGGTTTTCTTTTAACGCAGAGGGACTTATACAATAAGTGAGGCCCAAAATGTTTTGGTTAAAAGGGGGATTGGGTCTTACACTCTAATAGAGGCCCAAAGTGTTTTGAATGGGTCTTATAGCTCAAGGAGAGGCCCAGATGATTTTTATTTTTAAACGGGCGACGATCGCGCCGTTTACTTGTACAGAGGGACTTATACAATGAGTGAGGCTCAAAAAGTTTTTGTACAAGGGGGGGGGATGGGTCTTACACTCTCTCAAGAGGCCCAAAAAGTTTTGAAAATGATTTATGAGGGTTGAATTAATCCAAAACCCTAATTTGTTTTCAAAATGTATTTAATTGAATAAAAATTCAATTAAAATGATCAAAAATTGTTTAACACGTGGAAAACAAATTGTGATCTTGGATTAATGCTTCAAAAATTAAGTATTGACCTACAAAATAATTTGAAAGCATTAAAAGTTGCAAAATCAATGTAGAAAAAATATTTAAAATGTCAAAAAAAAATTAAAATATTAATTCTTTGCAAAAATATCAATTATATGAAATAAATAATATTTTTGGGATTTTTTGTGAAAATAAAATATTTTAACATTTTTGTGAATTATTAAAAAAAGAATCAACTCAAAATCATTAAAACTCAGAGAGAAATTAATTTTTGAATCAATTAAACAAAATCACAAAATTCAAATATTTGAATTTCTAAAAATGGCGCCAAGAACAAGCTGAAGAACACGCGCGTGTTCTTGGTTTCTCAGATTTGCATTTTCTATCCAATTTCCATGAATACATAATCATATCATGCAATCCACATATCATTATGCTCGCCTCAACCTCACGATCATGTCTATGTACTTTAATTTCATTTAAATTAAACATACAACAAGAAATCACGAAGAGACCTCAAGAACCCTAATTTCTGCATGAAGGCTAGGATTTTTGATACACGATTCAAACAATGCAATTAATTGAGGGAAAACATTCCATGCATGATTATGAACATATGGCCAAATTATTGTGCGAGGAAATATGCATAGATTGAGAGATGACCAAGTATGTGCTTACCTCCAAGTCGTGACAGCAAGTTCAAAGTGATTTTTGATTTGGAGGTGTTACAGATGCGTGGTGATGATCTGAACAGCTTCCCTACACCCTATGGATTGTGTTTGGATGGTTGGACTTGATTGAAATTGGCTGGATCATTTTGTGGTACCTCAGCTGCACTTTGGTTAAAACCTTGAGCAACCAGCTGGTGATTTTGTGAAATTGATGTTTCAGAAGTAATCTAAGTGTTTGATCAGCTCATATGTGATGTATGTGAGGTGTGTGAGTGATTGGTTTGATTGAAATTGCTCTCAAACTCAAAACCCGATAGTGACTTGCCTTAGAAGGAAAAATTGGAGTGAAAGAAGAGATTTTGAGGAAAGCATCTGTTAGATGGCTTTGGGGTACTCAAACTGACCACAATTGAGCTCTATTTATAGTAGAGCAAGTTTTTTTTGCAAGGAATAGTGCATGGCAGCTGGTAAGTAGGTTTGGCCAATGTTGTCCAATGAAAATCCAAGTCTCCTCTAGCCATTGACTAGAGGTTAGGGCACAGAGCTTTGGTTCCCTTGGTCTTGGATAAGTCTTGACTGATTTCAGATGAGAATGGCTCAGTCCATGCCACCTTGATGGTTTCATTGAATGCCTCATTCCAAATTTGAAGTCTTGTCCCTATTTTGGCCATTCTAGGTTCAACATGCTATTTCTTGTTCCATGGACTTTGGAGGCTTGGCTCAGTGATTGTCCCCTCTAGATTCAATCCTCTGAGGTGTCCAAGTGGATAGGAGTAATTGAATTTGGCTGATTTTGGCAAATCGACCAAAGTTGCAAATTCTGCCTTGCCTTGACAGATTTCAGCAAGGCAACTTGGCAATGTTGTATCTCATGGTGTAGGTTGAATTTGGCAATGTTCTTGGCCATTTTGGAAAGCTCTTACATGATA
The DNA here is from genome assembly GCA_022829125.1 of Lathyrus tuberosus. Classification (NCBI taxonomy): domain Eukaryota; kingdom Viridiplantae; phylum Streptophyta; class Magnoliopsida; order Fabales; family Fabaceae; genus Lathyrus; species Lathyrus tuberosus. The sequence continues at coordinate 118,157 of JALAZF010000898.1, forward strand.
CAACAACTGTTTGAACAAGTTTGGTTTTGATCTCTTTTGATTCCAAGTGAAAAATCCCCCTACATTTGGCAAAAAGTGAGGCAGAATCTGACTTAGTGAAAATTTCACTAAGTGTTGGAAAAAGTAACATTTTCACTTTTCAGCCACTTTGATCACTCCATAACTCAAAATCCTTAATGAATTGGAATGACTTGTAGTTGAAGTTTTTGTAGGTGATAATGAGGGCTACAAATCCATCTTTGGATGAGAAAAAATGGCCTTGTGGTTTAGGAGTTATGGTCCTCCAAAGTTGGTACCTTTGCCACTTTATTTTTAACTTAGAAAAATTTCTAAGTTTTATGGTTACCCCTTTTACAAGTTATCTCACTTTTCTTGATTTTTCTTGTTGAATGATGATTCAAATCATACATTAACATCATTTTAGGGTTAAAAATCCATTTTGGTGAAAAATCTCAAAAAGTCAAAGTTGACTTTTGTGCACAGTTGACTTTTTATCAGATGAATTCCAAACTGTGCAATTCTTCAGGAAATCATGTCCTTGACCTAAACAAAACTTGATGGACATGTTCCATGGGTGTCATAGGGTATATTCAATCATGTATTAGGGTTTGGGAGCATGTCCTGGTCAAAATTCAAAGTTACAGTTGACTTTTCTCTTAAAACCCTAATTGTGGTGCAGATGAAATTGAGACTTGTTGCTCAAGCTTCTTGGATCAATCCATTGTTCAAAATGGATCAATATGGTATATTAGAGACCCTCAAATCATGTCTTGAGGTCTTGGCTCATGGTTTGTCCCAAAAGTCAACTTAGGGGTGAATTAGGTCAAGAAACCCTAATTCCTGATTTTTTATGAATGCATCCCCTGAGGCAAAATTGACTTGATGCATGGGTTCATGAGGTTCCATGAAGTATATTAGGTCATGTTTTGGATCATTGCCTTGTGCCCAGATGAAAATTTTCCATCTGGAGGCCCTGGTCGACCAAAACCCTAATTTGGTGACACTGGCGATCTTGAGGCTTGATCCACCTAGAAGGGAGCATCCTTGTGCTTAATCCTTGAAGTGGGAGTCCTTTTGATCCTTTGTAGTTACTTGGGAGGTTATACAAGTTGAAGATCATGTCATTTCTTGATTGATCCTTTGTCTGAGAACTATGAGAGGGCTTGAAACCCTAATTTTAATTGTATTGGATGCTCACCCATCTTTGGGGAGACTGATGAAGCATGATGGTTCATCCATATTGTGATGATGATTTTCACAATGATGGGAAATCTAAGTGGTCAAAATTTGGGGTATTACAACATGGTTTGTACAGATGCCTTGTCTGGAGTCTGCAGTTCCAATTGTGTGCAGAGATGTCGAAGAGGGTGTCCTTCCTTGAGTTGGTGTTGAGTTCTTTGTGTCTTGTGTCCTGAGTTATGAACACAGTTGTGACTTGTGTTCTGAGTTACCTGGGTTGATAGATTGATACTTCTTAATTTTCATCTTATGCCGCAGGTCGACTGGGGGCGTCTGATCAATTAAGGTGTGCAGAAATCTCTTATGCCGTCATTGGTCCTTTGTGTCAAGACAGACGTTTCTTTTCTAGAGGAGTCTTCTACAATTAATCTGGGTCTGTCCTGGAAGGAAAAATAAATGTGTTGTATTAAGGGGGAGTGACAGATATCTTCTTCCTCATGTACACCAGATATCTTCTTCCTCATGTGCACCAAATGACTTCAGGACTTTCTACTTCTTAGGTCCTAATGTGCTGCCTGAAGTTATTGTGCTGTGGTGCTCGAAGGTGATGTTATGGAGCTCATAGAATAGGCTGAAAAGAGTTGTCAAACATGATGTCCTAACATCATTCTAGTATTCCCAAGAAGATGATTCTCCATGATTGCTGTTCTCAGTAGCTACTGATGGCTACTGTCAAGTTCAGTAGTTGCTGATGACTACTGACAGTAGTGTAGGGTTGTGATTGCTGCTGTAATCTGAGCTGTAATGTTTATGTATTTGTTTTAGCCAAAATTTTCCAAAGGGGGAGAATGTTAGTTCTTTAATTTTAAGGGTTGGCATTAATTTTGCAAAACAAATAATAACAGTAATATGTTAGATAGGATGTTTTATCTTGCTGAAGAAGAACAGGTTAAGCAAGAAGTCCTAGTGTGCAATGGAACATGTTGAGCTGAAGTAGTTTCAACATCTGGAACAACATGTCGTATCAAGATGTCCCATGCAAGTTCATTCGACATCGCGCCAGAACTGAAGTGAATTAAAGATTCTGTTATGTCTTAACAGATGCAGAAGATTCAGGAAATAATATGCAAATTTTATGTGGCGCTGAATTAAAAGGTCTGAAGATTCAAATCTGAATTTGAGAAGAATATTGGAAAATATACACTTTCTAAATATGGAGATATTTTAGGAAGTTAAAGATTGGAGTCCTATTATGTAGCAGAAGTCTCTGCTGATTTATAGCAGCTTATTTGCTATGATTTTGAAGGCCCAAATCCAGTTGGGAATAGGTTATATATAGATACATTGTAACCTAGAATTGTAACTCAACCAAAAGATGTAAAAGTTCTAGTATTAGGGTTGGTTCCTGTACCACTCGACATGTGAGTTGGACAGTTTGTTAGTGTGATCCTCAAAGCTGTTAAGTAAGAGGAGTATTGTTCTTAGAGGAAGCTTGTAAGTAACTCTAAGTTGTGTCTTGGAAGTGTGTCTTCCTTGATGAATTGTTGTATAGGTAAAGAGTCGTTGATGCAGTGGCGGATTGTTGACTGCTAGACATCATTGCGATGATTGGAAGTGAGAAGAGTTTCTCATAGCTAGAGAGGATCTAGGTAGAAGGGTCATTGGGTAGTGATTAAGTGATAAGCTGTAAACGGAGAGTTTAGCTTTGAATTGATACTACTGATAGTGGACTTCCTTCCTGGCTTGGTAGCCCCCAGAGTAGGTGTGTTAAACCGAACTGGGTTAACAATTCTGTGTGTCTTGCTTTTATCTTTTCAGTACCGTGATTATTGTTATATACCTTGCCATTCGTGTTCATGTCAGACCAGATGTCGAATGACATGTTATCGGACATCTGAAGTCTGCACATGTACCAGAATTTCAGTGTCCCTTGGAGCATCATAGGTTATGCCTTGAAGCATTGGCTCATGCCCAGAGGAGAATTTCCATCTGGAGGCCCTGGTCGACCAAAACCCTAATTTGGTGACATTGGCGATCTTGGGGCTTGATCCACTTAGAAGGGAGCAGCCTTGTGCTTAATCCTTGAAGTGGGAGTCCTCTTGATCCATTGTAGATGTTGGAGAGGTTTAGACAAGTTGAAGATCATGTCATTTCTTGATTGATCCTTTGTCTAATAGCTCTGAGAGGGCTTGAACCCTAATTTTTTATTGTAGTGGATGCTCACCCATCTTTGGGGAGACTAATGGTTCATCCATATTGTGATGATGATTTGCACAATGATGGGAATCTTAGTGGTCAAAATTTGGGGTATGACACACGCTAACTTGGATTTGCTTCAAAGTTTCATCCAAGAACAATACAAGATTCATTACCTAAAGGCTTCTGAATCTGTACAGTACATATGTCTTCCACAATGTATCAAACTGATACAGAGGAAGACTTACAAACCTAGAGCCAACGACTCTAAAAACCCTAAACCCTTATTTTTACACAAGAGAACTAGGTTACAATTGTTATATTCAAGGTACATCAGAAAACCCTAGGACTAAGTCTTCTTTTATAGTCTTCAGTTGGGCTTCAAATCTTTCCTTGATCCACTGGTGAGCGCGCCTAGGATCTTGGAACAGATTTGAAATAGATTTAAAACAATCTGTTATAACAGTCCAGGATGTCGAGTCTTCAAGTTGAGGCATCTTCTTCGATATCTTTGTTCTTTGGCAGAATTCTTTAGCTTTTCAGCTTTGGTCTTCATGTTGGAACATCTTCTTCAGCACTGAGTTTTACCAAAATTTTGTCCAAGATATTTGAGCTTTCAAAGCGGATTTCTAAAGGGGGTGCAAATTCAAAATAATTTTATAAAGTCGTGAAAGGGAGTTTTCGAAGGAATAATATTTTAGGGCTTAATACGGCAAGAGGAAGAATTGTGGAAGTGGAAGAGATCAAATTGAAGATAAAGAATCATTTTATGAATTGATTTTTGAAACCTTGTGTTTCAAGACCTAAATTGGATGGATTTGTTTTCAATTAACTTTCCTATGAAGACGTTTCTTTTTTGAAAGATCCATTTTTGATGGAGGAGATTAGAGAAGTGGTGTGGTAGAGTGATTTTGAAAAAAGCTCGGGCCCAGATGGTTTCCCTCTTGGTTTTATTAAAAAGTGTCGGGGTTTTTCCAAAGCGGATGTGATTAGATTTGTGCAGGAGTTCCATGACCAAGAAATACTTCCAAAAGCTATTATTGCTTCTTTATTGGCTCTTATTCCTAAGTTTGATAATCTCCAAAGGGTGGAGTGATTTTGACCTATTTGTCTGGCGAGCTGTTTGTATATAATTATTTCCAAAATTTTGGAGGGTTGACTCAAAGTTGTGATAAACAAGCTTATTTCTTCATGTCAATCAGCTTTTGTTGAGGGAAGACAAATGTTGGATGGTGTGTTGGTTCTCAACGAAGTGATTGACTTTGCTAAAAGGAATAAAAAGGATTGTTTGCTGGTGAAAGTGGATTTCGAAAAAGCTTACGGCTGTGTGTCATGGGAGATTCTCAAATATATGCTTAAGAGGATGGGTTTTAGTCACAAGTGGATGTCTTGGATGGAGTTTTTTCCAGCTCTTTATCTATTTTGGTGAATGGTACCCCAACTCAAAATTTTATTGTTTCTAGAGGGCTCAGGCAGGGAGATCATTTATCCTTGTTCTTGTTTTAGTTGTTGCGAGAGGTCTAGCATGGTTTATTATGAATGTGAATGCAAGCAGAGACTTTCAAGGGTTCCATTTGAATGAATATATTCACTTTTAGCTCCTTTAGTTTGTTGATGATACGATTCTACTTTGTAATGGTGCTTGGTCTAATCTTTGGTGCATTAAGGTGATTTCGAGAGGTTTTGAATTGGTTTCAGGTCTTTGTATCAACTTAAATAAAAGTAGATTTCTTGGTTTAAACATTAAGAACGAATTTCTTCAAGCAGCTTCCTCTTTTTTGACTTGGGAGATTGGCATATTTCTGTTTATTTTTCTTGGTGTTCCTATTGGTGGCAGTCCTAGGCGTAAGGAAACTTGGCCCCCGATTTTATCCAAATTGAAGAAAAGGCTTTCATCTTGGAGAGGAAAGCACTTATCCTTATGAGGGAATGTAAATTTTTGGAATTAGGTTCTCACTAATATTCTAATTTACGTGCTTTTTTTCTTTAAAGAGCCTTGAGTTACTGTGGGTAAAATTATTAAGATTCAAAAGGAATTTTCTATGGGGGTAAGAATGGAGTGAGAAAGATTTGTTGGGTTTGTTGGGATAGAGTTTACTTATCAAAGACGGATGGAGGTTTGGGTGTTAAGAATGTGGGGACATTTAATTATTCTTTGATAAGTAAATGGGGTTGGAGATTCTTAACTGAATCAGACGCTATTTGGTCTAAGTTAATCTATTTTAGATATGGTGATGTGTGAGAAAACTTTATGGGGAAGGTTTTTTAAGAGATCCAAAAAAATCACCCCTTTGGTGGAGAGATGTGAAGTGTGCTATGGACTTGAGAAATAATGATCAGAATTGGTTTTCTAGCAGTTTAGCTTGTAAACTGGGCAATGGAGCATCTCTTTTATTTTTGGGATCACTGTTGGTTGGGAAATATGTCTTTCAAAGTTGTTTTTCCGCAAATTTATGCGAGTTGTCCTTTTCCTCATTGTAAAGTGAAGGATATGGATGATTGGATTGATTACAATTGGCAGTGGAATGTTGTATTTGTCACATAATAGAAAAAAGTGTGAATACAATTACAGTAATAGCAGAAAATGGAAGAAGAATAACATGATTCTTGTATGAGTTCATTCAACTTCTTAACTACTATCATAAAGAAAAGAGCTCTAGTTTATAACGTTGAATGCACTTACACGAATCTTGTTATATAGCTCATGTGGGCTACTTTACACTTGCTTTGTTAATCAAGTATGGATACTTTGTTTTTGATCTATCTATTCAAGTCAAAACAACAAAAGAGAAAGTTAAATACTTCCACGCTAATAGACTTATTTTGTTAGTCATATGAAAATTGTAAGCTTTATATGGTACACTGGATTACTTTTACTCATTCATAAACAAATTAGTTTGAATTAGTTTTATTCATAAATTAATTAGGTTATTGAAAGGTAAATTTTCACAATCACATCAACTGCAATAGCCATTTGATTATTGATAATACAATTTATTTTCACAACCATAGCTATTGTGAGGTAAATTTTCGGTTCCATTCATAAGTAATAGAAATTATTATTATTGAGAGTTTTTTTAACAGACATTAGTAAGACAAGAACATTACCTTTGCAGATAATAAGAAGAATGATAGATGATAAAGAACCGTGTAGATGCCAATTTTGTTAACATGAAACAATAAACAAAATCAAGCAAAAAAAAATCAGAAAACCAAAACAGAATAACTTTGTTTGAAGCCCTAATTAGGAAAACCTAAAATTGCATAACTCTAAAACTAAAATAAAAATACAAACCTAGAGATGATTGTACCCATCTTCAGTGGTTATCCATAAAATTTACCCATAACGAGTAAGGTAAAAACCCGCAAAATGGGCATGGACAATTACCTACTAAAATAAGCGGGTATGAGTGAGGGTACAGATATCTTAGTACCCAGCCCGCCCTATACCCGCACGATATATATTTATATATTTTTATTTTCATTATTATGTACATATGTTAATCTAACAATTTTATTAAATACATCACTATTAAACTTACACATTTTAGAAAATTTTACCCAATACCCCTACAATTATACCCATACCCCTACATTTTTAAAAAAATGTCAATTCTATCCCTAATTAATTTTAATAATTTTATTATTTTATTATTTTTTACTTTTACTGTTCATGGTCAGACGTGTGTCAGAGATAAAAAAATTTACCTCATTTTGCTCGTTCCGGAACACATACAGAATGACTTCCAGTAAGAAAATTTCCACACCGGAAGACTTTTGATAAGAGTTCCGGTGAATTAAATAGTACGTACCGGAAGACTTGTTAAAAGACTTCCGGTTTATAGACTTAGTTTTGTGTCACCGGAACACTATCATCAAGTCTTCCGGTTTGTTTTAAATGTGTTCCGGAAAACTTGTTGTGAGTCTTCCGGTTTGTTTAATTTGTTCACCGGAACACTTCAAGTAAGTCTTCCGGTTTGTTTAATTTGTTCACCGGAACACTTCAAGTAAGTCTTCCGGTTTGTTTTCGTAATTTTTTTTTTTTAATGTAGGTAAAGAAATTGCTCTGCAAATAAGCGATAAAGATCAAATATGTGTAGATACGTCTGATGCTTTTTCAACTAATCAAAGATTTGGTACACGTGAAGAGGTGATAAGATGGATTAAAGAGATCGGAATTCAAAATAAAGTAACAGTTATCATTACTCGTTCAGATATTGAAACAGGCAAGAGAGGAAGAAGTAACAAATTAATATTTGGTTGTGATAAAGGTGGGAAACACAAGGATAGTCGTAGTGGAACCCAAAGTGCAACGAAAAAATGTGGATGCCCATTTAAAATTAGGTCGACTCCGGCGAAAGATGGGTCTGGATGGAAGGTTGATGTAAAATGTGGAGTTCATAACCATGGTCTGCCTGATACATTAGAAGGTCACGCATTTGTCGGTAGGTTGACAGCGGATCAGAAGCAACATGTTGTTGATTTGACAAAGAGAAAGGTTCCACCTAGACATATATTGCTTTCCTTGTAAGAGAAAGATCCAGATAATGTCACTCGGGTAACACAAATATACAAGCAGAAGAGTACGATCGAAAAAGAGATCAGAGGTCCTAGAAGTGAGATACAACATTTGTTTAAGCTTATTGAAGGTGCAGGTTATGTTTATTGGTGTAGAAAAAGAGACGACTCTGAAGTTATTAGAGATATATTTTGGGCTCATCCAGATTCAGTTAAGTTATTAAATATTTTTCCTATTGTGTTAGTTATGGACAGCACTTACAAGACAAATAAATATAGGCAACCGCTGTTTGAAATTGTTGGCATGACATCAACCGAGTTGACTTTTGCTGTCGCATTTGCGTATATTGAGTCAGAGCAGACTGAGACATTTTGTTGGGTATTAGATAAGCTTAAACAATTGTTTGTGAAGAAAGATTTGTGTCCACAAGTGATTGTGACAGATAAAGATCTTGCCTTGATGAAAGCCATTGAAACTGTGTTTCCAAGGTCGACCAATTTGCTATGTCGATTTCATATTAACAAAAATGTTGGTGCAAAACGGAAACAATATGTGGCTCGTGAAAAGCAAGAGACAATTGACCAATTATGGACTGAAGTTGTATGGGCTAGTGATGAGATTGAGTATGATCAACGGTTGAAGCTACTTGAGCAGACGTGTGTTGAATGTAATGAATTTATTGATTATGTGAATGACACATGGTTGACACCACATAGACAAAGATTTGTTGGAGCATGGATTGATCAAGTGCTACATTTGGGTAACACGACGACTAATAGGTATGTATTTTTTTTAAGTATTTCTAAATTGTATATTTTTTTAAGTATTTCTAAATTTTATGTTTTTTTTTGTATTTTTGTATATTTAATATGTATTATTTTTTAGGGTTGAGTCTGCTCATTGGAAGTTAAAGTATATGTTGGGGAACAGTATTGGTGACATGGTCAAATGTTGGGAGGCTATGAATGACAACTTAAAGTTACAGCTGGGCAACATTAGAGCTTCTTTTCAAAAGAGTTTTTATGAAGTTGAGCATGCCCACGTAGGTCCGTTTTACAATAACTTACGGGGTTCAGTGTCTCGAGCTGCATTGAGACGCATTGCTAAAGAGTTAACACGGGTTGATTATGTAGGAACTAACAAGGAAATATGTCGTTGTACTCTTAGAACAACCTATGGATTACCTTGTGCTTGTGAGTTGACAGGATATAGAATTGGTGGTATATCGATACCAATAGATGATGTGCATGTACATTGGAAGAAACTAAGTATGGAAGGTAAGTTGGAGGAAGACGTAGATGATGGATCAGAGGTGGATATGAGTAGGGCAATAGACGAGTTATGGAAAAGGTTTAGGTCACTAGATATTGTTGGGAAAAGGGCATTAAAAAGTAGGGTTTTTGAACTTGCCTTTTCCACAATGACTTCTTTGTGTCCACCACCTGAGAAAATAAAAACCAAAGGGGGGGTCAAGAAGAAAGGCAAAAAACCAGTAGGGTATGATGTTTATAGGGACCCTTCGTATCTTGAGTATGTTGATCAAGCATCTCAATCTTCACAGAAACAATCTCAACCATCACAAACTTCAAAGAAGTTGAAATTCTCACAATCTTCAGAGAAGAAATCTCAGGCATCACAGGCTTCGAAGAAGTTGAAAATATCAAAATCTTCACAGTCATCTAAGCAGTTCATCCTTCAGTTTCCTAATCACATCAGGTCGTATATTGATGATGTAGTTAATGTTGTATCAGATGGTAATTGTGGATTTAGAGTCATTGCTTCATTGCATGGATATGGTGAAGATGGTTGGTCAATGGTTCGTCGAGACTTGGGGTTGGAAATAATACATAACGAAAGATCAAGTTTGTATGCCAATTTATTTGGTGAACGGTTAGCAGGAGTGAGGGAATCTTTGATGATAGAGGCATTTGGTCCTCAACCACCACAGAAATGGTTGACTCTACCAGATATGGGTTACTTGATAGCGAATCGTTATAATGTTGTACTTGTCTGTTTAGGGTTTGAATGCTTGACTTTCTTCCCTATGACAACCTCATTTTCACCAAATGTATCCTTTTATTGCATTGGTTTTGTAAACGGGAATCACTGGGTTCAGGTACTTAGTTATTTTTACTTAGTTTTTTTAGTTAATGTGACTAACCAAATATCTGAGTTATTTTTACTTAACTTTTTGATTTTTTTTTTTTCAGGTAAACATGAAAGAAGGGTTTCCATTACCACCAGTGACAGTAGATTGGAAGAAGTTTCGTTCTACAGAAGCAACATCTTGGATGATAGGATTTGCAGCACGTCTACAACATTGGCAACAACTTACGCCCATATTACCAACGCATTATGAAATATAAATTATGTTATTCATTTCTTATTTCAAGTTATTCATTTTAAAGCTAAACAATAGATGTTGTGATTAACAAGTTATTCATTTTTAAGGTTAATACAATAAAGTCTAAAGGTTAATACAATAGAGTCTAAAGGTTAATACATAAGCATAAACATAAGTGACATAGTCTAAATAAACATAAACATAAATATAAGTCAATGATCACGAGCAATCTGTAAAGCCTCGAACAATTCAGCAAACTGTGGATCATCCTCTTCAGCACCAGCTCGCTGAAGATAACGATGAATCAATGAAGAAACACGAGCCCAACTAGGATCAGATGGTCCTGCGTCGTAAACGGGAACTGGCACCTCTCTTGGCGCGTCACGACAGGGCGGTATGAGACGAGGATGCGAAACACGATAATACCACTGAAGATATCCGTCAACTGTCTCAAATGGAGTGGTGGCTAGTGTTGTCGGACGAATCACATCTGCAACACTCTGATGGTAACTAATCCACTCAACATCAATATCACCAGCCATCATATAATCAAGAGGTGGAGGTGGAACATACTGCCTATATCCAAACTGACGCAACACTCTGCCAGGCAAGTATGGCACAATAATGTCACCCCACCTCAGACACCCCCTATACAGACACAACTCATCAAACTGCCGCCATGCTCTATGGTCCTCAAACGGGCGCCATATGACATCGTCAGGTGTCAGCTCATCCAGAATAGGTCGCAAGTCATCCACCTTCAGGGCACCTTGCTTATAGGACCATCTCATCGCTCGAGGGAGACCAAAATTAGTAGCTGGTGTCCAATTCTCTCCTTTTCTTCCAAGTCCTGGGAAATACTCATGAATCCAGCACTGTTACAAAATAAATACTATTAGTTAATCTAAAATAATTAATTATAACATAATAAACTAGAAAAATAAAATTAATATACTAAATAAAATTAATTACACGAAAATAAACTCAATTAAAATAAATACCTATAGGAGAGTCGGATAACCACCGAGCTGCTTACAACTGAACATGGAAGCATCTCCGAGATGTCTATAAAGGGTAGCCAACGCAGCTGCTCCCCAACTGTATCCGGATAAGGCCCCCAAGTCTATAAATAGCGCAAGGTATCGTGCCTCCACAAGCGTAAATGTCTTATCCGCAAAAATGGTACAACCCACTAACATCAACAAATATGCTCTAGTCGCTAATGTCCAGTTAGAAGTGGCTCTGTGCTCGACGAATAGATCATATAACCACTCCAGCTTATAATAAGAACCTCTGCATTCACGGACATGTTTTTGTGCCTCTCTCCGTGAAACTCCCAAGTAATCAACTGCCCAATCAACAGCAAGCCCTTCGCTGATATCTTGAGGGCTCCAGAATATTCCCCTGATGGGCAAGTGAAGCAGACAAGAGACGTCATCCAGAGTAATCGTCATCTCACCAAACGGCATGTGAAATGAAGATGTCTCTATATGCCATCTCTCCACAAATGCAGATACCATGTTCGTATCTATATTCGACGTACTGGTCCTCTGAAGTGAAGCTAAACCAGAGTGAGCTATCAAATTCTCCATCTCTCTAGGAAGAAGCTGTGGAACCCTCTAGGCCAGCTTCAACCCATGTCCTGCTACCTTCAGCTCTTTCTTCGAACCCCTCTCCTGAAAACAATTAAACGTAAATATATTATAAATTACAACATAACAAATTCAACTTTTATTCAATATCAAATAATAGTAGTTTATTTACCTCACCGAACCATATACGTCTAGCAACATGATGTTCGTACATAACCAAAAGAGAGGTATCGTACGGTCCTCCTGGATATCCAACGGGTTGCGCTGCTGAAGCAGATGCACCAGTATGCTCTTCCTCAGCCACCCGCGATGATTCGCCCCGTCCTAGCCCACGCCTAAGGATCAAACCGTCTCTGCCTCGTGTACGCGCCACTGTCAAAATAAAAACATAAATATCAAATATAAAAAAAAGCGTTCCGGAACACTTTAGTAAAGAGTTCCGGTTTGACATGTTTTGGAAGCGTTCCGGAACACTTCGCTAAAGAGTTCCGGAAAGCAAACTCATAAACTAGATGAACCGGAAGACTTCTCCAATGACTTCCGGAACAAAAAAGACCACCGGAAGACTTACTTGATGTGTTCCGGTAATATAAAATGCACCGGATGACTTTTGTTATGTGTTCCGGAAATGAAAATGTGAACCGGAATAGTTGTAAAAAGTGTTCCGGAATGTAATACTTCTAAATCTTCTCCGGATGACTTAAACGTGTGGAAACTGAAAAATGAAAAAATATCTGACTTTTAACTATTTATACAAGGGTATTTTGGTCATAAATTTTTTTTTGTAGGGGTATAGGTATAATTGTAGGGGTAAGGGGTAAAATTTTCCACATTTTAATATAAATGTTTGTTTATTTCTTAACTCAACAATAACATCGTAAACTTTTTTTAAATGTTGTTCAAAAATTAAAATAACAGGATAAATTATAATTGATCGATCATTTTTTATTATAAATTCAGGCAAACGGGTATGGGTACGGGTACTTTGGTACCCATAGGGTACGGGTACCGGTACAAACGTTGGTTCCCGCGTGGGTATGGGCTTGGTTACGGAGATTTTTTTAAATCGCGGGTTTGGAGATGGTAGTATAGTACCCTGCCCATTGCCATCCCTATACAAACCTTAAAAGTGAATGATAGATTCTCAAAAAGATGAATTCTTTGTTTTTATGATCAGTGAGAGAGATGTGTTGGCTTTGTCTTGTGAGGGTGAGTGACGAAAAAAATTCTAAAGATGATGAGTAGTGGTGAATGGTGACAGTGGTTATGAGGATTGTGGTCACGATAGTGGTGTATGTGTTGGTCGTAGTGGAGGAAGTGAGGATTTGCGACTAGGGTTCTTAGATGGAGGGAGGTGAAGGTGAGTGATGAGAGAGAATGTGTTTTCTTTTGAGTGATAAAAGTTGAATAAAGGTATAGACTTAGAGGACAAGCAATAACCCTAATGTTAAACGCCAATTTTCCATATTAACTTATACGGGCGAGTCAGGTACATGTAGTTCTATTTTATGTACCCGGATCTACCCATTAATATTTGGCCCAACCCGATTATTTTACACAATCAACCCATAAGTCCATGTAAAACCACAAAATTCACTTGTTTTTTTGGTTTTTGACGGATTAGGTTGGGCTGCGGTTTTTGTCCAGCCCTAATCATGATTGTCTCTAGGTTTTTGTTCTGGTCCGACCAAAGGCCTAATGCAAGAGTCCAACCAGGTGCATGCTCAAACAAAATAACTCAACGTAAAAATTTAGAACATGCAAAATTCAAGGTACATGTAAGTATATAGCGTAATCTAAGTGGAGGTGAATTAAACTTCTTGGATATTTCTTATATTTTATACAAGTTCCTTTTCTTTTTACTTTTCCGAAAACGAGTGATGTATTACACTTTATTTAGAATGACGTTATGCAGAAAATTAAAGTGCAGAAAAGTAAATGACACAAGTAATTATACTAGTTTTCTTTTCCAACCAAGGTTACATCTAGGCTTCACATACCCTCTGAGAGATTTTCCAATATGTTAGATCTTTGCACAAGCTTTACACCAAGACCTATCTTACAATATTCTAACATAAACCAACATAAGAAAGCAACACCCCTTTCTTTTACAACAAACACCAAAACTATGGTGGACTTTGAACCTCCCCGAATCAATGAACCTTTTACAACAATCACCAACAACTTGTGATGATCACACCAAACAACAATCGTGAACAAACAATATAGACTTGTATAGAATTTTGAGTAATATTTGACTTGGCTTTAATTCCAAGACAATCAATTTGATCTTCTCTTTCTCTTGATCATAATCCAAACATGTATATACTTAAGTGCTCAAAATAATTGAATGAAACTCTTTTTCAATGATATGAAATTTATGCATAGAGTGTCATTGTAATGGATATATGAACACTTGAAAAACATGTTTGAATTATATGAAAAATGATGTATGAAAGAGGAAATTGAAAAAGTGGTGTATTTTGCCTTAAATATATCTCATTATGCCTCTTTGATTTGATGCAATATTGGAAAGGTTTCATAATCATTGGAAATGATTCGGAATCACAATGGTTCATATTTTACAAAATAGTATGAAGTTTCAAAAAAAATGGTGCAAATTGTGGGGGTTTCAAACTTCCACAGTTTACTCAAAAAATAGTAAAATTGCAACGGTTTCAAACTGCCAAGTTTTACAAACTAGTGTGGTGTTTCAAAAAACAGTATGATTGTGGGGGGTTTTAAAACGCCATAATTTACGATAATCATCTTTTCAAACACTTTGCACGTGAAAATCGATTGATAAAAAGGAAAAAATGATTGCTTCCTTTAGAAACTTGTTTTTTACCTTTAAAAGATATTTAATGATAGCTTGTGATGCATGGATGATACATGAAAGTTTAGGAAAATTAAGCATGAAAAGATGGTGAAGATATTGAAAGTGAGAAAAATACACAAGAAGGGGAGGTTTAATTGTGTAGGATAATCATTTTTCACTTCTGAAATAGCTTCAAAATTTGAACAAGTTCAAAGTCTGATCAGAAATATTAATAGCAATGGAATAGAATAGAGTTCAGAAGCAATAATCAAATCAACACACATATTTTATCATGGTTCCTCTCCTAAACTAAGAGTAGTCAAGTCCCCTTGTCTCAACAAAAGATTTCCAATATAATGAAACTGATTACACTTTGCTCAAGCAAACTAGAAAGTGACTTCAACTGCTCAATCACACTAGAAAGAGACTTTCGCTCAAGCAACCTAGCAAGAGACTTCTGCTTAAGCACACAGGCAGGAGACTTCACTGCTCAATCACACCAGCGAGAGACTTCCACTGGTCAAGCTAACTAGCAAGAGACTTTCTCTATTTTAAACAAACATTTTAGTATAAAAGATAACAACTATACTTGATGTTCAATCATAACTATAGAATTTGTACAACAACCACAAAGGTTCTTAACACTTAAGATTTCTAAGATATACAAAGATGAGAAATCTTAAGAACTTATGCAATAATAGTTATTAAAATTTAGCTCAAAGTTATGCTCGAAGTTGTTCTGATGTAGTGTTATAACCTTCTCTCAAATCTTCAGCTTCCTTTTATAGAGGCATAAAAAGAGTCATTGGAAGGTGACTTTCATAAGAGTTCTTAGTTGAGAAGTAATCCAAGAGAGACGTTGGAGGATGTAGCTAGTTAAGATTATTGTCCATTGAGCAATAGCATTGTCCAAGGCGCCTTTCTTATACTAGATATCTACCAAAAGGTTGGGGAAGACTTAATAGGTCATGTCACCATTCCTTGAGCCTTGCATAATGAAACCCTAGTTGACTTTCTCCAAAAATCTGGTGCTTGACAATACTGGTCTGTTTTTGAGATAGAGTACGAATCAGAGGCTGAGTACCTTTAGCAGAGGTACTCAGAGTCTGAGCTGTCACCAGAGACTGGGATGCCATGATTAGATTCTAATCCTTCAAAAGCTAATTTACATGTTTAGAGTTGTCGGATTCTGATCTTTCAGAATCTGAGTCACTTTTCTCCCCTACATATGCTTTTATCAGGGTCAATTCAGAGTTGAATTTTAAACTTATGATCCTGCACACTTGAATATATGGTAGTATACCAATTGTTCTTTAAATACTTTGTTATCATCAAAACTCAAGGGATATGAACAATTTTGTTCCAACAATCTCCCCCATTTTATGATGAGAAACAAAGGTATTTAAGAAGAATGGTTTGTCAGTTTGACTAACTTGAAAACATCAGAGTTTGAGGTTTGTAAGCTCCCCTTGAGTCTAATAGTTCAAAGGTTGAGTTTTGTAAGCTCCCCTTAAGTCTTATCCAAGTTAATTAAATTTATCTTTGATAGCATAAAATAATGTTCAGATAAAAGCAATAATTAAGGTTCAGGTATATAAAAGTATTCAAAATAATTTTATCCTCTTAAATACTCCCATGAATTTCTCGCTCTTTTGTCATCAACAAAAAGATAATAAAGCATAAACAGAAGCAATAGTACCACAATTTTCAAGATAGTCAAAGTTAGATTCTGACAGCATGGTTTTCAAGGAACAGTAATCAAGAAAGCACAAGACTCAAAGAACGCAATCTTTAAAACTGAAGAGGTTTGGCTTAGAAACACCTATATAAGAGCAGAGGTTGAATTAACAACAAGGTCACATAACTTTAGAGTTTTTTTGAACAGACACAAGAATGGGCCAATGAAAGACATTCAAGGTTGAAAAGAGAGATTTCTCAAAGGAGGTATGCAATCTGATGAGGAGGGAGGCAAGAAAGGAAAAGAAGAAAGCTAAGGAAATAGCGAAGATTCAAAGATCCACAACTGCAAAGGATGAAGGCGTATCTGGTGGAGTCTCTAAAGAGGGCAAGACCACAAAAACATATATGAAAACTCTCAAAGTGAACGAGTGGGATAAGTACTCAAAAACTTATTTGAAGTCACAGGAAGGGACAGATGATCAAATCTAAGAACAAATGTGATAGTCTTTAGAATCAGATCATATAATGCCTCATGAATGAATAAACACAATTTTCATTCCTTTAACAATTTAGTTATAAACTCTCTTTGATATCCATCAAATATGGTAATTCATATCAATCAGTCAGAAAGAAAAGCAAGAAAGATAGAAACACAGTAAGCAATGCATAGAAAAAAAATAACGGATAAGCTACATAGCAACAAAATAGAAAAGAAATATAAACTAAACAGAAGAAGAAGATCCACCCCTAGAGACCACCTAGACCTTAAACGGGTCAACAAATTTCAAAGCTTCTGATAACTTCAATTTATCACCCTAGATTTGTGAAGCAACCCCAACCATAATTTTCTCAACTTCTTGTTGAATGAAGAGTTCAGAAAGAACCCTTCTATAATAAATGAAACATGACTTTCCCTCATGAAAAGATATGAGAGTCGTCATCAGATAATCAAATATAACTTGGGAAAAGTTGGTCTTCAAATATGAGTTGAGAAGAAGCAGAAAAGCTTTTTCATCAATATCTAACAATTTCGGATCCTTGTTCTTTGGCAGGAAGTTTGAGATCAAAACTTGATACCAGACTGATGCCTTAGAATTAAGATTAGAGACTTTAGACAGGTCGGATAGATCATCAAAGATAAGATGATAAGAAAAAGAAGATTCCTAAAAAGCATATCTAGAACAACACCTTCATCCTCACAGTTTATTATGGTAGCAATAGAGGTGAGGGTGATTGTGATAGGAACTCCAGATACAACAGAAAGAATGGCATATTCTAGATTTAGTTCTTGGATGGAAGCATTAACCCATAAATCTTTTACCAAATAAGGGTAGTTATGACCATTTAGTATATCAAAGAAACCATCCCAAACATTATGGGAGACATCACTCTGAAGATCAAGCCCTTGAGCCATCAGTTCTTCAAAATCAACTAGTGCTTCAATGATTACTACTATTTGGTTTTCCATACCCAGATTAGATTTAGAGGCCATCACAAGAAACGATTATCATAAAAGATAAATTATGACAGAGAAGATAGAGACAGAATAAGAAAAACAAAAGAAGGAAGTTCTCAATGATATAGTCAAGTGTATTGTCAGAAAGGTGCAAGACAATTGTCTTTACTTTAAGACCACTCAAATATAATCTTTAGAGAAAACAAAATGAACAGAAAACAAACAGAACATAGTACACAAAAGCAAAAGCCAAATAAAAAGATGACAGAGGGGATTATACACAGAAATAAAAGAGGTTTCACGTCATTACCCAAATGACTTTCCCCCCTCAGTCACTATGCAAACAAGATAATTATCAGGCACGTGAAATTATTAAGTGGGGCAGGTATCAAAAGAAGACAAAAGATTTATCCACTTAAATGTTATCTGAAGCAAATAATCCACTTCTAGAGTCTCAAAGACTGGTAATTTTCAGAAGCTACTTTTCATTAGAGGCAGTTTCCCAGACTCTAATTGAAGCTACTTTTGAGCAACATCAGAATTTGATACTCTATTCAGAAACAAGCATTAATTTTTCAGTAAAGACATTCTTTTTTATAAAATAAAATCTCTTAATAGTTATGGGTTTTGTAAATATGTCAGCCCATTGATGATCATCATATATGAATTGAATATCTATAACACCCTTTTGAACATAATCTCTAATGAAGTGATGTTTAATCTCAATATGCTTGGCTCTGGAGTGTTGAATTGAATTCTTTGTTAGACAAATACCAGTAGTATTATCACAAAAGATAGGGATATTGCTTCCACAAAACAGTAAATCACCTAGCTGATATTTTATCTAGAGTAGCTGTGTACAACATTTTGTAGCAGAGATGTATTTTACTTCTGATGTAGATAGAGCAATATTTGTCTGTCTCTTACTAGCCCAAGATATTAGGTTTTCACCTATGAATTGACATTTTCCACTAGTGGATTTTCTCTTAATTCTATTCATGATATAGTCACCATCACAGAATCCAACCAGCTTATAATTTAGGGATTTTTTTATAAACAAGTCCTAGATTTGTTGTTCCTTTTAGATACCTAAAGGTTCTCTTAACAATAGATAAGTGAGTTTCTCTAGGGTCTGATTAAAATCTTGCACACAGGCACACGTTGAACAATATATCAGGCATAGAAGTTGTGAGGTAAAGCAAAGAGCTGATCATACCTCTATACAGCTTTTGATCCACCTTGGAGCTACTTTCCTCCTTGTTCAAAATCTAGGTTGGATGCATAGGAGTTATCATAATCTTGCAGTCTTCATGGTTAAACTTCTTCAGAAGCTTCTTTGTGTACTTGGACTGATGAACATAAGTTCCACTTTTACTTTGATTGATTTGGGTTCCCAAGAATAATTTCAATTCTCCCATCATGCTTATCTCAAATTCAACCTCCATAGTCTTAGAAAATTCTTTGCAAAGAGAGGCATTAGTAGAACCAAAAATTATGTGATCAACATAAACTTGGACAATTAAGATTTCCTTATTCAGAGTCTTTGTGAACAGTGTAGTGTCAACTTGACCCTTTTGAAAACCATTTTCCAACAAGAAATTACTCAATCTCTCATACCAAGCTCTAGGAGCTTATTTGAGTCCATAAAGTGATTTCTTAAGTTTAAACACATAATCTGGGTGGACTGAGTACTAAAACCCATGGGGTTGCTTGACATACACCTCTTCATAAATGACTTCATTCAAGAAGTAACTCTTAACATCCATTTGATATAAAATAATATCGTGGTTAATAGAATAAGAGAGGAGAAGTCTGATTGCCTCTAACCTTACAACCGATGCAAAGGTTTCAGAGAAATTTATACCTTCTTGTTGATTATAACCTTGATCTACAAGTATAGCCTTATTTCTTACGATGTCTCCTTGCTCATTCAGTTTGTTCCTAAACACCCATTTTGTTCCAATAATATTCTTTTGACTTAGTCTTGAAACCATATCTCAAACATCATTCCGCAGGAACTGGTTCAACTCTTCTTGCATAGCTGCAATCTATCTATCATCAGATAAAGTTTCATTAACAGAAGATGGTTTGATCAAGGAAATAAGTCCTAGCTTAGATTTTTCATCTCGAAAGGCTGATATAGTCCTTAAGGGTTCATCTTTATTTCTAATTATTAGCTCTTCTGAATAAGAAGCTTTATATTTGAAATATTTCTTGGGTGGAGCTGTAGCTTCTGAACCATCTTAGCCTTCTTCAGAATTTGCAACTTCTGGGTGAGCTTTAGAGATTGGAATAGCTTCAGGTTCACCAACTTCTGAACTCCTAACTTCTGAAGGTTTAGCTTTTGGATGCTCTTCAGAAACCTGAATATCTGCAAAGATTTCAACGGGCTCTGAAGTATCATAGCCATGCCCTTTCTCATCAAATTCTACATGTATAGACTCTTCAACCATTTTGGTTTTAGGGTTATACACCCTTTATGCTTTAGAGCAATCAGAGTATCCTAAAAAGATACCCTTTTGAGCCTTGGCATCAAATTTCTTTAGATAGAATTCACTGTTCGAAATGTAGCATGTACAACCGAACTGATGAAAATAAGATATACTTTGCTTTCTTCCTTTTAACTATTCATATGATGTTTTGTTCATAATAGGTCTTATATAGATCATGTTCTGAACATAACAAGAAGTATTAACAACTTTTGCCCACAAGTATGTAGGAAGATGATTCTCATGGATCATGGTTCTAGCCATTTCTTGCAATGATCTTTTCTTTCTTTCTACAACCTCATTTTGCTATGTAGTTCTCGGAGAAGCGTCTGAGGGTTTTTCCATGAATTGAGCTTTTGGATTAGAACATTTCGCATTGTTACCCAAACCTTTTCCTTTACTCTTACTTACTCTATATATCATGGAAGCGGGTTTTGTTCTCTCAAGACCGGTTATGATAAAATCTTGAAGAGCCATTTCATCCTCACTTAAGGTTTTATCAGACACTTTATTCACTCGAGCAATGTGATATTTTTCCAAAGATTCAATTTTATCTTGAGAAGTTTTTAGTTCTTTTTTCAAATGATCCATTGCTTTTTCAACATTTTCATGTGTCTTGCTTTGCCTTGGCAATGACTCATGAGTTCTTGAATGAAAGAGATTAGATCAGAATGAGATAAATTAGAAAATACCTTGTCTTCTTTGTTAGACTCTTCATATTTTGTGTCAGAGGATGTGAGAGCCATCGGTGCCAGATTTGCTTCTCCCTCATATTTATTTGAATTATCTTCATCATCAAGTTCATCCCATGTTGCCATGAGACTCTTCTTGAATTTAATTCTGAATCTGTCTTTTTGGAAGCTTCCTTTCTTTGGTCTATCCCTCTGCAGATCCGGACAATCAACTTTGAAATGACCAGGTTTCTTGTAGTTGAAGCAATTCTTCTGAACATCTACTTTGTCTTTAGAACTAGATCCTTTGAAGCCACTTCTTCTACCAGAGAATCTCTTGTTCCTTTTTGTCAGTTGCTGAAACCTCCTGATGATAAAGGTTATTCCCTCATCATCAGAGTCACCATCAAAAACTTCTTCATCAGAAGCTTCTTCTGATTTTCCAGAATTGTGAGGATCTGGCAGCTTTACCACCAGATCTTTCAGCTATTAACTTCAAAGCCAGAGTGTTGGATTTCATCACATGCTCATCTCTATTCAGTTCCATTTCATGGATCTGAAGATTGCTTATCAGACTTTCAAGGCTAAGTGTATTCAAGTCTTTAGACTCCTGAATAGCTATGACCTTAGGTATGTATCTAGCAAGGAGACTTCTCAAAATTTTCTTTACATGGTCATATGTAGTGTAACTTTTGCTTAGAACCTGAAGGCCTGATATAAGAACTTGAAACCTAGAAAACATGATTTCAATGTCTTCATCGTCCTTCATTCTGAACAACTCATAATGTTGTACAAGAAAGTTGGCCTTAGCCTCTTTGACTAGTTAGTTCCCTTCATAAGTAGAACACAAAGATTCAAAGATAGTTTTAGTAGTTGACTTATCAATGACTTTGATGTATTCAAAATGAGGTAGAGCCTCTAGCAGAATACCTCTGACTCTATGATGTTTTCTGTAAAGTTTCTTTTGAGCTGATGTGAGAGTTTTCATATCCCTTACCATTCCAACACCATTGACCACAAAGTCAATGTCGTCGTCAAGGATATCCTATAACTCGTCATCAAGGCCAATGATATAAGTATACATTTTACTTTTCCACCATTCAAACTGAGTGGAATCACCAATGAATGTGGATGGTTTAACCGAGTAATGACTTTTCTCAGTAGTGTTATAGTCATAGGGAATACCACTACCACCAATCGTTTCGGAAACACCCGACATGATAGAACAAGTATTTTTATCAGGATCGTTTATTGTACCACTTTAAAGTGTTTAGCACAAACCGTGTTCTGATGCCAACTGAATGTGAGAAAAATACACAAGAAAGGGGTCAAATCAACGCACATATTTTATTCTATTTCCTCTCCTAAAATGAGAGTAGTTCAGTCCCCTTGTCTTAACAAGAGATTTACACTATAATTAAACTAATTACACTTTGCTCAAGCAAACTAGCAAGAGACTTCAACTTCTCAATCACACTAGAAAGAGACTTATGCTCAAGCAACCTAGCAAGAGACTTCTACTTAAGCACACAGGCAAGAAACTTCACTGCTCAAGCACACTAGCAAGAGACTTCCACTGCTCAAGCTAACTAGCAAGAGACTTCCTCTACTTTAAACAAACAGTTTAGTAGAAACGATAATAACTATACTTGATGTTCAATCAGAAGTATAGAAGTTGTACAACAACCACAAAGGTTCTTAACACTTAAGATTTCTATGATATACAAAGATAAGAAATCTTAAGAACTTATGCAATACCAATTATAAAACTTTAGCTCAAAGTTATGCTCGAAGTTGTTATGATGTAGTGTTGTAACCTTCTTTCAAATCTTCAGCTTCCTTTTATATAGGAAGAAAAGAGTCGTTGGAAGGTGACTTGCATAAGAGTTCTTAGTTGAGAATAATCCAAGAGAGACATTGGAGGATATATCTGGTTAAGATTATTGTCCATTGAGTAATAACATTGTCAAAGGCTCCTTAATTGTTAGAGGTTGAGTACTTAAACATATGTTAATATACCCTATTGTTCTTTAAGTTCTTTGTTCTTTAAGTAATTTAAGTACTCTGAATGAGACTTCCTTGCTTAAGCCACTTCTCAAGAGTTCATGCTCAATCAACTTTGAATGAGATTTCCTTGCTTAAGCCACTGCTCAGGACTTCCTGCTTAAACCCGTTGGTTCAAGACTTCTTGCTTAAACCCTCTGGTTCAAGACTTCCTTGTTCGATCAACCCTGAATGAGACTTCCTACTTAAATTCTCTGTTTAAGACTTCCTTGCTCAAGCACGAAGGCGAGAGGCTTCTTCTACTTTAAACAAATTATTTAGTAGATAAGATAACTACTATACTTTGATACACAATCAGAAGTATAACAGTTGTGCAATAATCACAAAGGTTTACAACCTTTCTAAGATAAATCTAAGATGAGAAATCTTAAGATCTTATGCTATAATAGTTACAATAACAACTCAGAGTTATGCTAAGATCTTTCTATATGTTGTGATATTGTAACCTTTCTTTGAGCCTTCAGCTTCCTTTTATAGAGATAGAAAAAGAGTCGTTGGAGATTTGAACAACAACAAACTTAGTGAAGAAGTATGCCAAGAGAGATGTTGGAGATTTGCATCTGGTTATAAACTTTGCCCATTGAATAATAGCATTGTCCATAGCACCTTTCGAGTGACTAAGTGTCTACCAAAAGATAGTATAAACTGAAGAGGTCATATCGCCATCCTTGAGCCTTGCAAAACCTAACCCTGGTTGACTCTATCCATAAATTAGGGGCTCTAATAAGACAAGTCTGTTGTAGTGCAGTGTACAGATCAACTTCTCTCCATGTCTTCAGAAACTAAGTTGTCATCAGAAGCTCGATCATGAGTCCAAAGTCTGATGCCTTCAGATTTTGATAAATATATTCAGATTCTGATTAGCCAGAATCTGAGTATAGCTTCTTCACTTACGCTTTTAATAGGATTAATGATGAATTCTTTAGTTTATGATCCTGCACACTTGAACATATGTTAGCAAACCCTATTGTTCTTTCAATACTTTGTTATCATCAAAGCCTTTTACGGGAATGAACAAATTTTATTCTAACAATTAATACTAATGCGATTAATAATGCCAACTTGACAAAAAATAAATCCAAATGAGAATAAGAGAAATGATGAAAGAGTTGGCGATCTACAAAATGTGGGATTGAGACGTAGCATGAGAGAGAGGAAATGTAATAGAAAATACGTGAATAAATAAGAATATAAATGAATCATGAAGGATGCAAATAGGTGTGGAATTAGTGAAAAGTGGAATTCTCTCCCTCTACCTTCTAGGTCCCTTTTCATTATTCTTTTGTACTACTGCATTTAATCATTAGTTGCTTTGTCCTTTTGTTTATGCATTTTTCCTTTTCATCAAACACTTGAACTTCTACTTGAATTTTAGTGCAAGAATTTACTCTTAATTTGTGCCCATATTCTACCATGTTGCTTTTAAGGGAATTATACTCTTTCATCGGTTAACATAAAAGTGAAATTGATTATATGCTCGTGAATTCGATTCTTTTCTCTCTACAAATTTGTGATGAACAAATGAGATAAAGTCTGACTATGCGTGATCTGCACTCAAAACTTATCACTATTTGGAAATAATTTAAACAATGGTACTTGGTGGCGCTGGGACGTAGCTTCTTTGATTTTCAATTTTCTTACTCTAAGATAAATTCAAAGCATGACTCGTTGGTTCCTTGTGTGTGGTAGCATCTTAACCACATTAGACGGTTTGGGTCATAAATTTTCTCACCAAAGACTAAAATTTCAAAACATCAATCTCTTTAGATCTTATTCAAAAATGAACCTCCGATCAGTATTTCAAAACCTTAATACATATTGCAAAACCCCAACCAGTATTTACAATCAGAGTTATCGATAACCGCTGATAGTGGTGTTATCCCAGGATTGCGGCTCGAAGCGGTGACCTTCCACTATGGAGGAGCATTTGCATCTCACATTGAGATAGTGCATGCTATTTGATGTTTAGCAAGAGCGGAGCGCTTCTCGGCTCGAGCGGGTTTGAACAGTTTTGAACGTGAAAATCCAGAATTACCCTTAAAATAAATAATTGTTTAAGGAGTTTTGTGAAAAATTTTCCAATCTGCCTTAACGCAAAACATAAAACACAGGATTTGATCTTCTTCTCGCTATCGCTTCAGTTTTTAGAGTTTTCTTCTCACAATCTTCTTACTAATGTCGCCTCTATCTACAACGTTTCACAACGCCGCCGTCTGAAATTCCCTCTTTTCAAGTTGGTTTTTACTTCTATCTTTTCTTTTCACTTCTTTCTTTTCTTTGTTACTCTTTTTTTTACTTTTTTTTATTCTCTCTTCTCTTTATTTTAAACTAGCGTCCAAACGGGCACTCCTGTGCCCGTTTGTCCGCTTTTTTTAATGCACACAGCAGAGAAAAATAAACGTGTGTATATTATATATAAGATGTTTATCGTACTTTATATTAAAGATAATATTTTTTAGACAATATATACGTGTGCATATTATTGTACTTATTGAATGCAAATACATTTATTATTGGTGTATTTATTCAGATACGTATTAAGTATTGTTTGCAATATGTAATATTCACGCATTAAATTTTGTTTGAATTCAGAAAATTGCATTGTAACGTGACTTTATTCAACCAGTTTTTTCAAGCAAATAAACATAAACATTAACAGATATATTAAGTTAACGGGTTATAAATATAACTTACACAATAACTTCTACTATTAACTTCCTATCTATCGGGTTATAATATAAATGAATATTTTTTATTTAATTTAAATTTTAATCTAAAGATTTAAACATTATACTGTTCACTATAAAAATTTAATAGAATTAAATATGATTATATATTTCTTAAAACATATTATATTTTACAAATTGAGAACTACATAGAGAGTATAGAATATGGAAATCAACCAGACTCTAAATAAAAAACAGCGCATCAAACTTTGTATTCATAATCATCTTCAAAACACTTCTACTTTCAAAAGATTTAAAAACCAACAATTAATAAGAGAATAACATTAAAATAATTGATTTTCAGTTTAAAATACATACTTTATTCTTTCAAACAATAAATAGATAACAATAAAAATAGTCATTCAACAATAAATAGATAACAATAAAAATAGTCATTCAAAATTAAGAGAAGATATTTAAACAAATAATCTAATAAATATGAATATAATGTTATTAAAAAAAATAAAACTGAAATAAATATGTTTCAATAAATCAATTTTACTTGGTGTGATCAATGTGTGCATCTTTTTAAAATGGGTAGTTTGTGTTTTGTCCACTAAAAACATATAAAGTAATAAAAAAGAAAACAGAAGAATTAGAAGGAGAACATAGGAGGCTTATTAAATTTCTTCAAGATTTGCTCTCTTTCATCTAATGCCTCATTTTCTTTTTCATTTTGTAGAAGGCGATAGAGTTGCTATGTCAAAGTGGGATGCAGTTGCTATGCCAAAGTGGGGACATCTCTTTTTTTCCATGGTTTCTCATTCTCCTTTCTTTCTATATGCAGATGTACACCTTCAAATAATTTTTGGTTGCATTAATTTCAAAGAAAGATTTCAAATTGAAGAGAGTAAAAAATTATAGAAGTTATATTTCTAACACATCAATCAAGAAATTATTGTAATTTATAATTGATTGATTTGAAGGAGTCTAAGTTAAGACGTTATTATATATTGTCATGCAGTTAATAACTGCACATTGGAAGTTAACAATATTATTTTTAATTTCTTTGACAATAAAAAAAATGAACCACAAAAATGAAGATGACAGACAAAAATAGAATAAAAATAGGTCAGACCAAAATAGTATATCTCCATTATATATAGTTATAGTTATACATACGCATAAAAATATATATGATATTTTTTTTTTAATTTTAATTTTAATTAAAATTATGTGTATTTAAATTTGTGATGTGTATTTAAATATAACTTTTAATGGAAAGTTAAAATCAGTTTTATTTTTCAAATAACTAATTACTTTTAATTGTGTATAAAATTCAAATATAAAATGGGAGAGTAGTTATTTTTTCTTTGTGTAACTTTTAGGTAGCTTTGAAGGGCAAAAGAGAAAAGAAAATAGGCTATACTAAAAAAATGTTTTGTCTTTATATATTATATAGATAATAGTCATTTAATAACTCTATTCATCTTTTATTTGTTTGATTTTACATTAAATATATGTTTTATAAATTATTCATATAATTGATCTAAAATATAGTCAAACAACAATTATCCCGTTATTCGAAATTCTATTATGGCGGGTGAATAAATAGTATAGTTGCACACTTGCACACTGTGTCACTTCATATACTTTCTATACGTTTAAGAGTTTAATAGTAATGTACTGTCATAAGTATAAAAAGGATTACACATTTATCCAATCAAAATATTTTAAAGGACCAAATTATTTAAATAATTAAGATTTACAGACTCTGTAATATTTTAAAGTTCCAAAACAGCTATGTAATATTAAATTTTCACATCTCAAAAATTTGTGGAAATAAATG
This sequence comes from Lathyrus tuberosus, assembly GCA_022829125.1. Classification (NCBI taxonomy): domain Eukaryota; kingdom Viridiplantae; phylum Streptophyta; class Magnoliopsida; order Fabales; family Fabaceae; genus Lathyrus; species Lathyrus tuberosus. Next base: position 145,680 of record JALAZF010000898.1, read on the forward strand.
TTTAAAATAATAAACGTATCTAATAATTTATTCTGGCGCTTACGAGCCTATTTGTTTTAGATTTAAAAAAAATTTTTTTTTTAAATAGATTATACAAAACCATTTTTAAAATATTACAAGTTTTTTATATTTATTTTTTTTAAATAAAAGATTTTTAAAATAAATTTTTTATATTTATTTTTTTTAAATAAAAAATTAATTTTGACATCATATAATATAAACATACATTATTAAAAATCAAAAGATATTCGAAACCGCAATTTCTTCAAAAAATTGTATATCAAAATTAAGTTTTATGAAAATCTATTTAAAATAACTTCAAAATTAAGTGATTTTTTAAAATTTTGATATTCAAAAAAACATTTCAATAAAATGATGAAATCTCTAAAATAGTATTTTAATAATAACTATTCAAACTAAATTTTTATTTGAAATTTTTATTAAAAAAATTTTTGTAAATTTTTTTTACACTAGTTTATTGCACTATAAAAATCATTTTTAAAAAAAAACCAAACCCTACATTTGAGAACATATATTTGAGAACAACTTTTCTTCCGAATGAAATCACTAGTTAGGGACAGGTAGTACTATCAATTTCAGTTTTTGGGTGATGATCATAAATAGCTTTTTTTTGACTAAAGATCAAGCAGCTTAAAACAACAAAAAGAAACTGCTTGTCAAAAAACACTTCACCACGTTATAGTAGTACTTGCCGGATGAAACTTGTAGATAGTAAATGATAACCCTCAAAACACAACTAGCAAAATACTTCATGTTGTATAGAATGCTCTACTGATTACATGTAGGTAGAGAATACATGATATTGGACTATGAAAGCATGAGTACTTGCACGTTATGGCTTTCATCAAGATCAAGCAAGATCAAGACAAAGCTTTTGTCTTTTTGATATGATTGAGTTCTCTAAATTGCAATGGGCTACAGCAAAGGTCCTACAAAATTTGATTAGTGTCATTCTTTCGAGGAAAAGCCTCAAATAACCATGCCACCTCTTCATAAATAGACATTACATAATCTTTCCTTTTACTCATGCAGATTTCAGCTTAGCTGATGTTGAAGCGAGATGGGAAAGAATTCTATGTCCCACAAACATCAGAAAAGCTCCCAAAAACCCTAATGCTTTGAGTGTAGTGAACAAGTCCAGCTGCACAAAAACAAATATGTCAAAGAGAGAAGCACTTCACATAGAAAAATAGCAATACTTTTCTGCCATAAGAGACAGAAATTGAACTTTGTTCCACCAGAAACTGAATAACCAATAAGGGATCATTCCCACCAGCTCTGCTAGTCAAGCATATTATGGTATTGTCTAATCATTACCACTACTTTATATGGACTAACGTTATCACAACAGAAGAAACTGACAGAAACAGGTTCAATAGGTAGGCATACCTTCAACCAAAAAAGTACATAAAGCAATAAAACTGCGGCAGCACCAAGTTGGAATAGGATGGCATATGTGGCAGGTAGTGCTGAAGAAGGAAAGTTCTTGAAGTTCACCCCCAGACGCAATAGCTGTGAATGATGTAAAAGATAATGGCAAAAGTTAACCAACATACAGGAATATAGTCCAAATAAGAAGAAAAAAGATACCAATATATAAGCAAAGTATACCGATATGCTAACACACACAATACAAATAATTCATCATTTCTAGATTACTTCCACTGAACTTTCTTTTTCCACTTTTTATTTTTTATGTTTTCCATTACATCCACTGCCTATTATCTTGACCGCATCACTGCATACATGTGCCACTTTCTAGGGAGGACTATTATAGAACTTACCCCAACCAAAAAGCCAATGAATGGCAAAAGGGTCACAATCAAAAAAGCAAGAGAGAGATTCTGGGGTGGTCGCTTTTCAGGAGCCCTAAACAAGTGAGCTATCTCTGCTTTTGGCCCATATCTTGAGTAAGGATCGACAGGTAGTGGGGGAAGATGCGCTGCTTTCTCAGGTGCTTCTGGAAGATCTAATTCTAAATGACCAAGTGGCCGCAAGAAAGAGTTCTCCTGAAATCATAAATAGTAATTGTTCAGATTGCCTTTCCTATTTCAGGGAGAGGGGAAACTAACAAAATTTAGTGCATGATACCATGACAGCATCACCAACAGTCAGCTCAATATCATATCTTCCAGATAGATAATAAAATTTGTCCACCAAGCCAAGAAAATCCTAAAAGACAAAATTATGAATTTCAGCAAAACAATAACTATGTATGAATAGTAGATGCGAATGAAATGATCTATACAGTCTTCGCCAAAACATGCAGGTGACAAAGTTATAAGCCCCCAAACCCAGTCCAGCTTAAAAGCACTTAGGGAATGCTGAAATACACAATAGGAGATACTTAACGAAAATAATCTCAAACTTCTTGCCGGTATTTCCAACCACGAAGATGTGTTCGTACTTCGTCTCATGCTTCAACTTAAGCAATGCCTGAAAAAAAACAAATGTTTCTTAAAGAAGAAACCAATGAAATGACATTCATTTAAAAGGTCTAATGCAACTACAGCAAACCTGGCGAGGCTTAAAGGCATGACCATGAGGTGTTGTCAACTGAAAAGAAAAACGCAGCTTTTGAAGATGGTTAGCTGAGAGTGAAACAACATCAGTTCCAGCCAAATCTAGCCTGCACAGAAACACAAAAGAGAGATTTAAATTGAAGTGAAGAAATAAAAAACATAATTAATAGAATTGCTAACAAAAACGTAAATCCAAGATTTAAATGTATATGTGTTCAGCTCGAACTTCAAACACTGAATAAAAATGACAAACATATGACAATGAGACATGCTAATTGATATTTAAGTAGACTGATCCTGACTATAATTGCAGAGATGTTTTCAAATCATTAATTGAAACCTACGTTTTCTGGGTTTCATCACTTCCAAGATCACTGCCAAGAACTGCAATTTCTGCGTTGCTAACTTTAACAATGCCAGTGACATATATTGGCACGTGAATTTGGCCTCCAATAGCATAATCATTTTGACTACCAGAATCATGAAGCGCCGTCTACAAAATAGGCTTAAAACATTATATAACTAACAAGCAGATACAAATAAATACACCTTGGTGTATTGAAAGGAAAAATAACCACTAAATAAACATAATACCTCAAAAACAAACACATAGGTTCCCACATCCACATTATCTGGGAAACCCATGATATGAAGTCCACTACTTTGATCGTACTGGAGTTCCTGTAGAACACAATAAGGGAGGTATGTTCAAACAATTGAAAGTAGAATAGACCATGGATAATAAAGAATCTCATAAACCAAATTACTCTACAACACCCACTCCTAAAATTAATCATTGACTCCTCACTCACCTTGCCCTCAATAACAACTGAATCTTTAGCATCGGTGTGGAAAGCTCGGACAAGCTTAACTGTAAGGGGTGGTGCAGCTGAACCAAGTACTGTATTCACCGTAACCTGTTTAATTTTGAAATAGAAATCTGTCATATTTTCCGAAGTGAAAAGCTGCACATTCATTAAAAAAACTGAAAAATAATTAATGCAGATAACTGATCCATGCGATGCTAATGTAGTATTGCATGTAAAAGAATCAACACATGAGAAATGGGGGAAGAGTTTTTTAAGCTCCACAACATAATAAAAAACAATGGCACATAGGAGAGTGTGAGATGAAGAATTTAAACGGAGACTCTGAAAATGAAAGAACCAATAATAACCGGTAGCATCCTGTGAAAGAAAACCCAACTGGAACTGAGAACTATATCAGTAATCTTTAATATATTTGTGTCAACCAACATATTTTTGATAGAAAAAGTGATAAAAACATAATCTTATTAGGTAGTTGAGGACCCAAAACAGAAAACCAGTGTGCACCATTAATTAATCATTTCACTCCTAAAATAAGGATTTTAGAAACTTTAACTTCATTGCTTACCTTGAGCTTATCTTTTTTGGACAATGAATAAACTGTTGCAGGAAGGGACAGCACTAATGGGACGGGAACCCTACACCAGAACAAGAAATTCAAGGCATATTTTGTTACTGAATATTATTAAGATATCAAGATATGTGCAAAGAAGAAACAAGAGGGAAAAAAAGACACCACTATAAAGCTGTACTAAAGATATAGATTCTTTTCCTGAAAAGCACTTGCCTTTTGCTCTCCAGAAGAGCTAATGATTCAATTTGATTGAAGAAGTCCTTGGCACTTCCTGGAAGTCCGATGCCTAAAAAATATTTTGCTAAACCCAATATTTTATCCCCTGGAAGCTGGTAATGCAAAACCAAAGCATGAACAGAAAATTCTAGCAGATAAAAAAAAAATTGAGAGCAATCTCTTACACTTCACAGTTCACATACATCTATTTTTCCAGAAGTTACAGCAGAAAATGATGTAATCCCTCGAACAACTGAAGAAGATGTGGAAAGAGAACCCTGATGCTCGCGACCACCGCCAAATTTCTCATCAAAATAAAATGTTCCATCATCTGAAAAAAGATAAAATGTTCATCTGAGATCAGTAGGGTGAAGCATGTTGTATGAAAAAAGGCAAGGCCATTTATTACAATAATCAATAACAAAAAATTAGAGAAAATTTCAGGGAATAAATCAATCTTTTGGGGAGGAGCATAGAAGTTTTATTAATGCCTAAAAATCTTCCAGCAAACAGATTAAGTCATTTAATGTAATGTTGGACAACACCCAGAAAGATTGTAACACTAAAGCAACATAAAACGACTATTCCTATTCTTGCCTTACAAGACATATAAAATTTGATTGCCACAAAATAGATTGTCAAGACTCAAGCATTTTAAGGAGACATGTCCTCTTTTTTCCGAAGAAGCTAAACAAAAGTGACGGGTCTTCTATCTTCAGGTCCGTTCATGAAAGTGGGATACTAACTTGATCAACAATAATTGAATCATAACTAGGATTTGATATGATTGATGATTTGCGGATACAAAAAAAAACTGAAAAAATAATAAGTACTAATCCTTGTACTAATACACAACTCTAAATCCAATGTATATAAAGAAACAAATCATGTTAATAACTAAGAATTATGGGCACTAATATTAAAAAATAATCTAATATACTCCAAGATTCAAAAACCATATGAAATAAATCAAGATACTTCAAGATATTATGAATAATATTTTAATCTTCTAGAACCATTATATGCAAATGAAAAAGAAGCCAACTGAATTGAACCCTACAAAAAAATATCTGTAGCACCAAATGAAAATTCAGTAATGCTAAAACAAAAACATTTAATATATTTTTAACAGAAGAAAAGTGAAACTAAGGATACCTCTCCAATGAAGTGATTGCGAATTTGCAATGCAGTCAACTCATAAACAAAGAAGATCACACATGAAAGAACCAAATAAAGAACAAAAAAGTAACAAAGCATAAAATGCACAGGCAGTCTAGCATAGGGAGATATTTAGAATGTACCATTCATAAAAAAAAAAATTTTAAAAACTCTATTAAAGGTTTACCATGCTGCCACACATGTGCGAAGAATTCCAAATTAGTAAATGAACATTCACAGTTACAAATTTGAACAAGGTAAAAGCAAATTTACCCATACCATATTTCTGGATGCTGTCAAAGAGCTTCAATATATCACTTTTCACCGTATTTACCTGGCAATAAAGAGCTAATTTAATATATTGATTGAAATACAAGGAGGTCCAAGACAAGGTATACTTCTATGATGCATCATAAACAACAAAAGCATGTAAATAGATGAATTGCAAGATAAATGAAGTGCTGATAAATTTAGAATTAGATCTTTCAGCATTGTTTTTTTCATCACTTAGCCCCCACTTTTATTTAACAATCCCAAGCAGGTGTTTTATTGGTTTAAAAATATTCTAATTAAAAAATCTTGAAAAGAATCTTGCATTATTGCATACCATACTACTATATTGCAAATAATTAAATTCATTTGAATTTGCTGACCACATATAAAATTTTCAACTAAACAACCTTTTAAGTTTAAAATACTGCAGCAAAACAACTAACCAATTTAAGACTCAGAACATTACCCTAGACTGATCAATTTCAGAAGATGCTAATGAGATGACTCCGGCCAGTGCTTCAAGTGCTAATCCTGTAAAATACATGAGTAGCTTAATTTGTAAATATAGATAAACATCAATAGTTCGAGGGATTCTGTGTTGCCAGTTTCAGCGCAAAAAAAAAATATTACATAGAAAGAACTTGAACCTCGACATATTGCCATATAAATCATTACCAGCAGCATAGGTACTAGATTCTGGATTATCAGAACTGTAGCGCCATCTTCCATCACTTTGACTCAAAGCCTGCCAATACCGAAGAACATTGCATCACAATGAACATGAGAGTTTGAATTGCAATTGAAGCAACCAAAAGCTTATGTAATTTATGAAGTAAAACAAATAAAACTAGAAAGGGTGTAGTTCATATACTGAATCTTCTATTGGCACTTCGATGGGACCAAAATGATAGTTATTGCAAAGCAAACCAAGTCCCCATAATACTCAATACCAAAGATAACAAAAACAGACCTTGATTGAATGGAATGTCCCATCAGCATCAGCAAGAAGCGCATCAACATCAGGTGCCTGGTCCTGTAAACCGAGAAAGGGGAGATCAAAAGGAGAAAGAGTCATAATGGAACATAATATAAGAGATTTGAATTTGCAAGTTACAATATAAAATCAAATAAAAACATAGCACTGAAAAGAGGAGATACTTCATCTAGTAAAAATGTAAAATAACATACTAAAAAACTGACATATTGGGAGAATAATACTAGAAGTGCCAGAAGAACTTTGCTTATCAACTAGATAAGCAAGATGAGAGACAAATTTATTATGACCAAGAGCTGAATGGGCAAGAAAATAACGTTCCACAGTGCACCAGCATCCGCAACGGATTCCAATTAAAGCCCATTTACCAGCCCACTAGGCTTTACCAAATCAAGAACCAAACGGAGTAAAGTATAGAGAATTACCTTTATAAGAACCAAACTTCCTATTGTATAGTACATGTCAACCAAAGCACTTGCATCATTGACAGTAGCTTTAAGTCTTGAAGCAATATCCTTTACAAAACAAGGAATTTCTAGCATCAAGAATTTAAAAACACAACAGAAAGCATCGACAATCAAGCCTCGACTACGCATTAAAATAATACCATAGCATAAAATTACCTGGAAAACACCACTATCAACCTTGCATTTTAAAATGTCATTGACCTTTAAGGCATAGAACAAATCCTTCACAGAGGATGACGGTCCAAGATTTTCCACTACCTTCCGACAAGCGGTTACGCTCACATCAGGCTTATTCTCAAGCGCGAGTATCTCAAATACTCTTAGAGCCTCATAGGCTTCTTCTAAACTGATAAGATAACAAGAACAAAAATAAGTTTCTTACATAATCATCTAACCTATATAATTTCAACAAAGTACTGCAAACCTAAAATATTAATTGATAACAAACCTATAATAATCTTCTGTTATCTCAATAATATGCTTACAATAGAATGTTACAGTTCAAACAAAGAGTTTGGAGAGAGTTGAATTGACCTTGAAGAGGATCCATCGAAGAGCTGTAAAGCGGCGGAACGGTGAGAATCGGAGATTGGACTTTGATTCGTGGCGGCGTTGCAGATCGAAATAGTGCAAAACAGTAAGAGGAATTTGGCTAGGTTTCTGGCCATTTCTGCAGCTATGAATCAGAGAATGCAAATCGCATAGGGATTTGAGAAATGAGATCGAGAATTATGAGATACGCGAAGAAACGAATTGTTCAACTGATCGAAGTACGAGTGAGTCTGTGTGATTATGGTAGAACTGAACCAGTATCATCACTGGCTAATAGTCTTCGTCTTGGTCAATGCATCAAATTTTATTACCAAAATTCTACTCCTTTAACTCAGGTTTTAATACTAATTATACTGGTAATCTTATTAAAACATATTTAACTAAAATATATGAAAAATAAGTAAAGTGAAAATTTTAGAAACGGATGGGCCTATATGAAATATGCCCACGGCCCATTACACAAAACAAAGCCCACAAACACATCTTATGAATCCAAATTCGAAACATCACAAAACGAAAAACCTAAACCCTTCCTGCGCCTTTTCCACGCCTCCTTTTCTTTCTCCTGTTTTTCAACAAGGTTTTTCAGTGAATCATGTATCTTCAGTTTTACATCAACGATAACGGTGACAAAGTCTACACTACAAAGGTAAATCTTATCCCAATTGAATCTTTAATCAAAGTCTACAATGGTTTTATCATCATCTTCACTTGTTTATTTCAATAAAAGTGATTCTTTTTTTGTTGTGATTTTCGTTTGCAGAAAGAGTCACCGGTTGGGTTAGCTACACAATCTGCTCATCCTGGTAATTTGTTAAACTCAGTATTGATTTTTTGCTTTTATTTCTTACGATGTCTTTCAATTTATGTGAGTAAATAAGTGATTATGAAGTGCTTTTCCTCCTATTGGTTCTTTATTTTTTAATTCAGTATTGTTCTGTAGTACTGTTTGTAGATTTTAATTGAGTTTATATTTTATTCTACTGTGTCTGTTGGTATTTCTTTATATTTTCTTCTTCTGTAATGCACATTCATAACAGATTATGAGTGTGTTGAAATTATTAATCACTTCACTACTCACCGTAGAAGAGTCAAATCTTTTTTTTTAATCTTGGATTTTAAGTCCACTTTGTGCTTTAATAAATTTTTGTTGTTGGAAAATGATGAGGTTCACAATGAACTATGTTTAACCCAGGACCAGCTTTGAAAATTTTCTTAAAAAGTGTTTATGAAAAGTATCTTGCAGTGTTATCAAATAGCAGCGCCTTGGCCGCCATGGCAGATTTACATGGCGGTTTTGATCGCGCCGCAATGGTAAATATCGGCCGATATTGTGGGTTTTTCCGCTGTAATCCACTATAATGGTGCTGCAAAGTGGCCGTATGGCGGGATTGGCTATCCGCCATCGACATGGTATCTTTCAATAATTACCACTTTAGTGAAAAACTTCTTTGTAATTAGTTACTGCATTGCATCTCAATGTTTATCAATGTTTATGGACCTCTCTGGTTTTACTTGACCAATATCATACTTTTAATTAAGAAGCTTCTATAAGTTAGAAGCTAATCAAATTGGTCCTTGTTTTTTTTGCTTTAATCTTTAGGAAGGAAATTGTCTTTGAATATTATTTACACTAGATAAATAGCATTATAATGTTCTTTAATAGATCTTGTTACAGTGAATAAACTGCATTATAATGTCTTTTGGTAAATCATGTTACACTGAATAAATAAATAGCATTATAATGTTTTGTTGTAAATCCCGTTACACTAAATAAATGACATTATCATGTTCTGTCATAAATCATCTCTACTGCTACTGACAAATTGACAAATACTGTCCAATATTATTTAGAATTCACTCTCCAATTTACTACACATATAAGTGATTTTTCTTCAATTTTCCTGAAACTGCAGCTCGGTTTTCTCCTGATGACAAATTTTCAAGGCAGAGAATTCTTTTGAAGAAGCGATTTGGACTGTTACCAACCCAACATCCAGCTCCAAAATATTGATCAATATTCACGCTTTAGCTGTTATAATGATTCAGTGCTTGCCAGTGTTGTGATCTATAGCTAGTGTGAATTAGGTGTGCAATTTATGCTCCTGTTTTGAACCAATTTAGTCAAAATATTGCCCAAATGTTGAACTACTGAAGAATGGATGATTTTATATTGATGTTTGCAGTCTATATGCTATTATAAAAATTTCCTTAAAATTTACTAAAGTTTACTTAAATTCTACTTTTGCTCATAGTAGAAGGGTTGTTTTGCAAGCTTTCAAAACAAATCAGTTGTAAAAATATCTGTGCAAAATAAGTTGTAAAAATGCTTATAAAAAATATCTTTGCAAAATAAGTTCTGAAATGAAAATTTTGTGCAAATTCTTTTGACCAACAAGTTAGGATTGTAAAGTTGGGGAATGTAAAGTTCTGAATGTGGTAGGAATTAGATGGAGTGAGTATGAATCAACTCTTTAATTTAAATTTTGATAGTTTATATATACTTCTAGACAAATAAAAAAAAAATCAACTCTTCAATTTGATGATAAAATTTCTAATAAACCACAAAAGGCAAAAAAAGACAAATCACTTTGCAACTTTGGCCACTCCATTTGAGCTCAAATGCCAACATTGTAGCTTTAAAATGTTAAAAATAGTTTTAACAACTACTAACACCAAATGCTAAAGAGTCAATATCCTTCAAATGCAATAAAATACCGATCTTAGTGTAACAATGACCTTCAATGCACTAAATTTTAAATTTCAAATAAGCAAGTAATGAACTTTAATAGTACTTGCCAAGTCATAAATGATTGTGCCAAAGTAATTAGGAAATGCAAATATCTTGGAAGAAAACCATACTCTTCAATTGGTTTCTTTCAAACAACAAGGGAAATAACCAAAATAATAATAATAATCTAAAAGACCATCACTATAACTGAAACCTAATCAATCAATCACACATCTCCAAATTTTTTAGAAATAGGCAGTGGAATAATTGGAGACAATTTAAAAAAAGATAGAAATAAACTATGAAATTACGTTATCAATAGAGACGACAAAATAAAAAATAAAATAAAAAAGAAATAGATTGAATAAATATTTTAACTTCTCTACTTTGGTGCAACTTGTGGCAGCTTCTACCAGTCCATCAAATTACGTAAGAGTTATATTTGGATGTAAGAGTTATATTTGGATGGAAATGTTTCTCCAACTACATTTTCACAACCACTCCAACAACAACACAACACAACACCAATTTCCATTGTGTTTGCGATATTACTCTTATAATCTAATAGGTATATTATATGAGATAAAACAAGTCATACAAACAAAATTTGATACGTCAATGCACTTAGCTAACGTATACCATAATATTGTTTGTCATCTTCAATTTCTTTATCATTTTTGAGTTTTGGCTACTCCATAACGAAGATGGATTGGTTGGTCAGTAATCAGTTTTTGTAGTAATAGAGTAGCTAACTTTGGTGGCAGTAAGCTGAGTTTTGACCTATTAATTTATACTTGCTTAATAATCAGGGGTGTACTATACATGAGTCGGGTTGAATCGGGTTTAACCTATTCCGTTATCTGAACCGTTTAAATTTTAAGGGAATTTCTTATCTTATTCTATTCAGTGGAAAAGCACTATGAAAAATTGAAATTGACCATCGGATTTTAAAAATGCATCTTCGAACACACCATGCATCAACGTTATGGCGCACCAAATGAGTGTCATCCTAGATTAAAACAAAAATTATTTTGGAGATGTATCTCCATGTATTTTCAACAAATATATTGATATTTAAGCAGTCTAGTGGACATTCTGGAAATGCATCTTCGGAGGATTGGGGCAGGATTTTGAAATTTCTGTGACCTTTGCATGTATGATGTTTCCAGAGATACATCTCTGAAATAATTTGATATAACATTGAACATCAAAATCACACAGCCATACTTGTTTTCCACTCCAAACCCTTAACAAAAACTCCTACATTCTCAATCCACATTTTCACTTCAAATCTTCAATCTTGTGTTTCATCACATCAAATGGAGCAAAAAAAGTTGGAATTCCGGGTAAATATCATTTATTTCAAGCTACATTGTTCACATTAATCTTGTTTTCAGACTAAAAAAACGTGCATATATTCCTGAGATACATTGCCGGAACCAGTATGAACTCATCTGGAAATGCATCTCCGGTATCTGTATGTTATCATTTTTTCAGCTCAGTTTACAGTATTAGCACTTATTGAGTGTTTTATTGTAATTGTTTTCATTAGATATGGTACACTCTGATGTTTTCCCCAAACATGTTATGTCTCCGGATATCAAAGGTGTTGTTGTGAAGGCAGAAGATATTGGCAACCAATTTAAAAATGAGCAAGAGTTTGAATTTTTTGATCACATGTTTCAATGGATTCGTACGGAGGCCTCCAAACTAAGATTAGGCGTGGTAATCAGGAGGTCCGATAATGGTTCGGATAGAAGAAGTGCATTTGTGACAATGACATGCGAAAGAAGTGGAAAATATAGACCTTCTCTCCAGGATTTTAAATAAGATGACACTGTTTAAGAAAATGTAAGTGTCCCTTTAAGTTGTGTGATTATATGTTGGTAAATAAGAAATGGAGATTTAATGGCATATGTGGTTTACATAACCATGACTTGTGTGAAAAGTTAGCTAGTCATATAATTATGTGTCGCCTCATGCCGGAAGAGAAGGAATGCGTTGCAAACATGACATTGAATTTGGTTCAACCGAAAAATTGGTATCAAGGAGTCCGGATTACGATTCAGAGAGAATCTGTAATGGCAAATAGGAACACAACATCAACACAATTTCCATCGAACCTAGCGGTTTTTAATGGGGAGAATTATGAACGATGGATTGCACGGATAAAGGTCATCTTCAGATTTCAAGATGAGACTAAAATCGTGAACGATGGAGTGTCTGCATTGGAAGCGAATACAGATGATGTTCAGCAAGAAACACACAAGGAACGAAGAAAGAAATATGAGAATTGTCTGTTCTTGATTTACTAATGTGTGGACCCCTAACGTGTTCGAGAAGCTAATTGGAGAAGAAATTGCCAAAAGAGCGTGGGACAAGTTGAAGAGCTTGTACGCCAGAGATGAAAAGCTGAAAAGGGTAAAGTTGCAGACTTGAGAAAACAATTCAAAATGAATCAGTCTTGGAATACCTTTCACGTGTAGTGTTGTTAACGACCAGATGAAGTCGTTTGTGAATCAATCAACAATTTGCAGAAGATTGAGAAATTGTTGAGATCTCTGGCTGCAAAGTTTGATTACATTGTGGTATCAATTGAAGAGTCCAAGAACCTAGCTGAGATGAAGTTAGAAGAACTTCAAACTTCATTAGAGGCTCATGAGACGAGGCTAAAGTAGAGGAACTTAGAAAGGGATAGGTAGATGAATAGGCACAACAAGCAAGATTCATCAATAAATCTGGGAAAGAGAATAGAAAGATGTTGATCGCAAGATGTTGATCAAGTCTTTCACTCGGCTGATTTTGATCGTAAGATGTTTAACCTCAAATCTTTCAAAACAATCCTCCGGTTACCGTTACTCCCTTGACCGAACCCACCGTTCTTCAAGGCTTTCACTCGGCTAAATCTGTAATGCAAATATTTGTGAATAAACCCCCAAATCTATCAAGATCTTGGAGGACAAAACCCCAATGGTTTTATTCAAAGAAAATCCCACTGAATCTCTACCCAAACTTGATTTACAAATCCTAAGTTTGGACGTTATCACTCTTGACAAAGCACAATTAATAAAGATGATTATGTGTGATTATTAATGAATGCAATTGTGAGAGTGAAGATGAAGAGCAATGCAATGTATCTTTTAATTTTCTTCATCTTTTCAAAGTGATGCATATGAGTATATATGTATGTACATGAATGAGTAAAGAAAAACTGAGTTTGGGAACACAAAGACACAGAAAAATGGGTAAACATGCGGGAGAGGTCGACCTCTTGAATCTATGAGTCGACCTGAACAAGGCAGAGGGAAAAACTGCATAAAACATGGCCCATGCGTCGACCTACAAGTACTCATGCGTCGACCTCCAGATTCCATGCGTCGACCTACAGGGTAGGTGCATGCATGGCAGAAAATATTAAAGATTTTCCTTACAGTGTGAGTCGACCTGTAGGAGCCCATATGACGACCTCCAGATGCCATGCGTCGACCTACATAGTAGGTGCATGCAAGGCAGAAAATTTTAAAAACATTTCCCTTCAGTGTGAGTCGACCTATACCTTTATGAGTCAACCTATGGCTCTAAAAATGACCCAAAAACCCATTTTTGACATTGTGAATGATCCTATATGTCTAATACATGTATAAGAATTTTTATGCACATTTGTAAGAAATGGATGCATGGCTTAGACAAGGTGATACCGTCCAAAATACACAAGTATGAAATATCCTAGTTTTGACATCATTAAAACATAGTAAAAAGGAACCTTGCCCTCACAGAGACTGGTTCACCAAGCTGGATGGATCAGTTGAGAAAGTGATAAAATTTACAGATGGAAGACACATCACATCAGGTGGAAAAGGAGACATGTCTGTTGTCAGAAAAGATGGTTGAAAAGCCAACATCATTGATGTGTTGTATGTGTCTTCGATGACAAGTAACTTGATAAGCGTAGGTCAATTACTTACAAAAGGGTACAACATAAAGATAGAAAAGTATCATATGAAGGTGTATCATAGTGATGAAATGTTGATTTTGAAGGCACCATTGGCAGACAACAAGACCTTCAAAGTAGAGATGAACTTAGTTGATCATAAGTGGCCTGCTTTGATTATAGAAGAAGACAAGAATTGGCTATGGTATCACATGTATAGGCATCTAAACTTAAGAAGTTTAGGCATGCTCAACCAAAAGAAGATGGTGTATAGCTTACCTCGGGTGAAAGAACCAAATCAATTGTGTAAGGAATGTTGCAAGGCAAAATAGGCTATGAAATCATTCAAGCATGACTTACCAATAAGGTCGAAGAAAAAGATAGAGTAAGTTCACTCAAGTGTGTGTGGAACATTTAATGTAAGGTCGAATGGAGGTAACTACTACTTCCTAAGCTCCAACTAATCGAAATGAAGAACCACCTGAGAAAAATAATAGAAGATTGACTAGAGAAAGAACTGAGTCGACAAGGGTAGCTGGATATGAGAGATTTCCAGATCAAGTAGTCGATGCAGATGGTGACTTAATAGAAAAAACAATGATGATGTCTGAAACAGAACCAATCAACTTTGATCAAGCCATGAATGATTCAAATTGGTTAGTATCCAAAAAAGAAGAACTCAGGGCAATTGAGAAGAATAAGACATGGGAACTTGTCGAAGAGTTTATTAAGAACCCAATTAACGTGAAGTGGATTTACAACCTGAAATGAAGACCAAACGGTGAAATTACCAAGCATAAGGCAAGATTAGTGGCGAGAGGTTTTTTGCAAAAAAACTGGTATTGATTTCGACATAGTGTATACACCTGTGCAGAAAGCTTGAAATAAGATAATAGATAACTTCCTGATCGAAACGGGTTTCACAAAGTGTGTCTTTTAGCATTGAGTGTATGTCAATGATGTAGACGTGGTAAGTCGAATCATCATATGCATGTATGTAGATGATTTGTTAATTACATGTGTAGATGAAGCAGAGATAAGAAGAGTCAAGTCGAAGCTGATGCAAGAGTTTGAAATGCATGACCTAGGAAACTTGTCATATTTCTTAGGGATAGAGTACAAAGAATCAATTGAAGGAGTGTTCCTGCACCAAAATAATTATGCCCAAGATATCCTGAAGAAGTTCAAGATGAGCAACTATAATATAACTGCTACGCCATTAGAAATTGAAGCAAAGTTGAAGAAGGCGACAAATGATAAATTTGTAAGTGTGACACTGTACAAACAAATTATTGGATCCTTGAGGTATATTTGCAATACAAGGCTAGACATTTGTCAAAGTGTTAGATTGTTGAGTAGATTCACGGAGAAACCTCAAGTCATCTCACTGCAGTTAAGAGGGTGTTAAGATACATAAAGGGTACCATTAACCATGATGTGTTGATGCCAAGGAAAAAAAAGACCAATACTGATGCAAAAGTATATGGCTACACTGATTCAGATTTCAGTGGAAATGACGTTTTAATATAAGAGAATTTCAGGCTACATATTAATGATCGAAGGCACTCCAATCTCATGAAGCTCAAGGAAGTAAAACATTGTGGATTTTTCATCATGGGAAGCTGAGTATGTGGTTGTATCATATGCAACATGGATAGAGATGTTGCTAGAATATCTCAAGATAATGGAACCTAAGAAAATAAAGTTGTTTGTCGACAACAAGTCAGCTATCGACCTGATGAATCATCCAGTGTGTCATGGTCGAAGTAAGCACATAGAAAGAAGGTATAATTTTTTTAGGGATAAAGTTAACAAAGAAAAGATTGAACTTGAGCATTGCAAGACAAAATGGCAACTAGCCGACATACTCACCAAACCCTTGAACAAAGTCAGGTTCGACGAGTTGAAGAGCAGCATCGGGATAAGAAGTCTTGAGAACATGAATTATGGGGTGTGTTAGAAGTTGTAATTTGATGTTTTGTTGAATTCTAGCATTTGACTATGTCGAAGTATATAGTCGAGTGGTAGAAGTCAAGTGTATTCGGCTGAGTCGAATATATCATATAGTTGTTATGTCGAAATGCAAATTGTAGTTGTGTACTTTGTATTATGTATGTTTTGGGCATGTGTTGAATTTGCATAGTTTGGGGCATGGGCTTTAGTTGTCTATATAAAGGGCATTGTATGATGAAACATAATGACTTCACTCAATAATATTTCTATTTTACAAATTCAGTTCCTCTCCTTTCTCTCTTCTTCTTCTTCTTCTTCTCCCATCTTTCTTGAAATCACTTTTGTTCCAACATTTTTCTCATCTTCATCCATATTTTATCTCTAATAAGTTGATATTTTATATTTTGCAGATCAATATATCCAACAAACAAACAGAAAATGAAGAACGGATAATAAAAAATACAAGTAATGAGGTTGATTTTTCTTTGGTCAAACTTGTAGGTCGTTCTTTTTCCTTCATATTATCAGTATATTATAACTTTTTTTTACTTCAACTTCATCATCTAAGTAGTAACTTCATCTCCAATTTTTTTTCATTAACTTCTATTTTCTTTTCACAAAGTTCAAAATTTTGTCTTTATTTTTTTACTATAAAAACAACTAACATCTATTCTAAATAGTATTTTATAATATTTTTATAAAAAAATACAAAGCATATTTATATGAACTTATTAAATCACAAAAATCATAAAGATAAGTAAGGAGAGAAACATGGACAACATCATTCCAAAAATACAATACTCAAATCAAATATGTAAACCAAACAATAATTTATATTGTAATTATTATTGTTTATTTATATTATCAAAGAAATATTTTAAAATATTAAATTTCAAAGAAATAATTTTGCATCTTTTGCTCAAGAAAATATAATATATTTAGACCTACTATTTTATTTTTTGATACATAAAGATCATAAATAATTAGTTTATATATAGAAAAAGGTTAAATAAACTTTTGGTTCTTTTAAATATTGTGAATTTCGTTTTTATTCCCTTTAAAAGTTTCTTTAAAAGAACGGTCCCTCTAATTTTTTCATCCACACTTTTGGTTCCTCCTATTAACGGTCGTTGACATAAACTGATGTGGCATGTCAAGTGGAACTTTTTGAATGACTGGACATACACGTGACAAAAGCAGTGTGGCAAAAAAAATGTTATGGATTCGACATGGCAATTTCTTCTATTTTTTACTTTTTATATTAAATAAATTATAGCGACGGAATGTCTGACGCTAATCCGTCGCTATGATGAACATCTTAAATAAATCCAGAATTTGTAGCTAATCCACATCTAATTCCTATCTACTTTTTTATCGAAACACATATGTATGTGTTTCGATAAAAAAAATTAAATCGTGACTTATTCGGAATGTCATGAAACTTTGAAGATCATTTTAATGTATTATTATATAGGTCTGGTCCTCCTAAAATTTCTCCCACACTTTTGATCCCTAATACTAAAATTGTCGCTAAAACTGTTGCTAATTCAGCCGCTAAGTTAAATCGTCACTAAAACCGTCGTTAATTCTGTCGCTAAGTTGCAAGAGGACCAAAATTGTGGATTATAAATTTTAGGAGGACCATTATTTGAAGGAAATATTTTGAGGGACTAAAAACGAAATTGAAATATTGATGAGGACTATAAACATTTGTATCCCTTTAATTTATCTCATGTCAAATAAATTTCAATTTTTGTGGGAGAGATCATTATAATGTGATAAACATTCATGAAAAAATCATTAAAAAATAAAGAAGTCTAGATCATAATAATGATTTTCGCCTCTAGAAAAAAATACATTTATATGTGTTTCGGCCAAAAAAATCAAAATAAATTGAGACTTATTTGGAATGTCATGAAACTTTGCAGATCCATTATATGTATTATTAGATAGGTCTCTGGAAAATATTATCTCAAAACTCAATCATATGTCAATGTTTGCGTTGTTTCCGTTTCATAGAAAATCAGTGTTAAAAACATTCATACTTAATTCATCTTGAGTAAAAAAAATTGTGTGAGAGATCAGGTTATAATATTTGACGCAAAAAATCATGAAAAAAAAAAAAAATTTTAGGTCACAAGAATAGTGTGTTTAAATTATCTACGGATTAGCTACAAATTTTGGATTTATTTATGATGTTAATCATTGCGACAAATTAGCGTCGGACTTTCCGTCGCTATAATTTTAATTAATATAAAAAAATTTAAAAAATGCAAGAAATTGCACGTGGCATTATTATTTTTTGCCACGCTGGCATTGCCACGTGTATTCTCAGTCATAAAAAAAGTTCCACATGACAGTGTCACGTCAACATCCGTTAGTGACATTTAACGCCAGAGATCAATTGTATGGATAGAAAATTTTGGAGGGACCATTCTTTAAAAAAAAAGTATAGAGGAACTAAAATCGAAATTCGCAATATTTAGATGGACCAAAAACTTATTTAACCTTATAGAAAAAATTATACATTGATTTATCCATTTTTCAAAATTTTAAAAAATAAATAAAAGTTGTAGGGGTGGTCATAAAAAAGGTTGTTCCCACCATCCTCAATTTTTGTCTTGAAGATCACAACAGAGGTTAAGGGTGTTCAAATTCGAACCAATTCAAATAAAAAGCGCAAATCGATTTTAAAAAATCAAAAATCGTAAAAAATAAAAAAATTATCGGATGTGTTTGGACGTTATTTTGTAAAAATCGCACGTTTCAAATCAGATTTTGGATTGATTTTCCAAAACCGATTCAAACCAAACCGAACGACATGTATATATTTTTGTACTTAATTATTTTTTATTGGTATAATATTAGATGATACTTATTTTTTAAAATACTATTTATTAGTTTAATTTAATCTATTTATTTTTATTATTTCATTCGTTTCAACCATAAGCGATTATTATCATTTTGTAATATTAATTTTTGATTTAGTATATGCTATATATTCTATCAAATTTATTATTTATTAATACTTTCATAATATTAAAAAAATATAATTTGTAACATGGATTTCCAATAAACATATTCAAATCCAACCGCATGAAATTGGATCGGATCATATCAGATTTTTTTAAATAGTTGTGAATTTTTTAAATATGAGAGGAGAGATTCTTGAAGTGATGATTTTTTCTCAAAAATATTAAATATGATGAAAGAACAAGATGAAGATCTCGGTTTTGGGAGAGAGAATTCAGATACATTTTCTAGTATAAAAATTTGTGAATTTTTTAACACACCACCCAACCTTCTTAGGCACCTAGCGCGCTGGCGAAAATACCCTTGGGTTCCGGATGTGCAAATTCGGACGCACCGTTTTTTTAAAAAAATTCAGTTTTTACCGGATGTGCATATCCGGTAAACGTTCGTATTTGCAAATCCGGAATAAAACCTGATGCAGAACACCAAAAATCCAACAATGTTTCTCACATTCATAAAATAAAATCGGGATTACATTGAGAAAATCGCCATGACATCGACAGAAATTTAAATATTACAAGATCAATAGCCCCGTGGACGCTTGCACATCTCTAAGATGTCATCGACCGTTCTTTGGATTTTGACGGTCGCCTCGAACTCGAGCGGGAATCGTTCTTCGTAGCCGAAAAAATTTCGCCACATCGCTCTAACATCCTCTTGATTCTTGAGCTCAACAAGGTTGTAAGCGACGTTCCCTTCGTTATCAACGGAAGGTGAACGATACTGAAGCTTCGCAACCTTCTGTTTGTCTCCGTAAGGTAGAAGATGTTCGATGTCGTCAATGATCTCGCCGATTGAGATGTCCCTCGTTAACTTATACTTGCGACCGATTGTTATGTCGTCGGTATAGGAGACAGTTGCGACATACCAATGGATCTTGATATCATACAATTGAGACATTTAGTGTTTGTGTGAATGATATCAAATGATACCCCTAATTTATAGAAAAGTTAGGGTAAAGTTATTTCTGCCTAAGTTCGTTCCGGATGTGCAGATCCGGATAAACCCTACAAATATAGGTTCCGGATATGCAAATCCGGAAAATATCCGGATGTGCAAATCAGAATGTTTTACTGATACAATTTTAAAACAGAATTGAACAGCTTATGCAGCCACTTGGAATACTTTCAGTGCAATAAAATTCATACGTGTATTAAAAAGACATATGGATAAAAATACAATATATTTCTCTTCAATAATGTACATTGTGTCTTATGATTATACAAAAGAGTTAAAACAAAACTCTCCGTCTAAATCTATTGGAGCTAGAACTTTCAATTTTTCCGCATTTGATGCCTTTTCAATTGTGTGTAATCTTTCGAATTCAAGCATCCTTTCGAGAAAACTATCCGGCAAAGACTCAGCAATTGTGGTTGCATGCGTCGCCCATTGCGGTGATTTAGGTGGTATCGGGCACCCGGGTTTCAAGATAACTTGTACGAAATGTCTTGATTTCGCAAGTCATTCGATACACATGATGCGATCATTTGGATTCGACGGAGGTGCGGTGTGGAGTGGAAAAAAGGTTTCCGAAAATCCGTATCTCGTCAAGTCGATACACACCATATCGTAGGTGCATGCTATAAGATGACTCATCTCGGGGAAGCTCATCCATTTCAATACCGGTGCTGGATGTAACATCCCACTTTCCCATTATATATAATACGGTAAAATAATAATATAATATCAGAGTTCACATCACAAGTAGGATGTCACATCTCATAAAAATAACCTGAAGTCTCAAATACTTCATTCACTTTATTACTCATAAAAACTGTTTTACAGCGGAATCATAATTCAATTCAATCTAAGGCACTAAGGCCTTCACCACAATACTCTCCACATGATAAGTGGTCTAATACAAGTTTAATAAATGAGATACGTAAGGAAATAACATGGCATAATAACAAATAAAATAAATCCCCAAACTATCCCGTGTTACGTATCAGAGCGACTCGAACTAACAACACAGAAGACTTCCATAAAGCTATCCTGGACTTTCACTGCTACTCTTGAGTACCTGCCCATTTCCCATGGTAGGGGAAATATCAGCAGAAGGGGTGAGATATCAAACAATATAATTAGATGTATGATAAAGAATATATAAGAATCAGATCATACAAAACCACCACTTCACAACTTTTAAACAATTTTTATCATAACAAAATCATCAACATGATATAACATCTATTTCATCATCACAACCATATCACATAAAAACGACACACATGTCACTTCCATTCACAATTCAATCAAACACATAGTAATAATAATAATAATGCAATGTGACTCATTACAATGCACATGCATGTGGTACCAATATCGATCCCTGTTTCATGATCCAGTATAACCCCTATTTCATGATCACACCAACAACTGTGATTATACACAATTCACGGTTCATTCAATCGAACCTGATTCCCAAGGAATCTGGATAATTCGCATATACTCCACCGAGCAACGAATTATCTCCACCACTGGTCACATACACTCCTCCTGAGCAATGACCTATTTTCACCAGACACACCATGAATGCATGACAAAAATATGCATATAATCACATGTACAAAACATGCTCACACCAACACGATCCTCCTGATCACACGATCCTCCTGATCATCTGTAAGTCTTATACTTACCGCAATACCCACTGGTATTACCACACCTGTGCGGGCGAATAAGCATACATGCACACAATTCACAAAATGCACCACCAATTCTAATTTATCAATTATCTAATTATCTCCCAATAATCCACCAATTTACTACTGCTGTCACAAGTAGTACCCACCACACAACACAATTCTAACCGAACTCACTAAGCATCAATTCATAGATTAATAGCTACTAATTAATTTTTTTACCACCTCTTAATTAATTATTGTCATTACTGTCCCGATGTTCAGCTGCTATTGCTACTTCTTGCTACTACTAATCAATAGGTACAACTCTGTCATTTAAATATTATTGAGACTAATCTGTTATTGTAATTTCATTACTGTACTGCTAATCCCTTTCTAAAATTAGCTCTATTATCTCTTTTGCTAACTCTGTTAAATATATACAACTCTGTAATTCTTTTCCTGCTATTAGAAATCCCTCTGCTATTTAATTTTAGAACTGCTACTTCACTGCTACTGGGTCTATAAATATATATACTGCAACTGCAACTAAATTAGACCAATTAAATATATATACACATTACTCTTAATTAAATGTAACTTAATTATATGTATATCAGTCTCTAATTGTTGCTGCTATTATGATAGGTCTGCTATTCCAATTCCAAAACTGCTACTTATTGAGTCTGCTGCAACAAAATCCCTATGTTATTTTACTCTACTTAATTACTATGTATTGTAATTCAGTTAGCCTAATTAAATTAATTAAACTCTAGTTTATACTTAGCCTAATGATAATTATATAATGGAAGTCTAAAGGAATTATTAACTGAAACTACTTAATATTGTCCATCCTGCACGCGCCACGTGACGCTCGTCACAAAGTTCCTGCTCCCCAGTCCTGACGGTCGTCCCACCCCACACACACATGTGTGACGGTCGTCACAAAAGCCATGACGCACGTCATGCTCGTCACCCACCCATGTAACGGTTGTCACATTGCCCAGGTAGTTTTACACAATGCTTTCACCTGTCTCCAATGTAGCCTTTACAATCCTTCCATCAATTAATCGCTTCAGACCAACCATGACAACAACACAACAATGTAACAACCACACCAATATATACTAATTTTCCAACCACAGTTCATCAATTTAAATCACTGCAATTTCATCGGACAAAATATGACAGCAACAACAATAGCATATTTTCACAAATCACATCAGAATGATTCCATCACAGTATACAATTCTATCAATTTCAGGACATCCACAATAATTTAATACAAACACACTGCAATGAATTACACAACCCAAAACACACATATCATTCATCATAAACCTAATTATAGAGTCAGAACCCCACCCTTACCTTGGATTGACGGTTGCTCTAATAATTTTCCGGTTAGTCTCTAAAGTTCTCCGATCGAATTTCCAACCCTTTGCCTCTATGCCTCTTTTCCTCTCCTCTTGCATCCATGGAGATTAGAAATATGAACATGCTGCCATTGAGTTCCTATCTTGACCAAAATTCAGCCTCCATCATCATCAATCCCGTAACTACTATTTGACCCATTTCCAGCATGAACTCCCAAACTTCAAATGTGTTTTTCTCCTTCAATATCGAACTTATTGACACGAAATCATATATCAAATTAAAGGGAATTTCGTAAGCTTTCCATAAATTCAAGAATCGCTTTAATCGGAATTACGAGTAAAAAGTTATCACCTGTTTAGTGGAGGTTGTACCATAAGTTCGAAAATAGAGATATGATCATGAGTTCTTCTTTCTCCTTCTTTGCTTCCAAGCTATTTTCTCTCCTCTAAAACCCTTATTCTTCTCTAAGACTTTTTCCTCTGTAACTTCCACGATCAATTTCTCCAAAACTTCCTCTTGCAACTTTTCACGTACAACATGTTTTACTCCTTCTCTCAACCCTTATTTTTCTCCACTAATCAAAACCTAATTCCCCTTTTTTCTCAACCAACCCAATTAATAATAATAATAATAATACTATTATTTTATTATTCTTATTGGGCCTACTATCTTCACCCCCAATCTTACTACACACAACCATAAAATAAGCCCATATAATAATATTAGTATTATTCTAATACTATTTTCCATCATTTTAATCAACTCATGAATCAACTAACAACAACACAACTTAATCAACATTCTACAACTTCGACAATTAATTCGAAAATAATTCAAAAATATTTAATTAAATAAATAATTAAATATTGGGCGTTACAACTCTCCCCCACTTAGAATATTTTCGTCCTCGAAAATCTCCTCGATACTACCTCACTTAATGCAAACTTCGCATCCAACTATCTAATTCTCAAGTCGTGTTTTGTAACACTCCGATCACTCCTTTCCGACATAACAAAACTCAACACGTTCTAAATCCCAACACACATGCTAATCATCCAACACTTCCGCGACATACTCGCCACTAACTCATCAACCACTTCAACAACATCTTGGCATATCCACTTCGAAGTAGCAACAGCCATAACACGCTCATACTTGGATACACAACATCACACTACCGTCTTAACAACATTTTACACACCAAACACATACACAACTTTATTACTATAAACGTACATGTCACTTATCAGTAAAACACCAACAACCCTATTCATCTCGTCGTATCACTCTTGTAGTGACATCAACTTAGCCACATAATCAACTTCGTCACATTATGGGGTATTATTCATATTTTACGGTAATCAACAACAACATCACGGCAACGGGGCAAAATCATTATAGTTGTCAACTTAACAGTATAACTCAACAAATCTACACACAACTCACCATCAACCAACAACCACAATAATATCCTAAAAAAATCCGCAATTATTTATGAGAAAACACAGTAACCTGGCACCTCATCCTTATATCAACAATCCACCAAATTAAACATGTAGACCGAGACCTACCATTCTCATAGACTTCTGATATTTAGTCCTTTACTTCTAACGAGTCGTACACACATAGCAAATGCGCCACATCACGCTTCAGATGCGCAACTCTGATCATTCATATTAAGTCACCGTCATCATTAAAATTTCCGTCAACTGTATGGTTTACAAGTCTCAATCTAGTTTCAGACTTTATTTAACATCCACCATCAAATCGTTGTTCACTTGATATTAGTAATCTTTCACTTTGCGACGTTAGCTCGCATATAAACCCGCTACTCCGAATTGTTTTCATACGTCTCAACTCTTCCCTAGCCACTCCTCTATTAATTCACACAAACTGGCGAGAGACTATCCTCACGATATAACATCAATCACTTTACACACCATTAAAATAGCAAGACAAGTCTATACCATCCAACATGATCCCGTCTACCATTAACAAGAGATTAAGGGTGATCAGTTCCTCAATTTGTCAATAGATAGTCGACAACCATAATGGAGTATAAACTCTCGTTACCCACTATAATAGTGTTCCTTTAGAACTTGTACTCAAATCACCTAAAGCACCATAATCCAATAATCTCCAATAAGTTTACAAATACTCCCACGAATTTCCCTCTCATTCGATCTTGTCGATGAGACACCAACGCTCAACGCATTACACGGTCCACATTACACCCACTTAGCCTCACACGAAGGTTAAGTATTCTCCAATACTTTCACATCCTTTTTAATGACGAACATCTCATCTATCAACTTATTCACCAACAACATATTTCACTTGACCTCGTCTCGAACAACTGTGATAATAACCATTTATGCTCAAAAGCCTCTAGTTCCGTAACCGACTTCAGAGTCCCTCCATATAGGAATGCATCTACCGTATTCGAAACACTTCCATAGGATAGAATATATTTTTACTTCCTCATAGGTTCAAACGGAAAATCAATCCGATACTCGGAACACAAGATATGAATTTCCAAAGTTATCCGAAAATGCGAACACCGACATCATGCAACGACATACTATTACACACCTTACGATAATCATCAGAACAAAATTTCTTGGTACCAGTACCAACTCTTACCATCCTTGAAATCGTACTCATCTCCTTGCATTTCCGACTCTAACTCGATATTCAAAACATTCCAACAGCTTCCACAACCTTTACAATCACTCACAAGGACCCCACGACACGGTCTACAACAATCTATCATTCTATTACCGTTCAAACGTCGACATATTACACAAGGACTACTCACACCGACAACTTCACAGTCCACCAGCGGCGCTGAAACATCGCAACTTTCTAAATTCCATCTTCTAAAATTATCCTTGCCATTTAACATTCATTTTCTGAAACGTCAGGGGTTTTCTCTCTACTCGTACATAAACAACCGTTATATCGCTCCTCATCCTTCGAGAAATAAACATCTACAACGTCTGATCATCATCCCTCAAGACGCTCCAACTTGATCAACAAACAAAATCTTGAATCCATGTCACCTTAGGATTCGGGAAACAACAAAACTTCAACAACTTGCATTATCGCTAACAGCAGCATACTTAACCAACATCTTACAACCGAAACATATCCGAGAAGCAAAGCTTCTCCCCCACTTATCTTTCAACCTACTCATGCATACCATCGATTAGAAAAACAAACAAGTACCGACAGTGTTCCACACACTTGTCGTGTACTAAGGGATAAACAACACTAGACGACTTGGCCGGACAAACCGACCTGCTCTGATACCAATTGTAACACCCCACTTTCCCATTATATATAATACGGTAAAATAATAATATAATATCAGAGTTCACATCACAAGTAGGATGTCACATCTCATAAAAATAACCTGAAGTCTCAAATACTTCATTCACTTTATTACTCATAAAAATTGTTTTACAGCGGAATCATAATTCAATTCAATCTAAGGCACTAAGGCCTTCACCACAATACTCTCCACATCATAAGTGGTCTAATACAAGTTTAATAAATGAGATACGTAACAAAATAACATGGCATAATAACAAATAAAATAAATCCCCAAACTATCTCGTGTTACATATCAGAGCGACTCTAACTAACAACACGGAAGGCTTCCATAAAGCTATCCTGGACTTCCACTGCTACTCTTGAGTACCTGCCCATTTCCCATGGTAGGGGAAATATCAACAGAAGGGGTGAGATATTAAACAATATAATCAGATGTATGATAAAGAATATATAAGAATCAGATCATACAAAACCACCACTTCACAGCTTTTAAACAATTTTTATCATAACAAAATCATCAACATGATATAACATCTATTTCATCATCACAACCATATCACATAAACACGACAAACATGTCACTTCCATTCACAATTCAATCAAACACATAGTAATAATAATAATGCAATGTGACTCATTACAATGCACATGCATGTGGTACCAATATCGATCCCTATTTCATGATCCAGTATGACCCCTATTTCATGATCACACCAACAACTGTGATTATACACAATTCACGGTTCATTCAATCGAACCTGATTCCCAGGGAATCTGGATAATTCGCATACACTCCACCGAGCAACAAATTATCTCCACCACTGGTCACATACACTCCTCCTGAGCAATGACCTATTTTCACCAGACACACCATGAATGCATGACAAAAATATGCATATAATCACATGTACAAAACATGCTCACACCAACACGGTCCTCCTGATCACACGATCCTCCTGATCATCTGTAAGTCATATACTTACCGCAATACCCACTGGTATTACCACACCTGTGCGGGCGAATAAGCATACATGCACACAATTCACAAAATGCACCACCAATTCTAATT
This sequence comes from Lathyrus tuberosus, assembly GCA_022829125.1. NCBI lineage: Eukaryota > Viridiplantae > Streptophyta > Magnoliopsida > Fabales > Fabaceae > Lathyrus > Lathyrus tuberosus. Next base: position 173,335 of record JALAZF010000898.1, read on the forward strand.
TATCAATTATCTAATTAACTCCCAATAATCCACCAATTTACTACTGCTGTCACAGGTAGTACCCACCACACAACACAATTCTAACCGAACTCACTAAGCATCAATTCATAGATTAATAGCTACTAATTAATTTTTTTACCACCTCTTAATTAATTATTGTCATTACTGTCCGGATGTTCAGCTGCTATTGCTACTTCTTGCTACTAATCAATAGGTACAACTCTGTCATTTAAATATTATTGAGACTAATATGTTATTGCTATTTCATTACTGTACTGCTAATCCCTTTCTAAAATTAGCTCTACTATCTCTTTTGCTAACTCTGTTAAATATATACAACTCTGTAATTCTTTTCCTGCTATTAGAAATCCATCTGCTATTTAATTTTAGAACTGCTACTTCACTGCTACTGGGTCTATATAGATATATATTGCAACTGCAACTAAATTAGACCAATTAAATATATATACACATTACTCTTAATTAAATGTAACTTAATTATATGTATATAAGTCTCTAATTGTTGCTGCTATTATGATAGGTCTGTTATTCCAATTCCAAAACTGCTACTTATTGAGTCTGCTGCAACAAAATCCCTATGTTATTTTACTCTACTTAATTACTATGTATTGTAATTCAGTTAGCCTAATTAAATTAATTAAACTCTAGTTTATACTTAGCCTAATGATAATTATATAATGGAAGTCTAAAGGAATTATTAACTGAAACTACTTAATATTGTCCATCCCGCACGCGCCACGTGACGCTCGTCACCAAGTTCCTGCTCCCCAGTCCTGACGGTCGTCCCACCCCACACACACATGTGTGACGGTCGTCACAAAAGCCATGACGCACGTCATGCTCGTCACCCACCCATGTAACGGTTGTCACATTGCCCAGGTAGTTTTACACAATGCTTTCACCTGTCTCCAATGTAGCCTTTACAATCCTTCCATCAATTAATCGCTTCAGACCAACCATGACAACAACACAACAATGTAACAACCACACCAATATATACTAATTTTCCAACCACAGTTCATCAATTTAAATCACTGCAATTTCATCGGACAAAATATGACAGCAACAGCAATAGCATATTTTCACAAATCACATCAGAATGATTCCATCACAGTATACAATTCTATCAATTTCAGGACATCCACAATAATTTAATACAAACACACTGCAATGAATTACACAACCCAAAACCCACATATCATTCATCATAAACCTAATTATAGAGTCAGAACCCCACCCTTACCTTGGATTGACGGTTGCTCTAATAATTTTCCGGTTAGTCTCTAAAGTTCTCTGATCGAATTTCCAACCCTTTGCCTCTATGCCTCTTTTCCTCTCCTCTTGCATCCATGGAGATTAGAAATATGAACATGCTGCCATTGAGTTCCTATCTTGACCAAAATTCAGCCTCCATCGTCATCAATCCCGTAACTACTATTTGACCCATTTCCAGCATGAACTCCCAAACTTCAAATGTGTTTTTCTCCTTCAATATCGAACTTATTGACACGAAATCATATATCAAATTAAAGGGAATTTCGTAAGCTTTCCATAAATTCAAGAATCGCTTTAATCGGAATTACGAGTAAAAAGTTATCACCTGTTTAGTGGAGGTTGTACCATAAGTTCGAAAATAGAGATATGATCATGAGTTCTTTTTTCTCCTTCTTTGCTTCCAAGCTATTTTCTCTCCTCTAAAACCCTTATTCTTCTCTAAGACTTTTTCCTCTGTAACTTCCACGATCAATTTCTCCAAAACTTCCTCTTGCAACTTTTCACGTACAACATGTTTTACTCCTTCTCTCAACCCTTATTTTTCTCCACTAATCAAAACCTAATTCCCCTTTTTTCTCAACCAACCCAATTAATAATAATAATAATAATACTATTATTTTATTATTCTTATTGGGCCTACTATCTTCACCCCCAATCTTACTACACACAACCATAAAATAAGCCCATATAATAATATTAGTATTATTCTAATACTATTTTCCATCTTTTTAATCAACTCATGAATCAACTAACAACAACACAACTTAATCAACATTCTACAACTTCGACAATTAATTCGAAAATAATTCAAAAATATTTAATTAAATAAATAATTAAATATTGGGCGTTACAACTCTCCCCCACTTAGAATATTTTCGTCCTCGAAAATCTCCTCGATACTACCTCACTTAATGCAAACTTCGCATCCAACTATCTAATTCTCAAGTCGTGTTTTGTAACACTCCGATCACTCCTTTCCGACATAACAAAACTCAACACGTTCTAAATCCCAACACACATGCTAATCATCCAACACTTCCGCGACATACTCGCCACTAACTCATCAACCACTTCAACAACATCTTGGCATATCCACTTCGAAGTAGCAACAGCCATAACACGCTCATACTTGGATACACAACATCACACTACCGTCTTAACAACATTTTACACACCAAACACATACACAACTTTATTACTATAAACGTACATGTCACTTATCAGTAAAACACCAACAACCCTATTCATCTCGTCGTATCACTCTTGTAGTGACATCAACTTAGCCACATAATCAACTTCGTCACATTATGGGGTATTATTCATATTTTACGGTAATCAACAACAACATCACGGCAACGGGGCAAAATCATTATAGTTGTCAACTTAACAGTATAACTCAACAAATCTACACACAACTCACCATCAACCAACAACCACAATAATATCCTAAAAAAATCCGCAATTATTTATGAGAAAACACAGTAACCTGGCACCTCATCCTTATATCAACAATCCACCAAATTAAACATGTAGACCGAGACCTACCATTCTCATAGACTTCTGATATTTAGTCCTTTACTTCTAACGAGTCGTACACACATAGCAAATGCGCCACATCACGCTTCAGATGCGCAACTCTGATCATTCATATTAAGTCACCGTCATCATTAAAATTTCCGTCAACTGTATGGTTTACAAGTCTCAATCTAGTTTCGGACTTTATTTAACATCCACCATCAAATCGTTGTTCACTTGATATTAGTAATCTTTCACTTTGCGACGTTAGCTCGCATATAAACCCGCTACTCCGAATTGTTTTCATACGTCTCAACTCTTCCCTAGCCACTCCTCTATTAATTCACACAAACTGGCGAGAGACTATCCTCACGATATAACATCAATCACTTTACACACCATTAAAATAGCAAGACAAGTCTATACCATCCAACATGATCCCGTCTACCATTAACAAGAGATTAAGGGTGATCAGTTCCTCAATTTGTCAATAGATAGTCGACAACCATAATGGAGTATAAACTCTCGTTACCCACTATAATAGTGTTCCTTTAGAACTTGTACTCAAATCACCTAAAGCACCATAATCCAATAATCTCCAATAAGTTTACAAATACTCCCACGAATTTCCCTCTCATTCGATCTTGTCGATGAGACACCAACGCTCAACGCATTACACGGTCCACATTACACCCACTTAGCCTCACACGAAGGTTAAGTATTCTCCAATACTTTCACATCCTTTTTAATGACGAACATCTCATCTATCAACTTATTCACCAACAACATATTTCACTTGACCTCGTCTCGAACAACTGTGATAATAACCATTTATGCTCAAAAGCCTCTAGTTCCGTAACCGACTTCAGAGTCCCTCCATATAGGAATGCATCTACCGTATTCGAAACACTTCCATAGGATAGAATATATTTTTACTTCCTCATAGGTTCAAACGGAAAATCAATCCGATACTCGGAACACAAGATATGAATTTCCAAAGTTATCCGAAAATGCGAACACCGACATCATGCAACGACATACTATTACACACCTTACGATAATCATCAGAACAAAATTTCTTGGTACCAGTACCAACTCTTACCATCCTTGAAATCGTACTCATCTCCTTGCATTTCCGACTCTAACTCGATATTCAAAACATTCCAACAGCTTCCACAACCTTTACAATCACTCACAAGGACCCCACGACACGGTCTACAACAATCTATCATTCTATTACCGTTTAAACGTCGACATCTTACACAAGGACTACTCACACCGACAACTTCACAGTCCACCAGCGGCGCTGAAACATCGCAACTTTCTAAATTCCATCTTCTAAAATTATCCTTGCCATTTAACATTCATTTTCTGAAACGTCAGGGGTTTTCTCTCTACTCGTACATAAACAACCGTTATATCGCTCCTCATCCTTCGAGAAATAAACATCTACAACGTCTGATCATCATCCCTCAAGACGCTCCAACTTGATCAACAAACAAAATCTTGAATCCATGTCACCTTAGGATTCGGGAAACAACAAAACTTCAACAACTTGCATTATCGCTAACAGCAGCATACTTAACCAACATCTTACAACCGAAACATATCCGAGAAGCAAAGCTTCTCCCCCACTTATCTTTCAACCTACTTATGCATACCATCGATTAGAAAAACAAACAAGTACCGACAGTGTTCCACACACTTGTCGCGTACTAAGGGATAAACAACACTAGACGACTTGGCCGGACAAACCGACCTGCTCTGATACCAATTGTAACACCCCACTTTCCCATTATATATAATACGGTAAAATAATAATATAATATCAGAGTTCACATCACAAGTAGGATGTCACATCTCATAAAAATAACCTGAAGTCTCAAATACTTCATTCACTTTATTACTCATAAAAATTGTTTTACAGCGGAATCATAATTCAATTCAATCTAAGGCACTAAGGCCTTCACCACAATACTCTCCACATCATAAGTGGTCTAATACAAGTTTAATAAATGAGATACGTAACAAAATAACATGGCATAATAACAAATAAAATAAATCCCCAAACTATCTCGTGTTACGTATCAGAGCGACTCTAACTAACAACACGGAAGGCTTCCATAAAGCTATCCTGGACTTCCACTGCTACTCTTGAGTACCTGCCCATTTCCCATGGTAGGGGAAATATCAACAGAAGGGGTGAGATATTAAACAATATAATCAGATGTATGATAAAGAATATATAAGAATCAGATCATACAAAACCACCACTTCACAGCTTTTAAACAATTTTTATCATAACAAAATCATCAACATGATATAACATCTATTTCATCATCACAACCATATCACATAAACACGACAAACATGTCACTTCCATTCACAATTCAATCAAACACATAGTAATAATAATAATGCAATGTGACTCATTACAATGCACATGCATGTGGTACCAATATCGATCCCTGTTTCATGATCCAGTATGACCCCTATTTCATGATCACACCAACAACTGTGATTATACACAATTCACGGTTCATTCAATCGAACCTGATTCCCAGGGAATCTGGATAATTCGCATACACTCCACCGAGCAACAAATTATCTCCACCACTGGTCACATGCACTCCTCCTGAGCAATGACCTATTTTCACCAGACACACCATGAATGCATGACAAAAATATGCATATAATCACATGTACAAAACATGCTCACACCAACACGGTCCTCCTGATCACACGATCCTCCTGATCATCTGTAAGTCATATACTTACCGCAATACCCACTGGTATTACCACACCTGTGCGGGCGAATAAGCATACATGCACACAATTCACAAAATGCACCACCAATTCTAATTTATCAATTATCTAATTAACTCCCAATAATCCACCAATTTACTACTGCTGTCACAGGTAGTACCCACCACACAACACAATTCTAACCGAACTCATTAAGCATCAATTCATAGATTAATAGCTACTAATTAATTTTTTTACCACCTCTTAATTAATTATTGTCATTACTGTCCCGATGTTCAGCTGCTATTGCTACTTCTTGCTACTAATCAATAGGTACAACTCTGTCATTTAAATATTATTGAGACTAATATGTTATTGCTATTTCATTACTGTACTGCTAATCCCTTTCTAAAATTAGCTCTACTATCTCTTTTGCTAACTCTGTTAAATATATACAACTCTGTAATTCTTTTCCTGCTATTAGAAATCCATCTGCTATTTAATTTTAGAACTGCTACTTCACTGCTACTGGGTCTATATAGATATATACTGCAACTGCAACTAAATTAGACCAATTAAATATATATACACATTACTCTTAATTAAATGTAACTTAATTATATGTATATAAGTCTCTAATTGTTGCTGCTATTATGATAGGTCTGTTATTCCAATTCCAAAACTGCTACTTATTGAGTCTGCTGCAACAAAATCCCTATGTTATTTTACTCTACTTAATTACTATGTATTGTAATTCAGTTAGCCTAATTAAATTAATTAAACTCTAGTTTATACTTAGCCTAATGATAATTATATAATGGAGGTCTAAAGGAATTATTAACTGAAACTACTTAATATTGTCCATCCTGCACGCGCCACGTGACGCTCGTCACCAAGTTCCTGCTCCCCAGTCCTGACGGTCGTCCCACCCCACACACACATGTGTGACGGTCGTCACAAAAGCCATGCCGCACGTCATGCTCGTCACCCACCCATGTAACGGTTGTCACATTGCCCAGGTAGTTTTACACAATGCTTTCACCTGTCTCCAATGTAGCCTTTACAATCCTTCCATCAATTAATCGCTTCAGACCAACCATGACAACAACACAACAATGTAACAACCACACCAATATATACTAATTTTCCAACCACAGTTCATCAATTTAAATCACTGCAATTTCATCGGACAAAATATGACAGCAACAGCAATAGCATATTTTCACAAATCACATCAGAATGATTCCATCACAGTATATAATTCTATCAATTTCAGGACATCCACAATAATTTAATACAAACACACTGCAATGAATTACACAACCCAAAACCCACATATCATTCATCATAAACTTAATTATAGAGTCAGAACCCCACCCTTACCTTGGATTGACGGTTGCTCTAATAATTTTCCGGTTAGTCTCTAAAGTTCTCTGATCGAATTTCCAACCCTTTGCCTCTATGCCTCTTTTCCTCTCCTCTTGCATCCATGGAGATTAGAAATATGAACATGCTGCCATTGAGTTCCTATCTTGACCAAAATTCAGCCTTCATCGTCATCAATCCCGTAACTACTATTTGACCCATTTCCAGCATGAACTCCCAAACTTCAAATGTGTTTTTCTCCTTCAATATCGAACTTATTGACACGAAATCATATATCAAATTAAAGGGAATTTCGTAAGCTTTCCATAAATTCAAGAATCGCTTTAATCGGAATTACGAGTAAAAAGTTATCACCTGTTTAGTGGAGGTTGTACCATAAGTTCGAAAATAGAGATATGATCATGAGTTCTTCTTTCTCCTTCTTTGCTTCCAAGCTATTTTCTCTCCTCTAAAACCCTTATTCTTCTCTAAGACTTTTTCCTCTGTAACTTCCACGATCAATTTCTCCAAAACTTCCTCTTGCAACTTTTCACGTACAACATGTTTTACTCCTTCTCTCAACCCTTATTTTTCTCCACTAATCAAAACCTAATTCCCCTTTTTTCTCAACCAGCCCAATTAATAATAATAATAATAATACTATTATTTTATTATTCTTATTGGGCCTACTATCTTCACCCCCAATCTTACTACACACAACCATAAAATAAGCCCATATAATAATATTAGTATTATTCTAATACTATTTTCCATCATTTTAATCAACTCATGAATCAACTAACAACAACACAACTTAATCAACATTCTACAACTTCGACAATTAATTCGAAAATAATTCAAAAATATTTAATTAAATAAATAATTAAATATTGGGCGTTACAAATCTCCCCCACTTAGAATATTTTCGTCCTCGAAAATCTCCTCGATACTACCTCACTTAATGCAAACTTCGCATCCAACTATCTAATTCTCAAGTCGTGTTTTGTAACACTCCGATCACTCCTTTCCGACATAACAAAACTCAACACGTTCTAAATCCCAACACACATGCTAATCATCCAACACTTCCGCGACATACTCGCCACTAACTCATCAACCACTTCAACAACATCTTGGCATATCCACTTCGAAGTAGCAACAGCCATAACACGCTCATACTTGGATACACAACATCACACTACCGTCTTAACAACATTTTACACACCAAACACATACACAACTTTATTACTATAAACGTACATGTCACTTATCAGTAAAACACCAACAACCCTATTCATCTCGTCGTATCACTCTTGTAGTGACATCAACTTAGCCACATAATCAACTTCGTCACATTATGGGGTATTATTCATATTTTACGGTAATCAACAACAACATCACGGCAACGGGGCAAAATCATTATAGTTGTCAACCTAACAGTATAACTCAACAAATCTACACACAACTCACCATCAACCAACAACCACAATAATATCCTAAAAAAATCCGCAATTATTTACGAGAAAACACAGTAACCTGGCACCTCATCCTTATATCAACAATCCACCAAATTAAACATGTAGACCGAGACCTACCATTCTCATAGACTTCTGATATTTAGTCCTTTACTTCTAACGAGTCGTACACACATAGCAAATGCGCCACATCACACTTCAGATGCGCAACTCTGATCATTCATATTAAGTCACCGTCATCATTAAAATTTCCGTCAACTGTATGGTTTACAAGTCTCAATCTAGTTTCAAACTTTCTTTAACATCCACCATCAAATCGTTGTTCACTTGATATTAGTAATCTTTCACTTTGCGATGTTAGCTCGCATATAAACCCGCTACTCCAAATTGTTTTCATACGTCTCAACTCTTCCCTAGCCACTCCTCTATTAATTCACACAAACTGGCGAGAGACTATCCTCACGATATAACATCAATCACTTTACACACCATTAAAATAGCAAGACAAGTCTATACCATCCAACATGATCCCGTCTACCATTAACAAGAGATTAAGGGTGATCAGTTCCTCAATTTGTCAATAGATAGTCGACAACCATAATGGAGTATAAACTCTCGTTACCCACTATAATAATGTTCCTTTAGAACTTGTACTCAAATCACCTAAAGCACCATAATCCAATAATCTCCAATAAGTTTACAAATACTCCCACGAATTTCCCTCTCATTCGATCTTGTCGATGAGACACCAACGCTCAACGCATTACACGGTCCACATTACACCCACTTAGCCTCACACGAAGGTTAAGTATTCTCCAATACTTTCACATCCTTTTTAATGACGAACATCTCATCTATCAACTTATTCACCAACAACATATTTCACTTGACCTCGTCTCGAACAACTGTGATAATAACCATTTATGCTCAAAAGCCTCTAGTTCCGTAACCGACTTCAGAGTCCCTCCATATAGGAATGCATCTACCGTATTCGAAACACTTCCATAGGATAGAATATATTTTTACTTCCTCATAGGTTCAAATGGAAAATCAATCCGATACTCGGAACACAAGATATGAATTTCCAAAGTTATCCGAAAATGCGAACACCGACGTCATGCAACGACATACTATTACACATCTTACGATAATCATCAGAACAAAATTTCTTGGTACCAGTACCAACTCTTACCATCCTTGAAATCGTACTCATCTCCTTGCATTTCCGACTCTAACTCGATATTCAAAACATTCCAACAGCTTCCACAACCTTTACAATCACTCACAAGGACCCCACGACACGGTCTACAACAATCTATCATTCTATTACCGTTCAAACGTCGACATCTTACACAAGGACTACTCACACCGACAACTTCACAGTCCACCAGCGGCGCTGAAACATCGCAACTTTCTAAATTCCATCTTCTAAAATTATCCTTGCCATTTAACATTCATTTTCTGACACGTTAGGGGTTTTCTCTCTACTCGTACATAAACAACCGTTATATCGCTCCTCATCCTTCGAGAAATAAACATCTACAACGTCTGATCATCATCCCTCAAGACGCTCCAACTTGATCAACAAACAAAATCTTGAATCCATGTCACCTTAGGATTCGGGAAACAACAAAACTTCAACAACTTGCATTATCGCTAACAGCAGCATACTTAACCAACATCTTACAACCGAAACATATCCGAGAAGCAAAGCTTCTCCCCCACTTATCTTTCAACCTACTCATGCATACCATCGATTAGAAAAACAAACAAGTACCGACAGTGTTCCACACACTTGTCGCGTACTAAGGGATAAACAACACTAGACGACTTGGCCGGACAAATCGACCTGCTCTGATACCAATTGTAACACCCCACTTTCCCATTATATATAATACGGTAAAATAATAATATAATATCAGAGTTCACATCACAAGTAGGATGTCACATCTCATAAAAATAACCTGAAGTCTCAAATACTTCATTCACTTTATTACTCATAAAAATTGTTTTACAGCGGAATCATAATTCAATTCAATCTAAGGCACTAAGGCCTTCACCACAATACTCTCCACATCATAAGTGGTCTAATACAAGTTTAATAAATGAGATACGTAACAAAATAACATGGCATAATAACAAATAAAATAAATCCCCAAACTATCTCGTGTTACGTATCAGAGCGACTCTAACTAACAACACGGAAGGCTTCCATAAAGCTATCCTGGACTTCCACTGCTACTCTTGAGTACCTGCCCATTTCCCATGGTAGGGGAAATATCAACAGAAGGGGTGAGATATTAAACAATATAATCAGATGTATGATAAAGAATATATAAGAATCAGATCATACAAAACCACCACTTCACAGCTTTTAAACAATTTTTATCATAACAAAATCATCAACATGATATAACATCTATTTCATCATCACAACCATATCACATAAACACGACAAACATGTCACTTCCATTCACAATTCAATCAAACACATAGTAATAAGAATAATGCAATGTGACTCATTACAATGCACATGCATGTGGTACCAATATCGATCCCTGTTTCATGATCCAGTATGACCCCTATTTCATGATCACACCAACAACTGTGATTATACACAATTCACGGTTCATTCAATCGAACCTGATTCCCAGGGAATCTGGATAATTCGCATACACTCCACCGAGCAACAAATTATCTCCACCACTGGTCACATACACTCCTCCTGAGCAATGACCTATTTTCACCAGACACACCATGAATGCATGACAAAAATATGCATATAATCACATGTACAAAACATGCTCACACCAACACGGTCCTCCTGATCACACGATCCTCCTGATCATCTGTAAGTCATATACTTACCGCAATACCCACTGGTATTACCACACCTGTGCGGGCGAATAAGCATACATGCACACAATTCACAAAATGCACCACCAATTCTAATTTATCAATTATCTAATTAACTCCCAATAATCCACCAATTTACTACTGCTGTCACAGGTAGTACCCACCACACAACACAATTCTAACCGAACTCACTAAGCATCAATTCATAGATTAATAGCTACTAATTAATTTTTTTACCACCTCTTAATTAATTATTGTCATTATTGTCCCGATGTTCAGCTGCTATTGCTACTTCTTGCTACTAATCAATAGGTACAACTCTGTCATTTAAATATTATTGAGACTAATCTGTTATTGCTATTTCATTACTGTACTGCTAATCCCTTTCTAAAATTAGCTCTACTATCTCTTTTGCTAACTCTGTTAAATATATACAACTCTGTAATTCTTTTCCTGCTATTAGAAATCCATCTGCTATTTAATTTTAGAACTGCTACTTCACTGCTACTGGGTCTATATAGATATATACTGCAACTGCAACTGAATTAGACCAATTAAATATATATACACATTACTCTTAATTAAATGTAACTTAATTATATGTATACCAGTCTCTAATTGTTGCTGCTATTATGATAGGTCTGCTATTCCAATTCTAAAACTGCTACTTATTGAGTCTGCTGCAACAAAATCCCTCTGTTATTTTACTCTACTTAATTACTATGTACTGTAATTCAGTTAGCCTAATTAAATTAATTAAACTCTAGTTTATACTTAGCCCAATGATAATTATATAATGGAAGTCTAAAGGAATTATTAACTGAAACTACTTAATATTGTCCATCCTGCACACGCCACGTGACGCTCGTCACCAAGTTCCTGCTCCCCAGTCCTGACGGTCGTCCCACCCCACACACACATGTGTGACGGTCGTCACAAAAGCCATGACGCTCGTCATGCTCGTCACCCACCCATGTAACGGTTGTCACATTGCCTAGGTAGTTTTACACAATGCTTTCACCTGTCTCCAATGTAGCCTTTACAATCCTTCCATCAATTAATCGCTTCAGACCAACCATGACAACAACACAACAATGTAACAACCACACCAATATATACTAATTTTCCAACCACAGTTCATCAATTTAAATCACTTCAATTTCATCGGACAAAATATGACAGCAACAGCAATAGCATATTTTCACAAATCACATCAGAATGATTCCATCACAGTATACAATTCTATCAATTTCAGGACATCCACAATAATTTAATACAAACACACTGCAATGAATTATACAACCCAAAACCCACATATCATTCATCATAAACCCAATTATAGAGTCAGAACCCCACCCTTACCTTGGATTGATGGTTGCTCTAATAATTTTCCGGTTAGTCTCTAAAGTTCTCCGATCGAATTTCCAACCCTTTGCCTCTATGCCTCTTTTCCTCTCCTCTTGCATCCATGGAGATTAGAAATATGAACATGTTGCCATTGAGTTCCTATCTTGACCAAAATTCAGCCTCTATCATCATCAATCCCGTAACTACTATTTGACCCATTTCTAGCATGAACTCCCAAACTTCAAATGCATTTTTCTCCTTCAATACCGAACTTATTGACACGAAATCATATATCAAATTGAAGGGAATTTCGTAAGCTTTCCAGAAATTCAAGAATCGTTTTAATCGGAATTACAAGTAAAAAGTTATCACCTGTTTAGTGGAGGTTGTACCATAAGTGCGAAAATAGAGATATGATCATGAGTTCTTCTTTCTCCTTCTTTGCTTCCAAGCTATTTTCTCTCCTCTAAAACCCTTATTCTTCTCTAAGACTTTTTCCTCTGTAACTTCCACGATCAATTTCTCCAAAACTTCTTCTTGCAACTTTTCACGTACAACATGTTTTACTCCTTCTCTCAACCCTTATTTTTCTCCACTAATCAAAACCTAATTCCCATTTTTTCTCAACCAACTCAATTAATAATAATAATAATAATAATACTATTATTTTATTATTCTTATTGGGCCTACTATCGTCACCCCCAATCTTACTACACACAACCATAAAATAAACCCATATAATAATATTAGTATTATTCTAATACTATTTTCCATCATTTTAATCAACTCATGAATCAACTAACAACAACACAACTTAATCAACATTCTACAACTTCGACAATTAATTCGAAAATAATTCAAAAATATTTAATTAAATAAATAATTAAATATTGGGCGTTACAACGGACCACTCAACCACGGAACAAGTGACTCGTGAACCTTCTTGTAATTTTCATGATTTTCATAGAGACGCAAGTATGCTTCTTTAATGACCGAATCAGCATATAATTCCGTTGTGGAAGAATTTAGAATATGAGTCAATGCATCCATAATTTTCTCTACAATGACACCCGACTTGACCACTTTTCCGACTTTCGACTCCACTTATTTTGCACCCACCGCAGTCTTAACCCGACTTCGTACATTCTTTGTTATGTGAAATCAACAAACTAGTGCATTGGAAAAAGGAAAGACCTTTACAACCGCATTCATCAAGGCGTTGTCGCGGTCCGTAACAATTGCTTTTGGCATTTGAACATGTTTCTTCAAAAGTGACCGACACGTCTCCAACGCCCACATGAAATTATCCTCTTTCTCACACTCCACAAAGGCAAAGCCGACGGCATATGCTGTAACACCCTTCTACCCAAAGAATATTCACGACAATGATACATAAGTAAATCAGAGTAAAATCACCAAAAAGGGTGCCACATGCTTCATAAAAATATCATAATAAACTTCCTGTTCCGTAACTCGGGTTTTCAAACATTTATAATAATAATTTCTTTGATAACATCAATAAATAAAATTCAAACTTCGCAGCGGAATCATAGTCTCAAAATAACTTCATTTATTTCATCAAACATAAAGACCTTTTAGTCATTGTCAAAAGTCGTCGTCAAATAAATTCAACATGTAGAAAACTCATAAAATATGTTTTATAAAACAACACAACTTCAACTCAAGCGTTCCCCCCCCCCCCCCCCCCCCCCGATGTTACATATCAGAGCAAGACACCTCTATTATTAACGGAAATAGAGTAAAATAACTCCAAAGCTAAATCTTCATGCGTCTATAAGCTAATCTTGATCACTTGCAAGTTACCCACCATAGAGGCAACATTTTCAAGCAGACAGGGTGAGTAATCACAATTCATTATACGAGATATAAAGAAAAGATATAAATAAGACAACAGTCATTATTATCGTCACAACATCATTTTTAAATCACAACATCATCGATCATCATTGACAAAATGTCATTTAGTTCACATCGTCACCAAAACATCACTTAAGTCATAATTATGCAATGCCACTTAATATGAATGCAAACACATAGACTCATGCATGTGGTACCAAAACATCATATTTGACGGACACTGGGTCATCACCCTCCAAAGATCCCCACCAATAGGATCAATTCCCATATAGGAACCGGAGCATGTCATAAACACTTCAATCCACACAATGGGATTGAAGCCACCACTGGACCGAAGTCCTAACATCATCACTGAACCGAAGTCCTAACATCGTCAATGGACCGAAGTCCTAAAATATGCTATGAATGCATGATGCAAAACGTCATAATAATCACCATCATGGCTCATCAAAGTTGCATCATCATTCATAAAAATTCATCATAAAACTTCACGTAGCATGTATAACATCAACATGCATATCATCAATTTAACTCATCATAGCATCATAGTATAGCATCACTAACACACATCAAAAATCATCATTAAAACATCATCACAATGTCATCAATAACATTACAACAGTATCATCAATAACATCACAGTAGTATCGTAGCAATAACACGCAAGTTTCATCATTTATAGCAAAACATCATTAGCTCAACATACAATTACACACCTTCCAACATTAATGCATGTCATCTAAATTATTTCCAGCAACATGAAACTATTATTAAATGAAATTACATTATCTCAGCTTCACGCAACTTCAAACGGCGCGCGAATCGGACTCCCGGAACTAAAGTTATGAATTTTCAAATTTTTTCAACAAACACCGACACTGACATCTTACGCTGACACCATAAAACCTCATTACACACTATTTAATTTTAATTTCAGGACTTGGAACCATTTTTACACGAAAGTACACTGTATTATCTTTCCACAGGTTCGAACGGCGCGTCAAACGGACGCCCGAAGCTCAAGTTATGAATTTTTGAAGTTTTACAACAATTCTGTCCCAGGGTAATCGTTTACTGCATATAGGGTAATCGGTTACCCTGCTACAGAAACACTTTTCTGCTGTATTTTTACACGAAAATCACTTTTTTTTTTCATTCAAAACCCCATTTTTCTCACAAGTTGTTTAGAACAAGTTTTAACACAAAAAAAAAATCATTTTTTTCCCTTCAAAACCCCAAATATTTTTCATCGAAAACACTCCTGACTCAGTTTCGAATCTGACACACGCAACCGTACACAACAATGCAACAACCACCATCAACCATTCATTCAAATGCATAATTTCCACAACAATATTATACAATTCACCATTTAATCATACAAATTTCGTCATGTTCATCCCAATTGCATCATATTGATCATAAAACCCAAAATCCCTTAAAACCCCAAATCCACCCATATACATCTAAACTCTATATCAACTACAATGAAAAGTCATACTCGCTATACCTTAGATTGCGATTCAAATCCCTTCTTGAGTTCTCACCGGGAATCTCTCTGAGCCCTAGCCTTCTTCACTCTTCTTCTTTCTTCAGAGCACATTCTCACCAAAATACGATCGATCAAAATAAGAAAAATAAGACTTCTCTCATTTATTCCTTATTTGACCCTTAGACCCCTATTATGTTTTCCCCAATAAATTCTCACTTATCCTCATTAATATTACCACTTTGCCCTTACCATCTCTATTTCATATTATTTTAAATAATAATAATCTAAATAATGCAATCTATATTATGATTATTATTATTATTATAACTCCACATATAATATGACTAAAATTATTTAAATCTAAATAAATCTAATTATATCTACTTCTCACTAATACCCCATAACTTATCGTCATATCCCACGACACACATCAATAAAACCACACAATGCGTCATATAATTCACAATAATTCACCATAATCATAAATAATTAATTAAATAATTAAATATGAATTTTGGGGTGTTACAACTCTCCCCCACTTAAATAATTTTCGTCCCCGAAAATTACCCGATGTAACCAACTCTGGATACGACTTTCGCATCCTTCTCTCCGACTCCCACGTCGAGTTTGACAATAATTCGAATACCACTAATCCAAATTCCACATTGTTCCCTACAACAATCCAACAAGATGCAATGCTACCGAGTTATGAACGCACTGATTCATTTCACTCTTCGTCTCATCACCTTAGGATCTCATTTTCTCTTGAACTGGAACACAACAAGGTCATTACCATCGCCATCAACATCGTCATAAGAACATCAATATAACCATAATACCGACAACTCTGTCACACATCATTAGTACCGCAATGATGTGACTCCTTAATCAACATATAATTCAATACATCTATCGACATAGCATTAACACAAATAGTATATAAACCTTTCCCATATCACTTTCATTCTAGGAAATGTCCAATGGTTTGCTTCATTCCCGTAGGCTTCTGATGCTTAACCCCTAACTCCAATAAGTCATACACACATAATGAACTGCACCACATCACACTTCAGCTGTGCCACTCTGGTCATCTACCTTAAAGTCATTGTCTTCATTTTGACTTCCATTAACTATTAGATCTACAAATCTCACATCTATCTCTTGACTCTCTCTAATATTCACAAGAAAATAATGGTTCACTTTTGACATTCTCAACTTTCCACTCTGGAGCGTTAGCTCGCGTACAACTCACCGTATATGAACTGTCTAATAAGTCCCAACTCTTTCATAGCCACTTTTGCATTAGGTCCACACCAAATAGTGAACAACTATCCTCTCGATAAAACGTCAATTCACTTTATTCACTATCAAGCTAGCAAGACAAGTTTATCCTATCCAATACGATCCCGTCTACTATCAACAAGACATTAAGGGTGGTCAGTTCCTCAATTTGTCAATAGGTAGCCGGCAACCATAAGGGTGACATAAATCATTGTTACCCAACTACAATAGCGTCCTTTACCTTGTGCTCAAAGTTACCTAAGCATAGTGTTCAACAACCTCTCTAAGGCTCACAAATGTTTTCCTAATTTCCTTCTTTTCAACCTCGTCAATGATACACAAACGCCCAAAATTCCATTACATATCTTCCTATACACGCTCGTAGCACAACACAATTGTTAAATATTCTTCCAATACCGGAAATGCTACTACACCAAGTACAATCCAAATCGGTTCGCTCCAAATGAAGCATTTATCCAAGTAGAGAACTTTAACAACACTAATAAATCCTTCGTATTTCCTTTAATTTCATAATATCGATGATCCGTTTAGTTTCACATTTGGATCTCATTCTAATCACAATCTCAACAGTACCATCTCATCATCTGGTTGGTGATAGAAACTTTCCAAAATCTTCCCAACACATGTCGACACCATGTCATCAATGACACACAATCCATTTTACTATTTAACCTTCTCCCTTCCTCAAAGATCTCTCCACTCTAATCATTCTCAATTGGCATACGCCGCACCTCCATGTGCTTCTCCGATACCCTCACCTCCTTCCTATTACCAAACATCTTATACCTGATCTCATCTTACCCATTTCCAGCAAGAATCGCTCAACTTCAAACACGGTTATCTCCTTCAATACAGACCTTCCTGATACAAAATTATATGCTAAAATGAAGGGAATTTCATTTAGATTCCAAAAATTCAAGAATTACTTAAATCCGAGTTACAAGTAAAAAGTTATCACATGTGTAATGGAGGCTGGTCAAGAAATCCCGTATACATGCCTTCACCAAAATCAGCATCAGACCCAAATCCTTAAATGCGTTCTTCTCTCTCGTTAAAAACATGCAGAAGACAAAGTTTATATGTAAAATGTAGGTAATTTCGTAAGCTTCCCAAAAAGTCCAGAATCGCTTCCATCGGAGTTACGAGCGAAAAGTTATTACCTGTTTAGTGAAGGATGTTCCATAAGTGCGAAAATGAAGATTGGAAATGATGAACATGAGTTCTACCTTTCTCTCTTGCTTCTAAGATCCTCCAACTATCCTCACTCTTCACCCAAAACTAAAAATAATCCGACCTTAATTTAATTATACTGAAGATATACTAGCCTACCAGTTGGTCCATCAAATCGTCAATTCTTTGGAGTGGATCCTTAATCTCGATCATCTCTGTAATCCACTGTCAGTAATCTACCCACAATCTCATATAACTGTTATCATATACATGTATCTATCTGAGCTTCATTCCCTAAGAGTTATCCTACTTGCTTAGTAGATATCTCCGAGAACATCTGGAAGGCACACCCTACCGACATATCATTAACTGCCACATTATTCTCTACCCTCTGAGAACAACCATCAATATTACTTGACCGTTCTCCCTCAGAGATGCCCAAATTCGCCCAACAGACCAAAACCTTGAATTAACAACGTTCTTCAGTCAGAAGAATCTGCATCGACTCAACGACATAATTCCAAAGCACTTTATTTAACTCCAAACCGTTCATCCTCCAGAGTAACCTTAAGTTAATCCAACATCTCGCTCTAACGACAAGTCGCAATCATCCCCGGGAAGACATCAGGACTCACACACAGCTAGCACATCATTAGCCATAACATCGCCCTACACTCCTAGAGATGCTAACAACCCAAGTACCTGACCATTCCCTCTCAAGGACACTGCGACCTGACCGCTAGACATAAGTCTTGAATCCGTACTCCCTTCGAATTCGGGAACAACATAGTCTCACCAACAATTATACTCTTGCAATCCATGGCATACTATACTAATTATTCACACCTTGCAACCAAACACCTCTGAGAAGCAGCGACTTCTCCCCCACTTGTTTCAATCTCCCTCCTACAAACAAGTGATTTAGAAAAACAAGCAAGCACCAACAGTGTTTCACACACATGTCGCATACTAAAGAAACAAACAACATTGGACAACCTGGCCGAATGGACCGACCTGCTCTGATACCACTAATGTAACACCCTTCTACCCAAAGAATATTCACGACAATGATACATAAGTAAATCAGATTAAAATCACCAAAAAGGGTGCCACATGCTTCATAAAAATATCATAATAAACTTCCTGTTCCGTAACTTGGGTTTTCAAACATTTATAATAATAATTTCTTCGATAACATCAATAAATAAAATTCAAACTTCGCAGCGGAATCATAGTCTCAAAATAACTTCATTTATTTCATCAAACATAAAGACCTTTTAGTCATTGTCAAAAGTCGTCGTCAAATAAATTCAACATGTAGAAAACTCATAAAATATGTTTTATAAAACAACACAACTTCAACTCAAGCGTTCCCCCCCGATGTTACATATCAGAGCAAGACACCTCTATTATTAACGGAAATAGAGTAAAATAACTCCAAAGCTAAATCTTCATGCGTCTATAAGCTAATCTTGATCACCTGCAAGTTACCCACCATAGAGGCAACATTTTCAAGCAGGCAGGGTGAGTAATCACAATTCATTATACGAGATATAAAGAAAAGATATAAATAAGACAACAGTCATTATTATCGTCACAACATCATTTTTAAATCACAACATCATTGATCATCATTGACAAAATGTCATTTAGTTCACATCGTCACCAAAACATCACTTAAGTCATAATTATGCAATGCCACTTAATATGAATGCAAACACATAGACTCATGCATGTGGTACCAAAACATCATATTTGACGGACACTGGGTCATCACCCTCCAAAGATCCCCACCAATAGGATCAATTCCCATATAGGAACCGGAGCATGTCATAAACACTTCAATCCACATAATGGGATTGAAGCCACCACTGGACCGAAGTCCTAACATCATCACTGAACCGAAGTCCTAACATCGTCAATGAACCGAAGTCCTAAAATATGCTATGAATGCATGATGCAAAACGTCATAATAATCACCATCATGGCTCGTCAAAGTTGCATCATCATTCATAAAAATTCATCATAAAACTTCACGTAGCATGTATAACATCAACATGCATATCATCAATTTAACTCATCATAGCATCATAGTATAGCATCACTAACACACATCAAAAATCATCATTAAAACATCATCACAGTGTCATCAATAACATTACAACAGTATCATCAATAACATCACAGTAGTATCGTAGCAATAACACGCAAGTTTCATCATTTATAGCAAAACATCATTAGCTCAACATACAATTACACACCTTCCAACATTAATGCATGTCATCTAAATTATTTCCAGCAACATGAAACTATTATTAAATGAAAGTACATTATCTCAGCTTCACGCAACTTCAAACGGTGCGCGAATCGGACTCCCGGAACTAAAGTTATGAATTTTCAAATTTTTTCAACAAACACCGACACTGACATCTTACGCTGACACCATAAAACCTCATTACACACTATTTAATTTTAATTTCAGGACTTGGAACCATTTTTACAATAAAGTACACTGTATTATCTTTCCACAGGTTCGAACGGCGCGTCAAACGGACGCCCGAAGCTCAAGTTATGAATTTTTGAAGTTTTACAACAATTCTGTCTCAGGGTAATCGTTTACTGCATATAGGGTAATCGGTTACCCTGCTACAGAAACACTTTTCTGCTGTATTTTTACACGAAAATCACTTTTTTTTTCATTCAAAACCCCATTTTTCTCACAAGTTGTTTAGAACAAGTTTTAACACAAAAAAAAAAATCATTTTTTCCCTTCAAAACCCCAAATATTTTTCATCGAAAACACTCCTGACTCAGTTTCGAATCTGACACACGCAACCGTACACAACAATGCAACAACCACCATCAACCATTCATTCAAATGCATAATTTCCATAACAATATTATACAATTCACCATTTAATCATACAAATTTCGTCATGTTCATCCCAATTGCATCATATTGATCATAAAACCCAAAATCCCTTAAAACCCCAAATCCACCCACATACATCTAAACTCTATATCAACTACAATGAAAAGTCATACTCGCTATACCTTAGATTGCGATTCAAATCCCTTCTTGAGTTCTCACCGGGAATCTCTCTGAGCCCTAGCCTTCTTCACTCTTCTTCTTTCTTCAGAGCACATTCTCACCAAAATACGATCGATCAAAATAAGAAAAATAAGACTTCTCTCATTTATTCCTTATTTGACCCTTAGACCCCTATTATGTTTTCCCCAATAAATTCTCACTTATCCTCATTAATATTACCACTTTGCCCTTGCCATCTCTATTTCATATTATTTTAAATAATAATAATCTAAATAATGCAATCTATATTATGATTATTATTATTATTATAACTCCACATATAATATGACTAAAATTATTTAAATCTAAATAAATCTAATTATATCTACTTCTCACTAATACCCCATAACTTATCGTCATATCCCACGACACACATCCATAAAACCACACAATGCGTCATATAATTCACAATAATTCACCATAATCATAAATAATTAAATATGAATTTTGGGGTGTTACATATGTCTTATCCGTAGACGTAACGCCAACCATCTCAAACAATGGAAGACGATACTTGTTTGTCTTGTAGGTGCTATCGAGAATGAGTACTATCGAGAACGTGTTGAACAACTTGATGTAATTCGGATGAGTCCAAAAAATATCTCGGACCGTAATTCCATCATCGCGATATCTGTACCGAGACATGTAATCGTTGTCCTCCAACACTTTCAACAGTTATTGCATCTCACTCCTATCTCCCCTAATTGCCTTGTTCGTTTGATACCAAATGTTATTCACTTGCTTTATGTTTGCAACATTTTCGGGTTCTTTCCGTTTCAATGTCGCAAGTATATTCTTCGATTGGACAAGGTTCAAGGTCATGTCGGCTATACATGTCTTCTCTTCCGCCTTGAGCCGACATACACTTGGATGGCCTTGAAGCTTTGAGCACATTTCGTGGTTATGTATACCACAACGAACGGTAAATTTCCATTTCTTGGAAACTAACATGTAGCCACCAATCTTAAAAGGGCACTCACATCTTCTAGTACCGGTCTCGTCTTTCTTTAACTTCCGTAGAGGTGCTTGATATTTGCCGCTTCTTTTGCAACCCAAAATTACAAAAGTTTTTCTTCTATCCGACTCATTATCCGATCTCCCGATATTTACACCGAAGCCAAGCTAAATAGTCGTCCTACGAATGTATTCGATCATGCTTTCACGATCATCAAAGTCTTGCTTGTTGTTAAAATCACCGCCGACATCAACCGACTTTACAAGCATGCCTTTATCTTTCGGGGAAATCGGCGCAACTAATTCTTTTGACATGTTATCGGGGTGCACCATATCTATTTATAAACAAGAATAGAACAATTAATATGTATAAATAAAATATATTCAAAAATGCTGAAAATTTAAATTAATTAGCTTCAGCCATTTTTCCGGATGTGCACATCCGGAAATGTTCATGCTCTCGTTCCGGATGTGCAGATCCGGAAGCAGCATAACTTATTTTTTCAAAAATGTAGATTGATAATGTGAGCAATGTAGTGGATGAAGTTAAATGTTTACCTAAAATTCAGTCTTTCCTTGCTCCCTTTGATTTGTTGCACCAAAAACTTGAACTTTTTGAGTGAGAAATGAGATTGATGAAGTAGGTTTTTTGAGTTGGTGAGAGTGAGTGTAGTAGGAGAAATGTTGAGAATGGGAAGGGGGAGTGATCATGCAGCTTCAAATATATCAGCCATGCTTCCGGATATACAGATCCGGAGGCCTACCGGATATGCACATCCGGAACAACTTTTTTTATAAGGATACAGTGCTCCGGATGTGTACATCCGGAATCAGGGGGAAAAACAATAATTTCACGTGGTGCCTAAGAAACTTGGGTGGTGCATTAAGAAATGCTCGAAAATTTTGATTTTTAAAAAATGGTACAAACCGTGAATGGCCAATTGATAGGAGACAAGTTGAGAAAGTCTTGGTGGAAGAAAAATCCAGAGAGTATCGTAGACAATATTTATTAGGAGTAAAGTTAGTAAAAATTAGTTAATGCTATATTGAAAACATAAAAAGCCTCTTATTTTGGGATCAATTTTTTTGGTTAGAAAGACTCTTATTTTAGAATAAAGTGAGTAGAATAAAAAAAACATGTGTGAAGACGCGGGTGAATCAATGATTAAAAGATGTGATAAATTAATATTAAATATTAATTAACACCATTACTATTATTGTTTATTTAAAATTTTCATTTGATAAATAAATAAAAAATAAATTTATTTTGATTATTTGAATTTCTTAAGGACTGCATATTTTTAATTTTTATTAAATTTAAAATTAAACAAATTTATTAGTACTATTTCAAATTTTAGATAATTTATTTTCGTGCTCTTCATATTTACGTAAAAAGATCTATAAATTTATTTATTTTAATGAGAAAAGTTTATTAGAAATGGATTCAATTTTTTTTCAAACTACAAATTTCTTATGTAATATCTCTTATCTTACTTTCAAGAGAAATAAAAGATTATTTTCTAATATATTTTTTTAATTTTGAATTTAAATATGTTTTATCCTAAAATAAAAGAATATTTAAGACTAACATTTTAATCAAATCTTTTTTCGAATATCATGTACTACAATAATTGTTACATTTTTGTTCATGCAACTAAAGAAAATAAATATATATATTTAAGGCTTAATACCTCTTTTAGTCCCTTAACTTTAGTCATTGTTTTTCTTTGGTCCCTTAAGAAAAAAACGTTACATTATGGTACACTAACTTATACTCCGTTACAAGTATCAGTCCTTTCCGTTAGTTTTGCTCGGGAAAACGTTAGAAATTGCCTTGCTGGACTTTCTATTGCTTAGTTGGATATTCTGTAATTATTTTAATGGATGAGGTGGATATTGTATTAGACTTAACAGTCATATTAAGGAGATGAAAAGTTTTAGGGCAAGCTTAGATTGTTAGTGAAAGCTCAGGTTCAAAAATCAACAAAACTTATTTGAAGAAGGAGTACACTGAAGACGAAGATACAAAGGCAGAAGAACGAAGAACACTGAAGACGTAGTAAAATGAAGACGACATTTACGAAGGATGAAGAACAACCCTCCATTGAAGTAGAACGAAGAAGAAGAACTTCTTTATTTCATTCGTCTACAGTGAAAACCCTAAGGTACGAACTTGAACGAATACGATTCGAAAATGTTAACTTTCTTATATACCTAACTTACTTAGTACTTCTGATACTATATGTAGGTTTATTAGGTCATGGAGAGTAGGTTTAAGTGTGTTGTTCATCATTCTGGTGAATTTTCTAGGGAGTTTGCAAATTTTACCAAGTCAGGTTATGTAGGGTTACAGGAGATATGGGATGTTGATCCTGATTACTGGAGTTACTTTGAAATATTTGACAAGTTAAGAGAGTTAGGTTACCTTACCATTGATAGGCTTTAGTATTTTGATGACATGATTGCTAATGACATATTTCAGTTAGAAAATGATAAGGGGACTGATATGATGAGAACAATTGCACTGTTGACTGGGGAATGTCACCTGTATGTTACACATCCTGTGTCTGAACCTGATGTTATCGAGGAACCCATACTGTCACTACCAGATATTAGCACGTTGGGTGAAGATATGTGTGGTGAAGGTGTGGTTGGTGAAGATGTGGCTGTTGAAGATGTAGCTGGTGAAGTATATGAAGGGGGAAATAATGTAGGTGGGACCAAAGTGGCTGAAGATTTGGTTGGTGAAGTACATGAAGGGGGAGTAATGAAGCTGAAACCACATTGGATGGAGATGTGGTGGAAGAGGGGACAAGAGCTGATGAAGAGAGTGTTGGGATTGAAGAGAATGTTGGAAATGAGGACAATGTGGGTCAAGTGGGGACCAACTTTGAAACTGAGGAGAATGTGGGGCAAGAGGAGAGAAATTGTAACAATATGGATGATGTGGGGACCACTTGTGAAATGGAGGAGCATGTGGAGGTAGGGATGAATGTTGGAGTAGAAGAAATCAATGAAGGACTGAACTGTAACCAAGAAAAAGATGAGGTAGTTAACTGTAACCAAGAAGATGGAAGTGATGACAGTGCTTTGAATGTGGATTTTGAAGATTCAGAGAATGA
The DNA here is from genome assembly GCA_022829125.1 of Lathyrus tuberosus. Classification (NCBI taxonomy): domain Eukaryota; kingdom Viridiplantae; phylum Streptophyta; class Magnoliopsida; order Fabales; family Fabaceae; genus Lathyrus; species Lathyrus tuberosus. The sequence continues at coordinate 198,943 of JALAZF010000898.1, forward strand.
TATAGGTATTGATGGAGAGATGGAAATTGATGAAGTGAATGCAACAAGTATGGAGAATGTAAAAGGTAAGGGGAAGGGTAAAGACAAAGGGAAAGGGAAATGGAAGGGGAAAGGGAAAGGGAAAGGGAAGGGGAAAGGAAAGGAAAAGGTTATTGTTAGGGATGTAGGTGCTGATAATGATGGTGAGGTAAATGTAGACAATTTGAAAGGTTTAAGTGACATTGAGGAGTATGACTGTGATAAAATACCTACTGAGTATGACATTGAGAATGATGAGGTTGTAAAGGATGCCTTTGTAACCTTTAAGCTTCCAAAAAGAATGGAAGACTACAAATGGGAGCTTGGTACATATTTTGCCACAAAGGGGGTGTTTCAAGAGGCAATAAGAACATATGCAATTCATTCAGGAAGGAACTTGAAATTTACCAAAAATGATAAGGCAAGAATGGGAGTTAAGTGTAAGGCAGGTTGTCCATGGGAGGCTTATTGTGCTAATATAAAGGGTGAGGAGACTTGGAAATTGAGGACAATTGTGGACAAGCATACATGTAGTAGGGATTATAAGATTAGGTTCCTCAATTCAAAATGGTTGGGTAAGAAGATTCAATCAAGTGTTAGAGAGAATCCAGCTTTGAGGTTGACTGATATTATGGAGAAAACACATGAAACGTGGAATGTTGGGATTAACAAGACATTGGCATATAGAGCTAAAAACACTAGTTGTTGATATTGTTGATGGCTCTTTTAGAGAGCAATATAGAAGAATTCATGATTATGGCCATGAACTCTTGAGGGCAAACCCAGGATCAACTATGAAGATTACAAGTCAGCCACCAGTTCAAGGGGAAAGCAGTGAAAACCCTACTCAATTGAATCCTCACTTTCAAAGGATGTATGTATGTCTTAAAGCTTGCAAGGACAGTTTTTTCAAATGCAGGCCTATTATAGGGTTAGATGGTTGTTTCTTAAAGAGATACTATGGAGGATAAATACTTGCTGCTATTGGTAGGGACCCAAATGACCAAATGCTTCCAATTGCATATGTTGTTGTTAAGGGTGAAACTAAAGACTCATGGAGCTGGTTTTTGGAGTTATTGATACCTGATTTGGGAGGAGTCAGGTTGTGCAGAACCTATACCTTCATTAGTGATCAACAAAAGGTTTTAAACTCTCACCTTGAAATTTATAAGCTAATTGTTTGTATGTAACCCAATTGTTTTATTTTCACCATCATGCTTACTTATTTATGGATGCAGGGTTTACTGCCAGCTCTAGATGAATTACTTGGCAATGTTGACCAGATATTCTGTGTTAGGTATTAAGTTTCCTTACATGTTGAGTATGACATAGATAATTATTCTTACATGTTTGCTTACACTATCTTTATATTGCAGACATTTGTATAGTAACTTTAGGAAAAAGTTCCATGGCTTGAAATTAAAAGAGTTGATGTGGAGGGCTGCATGTGCTAGTTATGTTAATGCTTGGGAGAAAATTATGCTTGAAATCAAAGAAGTTAATGAAGAGGCCTTCAAACACCTTATCAAAATTCCACCAAGATTCTGGAGTAAATCAAGGTTTCAACCAAGCTCAGGTTGTGATACTTTGGTTAACAATATGTCAGAGGCCTTCAATTTTGTATTTGTAGCTGCTAGATCCAAGCCCATTATCACAATGCTGGAGGAAATTAGAGTATACCTAATGCAGAAGTGGGAATCCAATAGACAAAATATTACCAAATATAATGGTATCATACTATCTAACATCAAGAAGAGGATTGAAAGGGAATCACAGAAAACCAATCATTGGATTGTGAGGTAACATGTTTGAGTTGTTGAACATTACTTTCAAATATCTAACATGTTTGCATAGACTAACATTAGAATAGTTACTTGTTTACAGGAGTGCAGGTGAATATGATTATGAGGTGAGGCATACTTTACTCAATGGAGAAAAATATGCTATCAACCTTTACAAGAAAGAGTGCTCATGTAGACTATGGATGCTGACTGGACTTCCTTGCTGTCATGTAATGTCTTGCATGAAAGATCAACATTTGGAGATTGATGACTTTGTACCTATCTGCTACAAGAAGGAACAATATGCTGCTTGCTATGCACTTGTGATATATCCACTTAATGGGGAAGCCTTGTGGACAAAGACAAGTGTTGTTGATCTTCAGCCACCACCAATAAAGAGGCAACCTGGAAGGCCAAAGAAAAAAAGGAATAGGAAAGCTGGAGAGATAGTGAGGGATGCGACATATATGAAGAGGGTAAGACATGGTATAAGGTGTAGTCGTTGCCACAAGGATGGTCACAACAAGGCCACTTGTAAACTACCACAACCACAAGAACCAAGTCAGGTACCATCACATGCTGATTCAAGTCAACCATCACAAGTTGCAACAACTCAACCACTTCAGGATTCAGCAAATCAACAACCATCACAAGTTGTTGCAACAAGTCAGCCACCAACTATTACAAGTCAGCCACCAACTGCAACAAGTCAGCCACCACCACCCAAAACTAAGAAAAAACTTCATAAGGGTGGCAAGCCCGTTTCCAGCCAACCATGATCTTTATTAATCTGTCTACTAAGATTTTGTAATGCCATTTAATGGCTTGTCTCTTTTGTTTTTGGTTAATGCACATTTTGGAATAGAACCTATAATGTAATGCCTTCTAATTGGCTTTTGTTTTGGAACCAGTTATGTAATGCCTTATCATTGGCTTTTGTTTTGGAACCTGTTGTGTAATGCCTTATAATGGCCTTATTTTAATGAACCTGTTATGTATCAACTTTGATGGTGTTAATGAATGTTGGAATGGTTTATGATGCCAAGTTATGTTACATTTTGTTTCCAATATTTCTTGTTCATTAATCGCATTTTTTACAGGTTGGATATTGAGACATCATTCAATTAAAATGTGAAAACAAAACACATACATCATTCATTGAAACAACATAACAATGCATCATTCATTGAAACAACATAACATTACATTATTCATTAAACAAACTCATTAATTTGTTACAAATACAAGGTTCAACCATAGAACTACCAACATAACAACATATCTTTGAACTACCGTAACACTAACTAAGATACATTGTTACAAACACAAGGTTCAACCCTAAGCTAACAATCCCAACAACAATGGACACTTTGAGCCATCCTCTAGTGTAGATAACTTCATTCCTCAAATTATTAATTTTCTTCTTCTGTCTTTCAATCTTCAAATCTCTTTCATCAGCAAACTCTTCACCCAACCACTTGAAGAAATTACAACCCTTTTCAATGTGGTTTCTGTAATTTCTACAACCCCAGAATTTTCTCCCCTTGTTGACACTGTTCACATCATTCACTATTCTAAGAACACTTTCATCTTGACAAAAGCACTCTATTCTCTTGTTTCTACGAATCAAAGAACCAGCTGTACCATAACTATGGTTGTTTGAAGTTGAGGCATTGCTTGCACTCTTTGACATTGAACCCTAATTCCTAAATTGGAAAAGATAATGGAAGAAAATAGAATGGAGATGGAAGAAAGGGATTTATCTCTGATTTGAAGATGAAGATGTCAGGCGACTGAAGAAGAAGATGAAGAAATGGAACCCTATGAACGTTACATATACATATGCTGATGTGGAATTCTAAATTCACCTACATGGCATTCCAGCTCACACAAACTAACTTTTTTTGACACAAACTAACATAAACACTACTACGAAAACCCCATTTAACGACGCCAGCTTTACCACGGTTTCGTATCCCACCGTTGTAACAGGATTAAAAATTTATAACGCCATATTTAACGACGGTTGTATTACATAACCGTTGTAATATAAGCTGTGTAACAAGCTTCGATTCCCAGTTCTATATTTTTTTCCATATGTTTACATTTTAACACGCTTGTATTAGAAGACCGTTGTACTACATGTATCACGCTTCGATTCACAGCAATGTATTCTTTAGTATTTTTAAGTGCAATAGAGTATATATATAACTTTAAAAATAAAACTGTAAGAGATGAACATATATAGACATAATTTTATTTTAATATTCCATTGAGAGTACATTGATAAACATATTACATATCAAGATCATTGTCAGAGCCCATAGCATAAAATGCATCTTCATAATCTAGATATCTCTCCTCACTCCCCTCATCGGAATCATAATATACAGGCCTCCTTTTCTTCTTTATCTTCTTCTTCTTCGGCTTCTTCTTCTTCTTCTTATCCTTCCTTACCATTACGGCATCCCTGAAGTTAGCAGTTGCTGGTTGGACGACCTCCTGGATTGGCGCCTGACGTTCCTCATTGAGGTTTCTAGGATTCTCATTTGTTGAACTCATTGTTACGAAGAATATATTATTTAGATATGTAAAATTGTCTATTTATAGATGAGGTTGAAGATGAAAAGACTGATAGTTTAATGCTTGTAATGATGATAACTTGTAAACCGTTCATATTCTGGAACTATATTTTCTTGTAAACCGTTCATATGTTGGGAAGTGCAACGGTTAATAATATCACGACGGTTATAAGTAATGACCGTAGCGATATCACTTATAATCCAGGTGTAATTTTAGGAAAATGTTGTTGCCTGGTGTCGAACCTTGTACCACGTATAAGGGGTATCGCTACGGTTATTATAACTAACATTTGTGATATTATTAAATTAATATATAATCTATCATAACGGTTATTTTAGAAAACCTTTGTGAAAAATTTACCTATATAAGGGAATTAACTTTCCCTTTTTGACAGTCGCGCCGTTTCCTTCACAGCGAAACCCTAACACCCAAACTTCATCTTTTTTTTTAGAATCTGCGAGAAGAAATACAAGAAGTATGAAGCTTTTGATTTAAGCTTCTTCCTCCTTGTAGTTCTTCCTGCAGAATCTAAAACTAGATGAACATGGTGATGATGCTGGCGGTAGCAAGCATAATGTACATATTGTTTATACAAAATAAGGTAGTCTTCTACTTCAATCTTTTTGTTAAATAGTTCCCATTATCTCGTTTGCTTCATGTTGTTTTTGTTGATTGTTCTCATTTTGTGCAGATTCGACTTCAATGTTTCACAAGCAAGGTGAACTTCATTGTAATGGTACAGTCCCACTTCTTAGGGTTTTGTTTCAACTTTTGGTTGTTTTGTTTTGAATACTAACTAATTTTCTTCATTGCTTCCCACTTCTTAGGGTTTGTTTCACACGGTGATGATGATGGTGGTACATATATATATGAATTCATTCTGATAAGGTACATATATATGAATTCATTCTTATATTGTATATGAAATTTAGTTTATTATATACTATGTACATTGTTTGTTTTACTATCCTTTTATTGAAAATGCAATCAGTTAAATTGATATAGAACATTAGTTTATTATATATATACTATGTATATTGTATATAGTTAAATTTAATACTAACTAATTTTCATCATTACTTCCCACTTCTTAGGATTTGTTTCACATTGTGATGATGATGGTGGTACCTATATATGAATTCATTCTGATAAGGTGTTGGAATCAACCCAAAAACTATGGGAATTCCTACTATCACGCAACAATTATACAGAAAAGTATAAAGAAAATAGGGAAGAAGAAGATGAATAGTGTTCTTGCTGCCCACAAACTGTGGGACTTTCTCTCTTCTTATTACTCACTCTGCAACTGCAGAATTCTGTGAGAAATTACAAAGTGTTGTAATTGATACAAAATAATGAGGGAAACTCCCTATTTATAGAATTAGGTTTGCTTGCATCTCAAGACAAAGCCCAAACTATAAAAGCCCAAAATATCAAATCTAATCTAAATCATATCAAATCAAATCTAATCTAATAAAAGCAAAATCTGAATCCCATCTAAATGAATCTGTCGAAACACTTTCGACAGTTCAGCACAATACTTCGACACATGAGTGTTTCGACTTCGACTTCGACTGCTTCCTTCTGCTTCGACTAAACAACAACCTGTTGTCTTCGACTTCGACACTATGAATTATAATTTAACACAATTCGACACATGCTAGTTTTCGACACTATGAATTATAATTTAACACACCACCTAATTCATTGTGTCTAAACTATCTACATTCATCATAATCCTTAGCTTTCTGAAGGCTTCGACCTGCACTCCCTTCGTCATGATATCTGCAATCTGATTCTCAGTTCTGCAGTGTTCCAACTTCATCTTCCCTTCTGCTACCTGCTCTCGAAGATAATGGAACCTCATTTCGATGTGCTTGCTTCGACCTTGTGTTATTGGATTCTTCGCCAAATTGATAGCTGACATGCTGTCGATCTTCATGGTAATTGCTCCATGACTCATTGATATAATTTCTTCGACCAGATTCACCATCCATGTTGCTTGACATGCACAAAGAGAAGCAGCAATGTATTCTGCTTCGCATGATGACAATGCCACTACTGGCTCCTTTCTCGAACTCCAAGCAACTGGTGCACCACCTAACATAAACACATATCCAGCTGTGGATTTTCTATCCTCTGCATCACTACACCAGCTAGAGTCTGTGTATCCCACTAACTTGCATTCTTTCCCTTCATCAGCTGCTGGAAACAAAATGCCATAGTCGAGAGTTCCTTTCAGATACCTTAGTATCCTCTTCACCGCTGCTAGGTGTGATACCTTTGGCTTCTGCATAAATCTACTTACCATACCAACACTGTATGCTAAGTCAGGCCTTGTGTGACAAAGGTATCGAAGTGACCCAATAAGTCTTCTGTATTGGGTTGGGTCGACATGATCTTCATCTGAATTTTTCGACAGTTGCTGTCTGGGCTCAGCTGGAGTCGAAGTTGGGTTGCAATCTTGCATCTCAAATCTCTTCAATATTTCGCCTGCATATCTTCTTTGATGCATCATCAAACCTCTACTACTCTTGTAGAATTCGATGCCAAGGAAATATGAGAGATTTCCCAAGTCTGACATTTCAAACTCTTCACTCAGGTTACGTTTGAAATCTTCGATCTCCTTCTTGCAACTTCCTGTTATCAACAGATCATCGACATAGAGACATAGTATAAGCAATTCGCCATTGCTTCTTCTTACATATACTCCATGCTCAGTTGTGCACTTCACAAATTCCTTCTCCCTTAAGAAGCTGTCGATTTTCTTATTCCAAGCTCTTGGAGCTTGCTTAAGTCCATACAGGGCTTTATGCAGCCTGTACACCTTTCTCTCTTTGCCTTGTTTCACAAACCTAACTGGTTGTGCAACATAAACTTCTTCGTCTAAGGGGCCATTCAGGAATGCACACTTCACGTCTATCTGACATGTGTGCCAATTATTCATATTTGCTAGACCAACAACCAACCTGATTGTTTTGATCCTAGCAACTGGTGCAAAGACTTCGTCATAATCAATTCCTTCCTTCTGAAGAAATCCTTTCGCTACGAGTCTTGCTTTGTGTCGAACTACTTCACCTTTTGGATTCAACTTTACTTTGTAAACCCACTTCACATCAATTGCCTTCTTGCCTTCAGGCAATTCGACAAGTGACCAGGTGTTGTTGACTTTGATGGATTTTATTTCTTCATTCATTGCTTTCACCCACTTCGAATCTTTCAATGCCTCAGCTGCATTGACAGGTTCGACATCTGCATAGAAAGCATAGTGTACCAGTTCACCTTCTTCATCAACAACATCATCTGATGTAATCACACATTCCTGCAACCTTGCTGGCATTTGTCTTGTTCGACGAGGTCTACTTGGTCCTGCTTGGTCTTCGACACTTTCTTGTCGAACTTCTCTCTCAGCTTCTCTAGCTGGTTCTTCACAACTGATTCTTACTGAATCTTTGTTGACATTTTCTGTCCAGTCCCACTCCTTAAGCTCATCAATGATCACGTCTCCGCTGATCACAATCTGCTTGTTCACTGGGTCGAACAGTTTGTATCCACCTGTCAAATGATATCCTATCAAGATCATCTGATTCGACTTGCTATCAAGCTTCCTTCTCAACTGATCTGGCACATGTCTATATGCTATAGATCCAAACACCTTTAAGTGACTAAGGCTAGGCTTGTCACCAGACCAACATTCTTCTGGCGTGATTCCTTCAAGCTTCTTTGTCGGACACCTGTTCAAAAGATATGTTGCTGTCGAAACTGCTTCTCCCCATAATTCTTTGGGTAGATGCTTTCCATTCAACATACTTCTTACCATGTTCATGATGGTTCTGTTCTTGCGTTCTCCAATCCCATTCTGCTGTGGAGTGTAGGGTGGCACCACCTCATGCATAATCCCTTCTTTTCTACATAATGCATCTAACTCTTTCGACACATATTCTCCACCACCATCAGTTCTCAGAGTTTTCAACCTTCGACCACTCTGTCTTTCGACCATGGATTTGAATCTGACAAATACCTCAAACACATCACTTTTCTTCTTGATGAGATAAGTCCATAATTTTCGACTGAAGTCATCTATAAACGTGACAAAGTATCTGTTGCCACCAATCGAATCCACCTGGATTGGACCACATACATCAGAGTATATGACTTCAAGAATTGCCTTCGACTTCCTTCCTGCATCCTTGCTGAAGCTATTCTTGTGTTGTTTCGACTGAACACACTCTTCACAAACTTCACTAGGAATGTCGATTTCTGGTAATCCTGACACCATATTTCTTCTCTTCAGCTCCCTGATGTCATTGAAGTTGAGATGGCCTAGTCGAAAGTGCCATAACCACTCATCTCTACTGGATGTTGTTGCTAGACACTTGTGCTCCATCACATTGAGTTCAATCTTGAAGGTCCTATTCTGAGACATTGGAGCCTTCAAGATCAACCTACCACCTGCGTCGAGAACTCTCATCATCTTGTCTTCGACAACTACCTTGTAGTTCTTTTCGACAAACTGCCCTATACTGAGCAAATTACTCTTCATGCCTGGAATGTACAACACATTGAAAATTGTTGACCTTTTGCCATCTTTCCTCATAATCAGAACATCACCAACACCTTCAGCTGCTAGAGTGTTGTCATTTGCAAACTTCACCGTGTTCTTCGACGAGGGCTTCATGTTGACAAACCAATCTTTCCTTCCAGTCATGTGTGATGAGCATCCTGAGTCCAAGTACCACTGATCTTGGAATCTCTCTTCATCTTTCGTTGTGACCATCAACAACGTCTCTTCTTCTTCATGCTTCGCCATATTTGCATCAGTTTCTTGATTTTTCTTCTTTTCTGGACATTTTGTCGAATAGTGACCATACTGGTGACAATTATAACACTGAATGTAGCTTTTGTCAGGCTTTCGACCACCACCTCTTCCTCTACCTGCAGCACCACCTCTTTGGTTGCCTTGGTTCTGGGTCCTTCTATGGTTCGACCAATTCGCCTCTTGCTGATTTCCTCTGCTTGTCGAATTGTTGTAGTTTCCTCTACCCTTGTCGACCATCTTTTCTTTACCCTTCTTATCTTTCGCTGATTGAGCTTGCAAGGCCACATCATTCTTCGACTTGCCTGCAGCTCTTTCAGCCATTCTTTGTTCATGAGATTCAAGCGTCCCTTGAAGCTCTTCTTTCGTCACCTTCGACAAATCTTTTGATTCTTCTATGGCTACTACCACGTGATCAAATTTTGGAGCCAACGATCTCAAAATCTTTGAGACAACTGCTTTCGTCTTCAACACTTCTCCACACACTTTGATTTGATTCACAAGTTTCGTAACTCTTGTGAAGAAATCTGTTATGCTCTCATTGTCTTCCATCTGAAGCAATTCATACGCCCTTTTGTGAGTTTGTAACCTCACCTCTTTCACCTTCTCTGCGCCTCCAAACGATTTTTCCAGAATCTCCCATGCATCCTTCGCTGTTTCTGCATCACTAACTTTCTCAAAGTTATCTGCATCAACACATTGATGGATTATAAAGAGAGCGTTATAATCTTTCTTATTCAATTCTTTGAATGCAGCCTTTTCTTGATCCATCGCACCTTCTTCAAGAGTTGTTATTCCTTCCTTCACAAGATCCCACAAATCTTGATAACAGAAAACAACCTTGATTTGCTTGCACCAATTCTCATAATTATCTTTCTTGAGAATTGGAAGGTTTGCTGGAAAATGGCCGTTTGGATGATTCGTAGCCATCGCGTTCTTGCGATTTCTTGCCCTTGAATCTCTTAAACCGGAGCTCTAGATACCAGATGTTGGAATCAACCCAAAAACTATGGGAATTCCTACTATCACGCAGCAATTATACAGAAAAGTAGAAAGAAAATAGGGAAGAAGAAGATGAATAGTGTTCTTGCTGCCCACAAACTGTGAGACTTTCTCTCTTCTTATTACTCACTCTGCAACTGCAGAATTCTGTGAGAGATTACAAAGTGTTGTAATTGATACAAAATAATGAGGGAAACTCCCTATTTATAGAATTAGGTTTGCTTGCATCTCAAGACAAAGCCCAAACTATAAAAGCCCAAAATATCAAATCTAATCTAAATCATATCAAATCAAATCTAATCTAATAAAAGCAAAATCTGAATCCCATCTAAATGAATCTGTCGAAACACTTTCGACAGTTCAGCACAACACTTCGACACATGAGTGTTTCGACTTCGACTTCGACTGCTTCCTTCTGCTTCGACTAAACAACAACCTGTTGTCTTCGACTTCGACACTATGAATTATAATTTAACACAATTCGACACATGCTAGTTTTCGACACTATGAATTATAATTTAACATAAGGTACATATATATGAATTCATTCTGATATTGTATATGAAATTTAGTTTATTATATACTATGTATATCGTTTGTTTCACTATCCTTTTATTGAAAATGCAATCAGTTAAATTGCTATAGAACATTATAATCTGAAAATTAGGATGTATTTGAAAACCAACCTTTATCATGTCAATGTTTTCCGAATTGCATCCATTTTATTCCGCACATTTTATGTTCCTTAACATAAAATTTATGGTTCGATGGTCGGTTTCCTTCAATCCATCGATATCTTTTATTATAATTTACCTCATCATCGTCACTAATCGCCGTGGTTGTTAAGATCATGATCATTGTTATGATGATAAAATCGTGGCGATTTTTGGCGATGATGAGGTAAACTATAACAAAAGATATCGATGGATTGAAGGAAACCGACCATCGAACCATAAATTTTATGTTAAGGAACATAAAATGTGCGGAATGAAATGGATGCAATTCGGAAAACAGTGGTGTGTTTAAGTTGGTTTTCAAGAACAGTTTAATTTTCAGATTATATAGTTCTTTACCAATTTTAATGGTTGTATTTCTTTAATAAGGTGGATGGTAAAACAAGCAATATACATTTGTATTTAATAAACTAAGGATACATTTCACAACGGTTGAGACAAATAACCGTTGGGATAGTTAACATATCTGACAACGGTTCATACTGATAACCGTTGTGATAGTTAATATATATTACAACGGTTGAAATACCTAACCGTTGCAATATATCGCGCGCTTCCAGAATACAACAACGGTTTCCAGACCGTTGTAGAAACGACGAACTTACAACAACAATCTACATAACAACGTCTTCACCCGCGTCATTATATGTCATTCCCAACCGTTGCTAAATGGGTTTTTGTAGTAGTGAAATAACCAAAATATTTAACGGAACTTAAATTAAAGGATCATTATGTAACGTTTTTTACTTCAGGGACCAAAACGAAACTTCGCTCAAAGTTAAGGGACCCAGAGACTAATTATGCCTATATTTAAAATAATATATAAATTCAAACACGAAAAAAATATGTTTTTTTTAATTATTTAAGCTATAAAGAAATAAATAAATGAGACAAATATTTATGTTACATTTTTGTTTTATATATATATATATATATATATATATATATATATATATATATATATATATCGAAAAAAATGCACTACTTATTCAAATACGAGAAAATATTATTTTTTATAAATTAATTTAAATATCTAAATCCTAGAAAAATATATATTTTTTATAAGTTAGTTTAAAATATTTTTAAATTAGTCTTGGAGCTTAATTTTCTTTTAAATTGAAACATGTTTACTATAGATCTAAATTTTTTATAAATAATTTTAAAACCAAAAATAATATCTATATTTAAGAAATAATATATATTGATTGAAATATTAAAAATTATGTTTATGATTCAAATATAAATAAGAAACTATATATATTTTTTAAAAACAATAAACTTCTTTAATTAAATAATTTTACCTTTTTTATTTTTTATTTATTATATTTTAGAAACAAATTTGTATGCATAGGCACCGTTATTTTAGTAGTAAAGAAAAAAAAAACATATATATAAATGTTGTTGGTTGATAAGTATGCAGGAAACATCACACCGAAGTGGGTTCAAATTTGTTATATTCCATTATTTTAAAATTCTTCACTAGAGTATTTAAAAAAAATAATAATGGCAGGTATCACCATGTCTGAACGAATGCATGATGAGATCAAGAAGAGTGATGTAAGTTGACAGTTACTTACTATATATAGAACCATAATAATTTTCTCTCCCCGACTATTAATTACGCGGCATTCCGATTTCTCAGCTTCTTTTTCCATCGATTCTATTTCTAAACCATTTTTTTCCATCCTCCACGTTTCAATCCAAATAATCAAGGTACGTATAATCTTCACAGCTTTCACATTTTCCGCATTAGGTTTTCGTTCTTCAATGCCGAATCGATTGCAGATTTTATCGCACGGAACAAGAAAGGGAATGATCACGTTTGATTGTGGATGTTAATCGGTGGTGGCGAAGAGAATGGATTCCGCGAGGAGTTGGTTATCCAAGTTTCAACCGCGAGATAGACTGAGAGCTTCGACGAGGAAGAAGGACGACGTTATGGGCGGAGCCGAGGATTCCGATGCCTCCGTTGATGATGAGAATCTTTCAAATGTTACTAAGCAGAAGGTAGCGGCTGCGAAACAGTATATTGAGAACCATTACAAGGAACAGATGAAGAGTCTTCAAGAGAGGAGGGAGCGGTATATTATTTAGTGATTATTGTTTTTGTACTTTAATCATAAATTTAGTATCTATAACTAATGAAATTTTAGAAATATCACTTAATTCGAAGATTCTCAAACTCAATCACATTAGCGTCGTTAAGACAATTTCAATAATTAAATTGAGTGTATGTTATGTGCTTGAATTTTGCTCTACACTATGTTGGTTGTGTTGACAAATATGTTGCAGAGTATGTAGCACCGACACCTCTAAAAAAAACGTGTCTGTGTCTGTGTCGGTATCGGACATCTACCTCGACAATTGTGATTACGTTTAATTTATTCATTTTTTCAAATTATTACTAATGTCACCGTGTCTGTGTCGGGATCGTATTTGGGGTGTCCGTGCTTCATATGTTGCAGAGTTTTCTAATTCCTCGCTTATAACAGGCGAACCATCTTGGAAAAGAAGTTGGCTGATGCTGATGTGTCTGAGGAAGATCAAAATAACCTACTTAAATTTCTAGAGAAGAAGGAAACTGAATATATGCGTCTTCAGAGGCATAAAATGGGTGTTGAGGATTTTGAGATGTTGACTATGATTGGAAAAGGCGCATTTGGGGAGGTACTTATGTGCTTATATATGACACATGTCATATGACGCAATAGATTACTCATAACTCTTTGTATGCCATGTCCACTAAATGTTATACTTCTTCCGGAAATTGGAAATTGTTGCAGGTCAGAGTGTGCAGGGAAAAGACTACAGATCATGTATTTGCAATGAAAAAGCTAAAGAAATCAGAAATGCTTCGAAGAGGCCAGGTTTGTACTCATTTCATTTGTCTTGCCACATTATACTCTATTGACGAGAAGCAGTTATGCTGAGTTTATTGAAGTCATTACCCTTATTTCTATGTTTGCTAATTATTCAGGTTGAACATGTCAGAGCGGAGAGGAATCTCCTTGCAGAGGTTGACAGCAATTGCATAGTCAAACTTTATTGTTCTTTCCAGGATGATGATTATCTATATCTTATTATGGAGTATCTACCGGGAGGGGATATGATGACCCTACTTATGAGAAAGGATACATTAACCGAAGACGAAGCCCGATTTTATGTAGGAGAAACAGTTCTGGCTATTGAATCTATACATAAACACAATTATATACATAGGTATCTACAGAATCGGTTATTTATTCAATAATATTGGTATTTCATACTCTATGTCAAATTCAACTATTTCATGCAGGATTGCAAGAAATAAGTATTGTTACGGTTGCATTCCACATAGTCTTCAAAATGATCATATATTGAAAACTATTTGATGCTTGAGTCTGATTTATTTATCTTCATAGCAGTTTAGATATCTGTTTAAAAATGTAAAGAACTCAGTCAATTGTACATTATAAATTAATCTTCTCTATATGTTATGTTGCAGGGATATTAAGCCTGATAACTTATTACTTGATAAATACGGACACTTGAAACTATCAGATTTTGGATTATGTAAACCGTTAGACTGTAGTACACTTGAAGAATCAGATTTTTCTATTGGTCAGAACGCAAATGGAACTGGACATAGTGATGATCGTGCCGGTCCGAAGCGTACACAACAAGAACAGTTGGAAAACTGGCAGAAAAACAGGAGGACACTTGTAAGTTCATTGCTATTGTGTAGTGTTTTTTTTTTTTACACTTTGTGATCAATTGGGTTTCTTTTTTTGGTTTATTGTAAGTGTGAATGTATAAATGATGCAGGCTTATTCTACTGTTGGTACACCAGATTATATTGCTCCAGAAGTTCTATTGAAGAAAGGTTATGGGATGGAATGTGATTGGTGAGTTCTTTGTGTGATTGTTGGCATTATACTTACTTGCCTCTACTATGTTCCTTATGGCACATTTATATCATAACTTCCGAGTTTATTCTTTTCATTCAGAAGTAAGTAATCATTTCCAATGTTAAAATGTGGTTTTAAATTCAAGATTCTGACTTCTATATTTGGGATGTCATCTGGCACATTTTTATTTTTTCTCTTAAAAATGTTCTGAAAGCATGCTGTACTTTTACTCATTTATGTGGAACACCTATAGAAGCCCCAATAAGGAGATTAGATAAGATAAAAGAGCAGTCCAGGAATTTGAGACAGAGGAAAAAAGAGACAAACTAAAGTTCAAACCATTAAGGAGGGTTTAGGTTTAAGTGGTTTTCAATTAGGCATGATTTGCTATAGGAAATTATGACACTGTATAGCTGATACCACTTAGTGATAAAAGGCTTTATTGTTGTCAGGGCACATATTTTGTTTTGAAAATTGACAGTTATTTATTTCACAGGTGGTCACTTGGAGCTATTATGTATGAAATGCTGGTGGGATATCCACCTTTTTATTCTGATGATCCAATGTCAACATGCAGGAAGGTAATCTTTTGGAAAGAAATGTTTGCTTTACAATCTTCTCTGTTGGTTCTTTAATCCTCTGCAAGATACCCTTAAAAAGAGTATTTAGTTCCCATAAACTTTCACTCACTTGTAAATAGTCACAGCAAACTACCAAGTTTTTCAATTTAGTCACTAAACTAAACAAGTTTTACTCAATCATCCCTTTTGTTCATCTAAGTTAATGCACTTACTGATAATTCTTCTTTCTTTTTGTTTACCACTTTGTTAATTCATCTGTGCCATGATGAACCTGTCACTTGTTGTAATCATAATGTATAGTCACATTGCACGGGCACCTCAAGGATTAGGCGTGTCATGGTGTCCGACACTCCTATTATACTCGTAAGACGAGTGTCCAATTTTTTTCTTCGCCTCGACACTCCTTGGATTGGTGTCTAGCACCCGTGAGACACGTGTTGACGACTCATACAAGTGTTCTTTTTTTTTGCTTCGACACACCTTAGATACATGTCAAAATACATCTATAAAGGTTAAAGATTTGTTGAAACAATATTGATCAATGAGCAGTAAAAATCAAATAACATTAAATTACAACATATGTAACCTTTTCGACGATAGATGGATAAATAAAGGTTAAATACTATCGTATTTTGTCTTAGAATTTCTTTAATGAAATAAATTTCTCAATTTAGATGTACACATATATATTTTGATTTTCAATTTAGATCTTTTATAATAATAGTAATATTTTTTTTAATTATGCGAAATAAATAAATATATATAGTGGTGGTGTCCGTGTCCTATATTTTTTACATCAAAACTGTTGACCTGTTCATGTTGGAGTCCGTGCTTCATCTGACATGTGACCTGGTCATGTTGTGGCATGATGAACCTTTTAGCGATTGAAATCTTAACTAAATGATTTTTGTTGCTGATAATTTGATAATAAATGCTTCTTTCTAAAGAAATGGAACTTGGTATTATTTGGAGCTATCAGCCATCTTGTCTGTTATTTGGTGAATTGATATCACACAAACATCTAAGAGCTGTTCAAGCAACAAATAAACATCAGTGTTAATTGTCTTATTTAAGATTTTCTGTCCATGCTTTGTCGAGTTTTCTTCTTATTTTTACTCTGTTATTTAGCATATTATGTTTTACTGTTTCATCTGGTGTATTTTGATGATCGTATGCACAATAATTTAGGGATCTCAAATTTGATATAGCTAAATAAATTTATCTATCTTTCTAATTTATGCAGATAGTAAACTGGAAGTCTCACTTGAAATTTCCTGAAGAAGCAAGGCTATCTCCGGAGGCCATAGATCTTATAAGTAAGCTTTTGTGTAATGTCAGCCAGAGACTGGGGTCAAATGGTGCAGTTGAAATAAAGGTGTTGTATGGTGTGTCCTTTTCTAATTTATTAAATGTGTTGCAAGAAATTTGGATATAGAAATTAAATTTCTATTGTATTCCTCTGCAGTCTCATCCATTCTTTGAAGGTGTTCAATGGGATAAGTTGTATCAAATGGAAGCTGCATTTACTCCTGAAGTAAATGATGAGTTAGATACTCAAAATTTTGAAAAGTTTGAAGAGGTATTTGAATATTTCAGATTGTTGTTTTTTTTCTTCATATTGCTATTCATCCAAGGTCATTCCATGGCTAAGTTATCTTCCTTTTACACTTTTCCATCTGCAGGCTGACAGCCCGGCTCATTCATCATCAAGAGCTGGTCCATGGAGAAAGGTAATTTTAGGTTTTTTGTTTCTGTGTTGGTAATTGTCATACAATTTGTTTCTTCATAATTATTCATGGCATGCTTCGTTGCTGAAAATTTCAGATATGACATGAATGCACTTTTTCCTTAATATTTGGAAGCTGCAAGTCATTGCTCTTCCAGGAGTATCTGTTGGGCTTTCTAAAGAGATGATTTTGGTTCATGATATAACTAGAAATGAATTTCATGATCTAGGGTTGTTAATCTGACTTGAGTCACAGATGTAGTAGTAACATAAAATTATCAAGAAAAATTAACATGGCTTTCTAATGATAGCCGATGGCTGTCTTGCTCATAACTGATATCTGTCGAGACTTTCATAACACTTCTTTGCCTGTTGTCTTATATTTCTTTTATCTTCAATATGTTGGCTGTGTTATCCCTATCCTATATGTTTCTTTTTTCTCATTCTTCTGTCTTGCTCATTGGGATGTTGCAGATGCTTTCATCTAAGGACTTCAATTTTGTGGGATACACATACAAGAACTTTGAAATTGTAAACGACTATCAAGTTCCTGGGATGGGTACATGTCTCTCTTTTCTTTTACTTATGAGTGATAATCTTTATGTTAATTATGTCTGCTACAAATTTATATTTTGTGTTGTCGTATGGTTTTAGTTTTAGCTATTATTTTTGTAAACGACTATCAAGTTCCTGGGATGGGTACATGTCCCTCTTTTCTTTTACTTATGAGTGATAATCTTTATGTTAATTATGTCTGCTACAAATTTATATTTTGTGTTGTCGTATGATTTTAGTTTTAGCTATTATTATTGTTTGACAGATGCTCAGCTTATCATAAGATGGATATGTTGATAGGCATTAAATTTTATTGACAAAAGCAATGGAGAATAGCTCCTTACTAGAGTAAAAGTTGCAGAAATAAAGAGGGAAATATCGGAGAAGGAAGAATGCTTTCTCTGCCCCTGGCTTCAGCCACCCCTGATTACCAATTTATCCAATACCCAATCTTGACCTTCTTTTCCTCCCCTGGCATATTCCCCTTTTCCACGCTTCCCACACCCCTCTTTCAATGCCGTGCTGCCATCTGTTTATTCTGTTACTACATACTACTCAAACTTTCCCTTTCCACCTTAACACAGTTCTTCAAACTTCCTGGTTCTTCCGTTCCTTTCTGTTCCTTTTTTTTTAAACACGAAGACTTATCACCCAATTTAGAGGATGATGGAATATGTGTTAATTTTGGGGAGAAATTCAGGGGCTCTTGGTTATGATATTTCCAAGGTTGAAAGATATATTTATGACCCCTAATGTTTAAGACTGATCCATTTTTCTAAATTTTGAATACAATTGTTGAAAAGTTGTTCCAATGCAAGTCTGTCTATTTAAAATGCTACAGATAAGAAAGGGGTCCTAATTGACGAGATCATAACTAACAATTATCCTGATTGATAAAACTTGTAATTAGTTAGTGATACAAGATAAAGCAAGTCAAGTCAGTAACTTAAAAGTATATTGCTGCTATGTTCTTTCTCTGGTGATACATTCCACAACATCACCCCCTTCTCGGCTTTGAGCTTGTTTTCAAGCTCAAACTTGTGATAAGCACCCTGGGCTCAATCCATTAGATAACACTCCCCCTCACGTGTAACTGCCCCACTCTCTCTAACCAACTTGCCAACTCAAAACTTCCCCTCTCCATTTGGGCTCTTTCTCTTAATGGGTCCTATTATCAGACCTCCTTGTTTTGAAACTCATCTTCCTCATTGTGTCCATTAAAACCACCCTTCATTTCTGATGATTCTTCTCCATCCATGTTTACCATGTTAAAATCCACATGCACCATCCACTGTTCCAAGATTGAAACTCTGATGCCAAGTTGTACTGGCCTGAGCATAGGACCTATGGTGAAAGCAAGAAGCAGACTCCTCCTGGACTACCACAACTATTTTTGAACTTTGAAAACATTCATGATTTTAATGATTTATGTCAATCCAAGTCTTCCTTTTTTAAACGCCTACGTGTAAGAAAGAGATCCTAATTGATAAGATCATAGGTTCAGTTAATATTAAAGAGTTTAAATAGGTAATTGGTCCCTACAAATATACTACTTTTTGGTGTTGGTCCCTGTAATTTTTTTTTTTTGATTTTGGTCCTTGCAAATATTTTTTATTTTGCTTTTAGTCCCCGTCCTTTTGTTTTAGTCTTTGCAAAATTGATTTGTATTGGAATTGGTCTTTCTAATATGTAGAATATTTGATTTTATTGTCTCCAATATGAATGACGCAAAGACTAAGATCAAATATTTTACATATTACAAGAAACAATTCCAATATAAATCAACTTTTCAGGAACTAAAACAAACGAACATGGTTCAAAACCAAGCAAAAAATATTATAGACTAAAACCAAAAGGTAGTATATTTGCAAGGACTAATTACACATTTAAATCATAATTAAAGTATGCATGTGCAAAGTGTTTGAACTAAATGAAATTAACCACTTCTAGTATGCAAAAAATATATTGCGTTCCATCCATTATACTTCACTAAATGCTCTGTGTGATTTATTCATCATAGGTAGAATGTTAGAAATTTCATTGAGATTAATGTTTGTGATCTCCAAAATACTCAAAGGGAAGTTTAAGAATGTTAATAATATCAATCCTTCTGAAAATTATCAAATGGGCATGCAAAACATTTTTTTTTTGGATTCAACACTTCTCTAACTTAACTTAGGATGTGTTGTCATCTTCTTTGTTCTCCTTTTTTGGGTCCGTCCCCTTCTCAAGTGTACTACAATGTTAAGTAACAACATTGTTTCC
Organism: Lathyrus tuberosus; assembly: GCA_022829125.1. Classification (NCBI taxonomy): domain Eukaryota; kingdom Viridiplantae; phylum Streptophyta; class Magnoliopsida; order Fabales; family Fabaceae; genus Lathyrus; species Lathyrus tuberosus. The sequence goes on from JALAZF010000898.1 coordinate 218,891, forward strand.
TAAATTTTGGTTGAACCATGTAAAATTTGAATCTATCCCTTTATTTTCTATACTCAGCCAAACATAAAATCTAGATGTTTTCCCACACTTTGCTCTATTGCTTGCGTACTCTAGTGTTTCCTTGTGTCACTTCTTTTATTTCCATAAAAAAGGCAACCTAGTGCTCTGAAGTTCCCGCCGCAATAAGATCTAAAGAGTTGGATCTGTTTTTAGTTTGTTATAGCAGTCTTATCTTGCGAGTTGGAGACTGATTTACAACTCTGAACATGCGAGCAGCAAAGCAAATTCAACCAAAGGCTCGCATTTATCTTTTCTCTCTATGAAATACCAAAAACAGCTATAGTAGAAATGTAGGAACTATGTATCAAACAGCAATATCACATTGTTGAGGTGGCATAGATTTTATAGAAGGGATGAACAACATAACATAGTTGGTTTATTTAGGAAAAAAATCTGTAGTTCTTTTGTGGGTGCCCCTGTATGATACATTTTAAAATTTCCTGGTAGTTGTTGATTTATGTTCTGTGTTGATTGATTTTACTCTCCTCTTGCTGTGCAGCTGAACTGAAGAAAACCTCCAAACCTAAGAGGCCATCTGTCAAGTCGCTGTTTGGTAAGCGTACTTCTTTTTAACCATATGTTTTGGTTACGTCGCTCTTTGCATACATTTATGTTTCTTGATTATAATACTAACTCTTCTCTACCAATCAAACTGGGGTGACATTATAGACGAGGACTCGGAGACTTCCGACGTGTCTGATATGTCAGATGTGTCTGCAAGCAATCAACCTACTCAATGAAGTTTATTAATCCCTTGACACCCAAATTAGAAGTATCTCAAAGCTTGAAGGAACCTTCCTCATAACAATGCAGACTTTGATGATCTACCTGCTCAGAAAGTATAGTTGCCATAACTCAAGCCTGTGGCATTTTGACCATTTTTTAATATTGTTCTTGATGCTATTCACGTTTGAATCGTTCTTGGCAACATTAATGTTTTACATGAGTGCTGGTTTGAAGAAAAGCTGGAACGAAGTGTTGTCTCTAGAATCAACTTAGCCTCAATTTAGCTTAGACGAATCTTGCCAGTTTTGTTGGTCACACCACAGCTATAGAATTGTAAATCTGTGAAATATATGTGACACTGTGTATATTCATTTATAAATAAAATTAACTTTAAAAAACGTGTATAGTTGCACGTATTCTTTTACATTAACCCACAGACGGCAAAGTATTTACCCCAAAGGATAGACTATGTAAATAAAAAAAAGGGTTTCTTATCACACCACCCTTGTTTCTTAGGCACAACCTGAATTTCCGGTTTTTCCCCTTGATTCCGGATGTGCACATTCAGACGCACCAATTTTTTAAAAAACGCTGATGCGTGCTGGAAGTGCACATTCGGAAACATTTCTGATCTGCAGATCCGAAAAACAGCAGAACTTAATTTTTTTTAAAAAAAATCGGTTTTGTTGCTTGATCGCATATGTTAATATATCGTCGGTTTTGTTGCTTGGTCGCATATGTTAATATATCGTCGCAACTTAATATACATTTGACAACATCAATATATAAAATAAAATGATATATATATATATATATATATATATATATATATATATATATATAATAAACTTCTGTCAAAATACAGTACATACATCTAATATAAATAGAATACATCAAAAAAAAAAAACTACTGCGTATGGCGAAGGATCTCTCCTGACTCCCCTGCTCCTCTGTCCCTACCCATATATATATATATATATATATATATATATATAAAATAAACCTCTGTCAAAATACAGTACATACACCTAATATAAATAGAATACATCAAATAAAAAACTACTGCGTATGGCGAAGGATCTCTCCTGGCTCCCTTGCTCCTCTGCCCCTACCCGCCATCCTGGATCGATGTCTGCGGTACTGAAGTGCCCCCCGAGCAATCGCAATAATCCTGTCCAAGGCAAGTCTGGCACCAGAGCCCTCAGGGAGGTGGCCAACCTCAATGGCATGCTGCGCTATCTGCTCTATCTGATGACAGCGTGGTAGGACATCCTAAGTATGGTCCAGATGAGACTGTCGCTCCTCTAATATCTTCTGATGAGCAGGTCTGGTGGCGATCCCTCAGCAGTGGGCACCATGCATGGGTGTGAGACGGTGTAGAACCACACGATGTACCTGGCAGTAACGCTCTAGTCTCTCTCTGCTCTGGTCGCCCGAGCCTCCTCCGGTACCAAGTGGGACTGGTAGTCAGCATATACCTCATCTATCTGCCTGCGGGTCAAGCCTAGGGCAGCAGACTCATGAGGCATCCTGGAGATCGTCTGCGTGTAACCGAACTGACGCAAGACGCGCTCCGGCAGGTATCGGGCAGTAACGGTCGAACTGCATGTCAATCATCCTGAGAACAAATAAACCTCATCGAACGGGCGCGTCACACGGTGTTCGGCATAGGGGTTATACAAAACGTCCTCAGCAGTCATCCGATCAAGATACACTCTGAAGGGGTCCGACACCTGGTTCCCTCTGAGCAGGACAAATGCAGCAGCACGTGGCATATCCTCAGTGTACTCGGCGACACTCCCCCAACCAGTAATGTTGGGAAAGTGCTGTAAAATCCACGCCTGAAATGGAAAACATAACATGAGTGTCAAACATTATAATGAATATAGAAAGAAAAGAAATGACAAAATCACTTAGAATATTAGATTGTTACCACGTATAGCGTACAACTGCCTGCCACAGTCTTGGCTACCCAGCGGCAACCATCAGAGAGCCTGGAATAGGTGTATGCCAGCGCAGCCGCCCCCTAGTTGTACGTATGGATCTCTGTCTGATCCAAAAGGTACTTGAGGTAGACGATATCAACATAATAGGCGCTGGTGTCCACAAACACATGCGTGCCGAGTAAAAACAAGTAGTAGCATCTCAGGGCACGCTGCCTGTGGAGCTCCACCTCAGCTGCATCCCCTTTTGTCTGTCGTGCCTCGTCAAGCTCCTCACCAAATCTGTGTATCAAAAAGGAGAACCGGACGTGTGCGCCCCTCAACTGGGTCACCTCCGCAAGTGCCTCCTCTATGCTAGCCCCAAGCTCTGTAATCAGGAACTCCATGTCGTCCGCCTTCGTCATCCTACCGTGACGGAGAAGGGTACCCGTGATCGGTAGATGTAAAAGGCACGGGATGTCGTCGAGTGTGATCGTGATCTCGCCGTACGGTAGATGGAATGAGGATGTCTCAGGGTGCCATCTCTCAACAAAGGTCATCAGCATACCGTACATGATCTGGGGATACCCAATCCTAGACAGACCTCCAAGACCAGAGGTAGCATGTGCAGACGTGAACCACTGATCCCCTGGCAGCATCTCAAGCATGTCTATAACCTTGCCCCCATGGTTATAGAACTTCTGAGAATCCTTGTCCTAAAAATTTCCAAATAAAAGAATGTTACAAATGAACATATTTTCAACGTAAACAATTCTATAAATAAATCGAAAAAGGTTACCTGTCCTAGCCAGACATATCTGGCAGTATGCTCAGAGTACCCCACGAGTAGGGACATATCAGACGGTCCCCCAGGGTAACCGCCCAGCTCATCGAAATCGTCATCGCCGTCACCACCCTCATGTGTTGGGTGATCACCCTCTAGAACAGGAATAGGAACAGGGGAACGAGGAGGAATAGTTGATGGAGCTGGAGTCTCCCGACAACGTCTGCGTGCGGCCTGAGACCCTGATGAACTACCACGACGCCTACGAGATGTAGAATCGGCGGCTGAGGGGGGAGTGACCTGTACCTGAGATGTGGAAGTGGCCTGAACCTGTGATGTGGATGGCTGTGGTGTAGGATGTGGTGTAGGGTGTCTCTCAGCTGTAGGGTCTACCCCAACCCCCTCTGCGCCGGAAGCCTCGGCTGTAAACTGCATCCGCTCTCGTCGGACAGATGCGTGTTAAGCTGTCTGGCCATGTATGACACGATTGTCTTTGCCAGCCATCTAATATGCAAAGCATAATAAATAAATTAGATTTTTTTAAAATAATTAAACAAAAACAAACAAACAAACAAAATAAAATAAAAAATAGTCTTCCGGATGTGCACATCCGAAAGGACACATAATTTTTAACGTTGGGTATTTTCGGATGTGCACATCCGGAAACACTCAGAATACTAAACGTTAAAATCTTTCCAGATCTGCACATCTGGTACGTTTTTTGAAGTTTAAAAATAGAGCCATGGCCACTATAACATTCAAAAGGGCATTTTAATGTCCTGATCGTCCGTTTGAAGCAGTAAAAAAGGCCTACATTGTCTCTAACCTATGTTATTCATACAACCTAACAATTTCTATACCTATATATCTACTCTAAAATTTGAAAACTTACCGATTAAAATGAGATACGGAGGATTTGGAGTCTTTTGATCGTTGAAGATGTTGCTTTGTGCCGAACTCGAGAGGAAAAAATCGAGATTTGAGGTGATTGAAAATTTGAGAGTTTGAGAGAGTTTGGAAAATGAAAAAGGGAAGAATGAGGGGGAGGAAGAAGGTCTGGCGCGAATTAATAAGAAATACTTCTGGAAGTGCACATCATTATTGTTTCCGGATATGCATATCCGAAACACTTCAGCGTTTTTTAAAAATTTGGTGCGTCCGGATGTGCATATCCGGAATCAGGGGGCAAAAAAATAATTTCATACGGTGCCTAAGAAACTTGGGTGATGTATTAAGAAATGCTCATAAAAAATATTCCTGTTTATTCTTTTACATTAACTCATTTTATGAAGATGGTGTGTGGAATTTTTTTTGAAAAAAATGTGTTTTCTTAATGTAATTATCTTTTAATTGAGCATACTATGATCTTTATAAGTGTGATGAGAAGTTACTATTTCTATATAAGAATTCAAATCAGAATATATTTGTATATAGAGCTCTTAATACCAACGTGTCTGTTAACTCAAGGGACCATTGGTATATTCTGCTTAAAGTAAAGGAAAAACATGTGATGTGAAGCAAGATTAATGTTTTTTCTACAAGTAGTTTAGCCACTTTGTTTGCAATTGAACCAAGAAATTATGTAACTATTATAATCAACATGGTCACATCATCGTAGAATGGCCGACCCAACCACCAAAGAGACAAGTGCAGGTCTTTCATGCCATTATTGCTTCCTTTAGCCAAACCTATGACCCTTCTACCTTCAATAGTGGCCCTTCTACCTTCAATAGTGTTGATGGAAATGTCTTAGACTCTAGAAAGTGTGCAATAAATGGTACTCATTGTCTTCTATGCTTTAGAAATCCAGGGTAATTTTAATATTGTCTCTCCATCTTGGTTTGTTGGTTCCGGAGCCTCCTTTTACATGATCCATTAAAAATTTGCACAATGTTCATACAACGGCACCCAAAACATTCGGATTGCATATGATAATACTCTTTCTATTAGTATTGTTAGAGACATTAATTTCTCATTTTAGGATGTGTTTGTATTCTCTGGGTTTGTTTCAAATTTAATGTCATTTGGACAATTGGTGGATAATAATTGTGATGTTAATTTCTCACGTGTTGGTTGTTTTGTGCATGATCAGGTGTCGGGAAAAGTGATCACGAGGGGGTCTAAAGTGGGTTAATTGTTTCATTTCCAATTTAATTCTAGTAACATTTCTTTTGCTTGTAATAATCTTTGAGTGATGAAGAGAAAGAAAATTCCTCGAGATTGTTAGAAATCAGAAAGTCGCAAAGGTATGTTTGACAGGCGAAGTGACCAATTCAGATGATTTGCAGGTATCGAATTTTGTCGGTTCCCTTTGCAGATCTGTTTATTAATGTGAAAGTATTTTCTATTAATTTAGATATACTCTAATTCCAACAATTAATGGATTGTGTTTTGAGCCCATTAACGATCCGTTGAGTTTCAACACTAATAAATATGCATCTCTATCATTTTTGTCTTCACAACTTTCGTAACATTATTAGCTGAAGATAGAGAGAAGGTTTAGGAATTCTTGGTAAACTTAAAGAGACAAGGGTTGAAATTCTTTGTAGTTCTTGGAATTTGGAAAACCTTTGGAGGTATCTAAAGGGATTGAGAAATATTTCCAAACACTTTGGACTTGTGTGATTCATATATTGAGAGTTAGAGAGATTGGAAAACACTTGGGTAGAAATATGATTTTGTTTATGGCAACTCAATTTTTTTGTAACTAACTTTTGATCTCTTGTAACAACTTTTGGAAGTATAATGAATCTTAGAGCTCTTTCTCCCCAATAGTAGATTGTTTGATCGAATTAGATAAACAAGTTACTATGTTATTATCTTTTATCTTCTTCTACCTTTGTTATGGTTTTGCTTTCACTTTCTCGCCGGTTATTATGTTGCTTTATACCATTTATTTCGGTTGTCTTTGTTCTTTGTTCCCACACATCAAATTTTAGTGTGATTTAACTTTGAATAATTCTTCTTAATTACTTTGAATTATTCTTCCAGTTTTTTTACAACAAGTGACATCATTCTGGGGCAAAGGGGTATTGTTTACAAATGAGCACCTTGGATAAATGAAAGATCGAAAAGTTTTCCAGAGACAATGATTGTGGGTTGTGAAATTTGAAGATACAAGCAATCTTAACTCAAGAGAAGTGTATTGAAGCATTGGAGAGTGAGTCATTAATGCTTGCGCACATAACACAAACAAAGAAGATTATGATGATGGATAAGGTCAGGGGTGTCATTATCTTGTGTCTCAGAGATAAATTTCTAAGGGAATTCGTTAGGGAGAAAACAATGGCTTCGATGTGGATAAAACTTGAATCATTATATATGACTAAGTCTTTGCTATACAGGTTGTGTCTGAAACAACAAATCTACTAATTCTGAATGGTAGAGAATAAATCTATAGTGGAAAAGTTGATATAATTTTACAAGAATATTGATGATATTGGGAATATTGAAGTGAATATTGAAGATGAGGACAATGTTCTATTTTTATTGAGTTCATTATCTAGATTCTTTGAGCATTTCAATGATGCACTTCCTTATAGAAAGATTAAGTCTCTCAAGAGGAGGAAGTGAGCGTAAAGACATGTCCAAATAAAAAAAGGTTTGACAATTCAAAGGTAAATGATAATTATGTTTATATTGTAGTAGCCTTAGACAATGATAATTATGAGAGTGTTGGTGTATTAGTGGTATTAAGTTTGAAGGCTGAAGAGGGTTGGGTAATGGACCTAAGTTGCTCTTTTTTACATGTGTTCAAGAAAAAAAAATATTTTGGGACTTTATAAATACAAAAATATGTGTATGTTCATTTATAAATAAAAATAATAAAAAAATGTGTATATTCGCATGTATTCATTTACATTAACTCAAACAACAAAGTATTTACCCTAATGGATAGACTTTGGAGATGTGGCTTGTCACTTAATCCCTATTGAAGATTGTGTGTATATGTCTATGTAAATTGAAAGTATTCATGTTTATTCTTTTACATTAACTAACTTTACGAGGATGATGTGTGAAAAAGAATTTTGAAAAAAAAATTGTTTTGTTAGATTTTTAGTGTAATTAATCTTTAATTGAGCATAATATTTTTTTTATAAATAGTAGTTGTATTTATACTTTTGGAAGAGAAAATAGAAGTCTTTTATATGTTTTGAATTAAAAATCTCAACAAAACGTATTTTTGTCTTGCCTCATGTAGAGGTTAAAGTCATTGTCGTGAGTTGTTTCACAAATCTCCATGAAATAACTATACCACCAAAAATTTTGATTAAAAAAAATTATACCACCAAAAATAAACAAGTGATCTGTTTGTGATATGTTATTATGAGGATTTGGAAAGTAACATGCATCTGCATAAATCATTAATTTTAATTTGGATATTTATAATAAAACAAATTTATATTCATTGTACCTTTAAGGTAATATAATATATGCATGACTTCATTCCAATATCTTCATGTATGTGAAGAATAATATCTTATTAATAGATTGATAAAAAAAATGATATATTCATACATGTATAATTAGCAAGATACACAAGTTCTCTAATCGCACTTAGATATGGTTTCCAGGATCAAATAGTACTTCACCCTCTTCTCGAGTTTTGAAATGACTTTTCTCCCCATCTAATGATCTAACAATAATTGGGATAGACAACAAATGAAATTTGTCCATATAGAAACTTTTTTTAACACTTTTTGTATACAAACTTCATGATTTGTGTAGTGGTATAATTGAAGAGACCTTGGGGCGGGTGAAAGGAATACGCTTGACCCATTGTCCTTACCAAGTCGCTCTTTTATTAGTTCGAGCGCCCTCATTTCGAATAAGGCATACCTTTTTCGGATACATCGCCCATACCCTTATTTTCTTCGTTCATAACACGCGATCATGCGTAAAATGTGTATTGGGTCAATAAACGTTACATAAGAAGTCGTGAGATTTAACTACACTTCCTAGATTTTAGGGAACCAACCACTCATTCTTGGAGTGGTTGCTACATCCTAGAAAGACTCGGGTCAAGGCCCCAGGGACTATAAATACATCAGTATTGTGATACTTAATAACGAAAGATAACACATAGATAATACACGCATACTATAACTTCTCACCTAAAGTGAGTTAGCTCACAATACCACAACAACCCTAAAGCCTCTGACAACCCTTATTCACTAGAGGTTGTTATGCATTTGCACTTTTAGCAAACACAATTGGCGCCCATCGTGAGGCCATGTAAAACTAACCTGGACCACACAATCATCACTCATAATTGATTTCACTATCTTCTCGCGAGGATGTTCGAGCAAAATTCCAAGAAAACCACCAACACCATCGTTGGAGGAAAATCTAGCTCCTCCCAAAGAAGAAACACTCGGCAGGTGTTAACAACAAACACCACACCCGTAAAAGCTCTCAGTATATCTGGCGGGAACTGGGGGATCATAATCACCTTTTCTAAAAAAGACGTGATTGGTGTGCTCCCCAATAATAATGAACTCATAGTCATCATGATTCAGTATGTCAATTAGGATGTGAAGCATGTGTTAATCGACTTTGGAAGCTTAATAGACATCATGTTCTTGAGCGCCTTCCAAGGGCTCCAACTGAAACCTAACAACATTGAAGCTTTCTAAGGATCTCTAGTTAACCTGTTTGATAAACAGATGCAGGTCAAGGGCAACATCGCCCTTGAAACAACATTCGGCTCAGGGGCGAGTGCTAGAACCATCGAGGTGAAGTATCTTATAGCAGACGCCACACCCCCTTAAAACGTTGATTCAAGCTTTTTCATTATTAAAGTTTGTGTTTGTTTTGTCTTCATACAAACATTCACAATCACTTCACACATACTTTTTCTTGTACACTTGTTTTGCACATATTGTTTCCGAATTTTTTTGAATTAATCTCACAAGTGATCTAAACTCATGATTTTTTTGCTAAAAACACCTGCGAACAATACTCCATTATTTGACCCGTCATGATCTCCCTCATGTTTGTTACTTCCCGCACTCTTCCTACTCGAATAATCATTATTTTCTTTCTGGTTGACTATTTTTTTTACCGATCCTCACAAATTTTGACTCATCATCTTTTCCAAGATTGATTCCTTGCCTTTTTGTGTGTGTATTTATTTTCCCTTTGAAAAGAATACTGCCACATGTTGCCAGCTTGTTCCTATTATTGTTCATTTCCAGACTTATTGCACATTTTGATTTTTCCGTGTCAGGTTTAATACTATTTCACTTTTTTGTGTTTCTTATAAATGTTGATTTTACATTCTTCACAACCATTTCCTCATTATTCTCCAGTGTTACTCTCCCAATATCCTCCCTTATCTATTCATTAACTTCGTCATAATTGGTCACAACCGCATTACCGCCAATAATATTGACCAAATCCTAACTAATTGATGTGCTAACAAATTACGAGCCATTGATTGTCATTAATTGTCGCCGACCAAATGTTTCTCCTGCCATCAACCACTCTTTTTCCTCTGCGTTTTTTTGCACCACTTTCCATAAGCCCTCCCAATCTCTTCCCATACTTGTAGCTAACCCTAACTGACTACCATTTACATTCCCTACTTCCTTGGTCTCTTTTAAATATTTTCAGACATTCTTCTCTATAATAGCCGAATCAATTACATGTTAAACGTATAAATCTTCTATATTGCAACCAAATCAATTACATGTTAAACACAAAAGATGTAAACTTTCTCTATAGTAGCCAAATCAATCACAAAAGATGTAAACTTTCTCTATAGTAGCCAAATCAATCACAACAGATATAAACTTTCTCTGTAATAATCAAATCAATTACATATTAAAGACAAAAGGTGTAAACCTTCTTACTCAATCTTATATCTTCTCCCCTCAATTAGAGGTTTTGCCAAATTAACTTCAACACTAAACTTTATCTCTATATAAGTATTAAAATCACTTTTGACTTTCCTATCAACTAAATATTTATCTTAAATAGATGATTGTAGAGAAATAAAATAAAATAAAACAAAACACACCAACTATTACTATAATCTCCTGCCAGATTTTCCCTTCACATCTTTCTTTCTCTCTCTAAAAACTCCAAACTTTTTTTGACTTGTGGGATTACTCTTGTTGTTCATACCTGGTTGGTTAACCATACCCTCCTCTCTTCAATCTCTCCATTTCCTTCATGCACACATAGATTTTTTTTTTTAATTTTTAATTTTCATATAAGAAAGTTTATCTTTTTTTTTTTTGTCTTGTTGCTGATACCCATTAGCATTTTATTTTCTGGGGTCAATGCGGTAAAGTTCTCTGAAAATTAGGGCTTCAATCGGTTCTCTGGGTTGATTGATTTCGCTCATTTCTCTCAAAGTAATGTAGTTAGAGAAGATTGTGTTGTATTGTTATTCTAAATATTAATAAAATTTTCATCTTTATTTTTTGGGGTTTGTTACAATTTTTGTAAATTTTGCTCCTTTTTGATTTTCCCTTGTTTTGAATTTGTACGTTGTTAGTGTTTCACACGAATCGGGTGAATAGGTTTGAAATCTCATTGGATTTGAGTGTATTATCGGGAAAAGTTTGGGACTTTTGACCCCTTAGGTGCTGAATTGGGAACAAAAACAAATCTGAGAAGAAAAAGGTTGTTGTAGTTAGTGGATATAGGTTGAAGGGTTGATTCACGATGGATCATGTGATTGCTGGCAAGTTTAAACTTGGAAGGAAAATTGGAAGTGGGTCTTTTGGGGAGCTTTATATAGGTTTGTTTCATGTTTTTTGTTCTTATTACTTTGAAATATTGATTGTAATGTTCCTTTTTGTGGCATTGTTTGATATTGTTGACAAATTGTTTCTCTTTTTTGTATCAGCTGTTAATGTACAAACTGGCGAGGAGGTAGCTGTCAAGCTGGTATGTTAGGTTTTCATAAAGTTTTTAACCCTATTTTGTGTCTGGAATGGGTGAAATGACGAGTTATTGAATTATTTCACTAATATCTTGAGTTTGATTATGCAAATTGTGGTTAACATTGTTGCATTGTAGTTTATCTTTCATCGTTCATCATGCTCTTATGCCTTGTTTTCACAAGTTTGTCCTATCAGTTAATGATATTAGTCCGCTTGTAATATTCTGTTTTTAATTCTTAACCATAATGCCGCTCACCTGAAAATTTTCCAGGAGCCTGTGAAGACCAAGCATCCACAGCTTCACTATGAATCAAAATTGTATATGCTTCTTCAAGGAGGAAGTAAGTCAATTCAGCTCTTTCTTTTTGCTGATTTTAGTAGTGAAATATTAACTAATAGCTAATGCTAAACTTTCACATGAAAATGGTTTATCCATTATGTCTATGTGTGTGTTTGTTTTCTTGAGTTGGAGGATAGCCCGATGAATTCATTGATGTCCATAATCTAAACTCATCGGAATCAAAATTGTTTGTCTTAAACAATGCCCTTGAAGTAGATTAACAGCTAAAAAGGTTTCAGAAAACAATTGAGAGGTTTCCTTTTGTGTAATCCAACTTGGTTCTTTATTTGCAGCGGGGGTGCCTCACCTGAAGTGGTTTGGAGTTGAGGGAGACTACAATGTGATGGCGATTGACCTTCTTGGACCCAGTCTGGAAGATCTGTTCAATTATTGTAACCGGAAGTTAACATTGAAGACAGTGTTAATGCTTGCTGATCAATTAGTAAGTCAAAATGGAAACCATTATGAAGTTAAAGGCCTTATTTAGTGACACTAATGTTTCAATTGGTCAATATTATTGTTCAGATTAACAGAGTTGAATATATGCATTCAAGAGGTTTCCTTCACCGTGACATAAAGCCAGACAATTTTTTAATGGGCCTAGGACGTAAAGCAAATCAGGTATATTATCTTGTTGAAATGATTTCTTTCAAATTTTTTATGTTTCTCTTTTTTATTTTTATTCCACCATTTTGTTTTTGAAGGTTTTGGTTATTCTATCCGGTCGTGTTTGATGCTTAGTTGGTTAAGACCGGTTAGGTCAGGTGAAGGTTTATTAGTCTTTTCTATGACAAACCATGAAGTGGATTTTAGCCTGTCATAGCCATTTCCTCCTTGAAACTCCCGGTTTTTTTCCTGGCAAAATTGATTGGCCTTGGACCACATTTAGAGTCAAAGCACTTCCTCTGGCTCTTTCTCGAATTTTGGATGGATTTTCTTTGAGCATGTCTTCATTTCCGAATCTTTTTCTTCTCCTTTATTTAAATAGAATCCTCTTTGCTGCCATTAAAAAAGAATGATTGATAGATTTTGATACGAAATGATGAAGTCAAACATGCAAACTCCAGTTTTTTTAGGTTCTAACTTTATTTATATCATGCTGAATACCTCATTTCAGGTCTACATCATTGACTACGGCCTTGCCAAAAAATTCAGAGATCTTCAGACTCATAAGCACATACCGTACAGGTATTTTTTTGTCATGATTACTATTTCAAGATATATTAAGACTTTCTAAAAATTATTTGGGGGCAGAACCAACCGGCTGTTGCGATATTAATTTCACATGCATTCCTTTTATTTAAGCATTCACATCACTTTCATAGGTATTCTGCCACTTTTTCAAGTGAATGTTGTTTACCTATATTACGTGGTTTCGGTATCATTCACTCTACTAACAATAGTGATAATTGTGATTACTGTAAATTATCTTAAGTGTGTTCCCGTTCGCAAGCATGCACATATGCTTGTGACTAATTGAAATTGATATCTGTTGGATTCTGCACGTGTAAGTTTGGCAGTGTTCGAAATAAATATCTTGCCTTGTCATACATGACATGGTTTCAGGTCTCTATTGTCTCTTGTCTGTTTTCTCTTTCCAACACCAAATACACTACAAAAATATTCTTTCACTTTAATTTACGTTATAGTTTTATTTTTTTAATCTAGTAAATTCATATTTATTTAGTTACAAAATGCTCTTTTTCTTGTGCAGAGAAAACAAGAACCTTACAGGCACAGCTCGGTATGCGAGTGTCAACACTCATCTTGGAATTGGTGAGTTATATTATATATGTTATGGTATTCAATTCAATTATTTTTTTTCTTCTTTTTTCCCATTGACAACCAATAATTATAATGCATTTTTTTAATCTTTATTTTGTTGGCAGAACAAAGCAGAAGGGATGATCTGGAATCTCTCGGTTATGTTCTCATGTACTTCTTAAGAGGAAGGTTAGATACTTGATATACACAAATGTATTTTTTCCTATCTAGATTTTGATATATTTACCATACCATTCTTACAATCTCCTCGCATTGTACTCTTTATTTTCAGTCTTCCTTGGCAGGGACTGAAGGCGGGTACCAAAAAACAAAAATATGATAGAATCAGTGAGAAGAAGATGACAACTTCCATAGAGGTATACCGACTAGTTAGATTGATGAGGCTTTTGGAGACACTTCGATATTTTCTCTGGCCTGACCTGCAGTTGGATCTGATCATATGATACCATTGAGATTTAGAAGCCAGGCCAGGGCTTGAGAGCTTGTCCTACAATAGTTGTGCTTTTGAATGTGAATACTTCTGTTGTTGAATTGGATGCTATGATCAAATAAATGCTCTGAGAGCCTCGTAACAATTGGCATAACCAGTATTGTCAATTGTGGATTGCAAAAAGTAGTGGTTTGTTCAAATTCCGCTGTGCAACAGTGCTACAACACCACTATAGCCGCTATTTGACAACATTTTGTACTAAATAGTGCATAGCTTGACAATAGCAATTTTCTAAAAAAATTATATGATAAAGCGCCGCCGTAGCCATTATTTGACAACACTGAGCACAACTTGTACATTTGGGCCCTCTTCCATTCGTTTTCCGATTCATTTCTCAACTAGCCATTCCTGGTCTTGCCGCTTTTGTTTCATTTCATTAATTTTTGCGCTTGTGTGACAGGTGCTTTGCAAATCATATCCCTCAGAGTTTGGATCATACTTCCACTACTGCCGATCTTTGCGGTTTGAAGACAAGCCCGACTACTCCTATTTAAAGAGGCTTTTTCGAGATCTATTTATTCGAGAAGGTCCACTATCCAATACATTCTAATTTGTACATTAGCATCCTACATATTTGGTTTGGCAGTCTACTGTGTTAAGTAATCACAAATTAATCTTAACATTGTTAATGCAGGCTATCAATTTGACTATATTTTTGACTGGACTATATTGAAGTATCCGCAGATTAGTGGAAGCTCTAGAGGGAGGGTTAGTGCTTTTATACCTTGCTTGTTTTCGTTTTGCTTTTTAGTAGAGGTCACTTGCTAACAATATTTGTTCTAATAACAGCATGACAATGGCAAGGCGGCTATGAATGCAGGGCCATCTGTACAGAGGCCAGAAAAGATCTCAGGTATACTCTCTTTTGGACATATAAGATAATAAATTTGTCATCCTTTAATTCCCAACGTCTAAAGCTTGGGCGGTCAAGAATTTTGAATCAAAGAATGAGAAGCAACAGGAAATGGGATAATGGTGGGTTAATCAGCGATGGTGGGATTTGGAAAGAGAATGTCGACTAAAGGAGTTGAGTCGATAGTGATGGAACCATTTCTGGAAGTAGATGGAACAGTGATATAGACAAATAGGTCATGGTAAGGAGATCTAGACTCATTGAAAATTACATCCTTAGAGATGTAAATTCTGCCTGATGGGGATAGAGACACTTGTAACCCTTATGAGGTGTGGAATATCCTAAAAGTAGACACTCGTGAGAACGAAAAGACAACTTGTGAGTATTATAGGGACGGAGTAACGGAAAACAAGCACGTTCAAGGAAAACTAAAGTTAGGATCAGCACCTGTAGATTGACTGACAAGGTAGGAAGCCGGAGACTAGGAAACTCAGAGGCCATCACCACCAACACTTTCTTGTAGAAGATCTTGACTAGGAGTAACCTGGAATGAGGCAACAGAGTTATCAGGATGAAATTGAAAAAACATAGTTATTCATTGCAAAACAACTAACACTAATCAATTTCTTTGTTATAGAGGGAACATGAAGTAAGTTATGTAACACAAGACTTCTATTATGGAACCAGAGGAACGAATAGTCAGACCTTGACCATCCCTATAAAGATCTGGTCAGGACCTTCATAGGGAACAGGGAACCAGGTTGAGTTGGTATTAGGAAAGGCATTGGTAGTGTTGGTTAGCATGGCATTAGGTTGCACAGGGACGGGAGGTCTATAAGTACGCTACGTTTGGAGACAATTCCAGTGAGTTTGAAAGCCATGAGATGGAGAACGTGCTTGAGAAAAATAACCTTGATATCCTTGTAAACGACTTGATGATTGCCATGATAATCATCAGTTATAGGTTCCCGAAATTGCTGATTAAAACGATGATTACAGATAGAAGCAGCGTGGCCAAATTTAAAGCAAACCTGACACTGGATATTGCTAAAAATTCCCCTGCCATGTCCTCTGCCTCCTCTTCCATGCAAGACGCCTCAACGAAGTGAGGATTGAAAGGAGGAACCAAATCCATCTGAGTTTCCAGTAGTTGAATGAGTATTTGATGGATCTTTGCCTATGGAAGGAGCATCAGTTTTTGGTTTGGACTGTGAGGTTAATAGAAGCCACATCGAGTTGGATCTTGTTGTCCTTGGAAAGTCGTATCTCATGAGCAATACTTATTCAAATCCTATTAACTCAAATTTGCTCTCAATAAAATAAATAACATATTCGTAATCCTGTGGTAGTCCTTCAATTATCACATCAATGTGTTGTTGAGAGGGAGATCACCAACAGAAGCAAGAGAATCAACAAGAATTTTAATGCGTGAGAGATAATCTTCAGCTAGAATCATCTAAAGTAGTTGCGCATCTCTGAGTGTAATTGATGTCCACGAGCACAAGTCAATTTTTGAAAATGATCATGGTGTTCAGCGGTGTGACGCGCGTGGTTGTCAAGTGCTCGATCTAGATCTTAAAATCTTAAGATTTTACGATCTTACTCACCCCAAACGATCCAGATCTCGAGTAGAATCTTGTGTTGTAGCTAAATTGTAAACGAAAAAAAGTAAAATCATTGATTTTGTGTGATCTTGGCCAATTATGGCCAAGATTAGCCGTTTTTGGCCACCACTATTACAGGTCGAGAAGATGACGAGATGCAGAGGCGCATCAATTACTGTTAGGCAGTGATGAATGCATGCCTTTTGCAATGGAGTTTTAGATTTAGAGTGTGTTTGGATGAAACATTTTAATGTGGAAAAATAATTTTTTGAAGGAATTTAAAATGACTGTGACCAAAATCTATTGATTAGATAAAAAAAAAATATAGAATTGTTAAAATAATGTAAATTTATGAAGTATTTTATTCAAGTTAAATTTAAAGAATTTTAAATGACACTAAAAAGTAAAAAATTTGAAATTGCTTCTCCACGCTATATAATGCAATTGTTAAACTGTTTATTATTAATATTTCAAATTTTACAAGATGGTCCTCATATATATTGAAAATTTCAAATTCATTCCTAAAATTTTCCAAAAATTGTAGATAAGTCTCAAATAATTTTCAAAATTTACAAATTAGTTCTTTCAAATTATCAAAAATTGTAAATTAGTCCTTATTTCATATTTTAAATTTGGCTCAAAAGTTTTAAAATTTATGAAAATAACCAAAAAAATTTAACATTCAATCATTTTATTATTCCATCCAAACAAAAGAATTTAAAAATGAATGAATTTCAATTGAATCATTTAAATTGCTTAGAATTTTGAATTCTTTAAAAAATTTCAATTACCTCATCCAAACATACTCTTAGAATTTAGAGAATAAACATCTTAGTTGTAGGGTTTGTTTTAATGTCTAACAGATGGTTACTTTGATGATAGTAATAAAGAAAAAAAAAAACGAAATCATATATGTCTAAAGAAAATGAAAAAGGGTCATTTCCCACTAATAAACCTACGTACCAAAATATATGTAAAAATACTTAAATAAATAATTTTTTTTCTTCGTTTTAGTAGGATTGTACAATTTTTGATACGATCCTATGTTTTACGATCTTGCTAATCGTTTTCGATTTTATAAAAATAATTGAGTAGGATTTTCCGATCTTAGCTACGATCTTATGTTTTATGATATTACTATCTCCTTCCGATCTTATGCAAGATCCCGATCTTGACAACCTCACAATCAAGAATTCGAGTCATAACATAACTTGAGATGGTAGATTGAAGCCAGAAAAGCAGCCATTGATCTTGCTGCGTCCAGGTGCAAAAGTTTGGGTTCTCTATCGCAGAACCAGTGGTTGCATTGGTAATATACGATCTGGAATTTCACAATAAGATTAAGAAACTTTGAAGATTGTGTTCATTCACAACCAATTTAGGGCCAGTTTGGAATTTCACCATAAGATTAAGAAGCTTTGAAGATTGTGTTCATTCACAACCAATTTAGGGCCAGTTTGTTTTCATGTTTTTTCAAAAATGTTTTTTATAGTGTTATATATTTTTGTTAAAAAAAAAATTTCAACAGAATTTCTTATTTAATTTTTTATTGGATATCAAAATTTTAAAAAATTATTTAATTTTGAAATTATTTTAAATATCTTTTCATAAAAATTATTTTTGAAATTTAAGTTTTTTAGAAAAATTGCAATTTTGTCTATGTTTTGATTTTCAGTAATATATGTTTATGCTATAACAAACGAATTTTAAGAAACTTTTAATATTTTGAAAATCGTATACAAACCTGCCCTGCCCTTAACTTGTTGGCACCAAACAAGGAAATTCTTCTCAAGCTTTTTGGAAATCTTCAACCTTAAAAGTAAGGAGATCCTGTTTTGAAGACGATTGCAACAGAGGTGGTGGTTCTGTCATGATCAGAGATAGATGAGAACCAGGTTCTATGATACCATTTTAGAAATGGTGAATGAGATGCAGATATGCATTCTATAATGTTCTGTGAATTCTATTTTGGTTGATTAAAACAGAAGATAACAAGAGGTTATATAGGATTATTATCCTACACTAACCAAGGCTTAACATACACCCTTTGAAACTAACTCAAACAAATAGTAACAGAAATGTCAGCTGGCACAGCTCTGAATATCATTTCATTGCTATTAATTATTATCAACAGTGGTCAAATACAGCGCTTTTCTCAATTTTTGTCAATAATTACTTATGCATTTGCTTCATTCAGTCGGGAAAGAGCTTCGAGAGAGATTCACTGGGGCTGTTGAAGCATTCTCGCGGAGGAACCCAACAAGTTCTAGTCCTCGTCGTGACCATTCTAAACATAGGGGTTTTGAGGATGTAGCAGCCATGCCCAAGGATGCGGTAAAAAATGTTTTTAACAAGATTTTTGTAAATCATTACTTCAAAATTCTGTTGGGATTATTTATCCTAATATCTTACCTTGTCAATTCAGCATCATGATCAAGACAAGGGACGCAATTCCGGCCGTTATGGCAGCAGTTCAAGAAGACCTATAATCTCATCAACATCCAAGCCAAGTTCATCCGGTGATCATACTGACAGTCGAACTGGCCGTCTGACCCCATCTGGTAGCCGTCCATCAACCGCACATAGAGTTCAACCTATGTACGAGACCAAACAACCAACCTACACACGACCAGGATCTACTAGAGGCAACCGTGATGATCCTCTGCGGAGTTTTGAACTCCTCTCTATCAGGAAGTAAACAAATTCAGTATCCTTTTATCAAAAAACATTAAACATCTTCGAAATTCTAACGCGCTTGTTGCTGTTGTTGATTCGGGAAAGATATCAAATATGGAGTCATGTTCGTGTATATTACTGAATTAACATGAAGTCATGTAATCAATCAACTTCATTCCTGATATCATTTTCCGGACCAAGTTGGACTTCATTTCTTCCTAAAACATGCTCTAGAGAACGTTGCTGTGATTTTGTTATTTGAACTTTTGACTAGATAAATGTGTTTTGTTTTGTGTTAAGAAAAAAAGTAGATGAAACTTGAGAGTTGTAGGTGATGATGCAATTGTTACTGTTGTTTTTTGTATGAGTGGAATTTGATCTTGGACTACATGAGCAGCTTGAGATCTTCCATTTATTTCATCTAGCTTGAGATCTTTACATTTATTAGTTCAAGTATCAGAATAGCATAATTAGTATCAATAGGGACTAAGAGAGAAACTGAAAAACTAAAATTAAAGATAAATTAAAAATAGAAATTAAATCGTATAGATATAATATAATGGATTAGTTACATTATTATACTTTGTATGATGATGTGATTTTTTTCTTAAGGTTTAATCATGCATCCTATTATTTCAACTGGCTTTGAACGAACCAAACTAACTTTAATAGTTTAAACAGACACAACTATTGAAGTGTCTAACTAAACTATGTAGAACTATTGTAGTCTAACTCGATAATTTCTACGATTGATGTGTCTCATCGTGGTGATTGAGGGGTAGAGAACCATATATTTGGTACCACCATACGATCTAGTTGTTCATCTCATCAAAGTCCTGACTCTTGATACCTTTAAAATGATGCATGATTTATGCCTGCATCAAATATACATTAATTAGTAAATGAAATAATTAGTATAATAATGATCCATGATTAAAAACGAAAAATAAAAAATAAAAATGAAAATTTACCTCTCCATTTCATACACCACACCAAGTGACCATCAAACCTAACCAACAATCCAACGTCTTTTATAGTTGGGACGAATTGCTTGGTGGAAAAGTGATTCAAAGATGTCCCTTTAGATTTTGAAAATGTATTTTTGAATACACAATTTTTACACCTAAATACGTTTTAAGTGAGTCTCACCTTTTATATTTGTTAAAATTTAATTTGGAGATGTATATTCGAGTGTACCCTTACCCATCTAATGCATTTTGGCCATTTCTTATCACATCACCCTTGTTTCTTAGGCACCATCTGAATTTCCGGTTTTGCCCCCTGATTCCGGATGTGCACATCCGGACGCACCTATTTTTTTAAAAACGCTGATTCTTTCCAGATGTGCACATCCGGAAACATTCCTGATCTGCAGATCCGGAAAAAAGGCAGAACATTATTTTTTTTTTTAAAAATCGTTTTTTTTTGCTTGGTCGCATATGTTAATAAATCGTCGCAATTTAATATACATTTGACAACATCCATATATAAAATAAAATGATATATATATATATATATATATATATATATATATATATATATATATATAATAAATCTCTGTCAAAATACAGTGCATACATCTAATATAAATATAATACATCAAACAAAAAACTACTGCGTATGGCAAAGGATCTCTCCTGGCTCCCCTGCTCCTCTGCCCCCTCTGCCCCTACCCGCCATCCTGGATCGATGTCTGCGGTACTGAAGTGCCCCCTGAGCAATCGCAATAATCCTGTCCACGGCAAGTCTGGCACCAGAGCCCTCAGGGAGGTGACCGTCCGCAATGGCCTGCCGCGCTATCTGCTCTATCTCACGACAGCGTGGTAGGACATCCTGAGTGTGGTCCAGCTGAGACTGCCGCTCCTCTAATATCTCCTGATGAGCAGGTCTGGGTGGCGATCCCTCAGCAGTGGGCACCATGCATGGGTGTGAGACGGTGTAGAACCACACGATGTACCCGACAGCAACACTCCAGTCTGTCTCCGCTCTGGTCGCCCGAGCCTCCTCCGGTACCAAGTGGGACTGGTAGTCAGCATATAGCTCATCTATCTGCCTGCGGGTCAAGCCTAGAGGAGCAGACTCATGAGGAATCCTGGGTATCGTCTGCGTGTAACCGAACTGACGCAAGACGCGCTCTGGCAGGTATCGGGCAGTAACAGTCGAACTGCATGCCAGCCATCATGAGAACAAACAAACCTCATCGAACGGGCGCGTCACACGGTGATCGGCATAGGGGCAATACAAAACGTCCTCAGCAGCAATCGGATCTAGACACACTCTGAAGGGGTCCGACGCCTGGTTCCCTCTGAGCAGGACAAATGCAGCAGCACGTGGCATATCCTCAGTGTACCCCTGGGCACTCCCCCAACCAGTAATATAGGGAAAGTGCTGTAAAATCCACGCCTGAAATGGAAAACATAACATGGGTGTCAAACATTATAATGAATACAAAAAGAAAAGAAATGAAAAAATCACTTAGAATATTAGATTGTTACCACGTATAGCGTACAGCTGCCTGCCACAGTCTTGGCTGCCCAGCGGCAACCATCAGAGAGCCTAGAATAGGTGAATGCCAGCGCAGCAGTCCCCCAGTTGTACCGATGGATCTCTGTCTGATCCGAAAGGTACCTGAGGTAGACGATATAAACATAATAGGCGCTGGTGTCCATAAACACCTGCGTGCCTAGCAAAAACAAGTAGTAGCACCTTAGGGCACGCGTCCTGTGGATCGCCACCTCAACTGGATCACCATCTGCTCGTTCTGCCTCTGCAAGCGCCTCAGTAAATCTATCCATAAAAAATGAGAACCGGACGTGTGCGCCCCTCAACTGGTACACCTCCGCATGTGCCTTCTCTGGGCTAGCCCCAAGCTCTGTAACCAACAACTCTATGCCGTCCGCCTTCGTCATCCTATCGTGACTCAGAAGGGTACCCGTGATCGGTAGATGTAAGAGGCACGAGATGTCGTCTAGTGTGATCGTGATCTCGCCGTACGGTAGATGGAATGAGGATGTCTCAGGGTGCCATCTCTCAACAAATGCCATCAGGATACCGTACTGGATCTGGGAATACCCAATCCTAGACAGGCCTCCAAGACCAGACTCTGCAACTGCAGACGTGAACCACTCAGCTGTAGGCAGCATCTCAATCGTGTCCATAACCTTGCCCCCATGGTTATAGAACTTCTGTGAATCCTTATCCTGAAAATTTCCAAATAAAACAATGTTACAAATGAACATATTTTCAACGAATACAATTCTATAAATAAACTGAGAAAGGTTACCTGTCCTAGCCAGACAAATCTGGCAGTATGCTCAGAGTACCCCGCGAGTAGGGACATATTAGACGGTCCCCCGGGGTAACCGCCTAGCTCATCGAAATCGTCATCATCGTCAACCCCCTCATGTGTTGGGTGATCACCCTCTGGAACAGAAACAGGAACAGGGGAACGAGGAGGAGCAGCTGATGGAGCTGGAGTCTCCCGACGACGCCTGCGTGCGGGCTAGGACCCTGATGAACTAGCAGTAGAATCCCGACGCCTCCGAGATGTAGAATCGGCGGCTGACGGAGGAGTGGCCTGAACCTGTGGTGTGGAAGTGGCCTGAACCTGTGGTGTAGGATGTCCCTCAGCTGTAGGGGCTACCCCAACTCCCTCTGCGTCGGAAGCCTGGGCTGTAGACTGCATCCGCTCACGTCGGACAGATGCGTGCTGAGCTGTCCGTCCATGTATGGTACGATCGTCTCTGCCAGCCATGTAATCTGCAAAGCATAATAAATAAATTAAATTTTGTTTAAAAATAATTAAACAAAAACAAACAAACAAGCAAAATTAAAAAAGGAAAAAAAAAAAGTCTTCCGGATGTGCACATCCGGAAGGACTCAGAATTTTAAACGTTAGGTATTTCCGGATGTGCACATTCGAAAACACTAAACGTTTCAATGTTTCCGGATCTGTACATCCGATACGTATTTTGAAGTTTAAAAACGGCACTCATGGCCACTGTAACAACCAAAAGGGCAATTTTATGCCCTGATCGTCCGTTTGAAGCAGTAAAAATGACCTACATTGTCTCTAACCTATGTTATTCATACAACCTAACAATTTCTACACCTAAATATCTACTCTAAATCGATTACGCAAAAATTACTCCGAAACTCTAAAATTTGAAAACTTACCGATTAAAATGTGATACGGAGGATTTGGAGTGTGTTGATCGTTGTAGTAGTTGCTCTGCGCCGAACTCGAGTGGAAAAAATTGAGATTTGTGGTGATTGAAAATTTGAGAGTTTGAGAGAGAGTTTGAGAAGGAGTGGAAATGGAAAGGTGAATAATGAGGGGGGAAGAACGTCTGGCGCGAACTAATAAGAAATACTTCCGGATGTGCACATCAGAATTGTTTCCGGATATGCATATCCGGAACACTTCAGCGTTTTTTAGAAATTTGGTGCGTCCGGATGTGCACATCCGGAATATAGGGGCAAAAAAATAATTTCACGTGGTGCCTAAGAAACTTGGGTGGTGCATTAAGAAATGGCCATGCATTTCTAACTAAACATACTCATTTTGACATAAATTGATTTGAAGATGCATCTTCTATTCACGCCAGACATAATCGAGAGATGTATTTCTATATTTATAGCAGACAATAATTTTTGCCATTGTTTTAGAGATACACAGATGTAATTGACGATGCGTCATAGCTATACTTTCATATTCATTTTTATATAAATTAAATCATTCACTTATCAAATAATATGAAAACATCATATATAAATGAATAAATCCAGAATACATAATGAAATCAAAACAAAGTAATAATGATAATAGTGCTAATAATACAAATACTATAAACAACTCATAATGCCGGACTCGGGCCCCCCACGTTCCTACGCTGCCTCTTGTACTGCACTGCCGCCCATGTCTCCTTCATGATGGCATATATAACATCTCTTGCCTCATATTCATCCGAAAAAAGTCCTCTATTTATACCCGTCTGTCCAAGCTCCATGACACGACAATATCTAGGCAACAGATGAACAACATGATATGCTCTAGCCTGCTACTCTTCTAGTATCTCCTGATGAGACAACCTAGGTGAATCTCTTGGAGCATCTGTTACCATATAAGGATGTGGCATTCTGAAAACTACTGAATGTAGCCATGTGCAGGACTCTATTCGTTAGGAGCTATGGTATCATGTGCCAAGTCTGGTACCATATGATTAAGATAATCATCATACATGGCATCCATATCTTTGCGTGCTATATCGAGAGGAGCAGACTTGAAAGGGTCTTTGGGAACAAACTGCATGTAGCCAAACTGCCCCATGACGCGCTCAGAAAGGTGTGGAAACACCAGACGTGATCTACAATCCAACCATCCAAAATAGAAGGCTATATTGTCAATGGACATGTCTGACGGTGATCTATGTATGTCTTAAAGTGTGTATCTCTTGCTACCAAACAATCAAGATACATTCAGAAGAGCTTAATCACCTAATTCTTTATGAGCGGGATAAATGCAGAAGCACATGTCATATCCTCATTGTAGGCCAGAACATATGACCAACCGAATATGCGTGGGAAGTGCTAGAGGATCCAAGGCTAAAAAATGATACATATGAGTTATTATTAATGGTGTAACATAAGTGTTATGAAAATGACACACAAACACTAAAAGATGCAACTATATTACCGTCAACAGTGTGCAGCTGCCTGTCATATGACTTTAAAACTACCTGTAGGAGATTAATTTAGAGGTGGAAAATGAGCACGGTCCGTTGGGCATATTTGTTTTATCTACACTTTAATGCAAGACGACTAAAAGTTCAGGCACTCAGCTTCTAATGTGCATACCCCGCACCACCCCATTTTATTGCGGGCTTTTATGGGTTCAGACATTAATATGATTTTATGCATTTTAAGACTTAAAAGATTTAGTGTCCGCAAACCCGACCCACCTGCACTTTAGTGCATGGCAAGTTAAGGTTTTAGACCTGTACTCTCAATTATGACCGCCCCACACCACCCTGTTTTTTTTGCAGGCTTTTGCAGAACGGACATACCCGTTTGTCATCCAAATTAATTCAATAACAATTAACTATGCAAAACATGTTCTATACATAATATGAATGATACTTTATGTGCGAAGTAGAATAAATAAATGAGCACGTATATAACATATATAATTAGAGGATCATGTTAGTCTATTAGAGATGAGACCGTAAAAATATATGTATCTATGACGATAAGTCTTTCGATATTGATTTAAAAACAAGAGAATATGAACTAATTATTGACACTTATTTGTCTAATGAATCTTCCTAAACGAAAATCCTTAATCTTTCTTGAATTATCTTTAGATTAAGAGATAATTTATTTACTACCATATATTAAAGACCTTATCCTAGATAAAGTGATTGGCAATTAAGATTTCTATTTTTCAAAATGAGGTAATCTAAAATCTATATTTGAGCTTATATTCAATTAATTTTTAAATAAAAAATTAATTAAATTAATTAATTTTATTTGATCACTTAATTATTATTATTTTTCATTAAACAAATAACTAACATATTTAATATAAATTTATAGGTCAGATAGTTATTAATATAAATCTATTTATGTCCAGATAATAATTATTAAAATATAATTATTAAATAATATTTAAATATAAAATATTCAAATATTAATATATGTACTTTTTTAAATAATGACTTCATTACAGATTTTAACCAAACTATTTGGATTCGCTGTCATAATAAGCTTTATATATGGGTTTTTTTTAAAAAACTAAAAAAATAAAATAAGGCTAGTTTATATTGCATAAACGTGTCAACGGTTGAAAAATTATTTTCAATCTCTTAAATTAAAATTGATTCTTTTTGTATGAACTAAGATTTCATTTTGATCTACACCCAAATTTTTTTCACAGTATTTTAATGAAAAGAAATCCAGGATTGTATTGATTAAAATTCACTTTAAAAGTAGTGTTTATGCTAAAGCTACAAACACTCGTCCAATCATATGCTAGAATAATTAATTAAAATTTACATTTTATATAACAGGGATCAAATTTAAGCTACAAGTGTCCCATGCTTTCATTTAATTTCAAAAGTGTTTATCCTGATTTTGCTTATAATTTATTTATTGGTTAGTTTTCTAAAAGCAATTCCTGATAGGCATGGCAACGGGGCAGGTCGGGGACGGTTTTTACCTCCCCCAAACCCAAACCCGAATTCCCAAACAATTTCCGTTTCTCACCCCAAACCCAATCGGGAATGGAGAATTAAAATCCAAATCCATCCCAAACGGGTTCGGGTTGGGTTCGGGTATCCCCGCCCCGCCACCATCCATTTAGTAAAATCAATTTTTTAATAGAAATATTTATCTTTTTCAAAATC
The DNA here is from genome assembly GCA_022829125.1 of Lathyrus tuberosus. NCBI lineage: Eukaryota > Viridiplantae > Streptophyta > Magnoliopsida > Fabales > Fabaceae > Lathyrus > Lathyrus tuberosus. Next base: position 245,429 of record JALAZF010000898.1, read on the forward strand.
AAATTACATTACAAATAATAAAATAAAATAAAATCTCAAAAAAAATCTTACATATATTTGAAATATGTTAAATAAATAAAACAAATCAAAATATTAAAACATTGACCACATATTTAATATTCTAAATTAACAAAATTAAACAATAATGTACATAATATAATAAACGGGACGGGTTCGGGGTGGGTACTCGTGTCCCCATTATCCGACCCGTCCCCATATTTTTTAATCGGAGAAAATCCAAACCCAAACCCAAACCCAGTCAAAGCGGATTTTTCCCGTCAACTTCGGGGCGGGTTCGGGTGGGTACCCGCGGGTATGAGTTTTGTTGTCATGTCTAATTCCTGAGTCCTGATAATACAAGGTTTACATGAACAATGATCGCCAGATTATAAAAAACACTAGAAAGTCCGTGTTCAAGTTCTTGGCAGGAGAAAAAGTAGATGGAAATAGAAGATTTAAAAAAATGATAAAGTGATATATCTTGGCAAAATTATTATGTTCAATCTATACTATTGTTCAATCCTTGCATAATTTCAGTCCTACCAAACATCATATAGGCAATGTCATAACAAATTGACTTGGCCCTCCCTCATTTACATAGCAATTTCAAGTCGTATATAGTTTATAGTATATACACATAAAACTTATGAATATCTCTAGATAGTTAAGGAAACAATTTTGGTTTGAATCTTCGAGATCACGAACAATATAACCACAGTCAAAATTACGGGTTTCTCAGAGCTGCTAAACGCTTCTCAAGGTCATCAATGCCCGAGCTGCAACGATATCATATTTCAAAATATCAATAATACTTGCAAAGAATGCTAAACAATTAAGATATCTGGTTTATTTATTAACACACATAATCACGTAATCAGCCAAATTCTTCATGAGTTGCAAGTTACACAGAATTTAAAAAAAAAATCACTTTCCCTTCATTTTTCGTTTTGGTTTTAGAGAAAAGAGAAAGAGTTCTAGAAAACATACCTGCCGACATTTTCAGTATTCTTTGTTGCAACTCTCCCTTTGGGAGCAGCTGATAACTGCCAAAGAGTTTAAAATACAGCAAAAATTAGCTTGACCAAAAGCACTGCCAAATAGGGGTATGCAAAAATGCCAAATGATACAAGTGCAAAGATTAATAGAAGCTCATTCTTACCTGCGAGGCAACATCCACACCGATTTCATCAAGCACCTACCAAGAAAAGTGTTAGTGAAATTACTACAAGCTTTTCACGGATTATTCCCTAAATTATCTCCAATAGATCGTGCATAGCCCAATGGCATGGCCCATGTAGCTATTCTAAGACCAGGTTTGAATAAACAACCTAACCAAGCCTTCATGGAATACACGTTTATCATATAAGTGTTTATGCATAAGCTATTTCTATAACAAAAGTTATAATATAGTAAAATTATATTCAAATAAGTAATAAGTTATTTTCGAGCTTATGGACAATATCATGAGTAGGGGTGAAAATAGGTCAGGCCGAAAACAGGGGCCTACGGGCCTAACCTATACAGGCTCAGGCCAGGCCAAACTTTTTTTTAAATAGAAAATACCTAGATTTTTTTATAAGCCTATTTAGTTAAAAAGATTAGGCCTTAGGCTATGAAAAAAGCCTTTTAAGGCTAACTGGCCGACCTATTTAAATAAATATGAATAATTTTTTTATTATCATTATGTTATGTTTTATACTTTGAATTAAAATACACAAATAAAAATTGGTTATTTTAGAGAACTTATGAAAATAAGATGAAAACCCCTTATAAACAATGTTATAAGTTATTTTTATAAGTTATCTTAAATAAATAATCTCACAAAACTTATGCTAATAGGTAAGTTAAATAAGTCAATGTAAACAAACTTTTAGTCGCATTGGTTTTTTAGTTTGTTAGTCTATTTAAAATAACAGACTTTTATGTAGGCTAAGAGGCTAACCAGACCATAGAAAATGCCAGACTCAAGCCTAAAAATAAACCTATGACAGACTACAGGTCAGACTTAGGCTTCAGTTTTTTTGGTAGGGCAGACTTAAGCCTAACTCGACCCAGCCTATTTCCACCCCTAATCATGAGCTGTTTTCATAAGCTCTTCCAAATAGTCTCACAAGCTACTATGTTAACATATAAACTCAAATAAGTCAATCCAAACACACTCTAAATAACTTCACCTAGTAGGATAAGGTTTGGTAGTAGTTGTTCTGATTTTTGATGTTATTACTGAAGTTAGGATAATTAACAGGATAGGACATATGATTTCAAGCACTGCTAATTATTATCAAGGGTTATGACACAAGATATACATGTTAGTCCTTATCGTAAACTGCAAGTCCTTTTAATCATTTGAAAAATTAATCAAGGGAGTTCTGTAAATAGAGCAACATAAATTTTTCCAAAAAATATTGCAATAAAAGGTAATTGAGAGTGTACCTGATTTGTAAGCTCTTCAGTCTCCTCTTCAGCTTCATCATCATCCAAGGCATCATCTATGACATCTGACATCATTTCAGTCTGCACAGAACATCATATACCATTGAAGTCCAAAATCAGTTCAAACAACGTTTTTTTGTTTTACTCCAACTTGTAGAATTCGTAAAACAAAAGCAACATCTTACAGTCATATCCATCTGTGCCGATTGTTTTTGGAATTCCTGCATAACTTTGGCTTGCTTTGCTGGTTCCATTTGCTGCAATGAATCCAACAATTTATCAAAAGGTAAAAACATTAAAAAATGGTGAAGAAATTATTTATGGACTCCTATATCAGTTTTATTTAACTTAGGGTTAGGAAGTTTAAGAACTACTATTATCAAGGCTAGTTTCCTGATAGTATTTTCCTTTTAATTTTTCCTTGACATTAGATACTTTCACACCATACATTTTTTCTTCTTTCTAAATTCCCTTTCTGCTTGTGTGTGACACGACTGAAGCAAGAGGGAAGGAATCTCTTCCACAATATTTAGCCAATGAACAACTTGACAATCTTCATAGCAACCCTTAAATATCTTTTGTGCATTGCTGCATTCCATCAAACTAACAAAAACTTGCACACATTTCCATAAATAAATATCTTCTGTGCTTTGTTGATTATGTGACTTTATTTATTATATGATATGTCATCACATGGCATTCAGATTATGACAGAGAGAGGTGTGTATGTGACACGCACGACCGAAGAAAGAGGGAAGGAATATCTTCCATAATATGTAGCCAATGAACAACTTGACAATCTCCATAGCAACCCTTAAATATCTTATGTGCATTGCTGCATTCCATCAAACTCACACAAACTTGCACACATTTCCATAAATAAAAATCAAATGTCATACACTCAATAGCAATACCTCAAAAGTTCATCAAAACTCTGCCCCCTCCCCCGCAAAAAAGGAACTTTCTTTTCATTATGTAATTTATTAAAGTTAAAACCGAACAAACCATTGCTATCATACCCCAATCAAATTTTGGAACAAAATATTATGAATGAAGGCGAGAGCCCTGGTACAATGATAACATTGCTGCCTTGCGACCTAACTTCGTGCAATAGGCCCACCCTTTACATTTTATTAAGAGAACTGCTAAGACAGGAAATGAGGTATGACATAAAATATATTTAGAATGTTAGACCAGACACCATACCTTATTCATAGCTGACATTGCCTTGGTAGCACCTTGAATGCCAACAGCAACAGAAGAATGGGCATGCATTGCCTGCACAAAAATAACAAGCAACCATAACTAAGACAACGATCATGGAGCAAATATCTTCTCAAACACAAAACTAACACATAATGATTCAACAATCCACCTGCGTGTGAGTTGCTATGCCTCTCATCTGAGCTCGACTACCCTGAAGATTACCAATCTGTTGCCTAAGCCTTATCAACTGCCGAGCTAGAGTTTTAGTCGCTGCCTGAGAATAAAACATCGAATTTCAAACCTGCGGATAGTAGATCGAGGTGACACCTTCTCAAGTCTACATAACTCAGCAGAAAAAAAAGGTAAACCTATGACTATGATTACTGACCTCTCTAGCACCAACACCTCTGAAAAAAGGTGTATCCGAAACCGAAACCGACACCAACACTTGTGATTATGTGTAGTTTATTATTTTTTCAAATTATTACCAGTATCGACGTGTCAGTGTTAGTCTTGTGTTTCCGGTGTCTGTGCTTCATAGCTGATGATTATGATCAAATACATATATCATACCTCATTTCCCGTCTTAGCAGTTCTCTTAATCTCAGCAACTAACTTCTTTTCCTAACAAAAGTGACATCAAATGCTTATATCAATAAATCAATCAAATCAAAAGTTTAATAATGAATTAAGCATCAAGCAACAGTTTGACATACTTCCGATTGTAATGATGCAATTTCCCTTTCTATACCTAAAAAAGCATATGAAAAACAAAGAAACCTAAATTATTATCAAATAATAAAAACATGTTTAAGTTACAAATCACGAGATGATTGAATAATTAATTTGATTATGATCATTATTACCTCTAGTGGCGTTTGTCATTTCCCGTTTACTCTCCCGAAGAGCCTCTGAAGGAAAATCAAAATCGATAAGCATAATTGAAAAGCGTAATTGAAAGTTAACGATCGAAGGAGAGAAGAAGAACCTCTGGCGGTGGGTTTCTTGGTGAAGATGTTCATCGCTATGTTTCAATCGTCAACAAACGAAGGATCTTTCACTTTTTTTTTTCTGGTGGTTATTCGTTGTTAACAGTTTGGTAGAAACCGCGTTGTCGCGTTACAAAGACTTGTAAAAATCAAAGGAAAATTTCTTAAATCTTTATTCAAGATAGATAAAGAAAACAAACGATTTAATGAAAGGTGAATTTGTAGCGGGATCAGTTCAGATTCTTTAAGTAAATTGTTTATCATTTAATTTTTGAAGCAAAAACATCAACAAAAGTCTCTGTCCTCTTTTCTAAGCTACTCTTTTTAGGTAATTTCTTTTGAGACCTTAAATGTCTCTGTCCTCTTTATAGTGGAGTTATAGGTCTTCAACAAATATTTGCAAAGTCATAGCTAATTCCTTAGGTTTCACTTTTTGTGCCATATCTATAGAGTCCTCTTTTATCCTTGGGTAGGTTCATATAGAGTTCAAATTCTTCTAGCGTGGGAGATAGTAGGAAGTCTTTGAAAATAAAGTAGTGTATGGATGGATCATACAACAGTGCCAGAGCAGTTATGGGCTCCACCTTCAGAGAGACTCCCGAGAGATAAAGAATCCTTCCATACCTGAGTGTGAATTTTCTTTGAACAGAATTAGGCATTAAATCTTCGAAGACCTTTAGCTTTGTACATTAGACACTTGTGCCTTAATGCGAAGGGTCTTTCTCTTATTTGAATCCATCTTCACAATGTACCTACAACAAATTTTGAAAATTTCCACAAAATGAATATATGCAAAAATGTTTGTTTTAATGCACATGACATAATAACATGAATGTTTCTCTTAAGTTTTGAAGCTTTAAGGTTTGAGATAAAGGTAATATGCAAACATGACTGTTGCGGTGAGAATCGGATAACAAGATATTAATTAACTTGCATCACAAGACTTTAAATTCACAACCGACTTTAATTTATCGAAAGGAAAGGTTCAAGATCGAGAAAAACCTAAAGGAGGGAGATCTAAGGTTCGGGGGTTGGTTATACTAAGGGAAAATATTAGCACCCTTAATATCTGTAGTATTCTACAGGAACCTCTTGTTAATGTTTATGTTATGTTTGCTTGCTACGAGAAATCTATGCTAAAGGTAAAGACCTAAGGGTATGTACACTAAGTTTTGCTCGCCAAGACGTCGCATCTTGTGCCTACGTATCTGACTAAAGAATCAGAGCAACCGTAGTTCACCTAACTAAGGGTGAAAGGGGAACCATTGACTATGGCCAAAGTTCCAAGGGGGGAAATGAGTGTGAGCTCATTTTAGAGTTCACGATAACTCTCTAAATCTAAGTTATACGGAAAAAGTGAGTTCTCATGATGATGAGAATTACATAGAGTTCAAAACTCTAACCTATTGCTAAGTTATGATTCAATGGCTCTTATGAGGCCAAGAAAAGGGAAAGGCTCTTATGAGGCCAAGGGGGGAAATGGCTCTTATGAGGCCAAGGTGGTATGATTTGTTTATTGACTTATGAGTCAACTGAGGGGAACTTTCCTTTGGAATAGGGGATGTGTCAAACGAAATATGCAACCGGAATAGTTGTCCACAAGACTTTATCAGAAAATATTTACAAGTCTCACCAAAGAGAGAAATGAAGAGGTAGTATTCAAAGAAATTGAAAATTGAAAAGAAATAGAATTAGTCTCGTCTTAATCATGATTTAATCGAGAAATCGATAATAAACGATTCTTGACTTTCATCGACTAAAAAGTGAATGAAATTGAAATAAAGAGGAGGTGGTCTCATATTGATCAAGGTTTTGTCGATTCAATGAGATCAACCAAACCATGAAGTTTGTTATGTCATCGACCCAAAGTAAAGAAAATGGAATCGAAATGAAAAATAAAATTGGTCTCGTCTTAATCAAGATTTAAATCGGTAAATCGACAATCTTAGATTTTTGACCTTCATCGACCAATAAAAATAAATAAAAAGTGGCCTCATATTTATCAAGACTTTATTGATTTGAAATAATCAAAGTCAAGATTTGTGGAATGTCATCGGCCAAAAATGGTGAAAATGGAATCGAAATGAAAATAAAATTGGTCTCGTCTTAATCAAGATTTAAATCGGTAAATCGACAATCTTAGATTTTTGACCTTCATCGACCAATAAAAATAAATAAAAAGTGGCCTCATGCTAATCAAAATTTATTGATTTGGATAAATCAACAAAACATGATTTTTGTAATATCATTGGCCAAAGATAAAGAAAATGAAATGCAATGAAAAATAAAATTGGTCTCGTCTTGATCAAGATTTAAATTGGTAAATCGATAATTTTTTGATATTCGACTTTCATTGACCAACAAAAATAAAGAGATGAGCCTCATACATATCAAGACTTTTAGTCATTTTGAATAAATCAACCAAGTCATGATTTTGTAATATCATTGGCCAAAATAAAGATAATGAAATCAAAATGAAAAGAAAGGTGGTCTCGTCTAAATTAAGATTTAACTCGATAAAATCGATAATCTTTTTGTTAGACTTTCATTGTCCAACTAAAAGGAAAAATAAAAATGGCCTCATGTGAATCAAGATATTTAGTGATTTGAAATAAACCACCAAGTCATGATTTTTATGATATCATTGGCCAAAATAAAACAAAATGGAATAAAAAAGTTAATATGAAAAATGGCAAGATAATGAAAATGATGGATATTAAGCATAATATAATTGAAAAACTAAAAGAAAATCAAATAATAAAACAACAATAAAATCATTAGTAAAAAAAATGAAGATAAAATGAGGAGGGTGTGATAGGTTTTAGAAGGGTACTTATGGACATCAAATGGGCCCGAAGCCCATCCTTCCAACCAGACGAACACAGCATGATCATGCTGTAGCTACAACAATCCAGATTTTCTCACAATAAATGAATAATAAAAATAAAGTAAAAAAATAAAAAGTAAAAAAGGTATAAAATGTGATGAAAGGTAGAGGAACATCAGATCCTCTTTTCCAAAAACGGACCAAACCTAAAAACAAAACTAACTACGAAGATGGATCGTTCCCCACCTTCTTCTCGCTCAAACTCGGTCCCTCCCTTTCTCGCTTAACCTTTCCTTACGGAATCAGATCCTCTCTTCCATCTAGGATCGTTCAACAGGTCTGTGAGATTTATGGTTCTTAGATTTATGTAAGTCTGGTGTAACTCTCAACCTCTTCTTCTCTTTCTGAATCGGTTCGTTTGGGCATTCGGTTGTGAGGATTTTTTGTGGTGGAGATTCAAGGTTCTTGAAGGTTTGAATGGTTTTGTGGTCATCGTCGATGGTGGTGTTGATTTAAAGGTTATGGTGGTCGAAGATTTGGAAGCAGAAGCGTGAAGGAGATGAAAGGTGTACGGTTGATGATTTTCGTTGTTGTGTTGAAGGAACTGACGATTGAAGATGATGAGAGGATTTGGTTGTATTTTGTTTTGCCGGTGGTGAATCGAAAGAAGCTTTAATGGTTAGTGTTTTATTGAAACTTAGTTCAAAAGGATGAAGGGGGATTACACGGTTGTTGAAGAGTATCAAAAGAGGTGTTAGGTTGTGTTGAATATATGGAGGTTCTGTAGAAGATGAGTTGATTGAGGTAAAGGTGATGATGTTTGATAAAAAAAGTACGGATGAGTTATTGGTCGATATTGAAAGGCAGCCGCAAGTTTTTTGGTGTTTTGGGTGATGATGAAAGTTTTTGTTCGTCATCCATGGTGGTGTTTGCAGCGAGTGGATGAAGAGGGTATCATAATGTTGATTTGGCCAGAGTTGATGGAGTCATGGTATTGAGTTGTTCTTTTTTGATGAAGAACAGGTTTTGGTTGCTTTTTTTTGTTTTCGTTTCGAAATCGCTCTCCCCTTATGAATTGGTTCTGACTCTTTTTTAAACAAATTAAAACTTGCTTGAAAAGTTTCTAGTACAAATTGAATTTGTCTTGATGCTCATGTTCTGTCCCTTTCATCTTGCAGGCTGAAGAGTTGTTGCTGTTGCTTGTGGGAAGTAGGTCGCGTTTGGCAGCTGTTGTTGTACTGTATCAATTGTTGCAGGTGCAGGGTCTGTGGTTCGTAGCAGACGGTCAACATGGTTGATTTCACTTGCCACAAGAAATTTGTTTGGCTGTGTAGCGTGGAATTTTTGTGCTGTTACTTTCATTTGCATTTTGTAAAATTTTTGGGGTAGAGATTGTAATGGGCCTATAAAGGAAATGGTAAATGGGCTTTGTGGTAATGGTTATAAAAGAAAAATAGGAAAAGAAAGAAAAATGGATAATGTTGGAAAAATAATGTGGTTAATGAGATTGAATTTGAAGAGGAATTAAAAGAACATGAAAATTGAATTTTAAATCAGAATTAGAAAAGAAGTTGAAATGGATTTAATTGGAAAAAAAGAAGATTGGATAATTAAAATGGATGATAACAAAAATGTGAATGAAGTGGATTGAAAAATGGATAATGAAGTGAATTAAAAGAAAAAGATTTGGAAATGGTTTAGGAGAATTGTGGATAATTGAATGAAAAGTGGATATGGAAAGATTGGATTAAAATGGATAACAAGGTTATGGAATAAATGTGGAAATGGATTTAGGAGTAGATAGAATATGGATAATTTGATAATTGAATGGTTGAAAATAAATGGATAATGAAAATTGGATAAAAATGGTCACGGGATTGAAAATGCATTTCCACGCTTGAACAACACCTAAACCTTGACAACTCTACTTGACTGCCGCACATCCTGAATTACATGACCAAACACTTGCACACAACTTGAAATGTACCAACTGCTCTAATCTCTTTGATGGCTTTACAACCTCAATTGAACTGAAACAGTACTGCACACACCATGAACCAGCTAGCCTTAGGAGACTCAACTGAACGATATTTGTCAATCATAAACTCCAAGGGTGAGAAACCCTAATCCTCATGCCTTGAGTGCACACTTATGAAACAAATGACTGGATGAGGACCAAAACCCTGATTCGGAATCTCTGCCACAACCCGATAACCCGATACTGATGCAAACCACTTGTTTGACCAAGATTAGGTCAAACTTCCATTGAATCTCAAACCACACCACACAAACCCTTGACCTGATGACCTTGTCTGGTCCTTGAGGAAGAACTTGTGATGAAAACAAATCGCATTGGATTATTGAGGAGAGGAGGTCTCTTGAAACAAACCCTGATTTACAAGTGAAACAAAAACAAACAAAACCTGGTGAATTGGGTTAGTCATGCAATATGATTGATCTAAATGTAAATGCAAGATGTTTTGACATCCAAGGGGTAAAATTTGGCGTACAACAGTTGCCCCTATTTAAATAGCTTTACCGGATGGCACGAGGAATGGAAATCCTCGGGGCATCAGGGTGAAAAGGTATTTAAATATAGAAAACCGAAAATTTTGCCTTTAGATGGAATGCAGATGCTAAGGACAAGCGACGGACATGCAGATGCTGACATGCCATGAACTTCTAGTATGATGATATGATGTCATGATAGTGCAAAGATGCAGACAAACCGGACACTGAAGGATAAAGAGCTACCAAACACAGGTGAGCTCACTGGGGAAGGATGAAGGTTAGTATCCACAAGGAAAACTCACTGGGGATACAGGCTAACCAACAAAAGAGACTCACTGGGGAGACTCCGAGGAAACGCTGGGGATAGAAAATGAAACTGAGGGGAAACCCTACAGGTCCTTATTGGAGATAGGAGCCAGAAAGGTATTCTCCACTGGGGAAGGATCCAGGGAGATGGGCGGCAGGTTCATATGTGACCGGGCGACACTGGGGAAAAAGACACATTCTCACTGGGCATGAAACCAGAAAGAAGACACGATCTCCACTGGGGATCAATTTGAAATAAAAGGATAGACATCCTACAAAGATTTTCTGGGGATTTCCTATACTGAAGAGTTCAAACGGGATCTTCAAGCCAGAAAAGACAGAGACAAACTCCGCGTGCGCCGAATGATGATCAATCACAAGGACTTCCAAAGAGATATTGATAATGACTGAACTTCTGCTGGGAACCAGATTAAAGTGCCAACAAGGATTGGACTCAGAAGTGATATGTCAAGAGATACACCAATTTGAGTTGGATAAGATAACAATTTGGATTATGAAGAATACCAGTATGAGCTGGATTTGGGTGTGCCAATATGAGTTAAACTTTGACTACCAGTATGAGCTAGATTTTAAATAATGGGTTCATATTTGACCTGGTTTCAAACAACGGGTTCACGATAACTCAAAGTTTAGGTTCACATCTGACCTGGTTTCAAACAACAGATTCACGATAATCTGAAGTTTAGGTTCACGATAACCTGATACAAACAACTGGTTCACGATAACCAGAGGTTTAGGTTCACGATAACCTGATACAAACAACTGGTTCACGATAACCAGAGGTTTAGGTTCACGATAACCTGATTTCAAACAACGGGTTCATGATAACCTGATGTTTAGGTTCACGATAACCTGATTTAAAACAATGCCAGCGGTTACTGGACTTTAGGTATCCAAATGAGGTGATTGAGTATCAGATAGATTGGTACCAGGGTTGCAGGTTAGACTTCCTGGGGAATACCAATTATGGTTGCAACAAGGGCTGACGGCAAGGAACAAAAACAAGGATCACATCATCAAGAAGCTTGATGGCAAGGAAAAATAACACATTCGAAGGTACGAAACCTGAGCTCAGAACACCTCATCAAACAGATTGACGGCAAGGAAATAATACATATCTGAGGGTACGGAACCTGAACTCGGAACACCTCATCAAATAGATTGACGACAAGGAAACAAAACATATCTGAAGGTATAGAACCTGAACTCGGAACACCCCATCAAATAGATTGACAGCAAGGAAACAAAACATATCCGAGGGTATAGAACCTGAACTCGGAACACCTCATCAAATATATTGACGGCAAGGAAACAAAACATATCCGAGGGTATAGAACCTGAACTCGGAACACCTCATCAAACAGATTGACGGGAAGAAACAAGACCTATAACATCATCCACGTCAAAGGATTGACGGAATGAAGAAATTGGCTTCATCGAACATCATCCACGTCAAAGGATTGATGGAATGAAGGAATTGACTTCATCGAAGAGATGCCTCGTCAAAGGAGTGACGGAAAGAAACGGATCACCAAACATCATCCACGTCAAAGGATTGACGGAATGAAAACTAACTGACATCGTTAAAAGGGTTAACGGCAAATAACATCATCCGCGTCAAAGGATTGACAGAATGAAGAAAATGACTTCATCGAAGAGACACCTCATCAAAGGATTGACGACAAGGAAATACCTTAAATAGGGATCACATCAACAGGTTGATGGAAAGGAAACACCTCAAATAGGGATCACATCAACAGGTTGATGCAAAGGAAATAATACATATCCGAGGGTAAGAAAACCTGAACTCGAAACACCTCATCAAACGGGTTGACGGGAAGGAATAACTCAAATAGGGATCACATCAAACAGGTTGATGGAAAGTGACTGATTGAAGGTAACATCATTTGTAATTGTAGAAGTATGAATAAAACCAAGGACGGATAAGCTTCTCGGGAAAGAGATTGCCACTTATCGTTGTAGAGGTAATGATAGTAAAACAAGCTTCTCAAGGAGATCGCTACTTGTTGTTGGGTATAAATTCCAAAGAGATGTTGATATTACAATGCTGCTGGAGAAATAATTGTCTTCAATGAAGATCTATAGAAGATTCTTCCTGCGAGACACAGTACAAAATAAATGCACGTTCAAGATGGGCTCAGAAACCACACCTGTCAGGGATCAAAGTTTAATCTAGGAACAAGCTAGAAAGAAACGGTCAAACAAGACTCCAATTGAGGGATGGACTCAAATGGGGACTTATCTTATCCACATGTGGAAAAGATAACTGAACCAACCATCGTCCACGAGAATCAAACTTTGTGGGGAATTCAGAAAAGATGGGCACTTTATGCCTAGGGCTGACTTTCTATTGAAGTGAATAGACAAACCCAGTCACTTGGGGAGATAAACGCCAAAGTGAATCAAAGACAGGTAAACACCAGGAAGATAGAAAAATGCTAAGATGCTTATGCATATGAATGCTTATGCTTATGCTGACAAAACAGACAAAAGGAAACGAGGCTGGACATTGGGAAAAAAAGTATTCCACCTGAGGTAGAGCATCATGACTTCACTAGGATTGCCATCATGAGCTTGATTTCCTTACTGGAGGAGGAAGATCCATGGAGATTGGCCAAGCTCGACCGAAGTAACAATTTACTGGGAAGCTGGCAAAGGATATCACAAGAACAAGGTAATTCTGCATCCTGACTTGTATGATGATCACCATGATAAACAACAGCTATTGCAACAGGTAATCTTCAAATCTTCTCTACCCCAGATTACATGGTATGTTGGGAGAAAATACCAAGAGGATTTTACAGAAGAATCGGCATACGAAATGCCTCAATATCTTCAAACTCTTAGATTCATGAATCTCGGCGCAACTGCCCCAGATTAACGGCGTTTGCACGACAAAGTCTTTGAACTTGCTCTTCAGACTAGTTGGTCTGTGAAGGAGATGCCCCATACTGATTAGCCCTTTAGAGATTTATCGAATCTCGACCTGACTGCCCCTGATTAACGGTATTCGTGATACAAGGTCCTTTAGACTGTGGTAGAAACAACTGGGGGACACACTTGCCCCTGTTGGTAGGTCACTGGAGTCTAAACTTGTCATTAGATGACCTCAAGAAGGCTTGCCCCAATATCCTGAATTTAAAAAACTTCTGCCCCTGATTCGACAGCTCTTGGAATGCTTGATCTATGGAGAAGATGCCCCAGACTGAGCCCTTTATCAGGTCAAAGTCCCTAGCTGGCTGTATTTGTTGGAATTTCTTTGAAATTTAATTGTCTTTGTAAACAAGTATTTTTAATTAAAAATTGGCAATTTCAATGTAAAATTCATGCAAGCTTTTGAAAACAAAATTTATTGATGAATCACACACACAGTGGAGTGAGTAAATAATCAAACACACGCAGATCTGGTCATTTACAGAATGAAAGATTTTGTGATTAACACACACAATTTAGCAAAAATCATTAGGAGTCAGGTTAATCAACCTTGTTGTAGTATGCTTTCAAAACAACCTTACCTCAATTAGGTCTTTTAAGGGTTGTAACGTGACCTGATTCACGGTTTTATGAAACAAAGGATAAAGGCTCAAAGTTTATTTGTCCCACCCCATCTTCGTGATGAACTCCGATCCTACGCTCAGTTAACTTAAGCTATGCATTCAGATTCTCATAGGCTGGAAATTGGACCAATGATAGTTGATGATGATTCAGACACCTTTGTAGTCATTGCTCCTTTACAACATTTGGTTATCCTTTAATGCCGAGGTTTTGAGACTTCTCCTTGTCTTTGTTTGAGGTTATGAGACCTCTTCTTTGCTTTGGTGAGATTCTGAGATCTTTTTCTTTTCTTGATTGTTGTACAAACCTTTTTGTATAAGGCGAAGTTTTGGGCTTCCCATCTTTCTTGGCTTTTGCCTTGAAAGGGACTCGGCTTATTCTTCGATTAAGGATTTCTCAATGATCCTTCCTTATTTGTCGCTTCAGGAACAACTTGTACAACGCTTATTCACTTGATTAGAGAGAAGTTGACTGGTGTCTTGCATGAAGCGCTTGCATTAGAATGCATAACCAAGTTAAACTAAGAACTACCCACCCCAAGGTTGAGATTTAAGGGTTTTTTGTGTAAGGAAAGAAAACTCCTACTTCTAGGCTCGAAGGGTTAACGAGGGATTATCTTCCTTATTTCTCTAGTGTTTAGGGATTGAAACAATGCCTTACATCCTCGGTGAGGTTTAATCGAAAGCATACCATAACAATTATGGATATAATGTTTTCATCCTCCTCCCCAATCTTTGCTTAAACAAACAGTTTGATGAGTGGGAAGAAACAAGATAAAGATATATTTTTTTTTCACGAACGTAAAAGTAAATGAGTGAAACGAATGGACTTAATCAAAAGATGCATAAACACTTCATTAATCTTGCCAATTTGAAAGTACAACAAAGCTTATAAGCAAAAAAGAGTTTCAAATATGCAAAGAAAAAATAACAAAATGCTAAATAGTCAAAAGTTTGCCGGCTTCGGGGAACTGGAATTTCCTTCTTGATTTGCCAAGCTGAGATAGCCATCTTCAGAGTTGATTGTCGAGATCCACTCTCAGCAATTTCTTCCACTTCAGAGTCTGATGAATATGCTTGATTAGGTGCAGGATTGTTGATTTGAATGCCTTGAGGCGTGATTGAGATCATATTGGAGTTAAGTAGAGCCTGAACCTTGTTTTTGAGCACTCTACAATCTTCAGTTGAATGCCTCTGTGCCCCTGCATGGTAGTCACAACGGGCATCGGTGTCAGAGTCTGGCGAGTCTGGAAAAGACGTTGGATCTATCTCCTCTGACACTATCAATCCACTTTTGATTAAATCTGGTAAGAACTGACTGTATGGTATTGGAAATGGAGTGAAATTCCTCTTTGGCTTTCTTGGCCTTTGTCGTGCATGCTGCCGCGCCTGATGGCGCTAGGACTGTTGATAATGATGAGGTCTTCTATTTGGAGAAGAATATTGTCTCTGTGGAGAGGATGGTATCTGACGTGGAGACCCAAAAGATTGCTGACTCTGAACACTTGAGTTGCATGAGCGCTGAGGTACGGGAGATTCCCAAGTGGCATTATCTTCTTTCTCCCATTCTTCTTGAGAACTGATAATTGATTCACTCTCACCAGCTAGGATGTTTCTGGTGCCCTGGATTTTTCTGCTCTTGAGACCGCTCTCAATGTGCTATCCAGCTATTACCAAATCAGAGAAGTTTGATGTCGTAATGCTAAACAACTTTTCTCGGTATGGTCCTTGCAAGGTATCCACGAACCAGTCAACCAATTCCTTATCTAAAAGTGGTGGTTGAACGCGGGAAGCTATTTCTCTCCATCTCTGAGCATACTTTCTGAAGGGTTCATTGTCTTCTTGAGATAAGTCTAACAAGTGCAAGCGACTGGGAGCCAAGTCAAGATTGTAGTTGTATTGCTTCACAAAGGCATTGGTTAGGTCTGACCATGATTGGATGTGATTGCTTTCTAACTGCATGTACCAACTCAGTGATGCCCCACTCAGACTGTCTTGGAAATAGTGAATCATGAGCTTGTCGTTATGGACATGTGAAGTCATTTTTCTGCAAAACATCACCAAATGCTGCTTCGGACAACTATCCCCTTTGTACTTCTTAAACTTCGGTGTTTTGAACTTAGGAGGTATCACAAGGTCGGGTACCAAACACATGTTCAAAGCATTCAGATCGCCAGAGTCACGACCCCTTATGGCATCAAGCTTTTTTTCCAAGGCACGACATTTTTCCATTAACTCAATGTCTCGTGGATCCTTGATTTTCATCACAGGGACTACCTCTTGGGAATCTAGCTCAGAGAATGCGAAACTACGATATTCCACAACATCAACAGAAGAGGAATGCCCATCTCGGACAATGGCATGTTCTTGTATAACCTGATTCTCAACAGGAATCTGCACAGGTTGAGCGATAAAAGTCCTCTGAGTGTTGTCATCTTTATTTACCAAGGCTATCATAATCTGATCCAACTAGTTTCTCAACAAGTCAAAATCTGCTCTAATCACAAACTGGCTCTGCTCTTCTGTGTTCATGATCCTTCACAAGCTACTTCAAGTCCAATGATGGCTTCAGGAAGTCAACTGGGTTACAGACAGAGGGCGGATGAGACTCAAGGCTGAGAAATGCAAATGCAATGCAAATGCAAATGTGATGCAGTGCTAATGCAAGCCAAATGGTTTCAAGGAACTCGAAGGCAAGTTGCAAAAAATTTTGTGGAAAAACTGAAGTGTTTTGTTTCAAAATCTATGATCTTTATTGGTTTTTACAAAGGAAAAGGCATCCGAGTTTCTTGAAACCGAAGGGCTAACATGAATGAATGTATGCACAAACACACATATACAGATATTCACATATTCACACATATGTACAGGGAAACAAATGAGGGCCTAGGTTTGAAGATCACGAGCATGGAGCCATGGTCTACCCATCCCAAAAGGTGTGTACTATGGGTTTTCATCTGCAGAACAGGGTTCTAAAAAGTTCCCAGAGTCGACAACCCATCTTTCGAATTTTATCGACTTCCCAAACGACTTGGTAATCAATAAAATTCTCAAGAGGATCTCGTCTGAGTGTAGTATCGCGTGACAACCAATTTAGAAATAGACTCCATCATAGTCACCGCACTACATCCTAAAAGGCCAAGTGGGGTTTGGAAACTACGGTTCTCAATATCATGGGCTCCTAGGTTGAGAGTAGCACGTCTTCACGAACATATTCGTTCAACATAACTAGACTCTCAAGAGGGCTTCAACGAGTGATGGTGTCTCAATTCAACTTTTCAGGATTCGAATCCCTCAAAGCCTCCTTGAATACCATCGTCCTATCCTAATTGCACTCAAATCCGGGCTAGGACTTATCTCACCACTCAAGAACCAAGCCAACAAAAGATAATCAAGCAAAACATATATGCAGGCAATCAAACAGATATACATAAATATAGCAAGCAAGTATAAGTAAAACAAGCCAAAAACAAGATGGGCTTAACCCTAAAAAACAAGAAAATCCCGAGTGAAGTCGCCATTCCTGTTGCGGTGAGAATCGGATAACAAGATATTAATTAACTTGCATCACAAGACTTTGAATTCACAACTGACTTTGATTTATCCAAAGGAAAGGTTCAAGATCGAGAAAAACCTAAAGGGGGGAGATCTAAGGTTCAGGGGTTGGTTATACTAAGGGAAGGTTTTAGCACCCTTAATATTTGTAGTATTCTACAGGAACCTCTTGTTAATGTTTATGTTATGTTTTCTTGCTAAGAGAAATCTATGCTAAAGGTAAAGAACTAAGGGTATGTACACTAAGTTTTGCTCACCAAGACGTCACATCTTGTGCCTACATATCTGACTAAAGAATCAGAGCAACCGTAGTTCACCTAACTAAGGGTGAAAGGGGAACCATTGACTATGGCCAAAGTTCCAAGGGGGGAAATGAGTGTGAGCTCATTTTAGAGTTCACGATAACTCTCTAAGTCTAAGTTATACGGAAAAAGTGAGTTCTATGATGATGAGAATCACATAGAGTTCAAAACTCTAACCTATTGCTAAGTTACGATTCAATGGCTCTTATGAGGCCAAGAAAAGGGAAAGGCTCTTATGAGGCCAAGGGGGGAAATGGCTCTTATGAGGCCAAGGTGGTATGATTTGTTTATTGACTTATGAGTCAACTGAGGGGAACTTTCCTTTGGAATAGGGGATGTGTCAAACGAAATAGGCAACCAGAATAGTTGTCCACAAGACTTTATCAGAAAATATTTACAAGTCTCACCAAAGAGAGAAATGAAGAGGTAGTATTCAAAGAAATTGAAAATTGAAAAGAAATAGTATTAGTATTGTCTTAATCATGATTTAATCGAGAAATCGATAATCAATGATTCTTGACTTTCATCGACTAAAAAGTGAATGAAATTGAAATAAAGAGGAGGTGGTCTCATATTGATCAAAGTTTTGTCGATTCAATGAGATCAACCCAACCATGAAGTTTGTCATCGACCCAAAGTAAAGAAAATGGAATCGAAATGAAAAATAAAATTGGTCTCGTCTTAATCAAGATTTAAATCGGTAAATCGACAATCTTAGATTTTTGACCTTCATCGAACAATAAAAATAAATAAAAAGTGGCCTCATATTTCTCAAGACTTTATTGATTTGAAATAATCAAAGTCAAGATTTGTGTAATGTCATCGGCCAAAAATGGTGAAAATAGAATCGAAATGAAAATAAAATTGGTCTCGTCTTAATCAAGATTTAAATCGGTAAATCGACAATCTTAGATTTTTGACCTTCATCGACCAATAAAAATAAATAAAAAGTGGCCTCATACTAATCAAAATTTATTGATTTGGATAAATCAACAAAACATGATTTTTGTAATATCATTGGCCAAAGATAAAGAAAATGAAATGCAATGAAAAATAAAATTGGTCTCGTCTTGATCAAGATTTAAATCGGTAAATCGATAATCTTTTGATATTCGACTTTCATTGACCAACAAAAATAAAGAGATGAGCCTCATACATATCAAGACTTTTAGTCATTTTGAATAAATCAACCAAGTCATGATTTTGTAATATCATTGGCCAAAATAAAGATAATGAAATCAAAATGAAAAGAAAGGTGGTCTCGTCTAAATTAAGATTTAACTCGATAAAATCGATAATCCTTTTGTTAGACTTTCATTGACCAACTAAAAGGAAAAATAAAAATGGCCTCATGTGAATCAAGTTATTTAGTGATTTGAAATAAACCACCAAGTCATGATTTTTATGATATCATTGGCCAAAATAAAAGAAAATGGAATCAAAAAGTTAATATGAAAAATGGCAAGATAATGAAAATGATGGATATTAAGCATAATATAATTGAAAAACTAAAATAAAATCAAACAATAAAATCATTAGTAAAAAAAATGAAGATAAAATGAGGAGGGTGCGATAGGTTTTAGAAGGGTACTTATGGACATCAAATGGGCCCGAAGCCCATCCTTCCAACCAGACGAACACAGCATGCTCATGCTGTAGCTATAACAATCCAGATTTTCTCACAATAAATGAATAATAAAAATAAAGTAAAAAAATAAAAAGTAAAAAAGGTATAAAATGTGATGAAAGGCAGAGGAACATCAAATCCTCTTTTCCAAAAACGGACCAAACCTAAAAACAAAACTAACTACGAAGATGGATCGTTCCCCACCTTCTTCTCGCTTAAACTCGGTCCCTCCCTTTCTCGCTCAACCTTTCCTTACAGAATCAGATCCTCTCTTCCATCTAGGATCGTTCAACAGGCCTGTGAGATTTATAGTTCTTAGATTTATGTAAGTCCGGTGTAACTCTCAACCTCTTCTTCTCTTTCTGAATCGGTTCGTTTGGGTATTCGGTTGTGAGGTTTTTTTGTGCTGGAGATTCAAGGTTCTTGAAGGTTTGAATTATTTTGTGGTCATCATCGATGGTGGTGTTGATTTGAAGGTTATGGTGGTCGAAGATTTGGAAGCAGAAGCGTGAAGGAGATGAAAGGTGTACGGTTGATGATTTTCGTTGTTGTGTTGAAGGAACTGGGGATTGAAGATGATGAGAGGATTTGGTTGTATTTTGTTTTGCAGGTGGTGAATCGAAAGAAGCTTTAATGGTTAGTGTTTTATTGAAACTTAGTTCAAAAGGATGAAGGGGGATTACACGGTTGTTGAAGAGTATCAAAAGAGGTGTTAGGTTGTATTGAATATATGGAGGTTCTGTAGAAGATGAGTTGATTGAGGTAAAGGTGATGATGTTTGATAAAAAAATGAACGAATGAGTTATCGGTCGATGGTGAAAGGCAGCCACAAGTTTTTTGGTGTTTTGGGTGATGATGAAAGTTTTTGTTCGTCATCCATGGTGGTGTCTGCAGCGAGTGGATGAAGAGGGTATCATAATGTTGATTTGGCCAGAGTTGATGGAGTCATGGTATTGAGTTGTTCTTTTTTGATGAAGAACAGGTTTTGGTTGCTTTTTTTTTGTTTTCGTTTCGAAATCGGTCTCCCCTTATGAATTGGTTCTAACTCTTTTTTAAACAAATTAAAATTTGCTTGAAAAGTTTCTAGTACAAATTGAATTTGTCTTGATGCTCATGTTCTGTCCCTTTCATCTTGCAGGCTGAAGAGTTGTTGCTGTTGCTTGTGGGAAGTAGGCCGTGTTTGGCAGCTGTTGTTGTGCTGTATCAATTGCTGCAGGTGCAGGGTCTGTGGTTCGTAGCAGACGGTCAACATGGTTGATTTCACTTGCCGCAAGAAATTTGTTTGGGTGTGTAGCGTGGAATTTTTGTGCTGTTACTTTCATTTGCATTTTGTAAAATTTTTGGGGTAGAGATTGTAATGGGCCTATAAAGGAAATGGTAAATGGGCTTTGTGGTAATGGTTATAAAAGAAAAATAGGAAAAGAAAGAAAAATGGATAATGTTGGAAAAATAATGTGGTTAATGAGATTGAATTTGAAGAGGAATTAAAAGAACATGTAAATTGAATTTTAAATCAGAATTAGAAAAGAAGTTGAAATGGATTTAATTGGAAAAAAAGAAGATTGGATAATTAAAATAGATGATAACAAAAATGTGAATGAAGTGGATTGAAAAATGGATAATGAAGTGAATTAAAAGAAAAAGGTTTGGAAATGGTTTAGAAGAATTGTGGATAATTGAATGAAAAGTGGATATGGAAAGATTGGATTAAAATGGATAACAAGGTTATGGAATAAATGTGGGAATGGATTTAGGAGTAGATAGAATATGGATAATTTGATAATTGAATGGTTGAAAATAAATGGATAATGAAAATTGGATAAAAATGGTCACGGGATTGAAAATGCATTTCCACGCTTGAACAACACCTAAACCTTGACAACTGCACTTGACTGCCGCACATCCTGAATTACATGACCAAACACTTACACACAACTTGAAATGTACCAACTGCTCTAATCTCTTTGATGGCTTTACAACCTCAATTGAACTGAAACAATACTGCACACACCATGAACCAGCTAGCCTTAGGAGACTCAACTGAACGATATTTGTCAATCATAAAATCCAAGGGTGAGAAACCCTAATCCTCGTGCCTAGAGTGCACACTTATGAAACAGATGACTGGATAAGGACCAAAACCCTGATTCGAAATCTCTGCCACAACCTGATAACCTGATACTGATGCAAACCACTTGTTTGACCAAGATTAGGTCAAACTTCCATTGAATCTCAAACCACACCACACAAACCCTTGACATGGCGACCTTGCCTGGTCCTTGAGGAAGAAGTTGTGATGAAAACAAATCGCATTGGATTATTGAGGAGAGGAGGTCTCTTGAAACAAACCCTGATTTACAAGTGAAACAAAAACAAACAAAACCTGGTGAATTGGGTTAGTCATGCAATATGATTGATCTAAATGTAAATGCAAGATGTTATGACATCTAAGGGGTAAAATTTGGGGTACAACAATGACCTTATTAGGGTAGACTCCGTATGATAGGTCAGATCTAGATTTAGACTACCCAATCCCCTCACTTGTAGAATATAACGTTTTTGTAGGATGA
The DNA here is from genome assembly GCA_022829125.1 of Lathyrus tuberosus. Taxonomy (NCBI): domain Eukaryota; kingdom Viridiplantae; phylum Streptophyta; class Magnoliopsida; order Fabales; family Fabaceae; genus Lathyrus; species Lathyrus tuberosus. The sequence goes on from JALAZF010000898.1 coordinate 267,351, forward strand.
TAGTCCTAGAGTCATGGATTATACTCTTGTTTTACCATGAGAATGAGCAAGCCTTCCTACGGTAATCCTTCGGGATAAGTCTCATCTAGGCGGGACCTTAGTAACGACCCTTACAAATTGATAACATAAGGTCACCATGAGTGGAATGAGTTTTAGAAGAGGTCCCTAGAATCATGGATCAAATTTAAGGTTTCATCATAAAGTGCTAGCCAACTCATGACTAACCCTTTGAATTGATCTACTCTAGCCAGAATCGTCATTAAAGACCCTATTGGATAAGAATCCATAGTGGCAAAAACAGGACCACCCCTTACTTAACTTATTGTTTTTTCTTAAGCCTTGGTTTTATCTTCACACCTTTAAAAATTCCAACCAACATGATATGATAAGAATAATAATAATAATATAGCATAATAATAAATAAATGAAAAACAAGAAATAGATAAATAGGAAAAGTAAACAAAAAAGCACACAAACCCTAAAGTTAAAGGTTAGGATGAACTCTTTTAGGAAAGTATAGGAACTCCCCAACAGAGTCTCCAACTGTCACGACTGAAAAATTTCACTCTCCATCACCCTTTATTTGTTCCTAAGGAATAGGGGAACAACGATAACACCTAATAACTAAGGGTGAGAGACTAGGTTGGAGAGTTGGTTAAGTGAAAGGAAGGTACTAGGCACCCCTCACCTCCATTGTATTCAATGAGATCTTCGTCTAATTCTAGGGTTAGTGTGTGCTTGTCTAGGATGTTTGCTTTATTATCCCTTATTACCTTATATTTATTTATTTACAAAAAATTGTTTTGTCATTTAAAAGAAAAAATGATTAATTAAAACAGGAAGACCTAGAAAATGTTTTTGATTATTGTACTCGCTAGAGTGCTACGACTCTGTGCCTATGTACCCTCATGTTGGATGAAGAATCAGAACACCGTAGTTCTTTTAAAAAATGTTGGCGTGTTTGTTGTTTTTATCCCTTGAAAATTTCTCAATGCATCGGGGGCGGAAAAAATGTTTGATTTGAAAAATGTCTCAATGCGCAAGAGTATAGGACTTAATGTTTTGAGTGAGCGAAGTTGATTTTATCCCTTGGTTGTTTGCAAAAATATAATGATTAATTTATTTTACAAAATAAATCCATGATATTATATATATTAAATATTAGAAGAAGGTTTAATTATATAAAATCAAATACTCACATCCCTTATCCCTGATTTTTTTCCTGAAACCCTAGAAATTCCCTAGAATTTTATCCCATATTATCCCTAAAATTATCACAAAGTTATCCCATAAATTAACCCTAATTCCCCAAATTAATTAATATTCCATAATTAATCCTATTTTTTTCCTTATGTTATTTATATTAACCCATTTAAAAATTAATCTCTAATTTCAATATGCCTAATTATTCTAAAATTAATCCCTAACACTAATTTAAATCCCCAATTATATTTTGGTATTTAATTCCAAATTTATTATAATTTTCTAAATAATTATCTAAGTATTTTATGTTAATCAATCCCTAAATACTTTAATGAATTAAATTAAGTCATAATCCCAATTAATAATTATTATATAATATGCTAATTAAGACTTAATTAGATTAATTACAATAATTAGCCCAAATTATAAACTTAATTAAACTGAATAAGATAATTAAATAAAATAAAAAAAGATGCGGGGTGTAAGTGTAACTAGGTTAGTAATTGGGTTGGTTAGGGTGTGTGAATAACAAGAAAAGAGGGCCCAGACGTCCTAAAACCCACGTGGGAGAGATGGTTCACAGAGGGAGAGAGAGTCAACAATTGACTCTCTCTGGACCTCTCGATCTTAATCAGATCAGAGGGGCATGATGAGGTGAGATCATGATCCTTGATCCTGCATACCGGCCAAAGTAGGCAACACGTGTGGTGGAGATGCATAGTCAACTGAGACCCAAGGTGGACACGCTTGCACAAGGGATGGATTCTGTCACGGGTGCATGACATGGCTGAGTCTGGGGAGAGTATATGAACTCACCCCCACTCAGACTTTCCTTATTTTCTAATTTTCTTTCTCTCTCTTCGCTCTCATCCTCTCTCTAAACTCTCTGATTTTCCTTCTCTCTTCTCCCTAATCCCCTCTATCCACCACCCAAAACACCCTTGACCGCCCCCAAAACCACCCTCAAATCCAGGTTTCCGGTTAAGCTTCAACCAGAACCTTCAAACTTTTTCGCAGAACCCCACTTCCACCTTCATACTCGGGTTCCCTGAATGAACCCTATGGTTCATATGAACCCTAACCAAACCTTCACCTAGAAACCCCATAATCCAAGAACCCTAGGATAGAACCCTAACCTTAATCCTTTTATGGAGGAACCCTAATTGGGTTTTAGATGAACCCTAACTCTAGAAGATGAACATTCATCTTATTCCCAAGCCAAACCCTAACCCTTACTCATATACTAACCTAACCTACCCAGAATCACATCAAACCAAACCCAAAACATAGATCGGTTCATTCTAACTACAAATCATAAACCTAAACAAAGAAATCAAACAACAAGAGCCAACCCTCAACCTTAGATCATCCTCTGCTACCCTCAACCCCAATCATGCACAAATAAAAACATATCCCAGATGTACGCAAATGAATCATAGCAAGTAAGATAAAAAAAGAAACAAGAGTGTAATCAACCTTCAGGAGCAAGGATTCCCTCGATCGAAAGGTAATAGTATTCTTTTGCCCCTTTTTCTTTTGAATTCTTTGTCTCTCTCTCTTTCTATTTTCTTCTTCTTTCTTTCTTCTGTGTGAGGTGCTCTTGAAAAATTGGTCTGAAGGTTAAGCTCAAGAGCTTAGGGTTTCAAGGTGAAGAACCCTAAGTCTTTGGATGTGGAGCTATGGTGTATTTGGTTTGGTTTTCAGCAGTAATCGCTTAGGGTTTTTCTTTTTCCTCCCTTTTTCTGATTTTAGTTTAGGCTTTTATAGATTAAGTTTTTAGGCTTGTATTTTAATTAGATTGATAGGATTTGATTTGTAATTGATCTGATTTGTTGTAATTAAAAAGTTTCAATTTGATTGACTTGAGATTATGATTAGATTTAACTTTAGAATTAGGGTTTAGAAATTTGCACTGTATCCAGTCCGAAATCACTTGTAAATCACAATTGTAATAAATTTGGAAATATTTGATGTAATCTTTTTTTAGTTTTTGATTCTTCTTTACTCCTAATTGCACATGTTTTAGGATTTCTGAAGATGCCTTTCAATCTGGTCCAAAAGTTGACTAGATTCAACTAAAAAAATCCAATTAATAAAATAAAGCTAAAGTAAAAAAATAAAAATAAAAGTAAAATCCTAAATAATAAATAAAATATAAATTGTAAATAGGACTTTGCACGCCTCGCTCTTAAACCCCATAATCAGACCTACTGATTATAAAAATCTTACTAATATAATGATAATAATAATAATAATAAAAATATAATACTATTAATAATAATATTAATACTTTAATAAATCCAAATATGACACTAATTAGATGATATCAATTAATTTAAATACTAAAGTATCTAATTAATAATTTATCAATTTAATAATTTGTTATAATTAACTAGTTAATATTTAAATAACCTAGATAATACTAGTGTATAATATTATCCAAATAAAACTAATAATGCTTATTTACTAATAATGTTTGATAAAAAATACTAAGACCTGAATAAAAGTACCCTAAACAAAGATTAATGCTAATTTAATTACTAAAATAATAGTAACAAATAAAACTTCTTAATACCTCTAACACCCTAAAACCAATTGTCATTAGTCACAAAATAAAATGAAACCTTAAAAGAGGACAATAGTTAAAATGACCCCCTTTGACTTTTTAGGTCATTGGCGTTGACCAGATGACTTGTGAAGGTCTTTGGACTTGTCAGTAACCTAAGTTATAAGTTAGTAAAAATGGAAAGAAATGATGGTCAAAATTTGGGGTACGACAGCTATTGTTGGGACATCACATTCATCATTAGTTGTCATTTCATTTTGTAATCGAATCTCATTTATTTTATTACACATGTCATGTAATCCATTATGTACGAGCTCATGCAAATCTTCAAAAAGAGACACATCCGCTGCTAAGTTATTTGTATCGTTGTATACTGCATAGTTTGGGATCTTCCACAACCCCATTTCCCTTAAAATCAAATATAATACCATTGCGTGCACTTTTAGTCCACCTCTCTAAAATGTATTGATCAGGGACAACTTTAACATCATTTCTCTCAAAAATCTTCAACGCGTGACAACAGAGTATTCCAAAAGTATCAAATTTTCTACAACTACACGATATGGAGGATTGTACAGGATCAAATAGTACTTTCCATTCTTCTTCCTCATTGACCATAGTAATAACATATTCAAATGGATAATGGGATACAATTCATTCTCGTATGCAAGTAGCTGAGAATAACGCAATCTTGTCATAGAATATGTCAAAAATTGTATGAGTATATACCTTTGCAAGTTGCATTAGAATTGGTGAGCGTTTATATCTTATCCTTGGTAGCTAATGTCTAGACTCATACTCACATCGTGACTCGTTATATCGTTTCTCTTTAACAACTCTTTCAAAGTGTTTGAAGAATTAGATGATATTAATGCTTGGTTTCATGCATGCCTTAAAATTTGAATACAAATTCTCACCGAGTTGAGTGCTTCACATTCCAATGATGAATGTATCCTTCATGAAACATGCTTCCCATTTTTCCTTGATATCATACATTGGCTTCACCCATTTATTTTCTTGAATATTAAATTCAACAATAAATTTGCTCCAAGCTTCCTCAAACCTTGCTTCTTGGTCATAATCATACGTACACTTTTTAAAATAAGTTAAGAAATAGTTTTCTTTTTTAATCAACTTACCAAGGTGTTTGATTCCATTTTGTATCAAGTTCTATGTGCATAACCCATGTTGAGTATTTGGCATAACCTCAGCTAATTCTTTATCCATTGCTTAGTCTTGATCAGTGAACAAAGTTTGTGGTTTTTTGTTTTCATGTGCTTCAAGAAAAGATTTAAACAAACATTCGAATGACTCGACTGTTTCATAGTACAAAAGAGATGCCCTAAAAATGATTGTTCCTCTATAATGGTTGAAGCCTGAAAACAATAATAATGGTCGATTAACACGAGTAGTACAATATGTTGTATCCAAAGAAACTACCTCACCAAACATCCATAGTCTAAGATCATTTTTGCATCAGCTCATAACACATTTGTGACTTGTTTATCGCAGTCCATTTGATATGCATGGTAAAATGATGGATTCTCCAATAATTGAGTTTGAAAATACTCAATGAGACAACCAATTTCTCCATATACCATGCTTCGCTGTCTTCTTGCTTTGAGGTAACTCCTAGCATCCAATCTTATATAACCAAGATTAGCTATTCTACCAGCATGTGCATTCATATGTTGAAATGAAGCCTTTTGCATCAAATCCAAAATCTTCTTCCATTTCAATCTCATGGGCTTGAACTTCAGATATTTTACGGTGTGATGTTATCAGCAACTTGTAAAGGGTGATTATGGTCCTCTATGAACTCTTGGATTACAAACTTTTCATTTTTTACAATAAGTGCAATTTTTGCTCTGCATCCGGTTCTGGTTTCACCCTAGGATTCTTAACTAAAAAAGATCGTTTATCTCTCATTTGATTACTCTCTTTGCAACAAACAAATCTACATGATCTAATGGATCCATCTTCCTTTCTTTTGTTGAGGTATTGTTTCCTTACCCCAAAACCAACTTATTTTCCATAATCAACCCAAAATTTCCAAGCTTCATCTATACTATCAAATTCCATGTTGACAGTAGGTGTTGCAATGTTTGTCATTATTATACTAAACATGTAAAAATTAAAATATATATTAGAGTGATAAAAATGTAAAATACAAATCCAACCAATAAGTAAATAAATAAATAATTCTCTTTAAGAAAACTACAAATGCTATGAAACCCCTAAATTAATTTACATGGAAACCTAGTCACAAGCAATTTAAAACAAGAAAAATAAATCTCTTCAAAAATATAATAAATTATAAAAATAAAAAATAAAAAATTATAATAGAAATTGATCTCTATCATATAAAAAAAGTTGTATTCATGTATGAGATTTATGAGGTTGCAAAAAATTTCATTAAAAACTTATTAACTTACAAATCAATGGCCATATATAAATGGATGAGTGAAAAAAATAAATTAAACAAATCAAAAGATCCAAACATTATTCCATATAAGGTACAATGATGCTTCAGGTAAGAAATAACTTACGTAAAAAAGATATGGCGCCAACAACTTCTTTTTGTAAAAACGAGGTTTCCTTTTTACTAACTATTTTATATTATGGGTAAAAACATAAATATTAGACAACATAAATTTGAGCCATTAAAGTAATCAAATGGATGTAATTTATTTGACAGTGTGACAGTGTGGTATTTTGACTGCAGTGAATCAGTATCCGTATAATATTACTCCCTTCGTCTTAAAATTAATGTCATATTTGACACTTTCACCCAGATTAACAAAAAGTGATAAATAAAATAAAAAGAGTTACAATTTTATCAAATTATCTTGATTGATTTTTTATTTTTACAAACGCTACAATTATTTTGGAACAGAGAAACTATAATTTATTTCATAAAAATATTAATAAATATCGATTTTTTTTAAAAGCTATGGAGATTATCGATTTTTTCAATCCTTCTACCGCATTTTTTTTAAATTTTATGACTAGTAAATAACAATTTTAGTATGAAACCATACATTTTTACCGCCTTTAAAAAAATGGTAAAATCCCATGTCTTGAATGAATTTTTACCGGATTTATAGAAAAATCCAATAAAAATGCATACATATTACCGCACTTAATGAAAAAGTTGGTAGAAATGCATGTATTTTATGAAAAAAACGGTAAAAATGCATACATTTTGCCATTTTTTTTTGAAAAAACTAAAACATATTACAATTATTTAAAAAATGCCGAAATATTTTGAATTTTTACCAAATTTTCACAAAATTCGGTAATATGCTGATTTTTCAGATTTTTGTCAAATGTTTTTGATTTTTTTTCAATGACGACTAGAGGATCAGATGACACGACTACTTCTCGACAACGTGATAAAGCTAAAGCTACTACAACTACGGCTCGAGCGAGGCAAGTTGATGTAGAGGACTCCCATCTCCGCGAAGGAAGAGTAGTGCCGACCGGTTCTAACAGAAGGCGACGGCGGCCGAGTTTCGTGCACCCCGTAGTACTCGAAGTAGAGGATCTAGAGTTGCTGCTGGATGGACCAGAGATCATGATGATGAGCCTATTATTGAAGATATCCAGGAAGCAGTTGAGGATGTTAGGCAAATGGTGGCGGATTTAGATGTACCACATCCTTCTAAGACTACAAAGGTGCCACATCCATCTGAGACAAAGGCTCAAACTACTACAAAGGTTACTCTGCATACAACTACTAAAGTGGATGTTATAGATGATATGGATGTCAATCCTCTAGTTGAGATATAGCTCACTGCTTTGGTTGAGACAGAGGTCACTGCTCCGGATTCCATAGAGTCGTCTTTACATACAGATGGAGGGTTTCCTGGAGGGTCTAGTGACTGTTTTGTGCCTACTGGATATGCCGATCACGTGACATTCAAATTATGGTAGTGAGGGGTATGTATATGATATGTTGATTATGTGACTTTATATATTATATATATGTTAAAAATAACTTTTGTTTTTTACTTTGTTTTAGGATCGACTGTCGCGGAAGGTGCCCACCTACGGGGGAAGTTGGAGAAGTTCTCGGATATCTTGATGTCAGAGGAGGCCAAGGAGATTATTGAGGACTGTGGTCTCCTTTCAATGGTGGACTTTTTACTGATGATGTGTCGCAGCCTCCACATGGTGTGGATGACACTCAGCGTCTGCATATGATATCAATCATTATGGATAACCTCATAGGTTTGGTGAACCCAGATGGCGATGTTTATACATTGGCCTCACATGCAACACACATATCCCGTAGGGGGCCTATTTAGACCTTACTTAACTTATTGTTTTTTCTTAAGCCTTGGTTTTATCTTCACACCTTTAAAAATTCCAACCAACATGATATGACAAGAATAATAATAATAATATAGCATAATAATAAATAAATGAAAAACAAGAAATAGATAAATAGGAAAAGTAAACAAAAAAGTACACAAACCCTAAAGTTAAAGGTTAGGATGAACTCTTTTAGGAAAGTATAGGAACTCCCCAGCAGAGTCGCCAACTGTCACGACTGAAAAATTTCAGTCTCCATCACCCTTTATTTGTTCCTAAGGAATAGGGGAACAGTGATAACACCTAATAACTAAGGGTGAGAGACTAGGTTGGAGAGTTGGTTAAGTGAAAGGAAGGTACTAGGCACCCCTCACCTCCATTGTATTCAATGAGATCTTCCTCTAATTCTAGGGTTAATGTGTGCTTGTCTAGGATGTTTGCTTTATTATCCCTTATTACCTTATATTTATTTATTTACAAAAAATTGTTGTCATTTAAAAGAGTAAATGATTAATTAAAACAGGAAGACCTAGAAAATATTTTTGATTATTGTACTCGCTAGAGTGCTACGACTCTGTGCCTATGTACCCTCATCACTATGCCAAACAAGACATTAGACAACGCTTTTTTAGGCCTTACACAGCGCTTAAAAGTGCTGCCTAAGGTAGCGCTGTCGTAGGTAAAGACAACGCTTTTGATTTATGGAAAAGCGCTCTCTAAAGTATACATTAGACAGCGCTTTTTCCTTAAAAATCGCTCTCTAAAGTGGGCCTTAAGACATCGCTTTTGCAGAAGCGCTGTCTAATGTATACGTATAAAATTTTAATGAATTTTTTTATATACCTTTAGAAAGCGCCTTTTCAGGAAAAAGCGCTGTCTAAAGGCCCCCTTTAGAGAGCACTTTTTAAAGCGCTGTCTAATGTATGCCTATAATTTTAGTTATCAATTTTTCTATACCTTTAGAGGGCGCTTTTAGGAAAAGCGCTTTCTTTTGTGAACTATAGACAGCGCTTTTTTCTAAAAAGCGCTGTCTTTTCTCTACGTATAATTTTAATGATTTTTTAAAAAAAATCCCATTTTAACCATTTTTTTATGCAGAAACCTGTATAATTCAAGCCATTTCAATAAACCTGTATATTTCACATTTCCATTAACAATTTCTAGTATGGTTCATTAACCATTTCCACTAATCCCATAAATCACATAAACCACATAAACCATTTCCATTATAATTCAAGTTATTTACATTAATTATTCACAAAACTATACAATTACAATCAAAAAACACATAAAGGGCATAAACCATTCACAAAACTATACAATCCCATAAAATAAACCATTCACAAAACTATACATTCACATAATCCCATAATCCTATACCTTATATAGGATTCTTTTTTCAATAAGGTATTCGCACAATTCCTCCTTAATTTCTTGCAATTTATCCTTCGTGTAATGAGAACACGCGTATTCATCAAAGTACTACATAACAAAACAAAATATGCATGATTTAGTTAAAAATAATAAATTATATGACATATCCGATAAATATTAAAATAAATCCTAAGTTATAAATCCATGCATACCGTAATAGGAACCTCTAATCGATCCATTTGACGGATTTCTCTCATAAACCTCAAAACGAAATACCCGCAGTCTATGCCATTACGCTGACGAGGGCCCTACACATAGACAAACAAATAAGAATTAATATATAGTTGTTTTGTGTTATCAAGTAGCATCACTAATAAGCAACATTGTGAAAATTAATATACCTCCACTTTGACCCATGTAACGTTGGTTGCTTTAGCCCATGCTACTCGAGATTCTCTTTGTGCTCGGTATACTTCTCTTATAGGATTAATGGCAACCAACAAGCAGTGTCCACTGTAAAATATAACAAAAGTTTAGATGGATAATTCCTACGCAAAATATACAAATTAAAGATTAGAATGAAATTAGAATGAAAATCTTAGTACCTTTTTGACTAACGTCTCTTTCTTTTCTTGGTTGGAATATGTTTTACCCGTCTCTTAACAACACGGACGGTTGGATTGATCCAAATACCCTCATTATGATCAATTACGTTGTTAGATAAAAGCACTATAGACCATTTTGTACTTGTCGGATCAGTGACATAGAACACTTGTTTAGCTTTAGAGGCTAGAATAAAAGGCTCATCTTTGTACCCCACCCTATTAAGATCCACTTGCAAAAATCCTGACTTATCCATTCGTACGCCATTATTATTTTCAACCCACTTGCAACGAAATATAGGAATCTGAAACTTCTCATAATCAAACACCCAAATGCGCTCGATAACCCCAAAATATGACAGATTTGCAAATTTGGGGTTTAAATCTTTCACACTTGAAATGTGCATTGCTTCAGCTACCACGGTGACACAACTATTTTGCATAGTACTTTTATCATCTTGTTCTTTGGTATAAAATGTGTATCCATTAATTGCGTATGCGCTATAAGAAAACACAACCAAACTTGGACCATATGCTAAACATCTCAACCTTTCTGTGATTGAAGCGGGATCTGAATAATACTTTGAATAAATATGATCCTTAAACCAAGGTATGAAACTTCGATTGTGCTCTCGTACTATCCAATTCTCATTTCTATTCGGATTTAAACCTCGGAGAACATCCTTGTGCATTTCAACATACGGTTCAACCTCATTCTCATTGTGCAGAACATACAAATGCACTTGATCCCGTTCGACCCTTGATACTGTCACAACTTCATTTCTAATTAACTTTTTTCCTTTTTTTTTCCGACAATATGAGATTTGGGGAGTCCAATTGATTGTACATTGGACAGATATTCAGTACAAAACTCAATCGCTTCTTCAACAATGTATCGTTCGGCAATACAACCCTCTGGTCGACTTCGGTTTTTCACATACCCTTTTAATATTTTCATATAACGTTCAGCAGGGTACATCCATCTCATATAAGCCGGTCCACACAATTGTGTCTCTTTCACCAGATGAACAACTAGATGAACCATTATGTCAAAAAACGAGGAAGGAAAAATCATTTCAAGATCACACAAAGTAATAACTATTTCTTTTTGCAATGTTGGTAAGATCGCAGGATCGATCACCTTACTGCAAATTGACTTGAAGAAAAAACACAATTTAGTTATTGCACTTCTTACTTTTTCTGGCAGAATAGAACGTATACCTATTGGTAGAAAATGTTCCATTATAACATGGCAGTCATGCGTCTTTAAACTCTTTAACTTGAGGTCTTTCATAGACACAAGTCTTCTAATATCGGAAGAGTATCCTTCCGGAACTTTAACTTCACTTAGAAACTTACACAATACCTTTTTCTCTTTTCTAGATAGAGTATAAGCAGCAGGTGGTAGATATGTTCGTGTTCCTTTCTTCATGGGTCCTAATTCATTTCTTATTCCCATCGCTACCAGGTCCTTTCTTGCTTTAAGGCCATCCTTAGACTTTCCTTGTATATTGAGTAACGTACCAATAACACTGTCAAATACATTTTTTTCAATATGCATAACATCGAGAAAATGTCTTACATACAACGACTTCCAATATGGCAGTTCAAAAAAAATTGACCTCTTCTTCCACCCACTCTTGACAAGTGTATGTGCAAAAGGCTTTCCAAACTGAGTACTCACATCTTTCACCTTTTCAAAAATTTGATCACCTGCCAATATAGTTGGAGCTCTACCATGTTCTGCCTCTCCATTGAATGCTTTTCTCCACCCACGATAGTGATGATTAGAATTTAAGAATCTACGATGTCCGAGAAATACATTCTTCTGACCAAACTCCAATCGCGTCCAATCTGTTTTATCTTCACAAATAGGACACGCACATTGACCTTTTATGCTGTACCCTGATAGATTTCCGTATGCTGGAAAATCATTAATTGTGCCAAACAACATCGCCCTCAAGTTGAAACTTTCTTTCCTATACCCATCATAAACCTCCACACCGTTCTCCCACAAAAACTTTAAAATCTTCGATTAAGGGTGCCAAGTATACGTCTATGCCATTCCCTGGTTGTCTAGGCCCAGAAATTAACATAGATAACATCATGTACTTACGCTTCATACATAGCCATGGAGGTAGGTTATAAATCATTATGATCACAGGTCAAGTGCTATGTGAGATACTCTAAAGACCGTGTGGGTTCATTCCATCATTAGATAATGCCAAGCGAAGGTTTCTTGCTTCTTTTCCAAATTTAGGATAATCATCATCAATTTTCATCCACTGTGGTGAATCTGCTGGATGTCAAAACTTTCCATCAATAATTCTTTCATCTGCATGCCAAGTCAAGTGTGTTGAATCGGTCTCACTACGAAACATGCGTCTAAATCTCAGAATTATAGGAAAATACCATAAGACTTTTGCTGGAGACAACTTTTCCTTATATCGAGAGACACCGCATTTAGGACACTCATTTAACGATGCATACTCATTTCGAAACAAAACGCAATCGTTTGGACATGCATGCATCTTATCATAGCTCATGCCAATAGAGCACAACATCTTTTTGGCCTCATATGTTCGATTGGGAAGAACATTATCCTCTGGAAGCATATCTTTCATAAAGGCCAATAACTCTGTGAAACTTTTAACCGACCATCCATTGTCCGCCTTTAAGTTGTACAACTTTAATACCGCAGACAATCTTGTGAATTTGGTGCAACCATTATATAGCGGTTTCTCTGCATCGCTTACCAACCTCTCAAACATTTTGGGACAATCCTTAAGATCTTCTTCAAGTGCTTCTGCAATCTCTTCGACTCGATCAGAATCATATGTATCTGTGCCATTGTCGTTTGAAGCATAGGTCGTATTATCCCCCGGTTCAACATTCCCGTTAATTTTCTCACCATGCAAATTCTAACATGTATAACTTCTATCAATTCCAGTCCTCATTAAATGCGATGCCAACTAAACCGCGTCAACCCGACTCCCAAAACAACAACCCAAGCAAGGACATCTCATTCGACTGGGGTCTTTGGCGTTCACAACAACAAACTTAAGGAATTTCGATACCCCCATTCTCGTACTCTTTTGACAATCGACTTGAAGCCATCCATTTCTTATCCATAGTTATACTAATTAAAATAAACAAAAACAAAAATAAAAAATATTTACCTGTAGAGATGTAAACAACTTCTAGACCCACACAGTGTCCAGATACGTTAGAATTACCAAGATCCCCCTGTACACGTATCATAAAAAAATATGTATTAGAGATTTGTTGAAAAAATAGTGTTTGTAACATAAAGTGGTAATTGTAACACTTTAAATCTTAATTCATTCAAGTAATAATAAGAAATTGTAATAGTTGTAGGCATAGTCATTGACGAAAACGCGTTTAGTGTCTAACAATTTATCATTTTTTTCTTTTCTCTAACTTTTTTAATAGCAAAATATTATATTAATAAAGAGGTGAAAATCACCATAATACAAAATAGAAAAAATTAATGGCATAAAGAGTGTTGAACAAATCTCGTCAAGGAGATACAAAAATGCGAGAATGAATCAATACAAGTTGGTCCAACAAAAATGCATAAAGCGAGAATGAACGACGGCGACGTACCTCTTCATTTTCGTCTTCTCCTTCACGACGGCAACGACAACGAATGCGAGAATGAACGATGGCGACGGCGACGCCAAGGAATGCGAGAATGAACGACGGCGACGGTGATGGATGAAAGAACGATTGAAAGCAAGGGTTTCAGAACGCATGAAAGCAACGGTCGAGAGAAGAAAATGAAAAGAGGTTTCTGAAAATGAATAGAAATAGTTTTATAATTAAATTCATAATTGACCTTAGAGAGCGCTTTTCATAAAGTGCTTTCTTAAGTGCTACATATAAGAACGCTTTTCTGAAAGCGCTTTCTAAGGTTAATACCTATAGCAGCACTTTTCCAAAAAGCGCTTTCTAAGGTGGCTACCATTTAACAGCGCTTTTAAAAAGCGCTTTCTAAAGTCTGTCTTTTACAGCACTTTTTTTAGCGAATTTTTTTATTCTTTTTAGCAGCGCTTTGTGCAAAAAGCGCTTTCTAAGGTGGCTTCCATTTATGGCATTTAACAGCGCTTTTAAAAAGCGCTTTCTAAAGGCTGTCTTTTACAGCGCTTTTTTTTAGCAAAATTTTTTTATTCTTTTTAGCAGCGCTTTTTGATAAAAGCGATGTCTTTTTAGTGCTGTCTATTCCTATTTTTGGCGTAGTGCATGTTGGATGAAGAATCAGAACACCGTAGTTCTTTTAAAAAATGTTGGCGTGTTTGTTGTTTTTATCCCTTGAAAAATTCTCAACGCATCGGGGGACGGAAAAAATGTTTGATTTGAAAAATGTCTCAATGCGCAAGAGTATAGGACTTAATGTTTTGAGTGAGTGAAGTTGATTTTATCCCTTGGTTGTTTGCAAAAATATAATGATTAATTTATTTTACAAAATAAATCCATGATATTATATATATTAAATATTAGAAGAAGGTTTAATTATATAAAATCAAATACTCATATCCCTTATCCCTGATTTTTTTCCTGATTTTTATCCCTGAAACCCTAGAAATTCCCTAGAATTATATCCCATATTATCCCTACAATTATCACAAAGTTATCCCATAAATTAACCCTAATTCCCCAAATTAATTAATATTCCATAATTAATCCTATTTTTTTCCTTATGTTATTTATATTAACCCATTTAAAAATTAATCTCTAATTTCAATATGCCTAATTATTCTAAAATTAATCCCTAACACTAATTTAAACCCCCAATTATATTTTGGTATTTAATTCCATATTTATTATAATTTTCTAAATAATTATCTAAGTATTTTATGTTAATCAATCCCTAAATACTTTAATGAATTAAATTAAGTCATAATCCCAATTAATAATTATTATATAATATGCTAATTAAGACTTAATTAGATTAATTACAATAATTAGCCCAAATTATAAACTTAATTAAATTGAATAATATAATTAAATAAAATAAAAAATGATGCGGGGTGTAAGTGTAACTAGGTTAGTAATTGGGTTGGTCAGGGTGTGTGAATAGCAAGAAAAGAGGGCCCAGACGTCCTAAAACCCACGTGGGAGAGATGGTTCACAGAGGGAGAGAGAGTCAACAATTGACTCTCTCTGGACCTCTCGATCTTAATCAGAGGGGCATGATGGGGTGAGATCATGAACCTTGATCCTGCATACCGGTCAAAGTAGGCAACACGTGTGGTGGAGATGCATAGTCAACTGAGACCCAAGGTGGACACGCTTGCACAAGGGATGGATTCTGTCACGGGTGCATGACATGGCTGAGTCTGGGGAGAGTATATGAACTCACCTCCACTCAGACTTTCCTCATTTTCTAATTTTCTTTCTCTCTCTTCGCTCTCATCCTCTCTCTAAACTCTCTGATTTTCCCTCTCTCTTCTCCCTAATCCCCTCCAGCCACCACCCAAAACACCCTTGACCGCCCCCAAAACCACCCTCAAATCCAGGTTTCCGGTTGAGCTTCAACCGGAACCTTCAAACTTTTTCGCAGAACCCCACTTTCACCTTCATACTCGGGTTCCCCGAATGAACCCTATGGTTCATATGAACCCTAACCAAACCTTCACCCAGAAACCCCATAATCCAAGAACCCTAGGATAGAACCCTAACCTTAATCCTTTTATGGAGGAACCCTAACTGGGTTTTAGATGAACCTTAACCCTAGAAGATGAACATTCATCTTCTTCCCTAGCCAAACCCTAACCCTTACCCATATACTAACCTAACCTACCCAGAATCACATCAAACCAAACCCAAAACATAGATCGGTTCATTCTAACTACAAATCATAAACCAAAACAGAGAAATCAAACAACAAGAGCCAACCCTCAACCTTAGATCCTCCTCTGCTACCCTCAACCCCAATCATGCACAAATAAAAACATATCCCAGATGTACGCAAATGAATCATAGCAAGCAAGATAAAAAAGAAACAAGAGTGTAATCAACCTTCAGGAGCGAGGATTCCCTCGGTCGCAAAGTAATAGTATTCTTTTCCCCATTTTTCTTTTGAATTCTTTGTCTCCCTCTCTTTCTATTTCTTCTTCTTTCTTTCTTCTGTGTGAGGTGCTCTTGAAAAATTGGTCTAAAGGTTAAGCTCAAGAGCTTAGGGTTTCAAGGTGAAGAACCCTAAGTCTTTGGATGCGGAGCTATGGTGTATTTGGTTTGGTTTTCAGCAGTAATCGCTTAGGGTTTTTCTTTTTCCTCCCTTTTTCTGATTTTAGTTTAGGCTTTTATAGATTAAGTTTTTAGGCTTGTATTTTAATTAGATTGATAGGATTTGATTTGTAATTGATCTGATTTGTTGTAATTAAAAAGTTTTAATTTGATTGACTTGTGATTATGATTAGATTTAACTTTAGAATTAGGGTTTAGAAATTTGCACTGTATCCAGTCCGAAATCACTTGTAAATCACAATTGTAATAAATTTGGAAATATTTGATGTAATCTTTTTTCAGTTTTTGATTCTTCTTTACTCCTAATTGCACATGTTTAAGGGTTTATGAAGATGCCTTTCAATCTGGTCCAAAAGTTGACTAGATTCAACTCAAAAAATCCAATTAATAAAATAAAACTAAAGTAAAAAATAAAAATAAAAATAAAATCCTAAATAATAAATAAAATATAAATTGTAAATAGGACTTTGCACGCCTCGCTCTTAAACCCCATAATCAAACCTACAGATTATAAAAATCTTACTAATATAATAATAATAATAATAATAAATATAATACTATTAATAATAATATTAATACTTTAATAAATCCAATTATGACACTAATTAAATGATATCAATTAATTTAAATACTAAAGTATCTAATTAATAATTTATCAATATAATAATTTATCAATATAATAATTTGTTATAATTAACTAGCTAATATTTAAATAACCTAGATAATACTAGTGTATAGTATTATCCAAATAAAACTAATAATGCTTATTTACTAAAAATGTTTGATAAAAAAATACTAAGACCTGAATAAAAGTACCCTAAACAAAGATTAATGCTAATTTAATTACTAAAATAATAGTAACAAATAAAACTTCTTTTAATACCTCTAACACCCTAAAACCAATTGTCATTAGTCACAAAATAAAATGAAACCTTAAAAGAGGATAATAGTTAAAATGACCCCCTTTGACTTTTTAGGTCATTGGCGTTGACCAGATGACTTGTGAAGGTCTTTGGACTTGTCAGTAACCTAAGTTATAAGTTAGTAAAAATGGAAAGAAATGATGGCCAAAATTTGGGGGTACGACAGCTATTGTTGGGACATCACCTTCATCATTAGTTGTCACTTCATTTTGTAATTGAATCTCATTTATTTTATTACACATGTCATGTAACCCATTATGTACGAGCTCATGCAAATCTTTAAAAAGAGATACATCTGCTGCTAAGTTATTTGTATCGTTGTATACTGCATAGTTTGGGATCTTCCACAACCCCATTTCCCTTAAAATCAAATATAATACCATTGCGTGCACTTTTAGTCCACCTCTCTAAAATGTATTGATCAGGGACAACTTTAACATCATTTCCCTCAAAAATCTTCAATGCGTGACAACAGAGTATTCCAAAAGTATCAAATTTTCTACAACTACACGATATGGAGGATTGTACAGGATCAAATAGTACTTTCCATTCTTCTTCCTCATTGACCATAGTAATAACATATTCAAATGGATAATGGGATACAATTCATTCTCGTATGCAAGTAGCTGAGAATAACGCAATCTCGTCATAGAATATGTCAAAAATTGTATGAGTATATACCTTTGCAAGTTGCATTAGAATTGGTGAGCGTTCATATCTTATCTTTGGTAGCTAATGTATAGACTCATACTCACATCGTGACTCGTTATATCATTTCTCTTTAACAACTCTTTCAAAGTGTTTGAAGAATTAGATGATATTAATGCTTGGTTTCATGCATGCCTTAAAATTTAAATACAAATTCTCACCGAGTTGAGTGCTTCACATTCCAATGGTGAATGTATCCTTCATGAAACATGCTGCCCATTTTTCCTTGATATCATACATTGACTTCACCCATTTATTTTCTTGAATATTAAATTCAACAATAAATTTGCTCCAAGCTTCCTCAAACCTTGCTTCTTGGTCATAATCATACATACACTTTTTAAAATAAGTTAAGAAATAGTTTTCTTTTTTAATCAAGTTACCAAGGTGTTTGATTCCATTTTGTATCAAGTTCTATGTGCATAACCCATGTTGAGTATTTGGCATAACCTTAGCTAATTCTTTATCCATTGCTTAGTCTTGATCAGTGAACAAAGTTTGTGGTTTTTTGTTTTCATGTGCTTCAAGAAAAGATTTAAACAACCATTTGAATGACTCGACTGTTTCATAGTACAAAAGAGATGCCCCAAAAATGATTGTTCCTCTATAATGGTCGAGTAGTACAATATGTTGTATCCAAAGAAACTACCTCACCAAACATCCATAGTCTAAGATCATTTTTGCATCAGCCCAGAACACATTTGTGACTTGTTTATCGCAGTCCATTTGATATGCATGGTAAAATGATGGATTCTCCAATAATTGAGTTTGAAAATACTCAATGAGACAACCAATTTCTCCATATACCATGCTTCGCTGTCTTCTTGCTTTGAGGTAACTCCTAGCATCCAATCTTATATAACCAAGATTAGCTATTCTACCAGCATGTGCACTCATATGTTGAAATGAAGCATTTTGCATCAAAACCAAAATCCTCTTCCATTTCAATCTCATGTGCTTGAACTTCAGATATTTTACGGTGTGATGTTATCAGCAACTTGTAAAGGGTGATTATGGTCCTCTATGAACTCTTGGATTACAAACTTTTCATTTTTTACACTAAGTGCAATTTTTGCTCTGCATCCGGTTCTGGTTTCACCCTAGGATTCTTAACTAAAAAAGATCGTTTATCTCTCATTTGATTACTCTCTTTGCAACAAACAAATCTACATGATCTAATGGATCCATCTTCCTTTCTTTTGTTGAGGTATTGTTTCCTCACCCCAAAACCAACTTATTTTCCATAATCAACCCAAAATTTCCAAGCTTCATCTATACTATCAAATTCTATGTTGACAGTAGGTGTTGCAATGTTTGTCATTATTATACTAAACATGTAAAAATTAAAATATATATTAGAGTGATAAAAATTTAAAATACAAATCCAACCAATAAATAAATAAATAAATAATTCTCTTTAAGAAAACTACAAATGCTATGAAACCCCTAAATAAATTTACATGGAAACCTAGTCACAAGCAATTTAAAACAAGAAAAATAAATCTCTTCAAAAATATAATAACTTCTAAAAATTACAAATAAAAAATTGTAATAGAAATTTATCTCTATCATATAAAAAAAGTTGTATTCATGTATGAGATTTATGAGGTTGCAAAAAATTTCATTAAAAACTTATTAACTTACAAATCAATGGCCATATATAGATGGTTGAGTGAAAAAAATAAATTAATCAAATTAAAAGATCCAAACATTATTCCATATAAGGTACAATGATGCTTCAGGTAAGAAATAGCTTGCGTAAAAAAGATATGGCGCCAACAACTTCTTTTTGTAAAAATGAGGTTTCCTTTTTACTAACTATTTTATATTATGGGTAAAAACATAAATATTAGACAACATAAATTTGAGCCATTAAAGTAATCAAATGGATGTAATTTATTTGACAGTGTGACAATGTGGTATTTTGACTGCAGTGAATCAGTATCCGTATAATATTACTCCCTTCGTCTTAAAATTAATGGCATATTTGACACTTTCACCCAAATTAACAAAAAGTGATAAATAAAATAAAAAGAGTTACAATTTTATCAAATTATCTTGATTGATTTTTTATTTTTACAAATGCGACAATTATTTTGGAACAGAGAAACTATAATTTATTTCATAAAAATATTGATGAATATCGATTTTTTTTTAAAAGCTATGGAGATTATCGATTTTTTCAAAGCTTCTACCGCATTTTTTTTTGAATTTTATGACTAGTAAATAACAATTTTAGTATGAAACCATACATTTTTACCGCCTTTTAAAAAAAACGGTAAAATCCCATGAGTTGAATGAATTTTTACCGGATTTATAGAAAAATCCAATAAAAATGCATACATATTACCGCACTTAATGAAAAAGTTGGTAGAAATGCATGTATTTTTCCTGGATTTTATGAAAAAGCGGTAAAAATGCATACATTTTGCCAGTTTTTTTTTGAAAAAACTAAAACATATTACCATTTATTTAAAAAATGCGGAAATATGTCTGAATTTTTACCAAATTTTCACAAAATTCGGTAATATGCTGATTTTTTGGATTTTTGTCAAATGTTTTTGATTTTTTTTCAATGACGACTAGAGGATCAGATGACACGACTACTTCTCGATAACGTGATAAAGCTGAAGCTGCTGCAGCTAAGGCTCGAGCGAGGCAAGTTAACGTAGAGGACTCCCATCTCCGCGAAGGAAGAGTAGCGCCGACCGGTTCTAACAGAAGGCGACGACGGCCGAGTTTCGTGCACCCGTAGTACTCAAAGTAGAGGATCTAGAGTTGCTACTGGATGAACCAGAGATCATGATGACGAGCCTATTATTGAAGATATCCAGGCAACATTTGAGGATGTTAGGCAAATGGTGGCGGATTTAGATGTACCACATCCTTCTAAGACGACAAAGGTGCCACATCCATCTAAGACAAAGGCTCAAACTATTACAAACGTTACTCCGCATACGACTACTAAAGTGGATGTTATAGATGATATGGATGTCAATCCTCTAGTTGAGATATAACTCACTGCTTTGGTTGAGACAGAGGTCACTGCTCTGGATTCCACAGAGTCATCTTTACACACAGATGAAGGGTTTCCTGGAGGGTCTAGTGACTGTTATGTACCTATTGGATATGCCGATCACGTGACATTCAAATTATGGTAGTGATGGGTATGTATATGATATGTTGATTATGTGACTTTATATATTATATATATGTTGAAAATAACTTTTGTTTTTTACTTTGTTTTAGGACCGAATGTCGCTGAAGGTGCCCACCTACAGAGGAAGTTGGAGAAGTTCTCGGATATCTTGATGTCAGAGGAGGCCAAGGAGATTATTGAGGATTGTCGTCTCCTTTCATTGGTGGACTTTTTGCTGATGATGTGTCACCGCCTCCACATGGTGTGGATGACGCTCAGCGTCTGCATATGATATTAGTCATTATGGATAAACTCATAGGTTTGGTGAACCCAGATGGCGATGTTTATACATTGGCCTCACATGTGTCGCACCTTGAAAAATCGCTTGATCGAAGACACGACCCTTCGCGCGAAAGGCGCGGAACGGTTCGACAGAGTCGCCACCGAACTTTATTTATCCCAAAAGAGGGAAAGGGAAATACCGAGAAAACCTTTAAGGGAGATAAGAACATGGTCATCGCAACCACATTCTGGGTTCGGGAGTCGGTTAAGTGAGGGGAAGGTACGCGCACCCCCTCACGTCCGTTGTACTCAACGGGAACCTCTTGATTCGAATCGCGATACTCGTTAGCTAAGTTTGTTTGTTTTCTTCTCAAAAATAAATGCAAAACGGTAAGATAATAGGGAAGGATGCTAAGGGGGAAATGGGTGGCTTAAGGATAGAGTGCTCGGCAAGATCATCACAATCTTGTGCCTACGTATGCTCATTCGGACGAGAATGAGTAATCAGAGCAATCATAGTTCGACTACGGGGTTTGACGGAAAAAAGATGGTAGTGTGGAAACGGGGAAAAAAGGAAAAGTGTGGACGTAAACGGGGGAAAAAGGAAAAGTGTGCTCGCCAAGATCATCGCAATCTTGTGCCTACGTATCTTTACTCGGACGAGAATAAAGAATCAGAGCAATCGTAGTTCGTGGTACGCCCACGAAACAAGGGAGTGGTGATTTGTTTTAAAGAGGCGCCAATTGCTCACACACGAGTAAGAGAACTCGCACCCAAACAATCGAAGAGAGATCAAAGACTTGAACCCCCATTTTTCACCTTGAAAAAGAATTATGATAGTTATTAGTCGTTTTTGAGTTTTATTATGAAAATCCGCTTGATGTTGGATCAAGGGTTTATTTGTATGCGAAGAGGTTAGTTTGAATAGGATTTGATTTGTTAAAAGAAGAGGCGTCAATTGCTCACACACGAGTAAGAGAACTCGCACCCAAACAATCGAAGGAAGATCAAAGACTTGAACCCCCATTTTTCACCTTAAAAGAGTTGCGATAGTTGTTAGTTGTTTTTGAAGTTTGATTATGAAAATCCGCTTGACGTTGGATCAAGGGTTTATTTGTTATGAAAAGAGTTTGGTTTGAAAAAGGATTTAGTTAGAGGTTGATTTGAAAATGGGCTCGACGACGAATCGAGAGTTTGGTTGAAAAGGGGTTTGTTTGAAAATGGCTCGACGATGAATCGAGGGTTTGGTTGAAAATGGGTTTGTTTGAAAATGGCTCGACGACAAGTCGAGAATTAGTTTGAAAATGGATTGTCTCTGCTAGTCCCTAGGGGTGCTCCTAGTAAACAAACCACAATCAAAAGAAAACTAAATGCGTACATCGGAATGGGGAGTGGGGTACATGTAAATTACAAGGGATGACATGAAATAAAGGGTCTCATTGTAAGGTCGCCCAAGAGAAAGCCGTGTGTGTGCAAGGTGTCCTAAACTAAGCCTTGAACCAAATCTCCAAGCGAAGTATAGTAACCAACAGTCCATCAAATTATTGTTTTAGGGTTTCGATATTTGTTAATGTTTTTTTATTAAAGTATGAACAAAGAAAATGGTTAAATGAATAAGTATGAATAATATGATATGGACAATATGAATAATATGAACAATATAATAAAGATTAAAATGAACAAGATATAATAAAGTTGGTCTCGTCTTAATCAAGACTTAGATCGATAATCGACAAGCTATGATTTTTGACTTTCATTGACCAAAAGTGAAAATAAAGGAATATATGAAATGTAAATCATAAGAAATGAAATAAAATCAAGAAAAAGAAGAAAGGTCTCACCTTTATCAAGATTTTAAATCGAAAATCGATAAATCTTTGATGTTTGGTTTTCATTGACCCAAAATGAGTGGCAAAAACAAATAAATCAAAAAGAAAATAAATAGGACTCATATTAACCAAGATTATAGATCGATTTGAATAAATCAACTAGTCAAGATGTTTGTTATATCATTGGCCCAAAAAAAAAAAAAACAGAAATCAAAACTAAATGAGATAAACAAAAGTAATAAAAATAGATCATGATAATTTTTTAAGCAAAAACTTGTATAAAACTAAATTAGAATTCAAGAAAACAATAAAAGGAAAATAGAGAAAGAAAATAAATAAAAAGAGAGGGGTGATTCAAGTAACTTGGTGGGTGTGTTAAATCCACATGGGCTTGCATCAAGCCCAACGATCCAAAGACCATCAAATGAAAAAGAAAAAAGAAAAAAGGTTCAAAGACAAACACAGTTCCTTTTAAAAAAAATAGAATTTTCTTTGAAAACAAAAACAAAGGGCAAAGAAGCTTCTACAAAGCACATGAACTGAGCTTCAATCGTATGATACCATATGCAAAACGGCGGCGGAATCAACGAGCTACCAGCAGCGACGCCGATTTTAAGTTTGTATGGGTTCTATTCGTTCTCGTTCGTTTGTGTCTCGATCTCTCTCACGGTTTGATTTCGCTTCCTCTTATCCTTCTATTTCATCTTAATCCCTCTGCATGTTCTAGGTTTGATTTGTGTCTGAGTTGAAGTTGTTTATCGCTTGTGGGTTTGATTTAGGTTTGAGGTTTCACTCTTTTCATCTCTATTTTTGATTCCGTGATCGAAACCGACTTAGGGGTGTTGTTGATTTTGAGTGGGTTTGTATTGTAATGGAGAGTTTGGGTGGAGAAGAAGATTTGGGTTAAGGGTCGATGATTTGAGGAGGTCTGTGGGTCTGTGTCGTTGAAGAATGGGATTTGAGTAAGTGGTGAAGGAAGGTCAAAGGTTTGGTTTAAGAAGGTTGGATGGAGGATTGGAGTGGCGGCTAGGGCTTTTCCAAGAATGAGTGAGGAGGGTGTGATTTATAGGAGCTGAAGAGGGGTAGAATGGGGATGAATTGGAAAAGTTATGTGCTGGTTTTGGTCGTTTTGTGTAACGGTTTGGAAAAGTTGCTGCGTTTTGGCGGTACAGGTTTTTTGTGCGTACTGTGTTGTGTAATTGCGTGGGGTTGTCGTGGCTGTTGATGTGAATCGTGATAAGCTGCTGTGCGAAAATGGATTGTGGATCATTATTTTTGATGTTAGTTGTGCGTTGGTTTTGTGTACGAATGTTTTGGTGTTTTGCAGGTTGGAAAGTTTGTGGGGTCGAGTGAAAAACATTGTTGGTTATGTGGTTGAAAACATGTTGAATTGTGGTAATGGCAAAAGGTTGTGAGCTGATATTATGCAGGTTGGGCGTCGTGTGAGGTGGGTTGTATGATATAGGTTCGGTTCTGCTGCGTGTCATTTTGGAAATGCTTTGTGTAATGTACTGCGTGAGGGCTGGAATTTGGGGTCTTGTTGGTAATGTTGTGGGCTCCATTGGTACCAGTATTATGTGACAGTTTATTGTGTGTGATTCAAGACAGAAATCATAAAGTTGTGAAATGGTGTACGGTTATGAATGAATTGGCTTGGAGGTGGTTAACTTGTGGCTGTAAGTGTGGATAAATATCATGTAGGATGGTCTTTTTTTGTAGCATTTGACATGGGTTTTAATAAAAAATGGTAATGAGGGAAAAAAATGGTAAAGTGACATGGAATTTGTACATGAAAATAAAATGGATTTAGAGAATTTTGTTTGAAAATTTGACTTGGAATGAATGTGGATATAGAAATGAAAAATTGAGAATAAAAGAAGATAATTTGGTGCTAAAAATGGATATGGACTAAAAAAGAAATCGTGATTTGAAAATAAGGCAAATTAGATTTTTTTTTTGGAATTTTGTTTGAAATGGATAATGGGATAAATGGATAACTAACTAAAAAGAATGGTTTTATGAATGGATACTTGAATTGAATTTGGATATGGAAATGGTTTAAATGGATATTTAATTAGATGAATGATAAAAATGGTTAAAAGGTAGATATGACTTAAAATAAAAATGGATAAGAAATAAAAGAGAAATGAAGTTGAAGACAACATATTTTTGGATTTTTCCGAATAATTGTCAGTGGATGGATGTACAAATGGAAAGTTATACATAGGTAGGACAAATTTGGGGTATGACAGATGCCCCTATCTAATTGGCTTAAACCGAGTAAGATGAACTGCTACAGTGTTCGCTCTTTCGAGGTAGAAGACAATTAGATATGAAGAAGTCCACAAATTTGTCCGGGAAGAAAGAAAATGCTTGGGAGGTGGAATAACAGAATAAATTGCAAAAGTCGTTATCACTATAAGGATGATAACAAGAGAATCTGACACCAAAAGGATGACAGACCTATCACTAAAAGGATGATAGTAAACACACGCACACAGACCCTTCCACCAAAAGGATGAAAATGAGGTCAAAGCCTGCTATTACCAAAAGGATAATAGGGCACACACGTACACAGACCCTTCCACCAAAAGGATGAAAATGAGGTCAAAGCCTGCTATTACCAAAAGGATAATAGGGCACACCCACACAGACCCTTCCACCCAAAGGATGAAAATGAGGTTAAAGCCTGCTATTACCAAAAGGATAATAGGGCACACACACACAGACCCTTCCACCAAAAGGATGAAAATGAGGTCAAAGCCTGCTATTACCAAAAGGATAATAGGGCACACACGCACACGGATCGTTCCACCAAAAGGATGAAAATGAGGTCAAAGTCTGCTATTACCAAAAGGATAATAGGGCACACACACACACACACAAACCCTTCCACCAAAAGGATGAAAATGAGGTCACAGCCTGCTATTATCAAAAGGATAATAGGGCACACACGCACACGGACCCTTCCACCAAAAGGATGAAAATGAGGTCAAAGCCTGCTATTACCAAAAGGATAATAGGGCACACACACACACACACACAGACCCTTCCACCAAAAGGATGAAAATGAGGTCACAGTCTGCTATTACCAAAAGAATAATAGGGCACACACACACACAGACCCTTCCACCAAAAGGATGAAAATGAGGTCAAAGCCTGCTATTACCAAAAGGATAATAGGGCACACAAACACACACACACAAACCCTTTCACCAAAAGGATGAAAATGAGGTCACAGCCTGCTATTACCAAAAGGATAATAGGGCACACACACACAGACCCTTCCACCAAAAGGATGAAAATGAGGTCAAAGCCTACTATTACCAAAAGGATAATAGGGCACACACACAGACCCTTCCACCAAAAGGATGAAAATGAGGTCAAAGCCTGCTATTACCAAAAGGATAATAAGGAACACACACACACACACACACAGACCCTTCCACCAAAAGGATGAAAATGAGGTCAAAGCCTGCTATTACCAAAAGGATAATAGGGCATACACGCACAGACCCTTCCACCAAAAGGATGAAAATGAGGTCACAGCCTGCTATTACCAACAGGATAATAGGGCACACACGCACATGGACCCTTCCACCAAAAGGATGAAAATGAGGCCAAAGCCTGCTATTACCAAAAGGATAATAGGGCACACACACAGCTATCTGACACCAAAAGGATGACAGACCTATCACCAAAAAGATGATAGTTGAATTGAGTTGACAGGGTTTGGCTATCACCAAAAGGATGATAGTAAGGCAATTGACAAAAGGTCAAGTTTACTGGGGATATGATGAGTGAGGCTTATTTGGAGACATCAACAAAAGTTGAAGAGGCCCAACTCAATGAGGAACGCCTACTGACTCAGAGGAATGTTTATTGGTGGAGTTGAGGATGACAACTTCATCAACAAAAGGTTGAGGAACACCACTCAATAAGGAACGCCCACTGACTTGCTTGGAGATCACAACTTTATCCATAAAAGGTTGAAGAACTTCATGAGGAACTCCCATGAACTGATGGAGATGCCCCTGACTGGGCTGAAGATTGCTTGAGCTTGGCTTGCTCAACAAAGGTTGAACCAACTTTGTGAGAAACGCCCACGGATTTGTAGAAGATGCCCCTGACTGGGCTGAAGATCGTCTTGAGCTTGATCAACAAAAGGTTGAACCAACTTCGTGAGGAACACCCACGGATCTGGAGAAGATGCCCCTGCCTGGGCTGGAGATCATCTTGCAGTCTTGAGATTGATCCTAGATCTTGACTATGCATGAATGCATGCTTGATTTTGTAATGATGTTCCATATCGAATGGAAATGCAAATGCAAATGCTGACGCGCGAAGATGCAAGTGCTGGGGAAGTATGATTTGGTTTTTGGTATACAAATGATGCATATTATGTCTATGATGTTGAATGCGATGCATATGATGCGGACGGGTGATTGGATATGTTTTGTGAAGGTGCCAGCGTGGTGGAATTTTGGGTAGTTGCCAATGAGGATTGGACTTTTGGGCGGTGAGAGGGATGATTTCCTCGACACTCAATTAGTTGAAGACACCATGATCGAAGAAGACGAAGATGCTCTTGATGCCTCAAGTTTGGTCACTTGATGATGAATTAAGGGTTCACTCCTGAGCGATCCCCAACTCTGTGCTTAATGGTCAGGATAGCCTGCTTGACCAACTTGAAAATACAAAGGAATCTGCCTGCTGCAATGGATCTTGCCCCAGTCTGAACATGGTAATGGTCTGCCCCTGATTAACCGGTACTGAAGCGATTTGATCTTTGGATGTTGAGCTTTGATGTGATTTGATATGACTTGCCCCTGATTGAGATGTTGAATGATTTGCCCCAGATTGAGCGTATTGAGGTAGTCTTGATTCGGGTCGGCACCACTGAAAGTTCAAGTTCCTCTTTGATTGCCCCTTGTTGGAATTACTTTGATGTCTAGCACTGATTTGCAGTTAAAATTGCTTATTCACAAATGGTAATCTTAATGCAATACCCATGCAAGTTTTGAAAAAGAGTTGTTTATTGGAGTGTCGTGATAGTGAGACGAATGGACCTTTAGCCCAAACGTGTGCTGATTTTGATGGTGTGAAAGATATAGCAAGGAAAATGACACCAATGCTGAAGATTAGCAAAAATGGGGAGTCAGTTTACGCAACCTTGCAATAATATGCTTTTAGAATAAACCTCGCCTCAATTAGGTCTTTCGAGGGTTGTAACGTGGTCTGGTTTATGGTTTATGAAAAAAAAAAGATGTTAGGCTCAAAGTATGATCTGTACCCACCCCTTCTTCGTGATGATCTCCAGTCCTACGTTCAGTTAATTCTGCACATGTTTGTTTCCAAAAAGGGTTGACGGTGTAAGCGTGATGAATCAAGGTTTGGCTCGAAATGGCAGTCACCTTATTTTGTTTTTGTTTTTTTTTTATGAATGTCAGTGACCCCTTTGATTTTGATTTGGTGATCACTGGACTTTATTTTGTTTTTGTTGAGGATTTGAGGGCCTCTCTTGTTTTTTTATCCCTATCTTTTGCATGAACTG
Organism: Lathyrus tuberosus; assembly: GCA_022829125.1. Lineage (NCBI taxonomy): Eukaryota > Viridiplantae > Streptophyta > Magnoliopsida > Fabales > Fabaceae > Lathyrus > Lathyrus tuberosus. The sequence continues at coordinate 296,118 of JALAZF010000898.1, forward strand.
ACTTTGCTTTTCGAGTCCATCAGGGTAGCCTTGATTTTTGCCTAAGTCTCCTTTGAGGTGCTCGACTTAGCAGGCTTTTGATTTTTTGTTTTTTTTGGTTTTGTTGGATGATTGTGACTGCCAAGTCATGGTTATTGATGAACAACCGTCATGTCTTGTGGAATTTTGCTTTGTGATTCGAGTGCGTAATTAGATTAACTGAACACTACCCTGCCCCAGGTTGAGTGTAGGGTATGAATATCCGAAGGAAATTGCTACTTCTCAGCTCGAAGTGGTTTACTAGGGATTAACTCCTTGTCTCTCCAGTGTTTGGGGGGTTGAAATAATGCCTGTACATCATCGGCGGGATTCTATCCGAAAGCATACGGTTTGCAATTATGGGTATTTCGTTGTCATCATCCTCCCTCAAATCATTGCTAAACGGCAGTTGATAAAGAGAGTGAAGTGGAAATAAATGTGTCAGTGTTTTGCAGTAAATGGCAAAAAATGAGTGAATACGACATAACTGATTCAAAACATGCATAGTTACTACATTAATAAACCAAATATGAAAGGCAATGTTCAAAGCATACAATACTTAAATAAACAAAGACAAAATAACAAGAATGCAAATGATGGGATGGCAACATGACTGCCTTCTCCGGGGAGAGGAACTTGACTTGACTTGACTTGACTTGATGCTGGGACTAGTTTGGCGGTGGCATAAGGTTTTTGATGACGTTTGGAGCCTTACCATTGAACGTGAGAAACTTTTAGTCAATCATGTCTTGAACCTTGTGTTTGAAAGCTCTGCAGTCCTCAATCGTATGCCCTGGAGCACCCTTATAAAACTCGCAATGAGCATTAACATCATAATCTGGGCGAATGACAGTTAGAGGAGCTAGGTCCCTCAGAGCGATTACCCTCTTCTCTATCAATTGAGCAAAGATCTGAGCATATGATGTTGGCACACGATCAAAGTCTCTATCAGACCTCCTTGTCCTCTGTTGATTGGGCCGACGTTGTTGAGCAGCTCTCTGTTGTTGATGTTGAGGAGGATACTGATACCCTTGCTGGTTGTGTGATTGTTACTGAGGAGCCTGTTGCTGAGGCATCAGAGCTTGAACAGTTGGCTGATAAGGCATCGGAGCATATTGCGCAGCAGCAACATACGGATACTGGAAGTAAGGGATTTGATAAGGCATTGGAGCAGGAGCTTATTGTTGAGCTTGCCCTTTTTGAGCAGAGACAACATTTGTTTCGCCCTCTTTCTTTTTGAATCCATTGAAGGGCTTCTTGACTGCAGACTGACTGCTAGAACCTCCTTGGATCTTTCCACTTTTCAGACCTTCTTCAATTCTCTCACCAATAATTACCAAATTAGAGAATCCGGCAGAAACATTACCGATTAGCTTCTCGTAGTACTGGCCTTGCAAGGTACCCATGAAGATGTCAATCAGTTCACGATCAACCAAAGGTGGATGCACCCTTGCAGCTAGCTCTCTCCAGCATTGCGCGTACTCCTTAAAGGATTCGTTGTCCTTTTGAGCCATACTCTGAAGTTGAGTACAATTCGGAGCAAGGTCGGTGTTGTATTTGTATTGCTTGATAAATGCATTAGCTAGCTCATCCCAAGTGCGCACATTGCTATGCTCCAGCTGCATATACCACTCAAGAGATGCCCCAGACAAGCTGTCTTGGAAGCAATGGATCATCAGCTTTTCGTCTTTGGCATAGGCAGCCATCTTGCGGTAGTACGCCTTCAGATGGATGTGAGGACAACTGAGACCTTTGTACTTTGGGAATTCTTGCACTTTAAATTTGGGAGGAATGACAACATCTGGCACCAAGCACATATCCAGAGCATTCAAAGAAGTTGAGTTGCGTCCCTCCATGACTCGGAGTTTCTCAGCTAGATCACGACACATCTTGATAGCTTCAAAATCCTGAGCAGCGGTAGGATTGATAATCGAGATAGCAGCATGATAGTTTTGGACCTCATCATACTGATCTAGCAGATTTTCTTCAGCATGAGGAATAAGAATCTGAGCGACAACAGGTTGGGCTTGAGGAATAGCTCCAACAGTAACTCCAGATGTTGGAAGTGGTTGAGATGTGGCAGGAGCGAAGTCCATTGGTATCCCATAAGTGATGGGGTTGGGAACAAGAACAGTGAGCCTTGAGGTAGATGCTTGAATAGGCACAGTGTTGTTGGCAGCAGCGGTTTCACGCAGTTCTTCTTCTTTTCTGGCCATCATGATGGCTTCGAGAATCTGATCAATCTTTCCTTTGATAGAATCCAACTCTTCTCTGAAGGCGGCTTGCTCTTGTTGAATATGCTCCATCATTCGTTTGGTATTGGCTCGAGTTGCGTACTGGTGTCGAGGAATCAACTTGATTTACTAGAGAAGGAAGGAAGTTGAAGTGAGATTCTGAGGTTGAAATGCAATGCAAGATGCGTAACAGATGCAATGCAATGCAATGACATGATATGCAATGCAAGATGCAAGATCCAAGATCGCAGGATCAGACAACTTCAAACAACTCTGAGGTTGGCCGAATGAACGGGTCAAGAACCACAACTCAGATCAAAGAAAGCCCACGAGTAAGTTTCTAAAATGGGTAGGTGCCTAGAGTTACACATATATTTCGACACATTATAACCAAGACAAAGAGACATCTGATTATAATATCCTCGAAATAATCTCGTCTAGGTGAGGTCTTCATTTCTTCCCCACGAGAAAGACTTGTCGGAGGCGTCCACTACATAACCATCGACACACGGGTTCTATGTAGGTTCTCAGAATCGTAGATCGAGGTCGAAAATATCACTGTCAGGAAGTAATACGTTCGAGGGATCTCATCTGATTGGGGGGTTCGCATTAACCCACAAGGAGTTAACACTACCAACCACCATGGATAAATAAGTTAATGGTCCTTGGGATCAACGACACACCTCGAAAATATTACTGCCATGGCAAAGATTCACCACAACAATAATATCTCCAAGGGAATCTACTCCAAGTGGGGTTTTCGCTTCAACTCACGCGGAAGAGACCACGCAAGCCTACACTACACAACCACCATCCTAATCCTAGGGTTTTTCTCGACTCGGGTGTAGAGCCATCTCACAAAGTTCCCAATGTCAGAACAACCCAACAATGTCACAAAAGGTAACACAAGTAAATAAGCAAACAAATAAATGAGAAGAAAAATAAATAGACAAAGCTAAAGAGCTCGTAATTTGAATCAAGATAGGCTTGACTCTCTCTTGCATGGAGCAAAAAAATCCCCAGCAGAGTCGCCAGCTGTCGCACCTCAAAAAAATTGCTTCATCGAAGACACGACCCTCTCGCGAAAGGCGCGGAACGATTCGACAGAGTCGCCACCGAATTTTATTTATCCCAAAAGAGGGAAAGGAAAATATCGAGAAAACCTTTAAGGAGGGGTAATAACATGGTCGTCGCAACCACATTCCGGGTTCGGGAGTCGGTTACGTGAGGGGAAGGTACGCGCACCCCCTCACGTCCGTTGTACTCAACGGGAACCTCTTGATTCGAATCGCGATACTCGTTAGCTAAGTTTGTTTGTTTTGTTCTCAAAAATAAATGCAAAACGGTAAGATAATAGGGAAGGATGCTAAAGGGGAAATGGGTGGCTTAAGGATAGAGTGCTCGGCAAGATCATCGTAATCTTGTGCCTACGTATGCTCGTTCGGATGAGAATGAGTAATAAGAGCAATCGTAGTTCGACTACGGGGTTTGACGGAAAAAAGATGGTAGTGTGGAAACAGGGAAAAAAGGAAAAGTGTGGACGTAAACGGGGGAAAAAGGAAAAGTGTGCTCGCCAAGATCATCACAATCTTGTGCCTACGTATCTTTACTCGGACGAGAATAAAGAATCAGAGCAGTCGTAGTTCGTGGTACGCCCACAAAACAAGGGAGTGGTGATTTGTTTTAAAGAGGCGCCAAGTGCTCACACACGAGTAAGAGAACTCGCACCCAAAGAATAGAAGAGAGATCTAATACTTGAACCCCCATTTTTCACCTTGAAAAAGTATTACGATAGTTATTAGTCGTTTTTGAGTTTTATTATGAAAATCCGCTTGAAGTTGGATCAAGGGTTTATTTGTATGCGAAGAGGTTAGTTTGAAAAGGATTTGATTTGTTAAAAGAAGAGGCGTCAATTGCTCACACACGAGTAAGAGAACTCGCACCCAAACAATCGAAGGAAGATCAAAGACTTGAACCCCCATTTTTCACCTTAAAAGAGTTGCGATAGTTGTTAGTTATTTTTGAAGTTTGATTATTAAAATCCTCTTGACGTTGGATCAAGGGTTTATTTGTTATGAAAAGAGTTTGGTTTGAAAAAGGATTTGGTTAGAGGTTGATTTGAAAATGGGCTCGACGACGAATCGAGAGTTTGGTTGAAAAGGGGTTTGTTTGAAAATGGCTCGACGACGAATCGAGGGTTTGGTTGAAAATGGGTTTGTTTGAAAATGGGTCGACGACGAGTCGAGAATTAGTTTGAAAATGGGTTGTCTATGCTAGTCCCTAGGGGTGCTCCTAGTAAACAAACCACAATCAAAAGAAAACTAAATGCGTACATCGGAATGGGGAGCGGGGGTACATGTAAATTACAAGGGATGACATGAAATAAAGGGTCTCATTGTAAGGTAGCCCAAGAGAAAGCCGTGTGTGTGCAAGGTGTCCTAAACTAAGCCTTGAACCAAATCTCCAAGCGAAGTATAGTAACCAACAGTCCATCAAATTATTGTTTTAGGGTTTCGATATTTGTTAATGTTTTTTTTATTAAAGTATGAACAAAGAAAATGGTTAGATGAATAAGTATGAATAATATGATATGGACAATATGAATAATATGAACAATATAATAAAGATAAAAATGAACAAGATATAATAAAGTTGGTCTCGTCTTAATCAAGACTTAGATCGATAATCGACAAGCTATGATTTTTGACTTTCATTGACCAAAATTGAAAATAAAGGAATATATGAAATGTAAATCATAAGAAATGAAATAAAATCAAGAAAAAGAAGAAAGGTCTCACCTTTATCAAGATTTTAAATCGAAAATCGATAAATCTTTGATGTTTGGTTTTCATTGACCCAAAATGAGTGGTAAAACAAATAAATCGAAAAGAAAATAAATAGGCCTCATATTAACCAAGATTATAGATCGATTTGAATAAATCAACTAGTCAAGATGTTTGTTATATCATTGGAATTCAAGAAAACAATAAAAGGAAAATAGAGAAAGAAAGTAAATAAAAAGAGAGGGGTGATTCAAGTAACTTGGTGGGTGTGTTAAATCCACATGCGCTTGCATCAAGCCCAACGATCCAAATACCATCAAATGAAAAAGAAAAAAGAAAAAAGGTTCAAAGACAAACACGGTTCCTTTTAAAAAAAACAGAATTTTCTTTGAAAACAAAAACAAAGGGCAAAGAAGCTTCTACAAAGCACATGAACTGAGCTTCAATCGTATGATACCATATACCAAACGGCGGCGGAATCAACGAGCTACCAGCAGCGACGACGATTTTAAGTTTGTATGGGTTCTATTCGTTCTCGTTCGTTTGTGTCTCGATCTCTCTCATGGTTTGATTTCGCTTCCTCTTATCCTTCTATTTCATCTTAATCCCTCTGCATGTTCTGGGTTTGATTTGTGTCTGAGTAGAAGTTGTTTATGGCTTGTGGGTTTGATTTAGGTTTGAGGTTTCACTCTTTTCATCTCTATTTCTGATTCCGTGATCGAAACCGACTTGGGGGTGTTGTTGATTTTGAGTGGGTTTGTATTGTAATGGAGAGTTTGGGTGGAGAAGAAGATTTGGGTTAAGGGTCGATGATTTGAGGAGGTCTGTGGGTCTGTGTCGTTGAAGAATGGGATTTGAGAAAGTGGTGAAGGAAGGTCAAAGGTTTGGTTTAAGAAGGTTGGATGGAGGATTGGAGTGGCGGCTAGGGCTTTTCCAAGAATGAGTGAGGAGGGTGTGATTTGTAGGAGTTGAAGAGGGGGTAGAATAGGGATGAATTGGAAAAGTTATGTGCTGGTTTTGGTCGTTTTGTGTAACGGTTTGGAAAAGTTGTTGCGTTTTGGAGATACAGGTTTTTTGTGCGTACTGTGTTGTGTAATTGCGTGGGGTTGTCGTGGCCGTTGATGTGAATTGTGATAAGCTGCTGTGCGAAAATGGATTGTGGATCATTATTTTTGATGTTGGTTGTGCGTTGGTTTTGTGTACGAATGTTTTGGTGTTTTGCAGGTTGGAAAGTTTGTGGGGTCGAGTGAAAAACATTGTTGGTTATGTGGTTGAAAACATGTTGAATTGTGGTAATGGCAAAAGGTTGTGAGCTGATATTATGCAGGTTGGGCGTCGTGTGAGGTGGGTTGTATGATATAGGTTCGGTTCTGCTGCATGTTATTTTGGAAATGCTTTGTGTAATGTACTGCATGAAGGCTGGAATTTGGGGTCTTGTTGGTAATGTTGTGGGCTCCATTGGTACCAGTATTATGTGACAGTTTATTGTGTGTGATTCAAGACAGAAATCATAAAGTTGTGAAACGGTGTACGGTTGTGAATGAATTGGCTTGGAGGTGGTTAACTTGTGGCTGTAAGTGTGGATAAATATCATGTAGGATGGTCTTTTTTTGTAGCATTTGACATGGGTTTTAATAAAAAATGGTAATGAGGGAAAAAATGGTAAAGTGACATGGAATTTGTACATGAAAATAAAATGGATTTAGAGAATTTTGTTTGAAAATTTGACTTGGAATGAATGTGGATATAGAAATGAAAAATTGAGAATAAAAGAAGATAATTTGGTGCTAAAAATGGATATGGACTAAAAAAGAAATGGTGATTTGAAAATAAGGCAAATTAGATTTTTTTTTGGAATTTTGTTTGAAATGGATAATGGGATAAATGGATAACTAACTAAAAAGAATGGTTTTATGAATGGATACTTGAATTGAATTTGGATATGGAAATGGTTTAAATGGATATTTAATTGGATGAATGATAAAAATGGTTAAAAGGTAGATATGACTTAAAATAAAAATGGATAAGAAATAAAAGAGAGATGAAGTTGAAGACAACATATTTTTGGATTTTTCCGAATAATTGTCAGTGGGTGGATGTACAAATGGAAAGTTATACATAGGTAGGACAAATTTGGGGTATGACAACATGCAACACACATATCCCGTAGAGGGCCTATTTAGACCTTATTTCATTTTTGTATTATTTGTATATTACGTGTAGTATTACTCAGACATTTGCGCAACACTGCTTATTTGATAACATTTTGGCACTTCCATTGATGCATGATGAACATAACTTAACATTTGACAAACGGTTACATAAATTAGACAAACGATTACACAACTTAACTAAAACAATAATAAATAAGAAAACTTAAACACTACCAGATGATTTTGGACATTTCAACATCTTGACTATGTCATCGACAAATATAAAAATTGTTGCATCAAGCTCGACCGGTCCCTTAGTTAGCTTACAGTGATATGTTCTCAACATAAATTTCAAATCTTCATCGATCTTTAACTCAATAAGGTCGTATTTCACCTTTCCATCACTATCAATCCTGTCTGCGCAAGACTTGATCTTACTAACCTTTCTGCTCTCGGTTTCGAGAAACATATTATTTAACTTGGATCTCAGAACGCCGAGACACGTGGTGCCCTCCGCGAGCCGGAACTCTACATAAGGTTTCACCCCATGAAGAACACTTATGCCTTGACCAAAAACTGAGGCATTGTAAGATGTTTTTCTTAGGCAAAATTACATCAGAGGTCCTTTAAGTTATTTTTTTGTAACTTGTTGGTCCTTTAAGTTTTATTTTTTGTAACATCTCAGTCCTTTAGGGTGATTTATATATCTTTTTTTCTCATATTTTGAACATTTAGAAATGTGTGCTTGTTGTATTTCTAGTTGCACTTCATCATTTTCATACCACTCAAAATAATTGCATCCATAATTTGCACCTTCGCTCAGTTAAAAAGGGTAACGGTGCACACGTTTGATAACTTAAAGGACCAAGTTGTTACAAAAAAAGCTTAAAGGACCAACCTATTACACAAAAATAACTTAAAGGATCTATGGTGTAATTTTGTCTTTTTCTTAACAACACTTGAACCCTATTTATACAATTTTGGATTCATTCTGAACCATACAAAATGGTCCGTGCAATCACAACTGTACAAAACTAACGGGAAAATCTCAACCCTTTAATTAACACTACCAGATTTTTGACTGATCCTTGAAAAATCTGATAAGTGAAGGTTGTTTTGAAAAATCTGGTATTTGTTAAACTAGCAGATTTTTCATTTTTATCAAAATATCGGGTAAATATAAGTACTTTTAAAAAAAACTGATATGTTTCATAACATTCTGAATTTTTGAAATATACGGTACATTGGATCTTTTATATATACTACCAGATATTTTTATTTGTACCAATTTTTTTGTCCAAATATTTTGATCAAATTTTGACAAGGGTAACATGGGAATTATGGATATATATGGGTGTGCCAAGTCAAAGTGTGCGGGGGGGGGGGGGGGGGGGGAGCTGGCAGGATAAAATCTCGAGAGTAGGTATGAGAATAGGCTGAGCCGAGTTACGCTTTACCAAGCTTGAACATGGTCTGCTAAACAATGCAAGGGAATTGTTAATCTCGCCATAAATGGTGGAAAATTATCCTATAAAAATCTAAAAATGCCTCTCTGATTCCGGAAGTGCATCTCTAGGCGCACCCAGCACCTTACTGAAACACGCCTCAGCTGAGACTCGTCCCATATTTTTTTCTCCCAAATGATTCACCCTAGCAATTTATTTCTAATTTAACAATCTAGTTACACAACTACAAAAAGTACATACAACGACACCACCATTACTATAGTCCTTCGAATGACCGTGGAGATATTTCTAAATTCAGGCGCATATATATATATATATATATATATATATATATATATATATATATATATATATATATATATATATAATTAAATGTTGTTAATTTATTACCATGGGATTTTAAAACAATCGTAGTGATATCAGTTGACGTTTTATGATTTCGATTCTCAGCGCCTGATAATTCGTGATTTCTTTAATATTTTAGCACCACCTTTCATTTTTATTTTAAAAAAGAAAGTTATACCACTACGGTTCGTTAAACTAACCGTTGTGATATATTTTCTATTTTTAAAATTTTTAAATTATTTAAAACCTGACGCATTTTTACTTATAAAATATCATTAATGTAAATCTTATATCACCACAGTTATCTAAAAACACCATTATAACATATTTTTCATTACTTTTTAAAAAATTTAATTGATTAAAACCTGACATTTTTATTTATTTATAAAATTTCATCATATATCACAACAATTTTGATAAACAACCGCAGTGATATTATTTATCACTTTAAATAGAGCTAGCTAACTTGTCTCTTCAGTTCCATATTTTCATTTCCATCAAGAAACAACTCCTGACGAAATAACGCGATTTTCAACCCTAACCAAACAACACCATTTTCAACTCTAACGAAACAATACCAGTTTCAACCCTAATGAAATGTACAACACCATCTTCAAACCTGAAGAAAAAACAACATTTTCAACCAACGTCCGTGCTTTCATACCGTCGAGGAAGGAGTGACAGCGTGTTCTTCGTTATTGACTAGCCTTCGATTTAGCTGTCGAGGAGGAACTAAATGATTCTATCAACATTTTTTTACTTATTCTCACGCTTTTGGTACGTAAACATTTTCCCCATGCATCTACAATATCGTCATTTTCCATTGTTGTTTATGTATTTGTTGTTGTTAATGCCATTGTATTAATGATGTTGATGATGCTTATGTATTTTTTGTTGTTGATGCCATTGTTGTTGTTGATGCCATTATTGTTGATGATGCCATATTGTTGCGTATGTATTTGTTGTTGTTTAATTCATTGTGTTAATAATGCCACTGTTGTTTTTGATGACATTGTGTTGATGATGCCACTGTTGTTATTGATGTCATTGTGTTGATGATGCCACTATTGTTGATGATGCCATTGTGTTGATGATGTTTGTGACTTGATGTTGATAGTTTTATTTCTTGATAAATGTCCTCTTCTTGATCTAGTAGCGATGAAGCTATGTATACAAATTGAAACCATGACAAATGATTCTCAATCTGTAGTAGTAGAACAGAAAAAACAGCAAGAGGTGCCACAATGATGGCTACATTAAAAAAAGCCCGTAAGTCGGGTGTCAAACTTTCGGTCAAGTATAGTGCCGTTTATACTATTCTTGATGGTCCATATTCTTCCCTGTTTAAGAGTTATGTTGTGTTCCTTGAACATAGAAAAAGTCAACATATTGTTAAATGATTGGAAAGATGTAACAGATGAGGTGGAAAATAGCATATGGATAAACGTTCAGGTATTAATTTTAATTTTCATCAATTCAATATTACTTTATATAAACACTAATACATAATTATTAATGTAAATGTGTAGTTGACGTTTGAGTTTAGTTATGATTCGAAGTTGAAAAAAGCGGGTCACTTATGTTGGTACGATGTGGAGGAGTTTTAAGTCACGACTCACGAATGAATACATTACTGAAATTCTGGTATATCAGACTACAGATGTCCTATAGAATTTCTGGACATCTGATCTAAACAAAACAGCATGGCAAGGTATAAACAATTAAAACCAGTACAGAAAAGAATAAGAACACACCAGAATTATTTACCCAGTTCGATGACACACATCTACTCTGGGGGCTACCAAGCCAGGGATGAAGTCCACTATTAGCAGTATTAATTTGTAGACCCTACAGCCAACACACCCATTGACGATCTACGCACTTAATCACTACCCATTGACCCTTCTACCTAGGTCCTCCCTAGATATGAGACTCCATCTCACTCCCAATCATCACAATGATGTCTAGCAGTCAACATTTCAGCCACTGCATCGGTAGCCCTTCGCCTACATTCTGATCACACAGATAGACATGAAGCCACACTTCCATGGTGAGGAGACACATTCCTATGACACATCAACATCTGATGAGAACAATACCTAGCTAAGTATGATGCTAAACTTCACAGTTTGTTAGCTTCTTCCCTTAACTAAGACCACAACCTAGAGTTGCTTCAAAGCTTCCTCCAAGAACAATACGTACAGCCTCTTACCTACATGTTTTGAGGGGTACGGGTAACCTTCCCACAAACCAGGAGGTTTACCTAGACAGAACCCTAGACTTCTACATCTTGAGCCGTATCTTCCAAGGTTACAAACCCTTCTATTTATAACCTGTACCCAACTGGATTTGGGCCTTCAATCACAGCTTCATTAGCTGTTTCAATTAGCAATTGCTTCTGCCACAAGTTAGGTCTTCAATCTTTTAGTTTCCTAAATAATCTCCTTATTTAGAAAATCTTCATTTAACTCGATTTCTGATTGAATCTTCTAGACCTTTAAAAATGTGCCACATAGGATGCATAATTTTCTCTTGAAGATTCTGCACAATTCAAAACATAACTGAATCTCATTAATCCAGCTCAGCAGGCGCGATGTCGAATGCTCCCTCTTAGGACATCTTCTTCGACATGTTGTTCCAGTTGTTGAATAACTTCAACACAACATGTTCTTGCTGTACCTGTTCTTCTTAGCAAGTTTATACATCCTATTCTCTATTACATTATTGCTGCTATTATTTATTTTACAAAAATTAAGCCAATCCTAATACAAGAGAGCTAACAATCTCCCCCTTTGGCAAATTTTGGCTAAAACAAATAATCTAAAAACAATTACAATCCAGGAGTTTACAACAATATAAAAATACAACCAACAACAGTAGTGTTCAGAGTCTACTGCACACAGCAACAAATCTTTAGTTTGAAAATAATGTCTCAACATCTTTGTTCGACATCTTCTTTGCAACACTCTGAAGAACTCCATTGCATCAACACCAACGAACAGCAATCTTCAAGATAAAAGGAAGGAAAGTCCTGAAGTTTGTTGATGCACACAAGGAAGAAGATAGCAGAAGACAGCTTGTACTCCCCCTCAATCCAGGAACCGCTTCTTAACATCGAAGACTAATGGTGGCATAAGAGAACTCTTAATTCCTCTTTGAAGGGCATAAGAGGAAACTTAAGACCAAACCCTCCACCACTCCTGGTAACTCAGAACACAGATCACAACTGTGTTCATAACTCAGATCACAGGTCACAAAAAAAATCCAAATAGAAACATGATAGACATTTGATTCGACATGTTTGGACAACATTTGTAATCACAGACTCCTGTCTGAACATCTGAGCAACAAGCCCTTTCTCCCCCTTTTTGGCCAAAAATTGACAAAGGAGGCCATCACAAAACCAGACCCAGGCACAGTTTACCCAGACCCGAACAAAACCCATTGTGTTGATGAGAACAACATTCACTTGATGGTAGAGGATAAGAGAAGCCTCTATAAATAGCAGAGCAGTTTCTTAGATATTAACGATCTTTAATTCTTTGTCAAAGAAAACGTTAATTGAGAATGGAAAAACTGCAGCTTAATTCAAGGTGCACCGTCCAAACTGACCTTGAACGCCTTTAATAGCTCTTAGACTATTTCTGCTGAAACGAACCAGTCCTAATTCATGCACCTGCATGGTCAATCAACACTTTCTAGGCTCCCTTCTTACACGTGGCTGGATGCACAATCTAGAATATTCCTTTGTTGGGCTCAGGGAAACATGTCTTGAGTAATGTTCTGACATCTTTTCAGACATTGTCTCCAACAAATCTTCAGTACTTTGGTCAGGGATGTTTCCCAAACTTCTTCAAAAGTTCAGAGGCATGACCACAATGCCTTCAACTAAAATCTCTAAGTGAACTTCTTTCACTTAGTGTCACACACCACATGGCAAAACAAATGTGACATCTCCCAACAACCAGCATGACACTTTACTTGTCCCATTCATCACTGCAGAGAAAATAAATTCTCGTAGAAATAACACCTCCTCATAAGAGGCCAACAATTCCATAAGCTCAAGCTCCAGAACAAACCCATTATTCCACTGACTCCCCCTATCATGGACAATCACAACTCCAGCTGAGCACAGAACTTCATTGTGGAGAGTACTCAAAATTGAACAATCACCAGCTCATAGGGAATGACTCCAAGTATCCTGAACTAGTCTCTGAATCATGCCTTTGTACCTCCACACATACTGTCATGACTCTCTGGATGGCTGAGAAGTCATGCAACCATAGTCTGAAACCAATCTCCAACCTTTTCTTAGTGTGCTTTAAAAGTTTTACTAAGATTCAGACTCTCTAACAATAACAGAAGGAATACCCCTTAAACAATATGCTGGTCAAATCATCCTTCTGCACATTAAGTCTTCAAACCAAATAGTAGTTATGCATCGCTGAGCACACTACTCCAAACAGACTTAGAATATTCTTATTCTATACCAGAGATAGAACTGCCACTTCTGAATGTGGTGTTTGAATATTACGATTCATGGTCCCAAGTCTCTGCCACAGACTATCAACAAAAATGATGTTATGACATCATTTGGAACATCAGCAACAATACCACAGAACCTATCAGCTTTTGGTTCTGAAGGCATTATTCAAGGGACTTAATTCCATCCACGCCCTTTACTAAGCACCCAAACTACACAACAGGATCCCAATAGATCTCATCTTCAGTAGAACCACACAACAGAATATCATAGAGAGAATTAAACTCTCCACCATTTTCTAAAAAACATGTTCTGAAATCAGATTTGCACTCAACCATCAGACAAACACTTAGTCTCCCGTCAAAGTATTTATCAGTTAGTCAGATTGGATTACCTTTTCACACAAGGTAAGACTTTAACCTGACATACTTCTTCTTCACACCTGTGGTACTTGTCGAATCTTCTACATAACATCCAGTCATGGCAGCCAGTGGCTTGACTTCAACCTCTGCTCACAAACAAACTGAGATGATGTTCCAACATCTGATACCACATCATCCATTCTTACTATGGTTCTGGGGGTAACATCCATAGTAACTCATATATACCTCTTGTGGGGGTAATACAAGGAACCAAACCAACTACTGATCATCTTCAGGATCAGATCACACCCTTATGCAGGGAATTGCACGAGCCACATCTCAATGAGCTTCAAATCAGACCTCTTATCTGATGTTGAGATGATGGATGCCATTGCCTGCACCTACAAAGGAGATTCCCTCTATTAGCTCTCTAGAACACAGAAAAATATAGAGACTGTTCAAAGAGGTCTGTTTCCCCTGATCTTCAAAAACAATGCCCTTCAGACTTTAACATCTTCAAACATGTCACGACATCATGTCTGACATTACTTCAACCCTAGACTAGGGAATCTTCTTCATTCTAACTCACTTAGATCAGAAATAAACTAATCCAAGTTGTAACCATCAAGATTATGATGTCAGAACGTCTGACAAAACATCCCCACTCTTGAATTTCAAGGATAATCAATTAAATGCTTGTGGATTTCACAAATTGATCTTAAATCCTTATACAATAACCCTTCTTCACCAGATCATGTCATGAGCACTTATAAAGTATTCAGTCTTGTTGCAAGTAACTTTTTAAGGACAATGTTGAGATACCAAGGCTGCCACTCTTGACTCACGTAACTAAGACTTTCTCTGAACAAGTCTTCTTTACCTCAACAAATCTTCAAACAGATTGGATTTACTCTTAGGGTCAAAAGAGATGCATCCTTCCTTGCCGATTTTATGAAAGTTGAAAATAAATCACCTCCACGGTCTTCACCCCTATGCTTCCTAGGAAGCACCTCCTAGTCTGAAGAATAACTAGAAGACTCCAGAACATGACTCAGTTGCCTTGATTGGACTTGATCATCATATCAAGTGTCTTCAACAACATAATCAACAAGAAATCATCAAACCCCTAGAGCATGAGCTTGAAGATTCATTTTACCCTTCAATCTGACTTCAGCATACATGATGAAGCCACTCACCAAGACTCAACCATCACAAAGACACCCCTCTGCTCCCGACTTTGGAATGCTATGTGACATCACACCGGTTGACATCTACAAGAACAGAAAAACGAGTAAGGACAGCTACAATCTTCCTTCAATCATAACTCCAGAATCCCATACTTCTAGAGCTCTTCAATCAAAACCTCATGCAGCGGAACTACCAAGGAAATAGATCTTGCTTGCCCTAATAAGATGTCAGAACATCTTATAAGGCACATCAACAAAAGAACTAGCCACTTCTTTCGTAGATGTTGTAGAATCTCCCTCAGTAATATGAACAACCAGGAATTTTCCATCATATATATATATATATATATATACAGTGGAACACACACCAGAAAACCCCTCTACAACCTTCAGGCAAGACATAATAACCCACGCCACTCCATGTTCAGTAGGTCAACATAGGTTTGAAAATAAATCAAACCACACAACAGCTCACCACCAAAGCTACACGCCTGATAACTTCAAACAAAGCCAATACACACCCTATCATGAATAGTCCATCCTCCACTTCAAGGGACCATTCAAACAACATATGAACTGACCAACTCCATACAACTTCTCAGCACACCTAATTTCCTTGCACATGAACCAGAAAGTATCTTCCCTAGTTCTCATCCAGAAACAGACAGGATGCCTACTCTGATACCAATTGAAATTTTGGTATATCAGACTACGGATGTCCTATAGAATGTCTGGACATCTGATCTGAACAAAACAGCATGGCAAGGTATAAATAATTAAAACCAGTACAGAAAAGCATAAGAACACACCAGAATTATTTACCCAGTTCGATGACACACATTTACTCTGGGGGCTACCAAGCCAGGGATGAAGTCCACTATTAGCAGTATTAATTTGCAGACCCTACAGCCAACACACCCATTGACGATCTACGCACTTAATCACTACCCAATGACCCTTCTACCTAGGTCCTCCCTAGATATGAGACTCCATCTCACTCCCAATCATCGCAATGATGTCTAGCAGTTAACATTTCAGCCACTGCATCGACAACCCTTCGCCTACATTCTGATCACACAGATAGACATGAAGCCACACTTCCATGGTGAGGAGACACATTCCTATGACACATCAACATCTGATGAGAACAATACCTAGCTAAGTATGACGCTAAACTCCACCGTTTGTTAGCTTCTTCCCTTAACTAAGACCACAACCTGAAGTTGCTTCAAAGCTTCCTCCAAGAAAAATACGTACTGCCTCTTACCTACAGGTTTTGAGGGGTACGTTTAACCTTCCCACAAATCGGGAGGTTTACCTAGACAGAACACTAGACTTCTACATCTTGAGCCGTATCTTCCAAGGTTACAAACCCTTCTATTTATAACCTGTACCCAACTGGATTTGGGCCTTCAATCACATCTTCATTAGCTGTTTCAATTAGCAGTTGCTTCTGCCACAAGTTAGGTCTTCAATCTTTTAGTTTCCTAAATAATCTCCTTATTTAGAAAATCTTCATTTAACTCGATTTCTGATTGAATCTTCTAGACCTTTAAAAATGCGCGACTTAGGATGCATAATTTTCTCTTGAAGATTCTGCATAATTCAAAACATAACTGAATCTCATTAATCCAGCTCAGCAGGCGCGCCGTCGAATGCTCCCTCTTAGGACGTCTTCTTCGACATGTTGTTCCAGTTGTTGAATAACTTCAACACAACATGTTCTTGCTGTACTTGTTCTTCTTAGCAAGTTTATACATCCTATTCTCTATTACATTATTGTTGCTATTATTTGTTTTACAAAAATTAAGCCAATCCTAATACAAAAGAGCTAACAATTACGAAGCCTAAGCCTAATATCGAGCACCCATGGGTGAAATATACTTATCTTGAGGAGTTCATGGTTAGTACGCATTGTATTTTCTGATAATTTTATGGATACAACCATCGATGTTAATTTTTTTCCTATATTTAAAAAAGGTTAAAAGTGAAGCAAGAAAGCTAAACAAGTCTAAAAAAATATACCCCCATAGATTGTCTCATGGGGGATACAAGAAACTTGAGAAAATAATGATTGTTGAAAATAGACAACAACTAGGAGACGGGGACTCCATAATTCGTGATCAGGAACCATCTTCACCAACATGACATGAGAAGTGGAAGAGGGCTCGACAAAGATCAAATGGAGAATACACTTTAGATGCCTCAAGATTAATAGCTGAGAAAATTGTAAGTAAGACTTGTTGTACACATGTTAAGTGTTATTTAAATCGTTTTGGTAATTAACAATGTATGTATTATCATGTTGTATAGGATTCATTGGTTAACTAAGTCCGTGAAGGTTTCTTTGTTCCAGAACCATGACATGATATATTAGTAGAAGTAATTAGAACAAAGGAGCATGGTGGGCGTGTCCGTGGGGTTAGAGATGACATCAACCTGAGAGTGTTTTTTGGTACGTCTAGAAAAAACAACAGATAGGTGCAAAAAGAAATGTTGGAAGAGTTTGACAAGAAGATAGATAGTCAAAGGAAATAATTTTAAGAGAAGTTAGAAATAGAGCGGGAAACTCTAAGGAAAAAATTGGAGGAAATAATAGAGTTATATGCGGTATGTGAGAATATTGTGATATTTGAAATGTATGATATATATTGTTTTAACTCTGTTTTATGTTCCTGTGTTTTTTATGATGTAGAGAATCAGTGAAACTGTCCTACAATACACCAATGAAGATTATGACACTAATGATCAATTGCTTGATAGAAATGTTGTACGTGATGCAAGCACAAAAGGAAGTTGTTCAGCCAACCCCACCAGTAACGAGATCCATAACGGGTTATTGGCTTCCCCTGAAGGATCATATGCCAAAATGTTATGTTACATTATGCGCAGCGAAGACGCGATGTTTACTCTTGCTCTAGAACATGAACCAGAGATACAGAGGTTAGAGGAATTCTTATTCATTCCCAAAGATATAAAGGATATAATCGTTGAAAATCGGTGGCTGGACGTAGGGTTAGTACAAGTTTGGTGCACGTAAGTATATCTCATTATGGTACATTCATTGTTTTGTATAGAAATAACTCCTCTTGTATTTTTATTTATTTTGTTTAACAATTTAGGTACATTCACCGTGTTTGTATAAAATTAAAAAAATCAAATACTTATGGATTGTTGGATCCAGTTAGAGGTCGATTTACAGGTAGTTCTACAAAAGACATTGAAGAATACTTAACATCAAGGATAGTGCAGGGGCGAAAAGAATGTTACTTAGCACCATTGTTGAATTTTAAAATTATGGTTTCTCTATTATAGTTAGTTTTCATGTTTAACCAAATACTAATTACATATGCTTGTATTGTTCATTCAGAGAACATTATCAATTGATCATCATATCTCTTCAGACGAATATGGTAACTACATTGTGTTCATTACACTATCTATTTGACCCTATGATGAAACAAATTAGGCATAATTAGTTGCCAAGTCCCTTAACTTAATTTAGTGTTCTGCTTTAGTCCATTAACTAAAAAATGTTATAAGTTAGTCCCTTAACTTTACTTTTGTTACCTTATTTGGTACTTTCCGTCAATTTCTGACAAAAAAAAGTTAAGTTTTGGTGACGTAGCGTGACAACAAGGCCATTGGTACAAATTTGAGTTATCATATGTAGTAAAAAATGATTTATTGTTTAAACTACAGGGGTTTTGTTTTCGGGGGAACCCTCGCAGTTTAAACAGTGTACCAGTTTTTAACTACATATGTTGACCCAGATTTGTACCAATGGTCTTGTTGTCATGCCACGTCTTCAGAACTTAACATTTTTTTTTGCCAAAAATTGATAGAATAGACCAAATAGGGTAACAAAAGTGAAGTTAAGGGACTAACTTATAACGTTTTTTAGTTAAGGGATTAAACCGAAATATTAAATTAAGTTATTTGACTAAAACATGTATTAAGCCAATAAATTATTAGGTAACTTTATGTTTATGAGACTTTTAGTAATAATTTTTTTTGATTTTGAAATTATCTTAGCATGTAATATATTTAAATCATTTTCAATATACAGGGTTGTGGAGAGACACTATAAAAAAGCTCGCATTTTATGAGCCCAATGTATATTGATTAATCATGACATTCACTTTTTCTTCTTCTAGATTAGATGAGTATGATGTGTTTTTCGATCAAGCAGTCACAACATATAGTGGATTAATTAATGACACCATAATTGCATAATTAGAGCCAATCAATTTTGATAAGGTCTTGAATGGTTCAAATTGGGTAGAAGTGAAATTGGGTAGAAGTGATGAAGGATGGGCTCATGGCAATTGAAAAGAAAAAACTGGGAGTTAGCGCACAACCAGTTAAAAGGAGACCAATTGATGTAAAATGGGACTATAAGATATAATTGAGGGAAAATGCTGAAATTCCTAAGTATATGGTAAGAGTAGTGAAAAAAAGGGTTTCTTCATAAATGTGATTTAGATTTTAATGTATTCTTTGCACTAGCTGTAAGACTTGAGACAATAAGAATTGTCACGAAAATAATAAATTATATAGGACAGGGTATGCATCAAGTATATGTAAATTTTCCATTTCGTAAAGAAAAACAAGATGAAGAGGTTTATGTCAAGCAGCCACATGGTTTTGATCTAAAATGCCAATAATAAAAGGTGTTAAAAGTAATAAATACACTTAATCGTTTGGAGTAGGTCCTATATTCTGAAACAAAACAATGAACATTTTTTCTTCGTATGACGACGTGTGCAAGTATATACAATCAAACTAATATCGAGTGATAAGAAAAGTCCTGATCTCCTAGGGATTGTGATTAAACAATTTTATAAATCATACTTATAAAATAATATATGCACTAAAGTAATGATTAGTAGCATGTATTGTGTAACGAAGTTACAAAAAATCATAGATTAATAAAAAGGGTTCAAAAATAGAGAATGATAATATGTTAAACAATGATCCATTTCACGAGTTTATCTAATGTTTTTTGTAAAAAGTGTGGCATCGTGTTAGGTGAAGCCATAATTAAATCTTATGATGTTTATTAAGAATGTTAGAATATGCAGTAAATAACTAAAAAACCACATCCGAGCCTCAAGTTGCACCAATACACTACAAGTATAACATGTTATGTTTATTTGTTGGATAATGTATGTCTACTCACTATCTTACTAATTAGCTCTTGAAATTTATTTATTAAGCACTATTGCGAGTTAACAACATATATTAATAAAGCACAACAACTAAAATTAACACAAAATCGCATTCGTTAGTATTCAAAAGATTACTATTTCATGAAACATCACATTATCTAACAAATAGTATTTACTCATGTTGAGCAAAGCAAATACATAATATTGAGAATTTAGGTTACACATTTATAAATAATGATTAATGAGAATGATAGACCAAAAGAAAAAACGATAATTCCTTGAAATCTTCCAATCCTTATGTAGCGTGCGATTTTTGTTGGTGACGCGACCACCTTACCGCTGTTTGGTTTTTCCTCACCGCAATGGTAGAAGTTGGGTGCTACTTTCTGATTTCTTATTTATCCTATGAAGTTGGAAAGGAAAGGGAAGCTATCTAAAACTAACCTTGCACGCAAATGTTTTACTGAACAAATGCTAAGAGATTGGGGAGTTCGGGGTCAGGTTATACAATGGGGATTTGTCAATTACCTATCCTATATGTGGTTATCCACAGGTCATTAGCAATTTCTATACTGTTTTCTACTTACTGGTGTTTATCTGTCATGGGTTGGGAAAGTTTCTCCTTTGGGAATGTTGAGAGAGAGAGAGAATTTTTGTTGATGTTCGGGTTTTCCGATGTTTTTGGTGAGGTACTGGACCTAAAGTTTTGATTCGTGTGCTCGCTAAGATTTCGCAATCTTATGCCTACGTATTCTCGTTAAAGAAAACAGGGAAATAAGAGCAATCGTAGTTCCTCCTATTCTATGGGAGGAAAAAGATGTTTGGTGTCTTGTTCAAAGCCCAAGATTGAAGCTAAAGGTTATTTGTGTCTTGTTTGAAGCCCAAGATTAAAGCTAAAGGTTTGACTGAGAGAGAATTTGTCATCTCTAAATGAGATATCTCATCTATTTATCACAACTGTTGGGTAACAGATTATAAAGGAGAATTACTTTAACTGGGATATGTGAATCCAGCAATGCCATAATTTCCTTTATAAGGGATTTATCCTGAAGGAGAAAACTTTAACTCAGTGTTGAGCAATGCCATTTATTCTTAGGAGTCTTTCATGCTAAGAGAGGGACATTGGCTTGGATGTAAATAATCCAGAGGCTTGCCACTTACAACAATTAGATGAAAGAAGGGGATTTACCAGGATAAGAGATGTACTACAGCTTGGATTTTTGAATCAACAAGTGTGCCACTTATAACAGTTATCTGGGATTAAGGTTTGTTTTGAATGTCTGTTTTGATGTGTGATTGTATAGAGAAATGTCTTCCTATAGAGAGATTTTGATTTCCTCTGAAGGGATTTTGATTTTTTTTGTGTGCCTTGATCAAAGCCCCAGGTTGAAGCTAAAAGGTTGATTGACTCCACTGGGGAGATTATTATCTGTCTTGTATAAAGCCCAAGATTGAGGCTGAAAAGAGACTGACTCTTTAGGGGAATATCATTATACAAAGCCTAAGAGGAGGCTGAAAGTTGACTTTTCCGGGGAAATATTTTGCCTGTCTTGTACAAAGCCCAAGATTGAGGCTAAAAAA
Source organism: Lathyrus tuberosus (assembly GCA_022829125.1). NCBI lineage: Eukaryota > Viridiplantae > Streptophyta > Magnoliopsida > Fabales > Fabaceae > Lathyrus > Lathyrus tuberosus. The sequence continues at coordinate 317,901 of JALAZF010000898.1, forward strand.
GGATTTTTTTGACTCCACTGGGGAATATTTGTATGTGTATTGTACAAAGTCCAAGATTGAGGCTAAAAGGGGAAACAGACTCTACTGGTGAAATGTTTTATCTGTCTTGTACAAAGCCCAAAATTGAAGCTAAAATGAAATTTGACTGACTCAGCTGAGGATATTTTAGGTGTCTTTTACAAAGCCCAAGATTGAGGCGGAAAAAAGATTGACTCTGCTGGAGAATATGATTTGTTTTGTATAAAGCCCAAGATTGAGGCTAAAAAGAGGATTGACTCTACTTAGGGAGATTTATATGTGTCTTGTATAAAGCCCAAGTTGAGGCTGAAAGATATTTGACTGACTCAACAAGAGAGTGTTTATGCGAGTGTCTTGTACAAAGCCCAAGATTGAGGCTGACTTTTGCTGAGGAAAAGAAGGATCATTATACAAAGCCTAAGAGGAGGCTAAAAATGATTGACTCAACAAGAGAGTGTTTTTATCTGTCTTGTACAAAGCCCAAGATTGAGGCTGAAAAGATGATTGACTCAACGAGAGAGTGTTTTAAGATCCTTATACACAGCCTAAGAGGAGGATAAAAGTGATTGACTCAACAAGAGAGTATGGAAAGATCCTTATACAAAGCCTAAGAGGAGTCTAAAAGTTGATTAGGGATCATTATACAAAGCCTAAGAGGAGGCTAGCTTCTGCTGAGGATTATTGAGATCCAGAGACAGGTCCAAATTGGGGAATCAACTCTTGCTGAGGATTACAGAAGAGTTGAAATATCAGATGCCTTGAGGTTCTGATAAAGGTTTATTGATAGTTATTTGACCCTAGCTGGGGAAATTTAGAAGTGAAAAGTCTAAACTCTGTTGGTGATTGATGAGATGATTAGGGTTTACCCTTTACTTTTGGGAAACTTGAGGGTTTCTTTGAAATCCAAGAGGAGATGAGACTGTCCAAGTCTGCTGGTATGAAAGGGTTTATCTTTGTATGATGCCCAAAAGGAGGTAGGTGTTTTAAGGGATGAGAATCAACCTTAAATTGGTTTGATGTTTTGACTCTTTGGAAAGACTTCTCTAACAAAGGATGACTACGTTCTGTCCTATACCTGTAAGAGGTCTTTTGGTCCTTGTACTAAGCCCAAGAGAAGGCAGAAGAACTTCTAAGAAGCCTGAGGGTCCTTGTACAAAGCCAAAGAGGAGGCCGAGGATGCTTTTAGGAAGCCTGTGGGTCCAAACCTAAGAAGAGTTCAAGATAAGTTTCACCGGGAATAATCTTTTCCTTAGTGAACAGTTCTAGGGTTTGAAGAAATTCAAGAGAGGTTTCACCGGGAATTAATCCTCTCTGGGGGAAATGAATTACTTAGACAAATTTCTAGTAGTGACAGTCTTGAGAAAAGTTTCACCGGGAATAATGCCTTTCTCTGTTCCATATTGTATAAGCCCAAGAGGAGGCAAGACTGTATCTGGAAATTCCTATGGGGAACTAGTTTTGACTGTGTTGAAAGAGTGACCACTGGTTTGATCTAGTCCTAGACCTAATTGCCGGGGAAAACTCTAAGCAGATATACAGGCATATATACAGGCATATATACAGATGAAATATATACAAGTATGTAAAAGAGGGTAGGAGGACTTACAGGTAAGCAAACTTCCAGCATTACAAACAAATATATATATATATATATATATATATATATATATATATATATTTGTTTGTAATGCTGGAAGTTTGCTCACCTGTAATATATATACAAGTATGTAAAAGACAGTTGTTTAAATCTTACAAGTGAGCAAACTTCCACTGTAACAGCTGTATGGTTAGTTGTTCAAGAAATTAAAGAAAGTTTTGATAACAACTATGAATTTGAACCTAAATCAAAAGGAACAGTTGTTTTGAAAAGAAGATTGGGGCTTATACTCAAGGAGAGACCATGATGAAAAACAGTGATCGTACCGTTGTTCTGAAAAATTGTATCGGGACTTATACAATGCCTGAGGCCCAAAAATTTGTAAGGCAAATTTTGATCAATCCATAACTCAAAATCCATAAGGATTTGAAATCTCTTGTAGTTGACATATTTGAAGTATGTCAGATGGACTTTCATTTGAGCTTTGAATGGGAGAAAAAGGCCTTGTGGTTTAGGAGTTATGGCCTTGCAAAGTTGGTACAAAATCACTTTTGTTCCATAACTTAGAAAAAATTTGGTTTCTCATGGTTTCCCCTTTTGCAAGAAACCTCAATTTTCTTGATTTTTCTTGATGGATGATGATCAATACCATACATTAACATTATTTTTGACTTAGGGGAACCATATTTGTGAAAATTTCCAAAAAATCAAACTTGATTTTGTGCACAGTTGACTTTTTGTCAGATGAAATCCAAACTGTGTGATTCTTTGAGAAATCAAGTTCTTGACTTAATTAAAACCTATTGGATGAATTCTATAGGTGTTTTAGGGTGTCTTGAATCATGTCCTAAGGTTTGGGAGCATGTCTTGGTCAAAAGTCAAAGATACAGTTGACCTTTTCTTCAAAACCCTAATTGTGGTCCAGGTGAAATTGAAACTTGTGGATCAAGCTTATTGGATCAATTTATTGTTGCAAATGGATCAATGTGGTGTACTTGAGGCCCTCAAATCATGTCTTGAGGTCTTTGCTCATGCTTTGCCCCAAAAGTCAACTTAGGGGTGAATTAGGTCAAGAAACCCTAATTCCTGATTTTTTATGAATGCATCCCCTGAGGTTATTTTGACTTGATGAGTAGGTCCATGAGGTCCCTTGGAGTATCTTAGGTTATGCTTTGAAGCATTGGCTCATTCCCAGAAGAAAATTTTCATCTGGAGGTCTTGGTCGACCAAAACCCTAATTTGGTGACACTGGCGATCTTGAGGCTTGATCCACTTGGAATGTAGCAACTTTGTGTTTGATTCTTGATGTGAGAGTCCTCTTGATTCTTTGTGGGTGTTTAAGAGCTTAGACAAGTTAAAGATTAGGTCATTTCTTGATTGATCCTTTGTCTAAGTACTCTGAGAGGGTTGAGAACCCTAATTCTTGGTCGTAGTGGATGCTCGACAATCCTTGAAAAAATTGATGAGGCATGATGGCACATCCATATTGTGGTAATGATTCTCACAATGATGGGAAATCTTGGTGGTCAAAATTTGGGGTATGACACCTTAGTGTCGTGCATCTCGCCGTCTGATTGCTCAGAACTGGATATGTAGAAGAAAATGGTTATGGATACTCTAGTTCGTTCATTTCCTTCTTCTACATATTTTCCTAGACTCCAAGACACTATTATAATAGGTATTTTTTCTATTTTAATATTCATTTTTGTTCCATGGATCTTTTTGAATTATCCATAAACCTTTGTGCAAGAATAAAGCATATTTCTTTTATTTAGAGGTAGTACAAGTACTTTGATAGTACATTGTACATGAGTTAAAGCTCTAATTTCTTTGACAGTTTTTTATCCTTATCATCCTTATCAGTTATTTTGCCAACTCTCTCCTTTATTGAATTCTAGAATCTTCCCAAATTCCATGATTGCTTTTCAACAAATAGTTACTTTGTCTTCATGTGAGGCAAAGCATGTTACAACCTCATTTACAACTTGACAAATTACCGTGGATTGAGATGCTATTTACAAAATTTAAGACCATTAAAATTGCTAGAATGAAGCTTCTTGATAACATGTTAACAATTAATTTTGAAAAGATTGCAATAAGTCATAGAATAAGCAAAAATGTTGAAAGGATATTCCATTTTCTAAGAGATGAAGTGAACAAGAAAATAATAGAACTTGATTTAATGCAAAATTGATCTGCAATTAGCGGACCTCTTAACTATATGCAAGTGAAAATATATGCAATTATTTTATTGATTCTTAAGACAACTGTAGTATAATACATTAATAAAATGATGAATTCTTATCTATCCACCTCAAAAGTTGGGGAGAGTTATCCATAATTTAAATTAGACTACATTGCATTGAAAATCTACAAAATTTAAATTATTAAAGAAATAATTAAATAGAATAAAATGATATGACATTACTAGATTGGTTGAAGGTACACTACCCAACCTTTTGTGATGGGTAATGAAGTTGTCCTCTAATAAAATTTACAAACTGTTCTATAAATATATCTGTACATTACTAGTAATATTTTAACAAGCAAAAACACTAAGATATATTACAATTTTTTTTGGAACATGTAAACACTCCAATTAGTAGTACAAAATTTCTCTAGTTTGGACAATTTCTCAATATATCTTCATTAGTTTCTCTCTCAAATTGTCCATCTTCTTCATTGAGTCTAGGTTTAGTTTTAGGTTTGGAATTAGGTCTTGAAGGGCGTCTTTCATTCAAGTTAGAGTCCCTAGGTTTTAAATTGGACCTCAATTGAGATCCGTCTTTAGATTTATGTTCCTTAGGTTTAGAACATGTTCTCGAATGTATGTCTTCATTCGAAATTTGGTCCTTAGATTTGGAACATGTTAACGACTGTGTGTCTTCGTTGGAATTGTGTTCCTTAAGTTGGGGTTTTAATCTAGATTTGGATGATCCACTAACACCTTGAACATCTTTTGTTTTCTTGTAATTAGTCTTTCTAGGATTGTCTGATTGGATCTTAGGTGGCAAATTATCATCAGTAGTTTCTTGGAGTTGGGGAGAATCTGTATCCATCGGTATCGGTATAGGTTGTTCTCTTGTTGTGAGGTTGGATTCATTTAAAGTGTCATTTGTTGTTGAATGTTTTGAATTTCTTTTTGGTTGCCTTGGTTTGTCTGCCTTTTCTTTTGCATGTAACTCTCTCAAATTTCCAGTTGAATTTGATTGATTCATAGATGTTTTAGGTAAAGGTAACTCATGTGTGTTGTCTTGAATATGCATTGACCTTGAACCTCTTTTTACTGAGTCTACATCGGAATCAAAAACATTTTCAATAACAAAATAAAAAAATAGATGAAAATTCAAACGAAATATATGAAATATAACACATACCTGAGGGGACCCAATTGTCTGAATCATCGGTTACTCTATCTCCATTCATATTTAGGGGTGCTGATGACGAAAGTCCTGAAATAGAATTATACTCACTCATCTGAAAAGAAGAAAAAAATTTATCAATTTTTTTCTAATAATACAAAATTTAGAAGAACACACAAATGTAGTAAATAGAATGTTACCCAGCTGGGGGCATTTTCAGTAGGACCGTCCCAACCAATATGTGCCACATGCTTTACATCTGTGGGAACGCCGATCTCAATCTCTTGTTCTTTTTCATTACTATCTACAAAATGAGTATATTAATTAGTGGTATAATATTAAGTATACGAGAATGATAAAATGATTAAATTGTAATAATAAGAGAGGAAGATTAACTTTACATACCAAATATCTGAGAAATGAATTTCAACCCTTTAATGAGTCCCTTCATCTTATTATCACGGGACATGTTACGACAAATCACATGTGTTGGAATTCTCTTTAACCAAATAACAAAAAATGTTATAGTGTTTAATTATACCTGAAATATATGAATTTATCATTAAATTAAAGATAAATGAGAAACTGCAAATAATCATAGAAAATAAATTTCTATGTTGATGAAAGCATTAAACATAATCTAACCTTTTGAAGTTTTGTTTAAAAATCCAGCATTTAAGAATCCATTCATTGTTGAATTAAAGAGATTTTCTAAAGAGAACCATCAACGAAGATAACACATATATTTATTAAACTATTTTATGTGATTAATTTGAAGAAGTTAAAGAATTGTTGAAAAAACTTAAGGCAATGTTGTGACAAAATGTTTTGTGAAAAGTGTCTAAGATAGTAGCAAATCAATTATGTTTAAAAACACATCTATTTTTAATTTTGTTATTATATTGCATTGGTTAATTTGATTGTTGATTTTCCTCTTTAATTGAAACTAGAAGCTGATCGAAATTTCAGGTGTGACAATGAGAATTATTGAAAGAAAAATATAAAACATTATTAGAAGTGATAAATTTAGAAAGACATTAATAGATCATATTATTAAATATGAAATCAAGGGAGGATGGGTAATACAAATGGGTTATCCTCAATTAGATATGGGAGCAAGGTAGGAAATCATAGTACACTTGTTGAATCAAACAAACTTGATCACTAGCATCATTACCAAACAATGTTTCATAATGATATTCAAATAAATTTGTTTTGTATCTAGGATTCAAAGCAACAACCACTCCCATTATTTCATGAATCAAACCAATATTTATTAGACTTTTCCAACATTTTAATCAATTCATCAAATGATTCAATCCATTCATTTACAGCCATGCTATTCCTACACTACATCTTACACCAAATACATACACCACCGGTGTTTTTCAAATAAAATAATAATTTTTTATGAACAGTACATTTAAATAGTGCGTAAACAGTGTCTGTGAATAGTATTCGTAAACAGTAATTTTAAAATAGTGAAACAAAGTTGGTTAATGAAATATAAAAAGTTGGTTAATAAAGTGATGAAGTTGGTTAATAAACGCTCAAATATTAAAAATAATTTTTAGAAGTAAACTAAAATTGGTTAATGAAGAGTAAAAAGTTGGTTAACGAAGTTATGAAGTTGGTTAATAGACGTACAATATTAAAAATAATTTTTAGCAACAAATAAAGTTGATTAATAAAATATAAAATGTTGGTTAATGAAGTTATGAAGTTGGTTAATCACACAATTTTATGTTAATATCATTCAATTTTAAAATTAAAAAAAAATATTTTTTTAAATATATATATTATTATAATATTTCACTGTTCACCGTATAAGTGAACAATGAAATACGATGTAGGTGTATGGTTTAGTGTAGGAATAGCATTTTTCATTCATTTATTGCAACTTTGATCATACAAATATTGGAAAAATATTCATTGGAAGTTGGATACTTAGTGTCTGAATCACTTCTATTAAAGAATTGAACAATTTCAATTTTTCACAAATATCTTTTGCAAACTTCCATTATAAATTTGTTGGCGCACAAGGATACATAGGTGAGACATAATGTATTAATCGACTAAATATATTTTCATATAAAATGGAAGCATAAAATATTGAGTACATGGGATTTCATACAGTCGGACAATCTAAAACTAAATTCTTGGTAAAAGAGATCCATAATTGTTTGGCAATCTCTATTGGAATAAAATTTATTGATACCATATTCCTTGGGTTTTGATGATAACAAAGTATTTAAAGAACAATTGGGTATTCTAACATCTGTTCAAGTATGTAGGATTATAATACTAAGAACACATGAAGAGAAGCTTGAAGATTTTGAATATGAAGTTCAAACTTTGACTTTGAAGATCACTTCTGAAGACTCTGACACTGATGGAAGATTCAGACTCTAAAGAAGTCAACTTCCGAAGAAAGTCGACCTCTAGTGATCTAGACTCTGAAGCTTCAGAAATCAAGAAGCAGACTCTAAAGAGACCAGCCTCTGAAGAGTGAAGTCTGAAGAAAGTCAACCATTGAAGGATCAGAACCTGGGTTCTCTTCAATCGATGAAACTCACACTCAAAGACCTTTTGTTCATGTGAAGACTTCAGAAAACAATCTCTTCATTATTGTTTGGACTTCAACGGATATTTTCTCTTGTAGAAAGGTGTTTTCTTGATGTATCCAATCAAGTACAAAGCTTATCCAAATTTTTGGTGAAAGTCTTTCAACATCTCTTTTCCTTTTCTCTATATAAGAAACTGAAAGATTTGAAGAATACGACTAATAGACTGTAATACAAGACTCTGATCCTTGACTTTTAAAAGAGAAGTCACTCTATCAAAATATATAGAATTAGAACCTCTGAACACTTTGTATATTTTAGAAGTTCTTAAGGCTCAGAGTCTTTCTAAATTGTAATCTGTCTACACCTGTGATTGTGTATCTAGTATAGTTGTTACTCAAATCTCTTAACAGTTTGTTATAGAGTCAGAAGTCTCTTACTTGAGGGTTTGAGCATTTGAAGTATCTTTCTTGTATGTTTGAGCATAAAAGTCTCTTACTTGAGGGTTTGTGTAGGAAATCTCTTGCTTGCGTGCTTGAGTGTAGAAGCCTCTTACTTGAGGGTTTACGCATTCGAAGTCTCTTGCTTGGTGTTGAGCATTCGTAATCAGTTTGGTTATGGTGAAAATAACTTGGAAGTGAAAGGATATTGGACTACTTTCAAGTTATGAGTGGTGTAACACCCCAAATTTCATAAGAATATTCATTTAATTTATTTAAATATAATATTCGTGAATTTTTGTGGTTTGTGGTGATGTTGGTATTTTGTGGAGTTTTGGTTATTTATTTAAATAATAGTATATAATATGGAATATATTAGTATTATTATTAATTTAAATAATATTAGAAGATTAAGGGTAAATTGGACTTTTAAGGAGGAGTTAGTGAGGATAATATTGAGAAAGCCCATTCAGAAGCCCAAGGGTTAGGTTTAACAAAAAGGAGAATTTGAGAGGAATAGGATTCATTTTGTTAGACAGTGAAAAGAAGGAAAAGGCCAGAGCTCTGAGGAAAGAGGGAAAAGCTTAGGATTCGAGAAGGTTTCCAAGAACTCAAGAAAGAAAGCTTGGAATCGACAATCTAAGGTATGGAGAGTATTGCCTTTCATTGTTTTCAATATAGGAATTCAATGTGTTTAAAGCTGATTTTTGAGGTTTATGTGGGTTTGTGGATTTATGAGTAAATTGATGATTTAGGTGCTGTTTTGTGGATTGATGATGAATACGAAGGGTTAGATTGAATCGGATAAAAGTAGGCCTTTGAGGCTAATTTCTCTGTTGATGTTATTTTGACCTCGTAGGGAAAGGGATTTATGGAAGTTATGAAGGTAATTGGGTTTGTGAAGGTTTATGTGAAATTGAGGCTTAGGATAATGTAATAAACCGGTCTAATAGTCGTAGGTTTTGTGTCCTTGTTGCCTTAATGACTTAGGGATGTTTTGGGGGTGTTTTTGGGGTAAATGTGGCTGAACCCATAAGGTTTTTGGGGCCTGATGTGCTACTGGTGCGTAGCAGCGATTGCAGAAAATCGCGGCCTCGCAAAGCGAATACTCGCCCCAGACTCGCAAAGCGAACATCCCAGCGAATGCCTGCTGTTTGTGAAATTATTTTATAATTCTTGTGCTGTCTTGATGTTTTGAGCTGGGTTTTTTCTGATGAATTACCATGATTATATTGATGATTATGAGATGATGATTTCATAATGTTTTGATGAATAAATGATGATATGATTAACACGAGATCTTGATGAATGATGATGCACGTAATGACTTTTATTGATGATGATGATAATGATGTTGTGTATCATACATTCATAGCATTTTAGACTTCGGTCTATGGTGGCTTTAATCCCATTGTGTGGATGTGAGGTAATTTTGACGTGCTCCGGTTCTTGTGTAGAATCTATCATAATGATGGGGATCTTTGGAGGGTGATGGCCTAGTGTCCATCGACTTTGATGAATTGGTACCACATGCATGAGTCTTGTTGTGCATTGCATTTATTTGGCATTGATGTGATTTGTGATATCGTGATTTTGGATATTTTCCTTTGTGATGACCCTAATGATGTTGTATATGATGATGACGCCATTTTATGCATATCCTGTTTTTATATTGATTAAAATGAATTATGATTACTCACCCTGCCTGTTTGAACGTTGCCTCCACGTGGGTAACGTGCAGGTGACCAGGCTTAGCTGTGGATGCCTTCGAGGACTTTTGGAGTTTATTTTGCTTTTGGTCGATGTAGAGGGTCTTGCTCTGATATTGTAACTTCGGGTTCGGTCGTCGAGTTAAACCATGTTGAGTTGTTATTTTGTTGTTATTTTAGAATGAATATGGTTTTTATTTGGAAACCCTTTTGATTTGGGATTATTGTGGTTATGGTGGTTCCGCTGCTAATTTGATGGCTTTTGAGTATTTTGAGGAAAAACCCGTTGTTTACGGAGCAATTATTTTATTTGAATTTTATTGAGAAATATGCTCCCTTATGAGGTGATTTTTTACTCGGATATTATGTTATTTTTGCTGCGATAATTGTGCGGTAGAAACGGTAGTTACATTAGTGGTATATGAGCTGGTCGGTCCGTCCGACCAGGTTTTTACTTGATGTCAGTCCCCTGTCAGTCGACGAGTGTGTGTACACTGTCGATGTTTTATTCCTTCTAACCTTATTAGTGGTGTGAAGGATGGCTGGAAGAAATCATCGTGCTATTGCTGACGCGTTGGAATCGGTTGCTTAAGTAATGGCTCAGCTCAATCTGAATGGTGGAGTTCCAGAAGAGTTTCGTGCTTTGGGGAAGTTTCAGAGGAACAATCCACCGACTTTTGTGGGTACTCATGATCCAGCAAGTGCACACAAGTGGCTGAAGGCGATCGAGAAGATCTTCCGGGTGATGGGGTGTACTGATGAGGAACAAGTTCAGTTTGGAACGCATATGCTGGAAGAAGAGGCCGAGGTTTGGTGGGATAACACCTGTCAGAGACTCGAAGATGTTGGCACTGTGATAACCTGGGCTGTGTTTAAGCAGGAGTTTCTGGGAAAGTATTTTCCAGAGGATGCTCGTGGCAAGAGAGAAGTGGAATTCCTTGAGCTGAAGCAAGGAGACATGACTGTGGCAGAATATGCCACGAAGTTCGAGGCAATGGTGAAGTTCTGTTCGCACTACAACCGTGCTGATGCTGAGATATCCAAGTGTCTCAAGTTTGAGAATGGGCTGAGACCAGAAATTAAGAAGGGTATTGGGTATCAACAGATCCACAGGTATGCTGAGTTGGTGGACAAGAGCAGAACCTACGATGAGGATAGCCGAGCTCGATCTGCTCACTACAAGCAGTTGAGTGAGAAGAAAGGGCAGTATAGGGGGAAGCCTTATACAACTTCAGCTAAAAAAGGGAAGCAGAAGGCTTCAGAGGGGAAAAAGACAAGTGGGGGAGCAGCTCCCGCTTCTGGAAAGTGTTATAAGTGGGGCGAGCAAGGCCACCGGGCTGATGCGTGAACCAATAGTTTGTTGAGGTGCTACAGATGTGGTAAGAAGGGTCATAGAGCTACTGATTGCAAAGATGATGGTCCAACCTATTTCAATTGTGGTGAGAAAGGTCATATCAGTACCCAATGTCAAAAGTCAAAGAAGACTGCTACTGCTGCTCAGACCAGTGGCCGGGTGTTTGTTTTGAGTGGTGCAGAAGTGCCAGAGAAGGACAACCTGATTCGAGGTACTTGTTTTATTAATAATATTAAGTTGGTTGCTATTATTGATACTGGTGCTACTCATTCTTTTATCTCGCTTGAATGTGCTAATAGACTGGGTTTAAAGTTGTCTGATATGAATGTGAATATGGTAATAGAAACTCCAGCTAATGGTTCTGTTACTACTACCCTTGTGTGTTTGAGATGTCCTTTGACGATTTTTGGGAAGAGTTTTGTGATGGATTTGGCGTGCTTACCCTTGCACCAAATTGATGTAATCTTTGGAATGAACTGGTTGGAGTTCAACCGTGTTCACATTAACTGTTATAATAAGACTGTGAAGTTTCCTGAGTTTGGCGATAGTGGAGAGTTAATGTTCTTGTCTGCTAAGCAAGTAGAAGAACTTATGGAAGACGAAGCCCTGGTGTTTGTAATGTTTGCATCGTTGCAGATTGAACGTGAAGCTGCAATTGTCGACTTACCTGTTGTATGTGAATTCCCAGATGTGTTTCCAGATGACATCAGTGATTTTCCTCCAGAACGTGAAGTAGAGTTTACAGTGGACTTAATACTAGGCACGAGTCCAGTGTCTATGGCTCCTTATCAGATGTCAGCTTCCGAGTTAAGTGAATTGAAGAAACAACTAGAAGAGTTACTTGAGAAGAAGTTTGTTCGACCGAGACTCGCAAAGCGAATACTCGCCCCAGACTCGCAAAGCGAAAGTCCCAGCGAATGTCTGCTGTTTGCGAAATTATTTTATGATTCTTGTGCTGTCTTGATGTTTTGAGCTGTGATTTTTCTGATGAATTACCATGATTATATTGATGATTATGAGATGATGATTTCATGATGTTTTGATGAATAAATGATTATGTGATTAACATGAGATTTTGATGAATGATGATGCACGTAATGAATTTTATTGATGATGATGATAATGATGTTGTGTATCATGCATTCATAGCATTTCAGACTTTGGTCTATGGTGGCTTCAATCCCATTGTATGGATGTGAGGTAATTTTGATGTGCTCCGGTTCTTGTGTATAATCGATTCTAATGACGGGGATCTTTGGAGGGTGATGGCCTAGTGTCCATCGACTTTGATGAATTGGTACCACATGCATGAGTCTTGTTGTGCATTGCATTTATTTGGCATTGATGTGATTTACGATAACGTGATTTTGGATATTTTCCTTTGTGATGATCCTGATGATGTTGTATATGATGATGACGCCATTTTATGCGTATCCTATTTTTATATTGATTATAATGAATTGTGATTACTCACCCTGCCTGTTTGAATGTTGCCTCCGCGTGGGTAACATGCAAGTGATCAGGCTTTGCTGTGGATGCCTTCGAGGACTTTTGGAGTTTATTTTGCTTTTGGTCGATGTAGATGGTCTTGCTCTGATATTTTAACATTGGTTTGGGTCGTCGATTCGAACCATGTTGAGTTGTTATTTTGTTGTTATTTTAGAATGATTATGGTTTTTATTTGGAAACCCTTTTGATTTTGGATTATTGTGGTTATGGTGGTTCCGCTGCTAATTTGATGGCTTTTGAGTATTTTGAAGAAAAACCTGTTGTTTACGGAGCAATTGTTTTATTTGAATTTTATTGAGAAATGTGCACCCTTCTGAGGTGATTTTCCTCAGATATTATGTTATTTCTACTGCGATAATTGTGGGGTAGAAAAGGGTGTTACAAGAGGAACCACGATAACTAATGTGTGTCATTGCTTTTACTTTCTTGCTTTCTGATCTTATCATTCCACTGCTATCATCTTTTCAAATCCGAGTCAGATTTTGGTTCAAAATTTGACAAGGACTTTTAAAAGCAAACCTAGTAATTCTAAGTCAGACTCTAAACAAAGTGTTCAGAATATGATTGAGATCTATCAGAAGCAGAAGTAGAAAAAACTCAAAGGAGAAAAGCTAACATAATTCAACCCACTTCTTGTGTTTTTCTCACATTTTTAAAATGGTGCAGAAAAGATCCTGAGAAAAACACATTTTTAAAATGGTTGATTCTGAAGTATCTCACTCTGGTGATGGTATTCCTACTTACACTACTACGAAAAACCCATTTAACAACGGTTGGGAATGACTTATAATGACGCTGGCGAAGGCGTTGTTATGTAGATTGTTGTTGTATCTTCGATGTTTCTACAACGGTCTGGAAACCGTTGTTATATTCTGGAAAATGCGCTATATATTGCAACGGTTAGTTGTATCAACCGTTGTGAAATATATTATTAATCACAACGGATATTAGTTTCAACCGTTGTGAAATATATTATCAATCACAACGGATATTAGTTTCAACCGTTGTTACATGTACCCTTAGTTTATTATATACAAATGTATATTGCTTGTTTTACCATACACCTAGTTAAAGAATTACAACCATTAAATTGGTAAGGAAATATATAATCTGAAAATTAAAATATTCTTGAAAACCAACTTAAACACACCATTGTTTTTCGAATTGCATCCATTTCATTCCGCACATTTTATGTTCCTTAACACATAATATACGATTCAATGGTCTGATTCACTCTACTCATCGATATTTTTAAGGCTAAAATACAGTTTTGGTCCCCCTGTTTTTCAAAATTAACGGTTTTGGTCCCCCTATTTTTTTTTAACAGTTTTGGTCCCCCACTCCAATTTTGGCCCAAAAAAACAATGAACAGTACCTTGTCCGTACATGAACAGTACATGTCCGTACATGAACAGTGAGGGGTGAGGGACCAAAACTGTTAAAAAAAATAGGGGGACCAAAACCGTGAATTTTGACAAACAGGGGGACCAAAACTGTATTTTATCCTATTTTTAATTATATAGTTTACCTCTCCATCGCCCAAAATCATCGCGATTTTATCATCATAACAATCATGATCATAAAAACCACGATGATTTTTGGCGATGAATAGGTAAACTATATAATATAAAAGATATCGATGTGTAGAAGGAATCAGACCGTTGAATCGTATATTATGCGTTAAAGAACATTCAATGTGCTGAATGAAATGGATGCGATTCGAAAAACATTGACATGATAATGGTTGGTTTTCAAATACATCTTAATTTTCAGATTATAAGTTTCGATACCAATTTAACAGATTGCATTTTCATTAAAAGGATAGTAAAACAAACAATATATATAGTATATAATAAACTAAATTTCATATGTACAATATCAGAATAATAAACTAAATTTTATATGTACAATATCAGAATGAATTCATATATATGTACCTTATTAGAATGAATTCATATATATATATATATATATATATATATATATATACCACCATCATCATCACCATGTGAAACAAACCTAAGAAGTGGGAAAGCAATGAAGAAAATTAGTTATTATTCAAAACAAAACAAGCAAAATTAGAAACAAACCCTAAGAAGTGGGAAGCAATGAAGAAAATTAGTTAGTATTCAAAACAAAACAAGCAAAAGTTGAAAGAAAACGCTAAGAAGTGGGACTGTACCATAACAATGAAGTTCACCTTGCTTGTGAAACATTAAAGTCGAATCTGCGCAAAAAGAGAACAATCAACAAAAACATCATGAAGCAAACGAGATAATGAGTACTATTTAACAAAAAGATTGAAGTGGAAGACTACCTTATTTTCCATAAACAATATGTACATTACGCTTGCTACCGCCAGCATCATCACCATGTTCATCTAGTTTTAGATTCTGCAAGAAGAACTACAAGGAGGAAGAAGCTTAAATCAAAAGCTTCATACTTCTTGTATTTCTTCTCGCAGATTCTAAAAAAAGATGAAATTTGGGTGCTAGGGTTTCGCTGTGAAGGAAACGGCGCGACTGTCAAAAAGGAAAAGTTAATTCCCTTATATAGGTAAATTTTTCACAACGGTTTTTTTAAATAACCGTTATGATAGATTATATATTAATTTAATAATATCACAACGGTTAGTTATAATAACCGTAGCGATACCCCTTATACGTGGTACAAGGTTCGACACCAGGCAACAACATTTTCCTAAAATTACGCCTGGATTATAAGTGATATCGCTACGGTCATTACTTATAACCATCGTAATATTATTAACCATTGCACTTCCTAACATATGAACGGTTTACAAAAAAATATCGTTCCAGAATATGAACGGTTTACAAGTTATCATCATTACAAGCATTAAACTATCAGTATTTTCATCTTCAACCTCATCTATAAATAGACAATTTTACATATCTAAATAATATATTCTTCGTAACAATGAGTTCAAAAAATGAGAATCCTAGAAACCTTAATGAGGAACGTCAGGCGCCAATCCAGGAGGTCGTCCAACCAGCAACTGCCAACTTCAGGGATGCCTTAAGGGTAAGGAAGGATAAGAAGAAGAAGAAGAAGAAGCCGAAGAAGAAGAAGAAGTCGAAGAAGAAGAAGATAAAGAAGAAAAGGAGGCCTGTATATTATGATTCCGATGAGGGGGGTGAGGAGAGATGTCTAGATTATGAAGATGCATTTTATGCTACGGGCTCTGACAATGATCTTGATATGTAATATGTTTATCAATGTACTCTCAATGGAATGTTAAAAAAAAATTATCTCTATATATGTTCATCTCTTACAGTTTTATTTTTTAAGTTATATATATATACTCTATTGCACTTAAAAATATTAAAGAATACATTGCTGGGAATATACATCATACATTACATGGCGTTAGACATGTTTAAAAAATTAATACATGTTTAAAATCTAAAAATATGACAAAAAATACATTGCTGTGAATCGAAGCGTGATACATGTATTAGAACGGTCTTCTAAAACAAGCGTGTTAAAATGTAAAAATATGGAAAAAAAATATAGTAGCTGGGAATCGAAGCTTGTTACACAGCTTGTATTACAACGGTTATGTAATACAACCGCCGTTAAACATGGCGTTATAAATTTTTAGTCCTTATACAACGGTGGGATACGAAACCGTGGTAAACCTGGCGTCGTTAAATGGGGTTTTCGTAGTAGTGTTATCTTGGTGATGCTAATCATGACCAAAGTACCTCTGAGAAAAACAACTATACAACTAGACCTCCAACCTTCAGTGGAGACTCTACTAAGTTTGAATGGTGGAAGAGCAAGATTTATACTCATATCATAGATTTTGATGATTAGTTGTGGGATATTTTGGAAGATGGCATTGATAATCCAGTTAATGGATTTGGAATGGTGTCTGACAGAAAATCTCTCACACTTGCTCAAAAAAAGACTTATACAAAACATCATAGAGTTAGAGGCATCTTGGTTGATGATCTACCTCATTCAGAGTACATCAAAATCATTGATAAATTTACTGCTAAGACCATTTTTGAATCCCTATGTGCTACATATGAAGGGAATCAACAAGTTAAGGAAGCCAAGGCTAATCTTATGGTTCAACAATATGAGTTGTTAAAAATAAAGGAGGATGAAAACATTGAAACCATGTTTTCTAGGTTTCAAATTCTTGTGTTTGAACTTCAGGTTATGAACAAGAGCTACACTACCTGTGATCATGTAAAAAAGATTCTTAGGAGTGTTCCTATCAAATACAGACCAAGGTAACCGCTATCTAGGAGGCTAAAGCCTTAAACACATTAAGTATTAAAAGTATTATTAACAATCTCCAGAGTCATGAGATGGATCTTAATGGAGATGAACCTGCTTAGAAGTCAAAGTCCCTTACCTTGAAATCATCTAAAAAATTTGTAAAGGCTCTTAAAATCTGGAATTATGGAGAAGCTTCTCAATCAGAAGGTTCTGAAGAAGACTCAGATGATGAGGAAATGATCTTTATCTTTAAAAGATTTCAATAATTGGCCAAGAATAACAAAAGATTCTCTGGTAGAAGCAGTGGTTTCAAAGGAACAAGTTCAAGAGATAAGAAGGATAATCAGAAGGGCTGTTTTAACTGCAAGAAGTCTGGTCACTTCATCGCTGACTGTCTAGAGCTGCAAAAGGGCAAGTCAAAGAAGGGAAACTTCCAGAAGGACATATTCAGAAAGAGGTTCAAGAAGAGTCTCATGGCAATGTGGGATGAACTTGACAATAAAGAAGACTCTAAGAAAGATGAAGAACAAGCCAATCTAACTTCAATGACTCTTACATCTTTTGAAGCGGAATCTGATTCAGATTTTGGTTCAAAATCTGAAGAGGATGGGGTATTTTTAAAACTATCTCGTTTTAACTTGATTACTTTTATTCAAGATCTTATGAGTAGATGTCAGGAAAAGGCCAGACACATGAAAATATTAACAAAACAATATGATCTTTTAAAAAAGGAATTGAGATCAATTCAAAACAAAAATAAAGCTCTTGAGAGAGATCATATTTCTCCTGCTAAAGAAGTATCTAATAAAACTCTTGATGAGCATGAAATGGCTTTTTGGTGTAAGTAGAAGTAGAGGAAAAGGTCTTGGTTACTATTAAAAACCTTTTAATCCAAGGACTGAAACCTTGATTCAACCATAAGATCCTTCATCTTCAAAATCTACTCAAAAAAGTTAGAATTTTATTTTGAACCCGATTCTAACAATGCAAAGGTTTTGAACCAATTAGAACCTAAAACTGTTGAGTCAAGGGTTTTGAAGAAACCAGAACCTGGGACACTAAATTCAAAGGTTCTAAAGTCACCAGAACCTAAGACTCTGAAGTCAAAGGTTCTGAAGAAAGCAGAACCTAAGGCATCAGGTCATAAGGTTCTGAAACGTTTAGAACCTAAGGTCAAGACTCATTCAAGATAAAAAAAACTTCTAAATCAAAAGACTTGAATGATTCTAAGCCTTTCCATATGAGCGGAAAGGTACAAAACAAGAGAAAACCTGTCAGAACTAATCTTAAAGGACCCATAGGACTATGGATACCTAAATCTGAAATCTTTTTTGCTATAGATATACTTCAATTGAGAAGGAAAGCAACAATCATGATCCCTAGACAGTGACTGCTCACGACATATAACAGGAGAAAAACATATGTTCCAAACACTCACTCTCAAAGAGGGAGGAACCGTGAGATTCAAAGGAAACCAAAAAGGGAAGATCATTGGTACATGTACTATTGCTAACTCCTCTATCTCTATTAATGATGCATGGTTAGTATATGAATTGAATGATAACCTACTTATCATAAGTCAATTTTGTGCTAATGGTTATGAAGTAGTGTTTAATAAGAACATCTATATAGTCATGAATGAATATGATACATCTCTAGTGTTCAAGGGTAAGAGGAAAGGCAAGTTTATAAAATTAATTTTTATGAATTGGATTATTAGAAGGTACTTTGCCTTCTATCAATGAATGATGAAAAGTGGGTATGGCACAGAATGTTAGGTCATGCTAACTAGAGATTAATCTCCAAGCTTAGCAAGTTAAAACTTGTCAAAGGGCCACCAGATCTTAACTATCATTCAGATGCTCTTCGTGGAGCATGCCAAACATGGAAAATTAACAAAACCTATTTTAAAAATAAAAAATATATCTCTACCTCCAGACCCTTAGAACTGCTTCACATCGATTTGTTTGGTCATGTTAGTACTACATTAATCAATGGGAAGACATGCAGACTTGTCATTGTTGATGACTTTAGTAGTTGGACTTGGGTTAAATTCCTTAGAACCAAGGATGAGTCATATGATGTATTTAGTGTCTTATGCATACAAGTACAAAATGAAAAGGAGTCAAAAATTTTAAAATTAAGGAGTGATCATGGAGGAGAATTCAAAAATGAACTTTTTAAAAACTTTTGTGAAAAATATGGAGTTCTCCATGAGTTCTCTTTTCCTATAACTCCACAGCAAAATGGAGCTGTAAAGAGAAAGAACATATCCTTACAAGAAATGACAGAACCATGATTCATGAAAATAGCTTACCTAAGTACTTATGGGAAGAAGTTGTAAAGACAACATGTTATGTTCAGAATAGGATCTACATTAGACCCATTTTGAACAAAACTATATATGAGCTTTTCAAAGGAAGAAAACCTAGCATTTCTTATTTCCATCAGTTTGGATGTACATGTTACATCCTAAACAGTAAAGTCTATCTCAAGAAATTTGATGCCAAAGCTCAAAAGGGAATTTGTTTAGGATACTCTAAACGCTCAAAGGCATACAAGGTGTATAACTCTGAAACCAAAATACACTAGTGCAAAGTGACGAATATAATTCTAAAATTTACACCCATTATACGAAAAATGGGTGTAAATAATAAACTCGGTGGCAAAACTGTAAATAAAATGTTATTTTAAGTATTAAGACGTGATAATAAACACCATATTTAAAAAAAAGGTGTAAATTAAAAATATTATTATAATAAATTAAAATTATTATTATTATTATAAAATCTCTATTACTCTCATTAAAGATTAATTAAACAGGTGTAAATTTAAATTAGCTAAAATTTTTTATTTATTTTAATAACTTTAAATATTAATTTTAAACACATTAGTCACAATCTATTTTATTAAGTGTTAATTGTAAATTACTTATATATTTATAAAATATTTTAATTTAATTTATCCCTAATTGAACAGGAATTATAACAAATTGACGATTGATTCATGTCGTCTCTCTCTTCTTTCTACCGAAACTGAAAACCCTCTGTACTCTTACAGATATCAAAACTCCCCCAAACTAACATACACATCAGACTCAATGCCAATTTCGTGAACCCTCATTTCTACCCGCAAGCATCACCATAGACGAACCCTCGCTGCAACTCGTCTCACAAGTAGGAACTCACCTTGCTCTACGAATTTGTCCAAACAAGGACTTCTTCGTCAATTCTCTTCGA
Source organism: Lathyrus tuberosus (assembly GCA_022829125.1). Lineage (NCBI taxonomy): Eukaryota > Viridiplantae > Streptophyta > Magnoliopsida > Fabales > Fabaceae > Lathyrus > Lathyrus tuberosus. The sequence continues at coordinate 337,944 of JALAZF010000898.1, forward strand.
GTAAGCCTCTCGTATCGCTGCATTTCAAACTTCTTTTTGTTGTTTTCATCTATGTTAAAAACCTAATTCAATAGTATTTAGTTTCTGAATTAGTGCGATTGATAATGTTGTTACTCTAATTACGGTTTTACGCAGTTGAATTTGTGTCTCGATTCATCAATTTCATTTTCTTTACTCAATTATATCATCTTCTCCTTGCTATAGTGTTGTAATGGTTGTTGTTGATTCAATTTTTGAATGTAATAGAGAGAAAGCTTGATAGAGAAAAAATGCTACTATTTGTTTAAATGGTGCAAATCCTCTTATTGATGTGCTTCATTTGGTCAATTCAATTAAGGAACCAGCCACCGGTTTCATTTATGAGGCAATGGAGCAAGCTAAAGACGAGATACTAAGGAGTCTTTCTAATGGTGGCATAGAAAGGTAAATAATAAAAATGTCCTGCAGGGTCGATATCAACTATAGTTTTAATAATTGAACTTTTGTTTTGTTTTGTTTTCTTGGTTTGAACCGTGAAAAGTAATTCGATTGTTTCTATTTTTTTAGTTTTATGCCTCTATGGGAAATCATTGATGAGAGATGGGATAGACAACTCCCCAACCTTTTGCATGCAGCAGGCTATTTTCTCAACCCTTAATTTCACTATAGTTCTAGATTTAGAGAAGATAATATTGTTAAACGTGGTCTACATCATTGTATAACAAGGATGGTGGCTGATCCTGATGAAAAAGTTAAGATTAAAACTCAACTTGATGATTTCGATAAACGGACAAACCTTTTGGGTCATTCGTCAGTTTGGTGGGCTGCTTTTGGAGATGAACTACCAGAGCTTCAAAAATTTGTGCGTCGTGTATTAAGCTTGACATGCAGTTCTCATGGGGGTGGGCGTGATCCGAGGGACTTCGAGATGGTAAGATGAAAAAATATATTAAATGTGAATTGTACAATGCCTACAACTTACTTCTCTCAATTGTGTTTGTATTTGTTTAGGTACATGCCAAGAAAAGAAACCTTTTGAGACAAAAGACTCATAATGGTGCTGTTTTTCTCATGGCTAATTCTAAATTTGCTCAAAAGAATCAAGCTATAAGGTTAGTTAAGCTAAATCTGGATGATAATGGAGACTTTGAAGGTTTAGATGTGGACGACTTGGATTTTGATACTCCATACCCGAAGTCTCTAAATGATATGATTTCTGATTTGGATGATGAATTTTCTAATGGAGATGAAGACGGAGACAGAGATTTTAAGTCTTTCTATGATATGATTAATGATTTGCATAATGGATATGTTAATGAGTATGAGGACGAGGATGAAGATGAGGATGAGGATAATGAAATGGAAGATTATGATTTTATCTGAAAGATTTTCTAGATTAAATACCTAGAGTTCAACTACTTATAATTGGTGTTTATGTCTTGGCCCTTGTTAGAAGCTTAATACTATAATTTTATGTCTTAATTTCTGACTTATGAATTGTGTATGACTTTCTTATAGGTTTTGATTTAAGTTTAATGTAGTGTTTGTAGTAATTTCTTATTTATGTTATTTTATATGGTTTCTTGGTCCCAAGTAAAATCTATTTGTTTTTGGTCTGTTCTTCTTTATATTTTTTATTCGTTCTATTTTTAATCCTTATGGTTTCTACTCAAGAAGATATATTGGTCTCGATTTTGTAAAACGAATCAGTCGTGATGTGTGCCACTATTAAGGTATTGTCCTTGACAGATCGAAGTTGAAATGATACTATAGAGACTAATCGTTGATTTCAGCTTAAATCATTAGCAACTGTCTGTATTCTGATTGAAGCTCTCAATTTATATTTAATTCATTGTCCCCATTACCCGGTGTTACAATTTGATTCCTCTTTAAGGTTAGTATTTCTCCTTACAAATTATGAATTTCTCATTCATTTTGATGACCGTTACTGTATGTAGATGACATGTTCGTTTTACCAAAGTACAGTAAGAAAACAATCAGTGTTTCATTCGAGTATGAATACTGAAAGTTGGGAATGCTGCTAAAGACCACATCAGGGTGTTCGTGCCAAAACTAACTGGAATGGATGTTGTTTCATTGTGCACAGGATATTCTTAGAGGATAACTTGGAAGTTGACACAATTTAAGTAGACATTGAAGTGACAATACAATGGTAACTTCCGCAATAAATGTTAGTTTGTAGGAGGGTTGAAAGTTGAAACTGATTCATTATCTGCTGCAAAAAAATTGGATATAGAACACTCAGTAACAATCTCATACTCTTCATTTGATAATGCCGCATTTAACTCTTTTGTCTCGATTATGACTTCCAAGCTGACACAATAAGCCTTGGAGTGACCTATGAATAATCAATGACAGCCCATTGACATCCTGAATTATGCCTTCGCCCAAGTCCACGTCGGTTCCAACATTTACATTGATCCCTCTGTAGAAAGAGAACGTTCACCAATCCATCAAAATTTATTCTTTATTCACAGCTGTATGAACACTGTCAAGCCTCAACAAACTGGTGCGGATAGTGCTTACAGCAGGATCTGATCCATATGCTCACGACATCAACAACAACAATGTCAAGGACAACAATAACAAAGACCAAGACGTTCTCGCCGCTGGTTATGTCTCCGTTAACGACGCTGTTCTGAATAACTCCGGTAGGAACGACGACTGCGAGGTAAAAGAGGTTCGATCACCATTACTCTTCGATCGATTAACCGTTTTCTATTTTTATATTCAATCTCAGTAAAAAATATAGATTCTTTTATGATTTTATTTAATCCAGTAATAATAATGGATGTTGATTAATTTGGTCGAAATTAAAACTTGATTATTGTTATTGATTTTGAATTTAAATGAAGTGTTGATTTGTGTGTGAATTTTGGAATAGATCAGGAATTCCATGGACGGAGGAAGAGCACAAGTTGTTCTTGGTTGGATTGCAGAAAGTAGGGAAAGGTGATTGGATGGGAGGAGATCGTGACAGTATACTTATCTTTCCAAAAAAATTAACAAATGAAGATAACTTTTTTTGGGGAAGAACAAATGCTTATGAAGTTTTTGTCTTTCAATATATCTAACGTGTATTACAGGAAATCCTAGGGTAAAACATGAAGTTACAAGGCATGCATGCTGGCTCGAATGATGGCTTCTAATTTGTACTTCTCTTAGATAGAGGATCTCATGTTCGAGGTAATCGAATATGCCGGTGTCTACGGTGATAATTAAATTTCATTAAGCTTTAAGGAACTGGTTCTTAAATTCTTGCTTTTATCTGCTTTTGCAGTTGTCTATGTGGTGTTGCAACAACAGGCTTTGTGTTAGGGATGATGAGCTCCATTGATCCTCAAAGAGAGATGCAAAGCATTATATTGGTATATATCATTATGTTCCAAATAATGCACTTTTAACGCCATTATTGGAATTTTTTTAACTGATCAGAATTTCAGATCAACACCGATGGACTATTTATAACAGATTTTGAAATTTTGCAGAATTTTGGAAACAGGTCCTCCAAACAAGCCATATCGTGTTATTCTCGGAGATGTGAGGGATAAAGTTTATAATACATGTGAACATGCTCGCCAGTTATTAGCTAATGGGAACTCTGAGAAAAGCAAGCGTTGGAATTTGTTTCTTCGGCTCAGTTTTTTAAAATGATGAATTCATCATTTGGATGCTTATTTGTTCTACGTTAGATAAATCATGCTTCCATTATAGCATTTGAGATTACTTTAGATTGTTTACTTTTTCGGTTTTAGTGCACTTTTCCAATTTAAATAAACTGCAATATTATATGCTTCCACCAGAAGATATGGGGTTCTTATAGTATTGGTTAAGTGCACTAGTGCAGGTTCAAAATCATTATTCACCTTGAAAAGCTGTTGCATGAAGAGAAGGTCATCATCATAAGATTCAACTATAAATGATAGTTGTTTGTAACTATCAACTAGCATCAATATAAAATTCAGCCAACAAGGAAGTCAACAATTTAGCCAACAAGGAAGTCAACAATTTCATTGCAGAGGGGTATCCTGTCTCTCTGATGCTAACTCAGGTCTTGTTTTGCCAGTTTCGGTGGGAAGTTCTTTTGTTGATAACTGTGCTTACCCAATTAAGTTTTTCAAGTAACTGATTCTTTTTCCTTCAATTGTTTGAGGCTATTTTTGAAGAAAATGACATATCTGATGAACAGAAGGCCAGAATATCCAAGAAGCTGGGTGAAGCAGATAAGGTTACTGATGACCCATTAGTTTTTATTTCAAGAAAACTGAAATATATATACACACACTGCTTGTATAAAAGTTGTCAATAATAACAATATGATTAAATCCAGGTTTTATATGAAACTCTTATGTGTATATTCTTCCTTGGCAGGGTGATGGTAGTGGATGTGCTTCCATCTATGGGCTCAAGTTTGATGATGAGAGTTTCATTGCCAAGCACACTGGACCTGGCCTTCTATCAATGGTATGCATTTCTTGTTTTAATATAGTGATATTTTGGGTTATATGTAAATATTCAGACTGTTAATGTAATTGTGATTCGATTCTAAATCACCTAAGCATACAATTATAAATTGTTGTTAAACTTGCACAGTGGTTATGAATTTCTGAATTAGCTCCTTAATTTAAGGACTAATTGACTGTAAATTCATTTACAAATCTACAAGTTATTTACTAACATGTTACCTTACAACAATCTTACTTTCTGAACGCTTTGAAATGATATTATTTATACCTTGCTAAAAATCAATTCTGCCATGGATTAATTCAACTAGTATGGCATAATTATGGTTTTTCTTACTCCAATATAAAGAAAGCTGAAGTGATGATTGTTTAATATGCAGGCAAATAGCAGACCAAATACCAATGGTTGCCAGGTAAATGTCAAAGGATCATTCATTTCCTGTTCTATTTTTTCTGTGGTAAATTCTAATTGATAAAGCTCTATTTCTACTTATAAATCTTCTCTCTTGCTCGCAGTTCTTTTTAACTTGTGCAAAATGCGATTGGCTTGACAAAGAGCATGTTGTTTTTGGGGTATGCTCTGACATCCTTAATCACATGTATTTTTCATGATGACATTAGAATGTTGCTAGCATCTTTCTTGTCCTGAATTGTTGATGTGTTGTTTATTTACCTCACTTGCCTTTATGCAGAGAGTGCTTGGAGATGGTCTTTTGGTTGTGAGGAAGATTGAGAATGTTGCAACTGGACCTAATAACCGGCCAAAATTAGCTTGTGTCATTGCTGAATGCGGTGAAATGTAAATTTTAATGTAACTTTGCTAACAAGTATAATGATATCCCCAAAAAGAGTAAGTCTCTTTTAGCCTCAATCTTAGGCTTTGTACAAGACATATATAAACACTCTCTTGCTGAGTCAGTCTTTTCCAGCCTCCTCTTAGGCTTTGTATAAGGACTTCCCCAATGGAGTCAATCATTCTCTTGGCTTCAACCTTGGGCTTTGATCAAGGCACACAAAAATCAACATCCCTTCAGGGAAAATCAAAATCTCTCTGTAGGAAGACATTTCTCTGTGTTATCACACATCAAAACAGACATTCAAAACAAACCCTAATCCCATATAATTGTTGTAAGTGGCACACTTGTTGATTCAAATATTCAAGTTGTCGTCCATCTCTTATCCCGGTAAACTTCCTTCTTTCATCTAATTGCTGTAAACGGCAAGCCTCTGGATTATTTACATCCACGCCACTGTCGCTCTCTTAGCATGAAAGACTCCTAAGGAAAAATGGCATTTCTCTACACTGAGTTAAAGTTTTCTCCTTCAAGACAAATCCCCTATAAAGGAAATTATGGCATTGCTGGATTCACACATCCCAGTTAAAGTAAACCTCCTTTATAAACAGTTATCCAATAGCTGTGATAAATAGACGAGATGTCTCCCTTTTAGAGATGACGAGTTCTCTCTCAGTCAAACCTTTTAGCTTCAATCTTGGGCTTTGAACAAGACACAAACAAACCTTTTAGCTTCAATCTTAGGCTTTGAACAAGATACAAATGAACTTTTTAGCTTCAATCTTGGGCTTTGAACAAGACACCAAACCATCATCTTTTCCTCCCATAGAATAGGAGGAACTACGATTGCTCTGATTTCCCTATTTCTTTAAACAGGAATACGTAGGCATAAGATTACGAAATCTTAGCGAGCATACCAATCAAAAACTCTAGGTCCAATACCTTCACACCAATCAAAACTGAGGTCCAATACCTCCCCAAAATAATAAAAAACTCTCTCTCTCTCTCTCTCTTTCTCTCTCTCATATCTCCCATAGAAGAAACTTTCCCAACCCACAATAGATAAACACCATCGGTTACAAACCAGAACCTAAAACTAACAACCTGTGGATAACCATATATAGGATGGGTAATTGACAACTCCCCATTATATAACCTGACCCCGAACTCCCCGAATCTCTTAAGCGTTTGTTCAGTTAAACATTCGTGTGCAAGGTTAGTTTTAGATAGCTTCCCTTTCCCTTCCAGCTTCACGGGATAAATAAGAAATCAGAAAGTAGCACCCACTCCTCCTCATTGCGGTGAGGAGAAAACAATCTGCGATAAGGTGACCGCGTCACCGACAAAAATCGCACGCTACACTAGCAATGAGTTATCTTCTACCTCTAGCAATGGTGATCTCCCTTGCCCTAACTTTCCTTCTCTTTTTCCCTTTTCTACAAAACATGTATCTGACAGTTTCTACTCTAATCCCCCCTTTTCCTCTATTTTATTATTCTCCTTAATTTGAATTACACCATATTTCAATAAAATAAAATAATCATTTAATCTATAGTGTCACCTTAATATAATAACTAAATAATTATTTAATTATTACCAGCCTTATTATTTTATTTAAATAAATTCTAATTTAAATAATAATAGTAATTGACACTCTCCTACCACCCCCACGTCTCTACACTTTTGCTCACCACACCCGCAACCCTTAATTCTAATTTCTAAGGTTACCACCCCTAATCTAAAGGGTCCTCTAAAACACAAAAACATCAAACAACACCCAACATCACATAATTTAATTATGAAAAATAAATTAAATAAATAGGGGCATTACAACTCTCCCCCACTTAGAACATTTTCGTCCTTGAAAATTTACCTGATGTGAAAAACTCTGGATACGTCTCTCGCATCCAAATCTCGAACTCCCACGTCATTTTCCCTCCGGGAGAGCCACCCCACCCTATCTTCACGAGAGCAATCTCCTTGCCTCTCAACTATTTCAATTCTCTGTCTTCGATCCTCACAGGTAAAGCTTTGACTGTAAGGTTATCACTCACTTGCATATCATTCATCAGAATCATATGCGTGGATCTGTTACATACTTTCGAAGGTCTGAGACATGGAACACATCTTGCAAGTTCGAAAGATTCGGTGGCAACACCACTCTAAAAGCAACCACCCCAATCCTCTCCGAAATCTGATACGGGCCGATAAACCGAGGAGTAAGCTTCCTCGACTTCAAGGAATGCCCAACACCGGTCACTGGAGTGTCTCTCAAGAATACATGGTCTCCCTCTTGAAACTCAAGGTCCTTCCTCCTCTTATCATGGTGACTCTTCTTCCTACTCTATGAAGCTTTCATTTTCTCCCGAATCAAATTCACCTTTTCGGTAGTCTGCTGGACAATCTCAGGTCCAAGAACCACACTCTCACCAGATTCATGCCAACAAAAAGGTGTCCTACACCTTCGACCATACAATTATTTCAAAGGTGTCATCCCAATGCTAGCATGAAAACTATTATTATAGGTAAACTCTATCAGCAGAAGATTACTATCCTAAGCACCTCCTTGCTCAAGAACACAAGCTCTCAATAAATCTTTCAAAGACTGAATAGTCCTCTCTGTCTAACAATCTGTCTGTGGATGATAGGAAGAACTCAACCTTATCTTAGAACCCAAAGCCACCTGCAAACTCTTTCAAAATCTGGAAGTGAACCTTGGATCTCTGTTCGAAACAATGGTCAACGGAACTCCATGCAGCTTCACAATTACACGAATGTATATCTCTGCCAACTTCTGCAAAGAAAAACTGATGTTAATCGGAATAAAGTGCGCCGATTTCGCCAGTCCATCAACAATCACCCAAATCACATCATGCCCCTTTAGGAGTATTCAGCAATCCTGTCACAAAATCTATCAAAATTCTATCCCAATCCCTGCAGGTTTCTCATGCTCAACCTTCGACTTCTGACAAGTCAAACACGCACACACAAACTGTGCCACATCACACTTCAGTCCAAGCCACCAAAATATCTTCTTCAGATCCTGATACATCTTAGTAGCTCCTGGTTGGATACTCAAGATACTTCTATGTCTTTCTTTTAAAATCATTTTCTTCAACTCAGAATCATCAGGAATACAAATTCTGTCTCGGAATCTCAACACACCCTGTTCATCCACTCTAAAATCACTATCCTCAGTTTGATTACTTCCCACCATCAAGTCCACCAACTTCACACACAACTTCTGACTCTCTTTAATATTATTAAGAAAATCATTATTTATCCTCATAATTCCCAACATCACACTCTACGGTGTTAGCTCTCAAACCAAACTCAAGTCTCTGAACTGTTTAATAAGTTCCAACTCTCTAACCATCATAGCAAACATATGCAAAGACTTCCGACTTAAAGCATCAGCCATGACATTAGCCTTACCGGGGTGGTGATTCAAACCAAATTCATAATCCTTCCAACCATCTTCGTTACCTCATATTCAATTCCTTCTTATCAAACAAATACTTCAAACTCTTGTGATCACTGAAAACCTCAAATCTGGAACCATAAAGATAATGCCTCCAAATCTTCAACACAAACACCACTGCAGCCAACTTTAAATCATGAGTAGGATAATTTCTCGCATGAACCCTCTGTTGTCGTGAAGCATAAGCCACAACCTTGCCATCTTGCATCAGCACACCACCTTAACTCATCATCGACGCATCACAATATACCACAAATAGTTCATTAGGTTCAGGAAAAATTAGAACTAGAGTTGTAGTCAGTCTCTTCTTCAGCTCTACGAAACTTCTTTCATAACGAATATCCCACACAAACACTTTACCTTTGCAAGTCAGTTGAGTCAACGAAAGTGCTAACTTAGAAAACCCTTCAATAAATCTACGGTAGTAACCAGCCAAAAAGCTTTTAATCTTTGTAACCGACTTCGGTGCCTCTCATTGTAGTATTGGATCTACTTTGGATGGATCCACAACTATACCATCACATGAAATAACATGTCTAAGAAATCTCACCTCTTGCAACCAGAATTCACACTTTGAAAACTTTGCATATAACGTTTTCTCTTTCAACGGTTGCAACACAATCCGCAAATGCTCAGCATGTTCTTCTTCTGACTTAGAATATATTAAAATATCATCAATAAAAACCATCACAAATTGATCTAGATAAGTATGAAATATACGATTCATATATTCCATAAACACTTCATATGCATTAGAAACACCGAACGACATCACCAAATATTCATAGTGTCCACACCGAGTTCTAAAAGTCATATTCTGAATATCTTCTACGTTAACCCGGATTTAATGATAACCCAACCTCAAATCAATTTTGCTAAAAACACACGCACCTACCAATTGGTGCATCAAATCATCTATTCTCGGAAGTGGATACTTGTTCTTGATTGTTACTTTGTTCAACTGTCAATAATCCATACACAACCTCATACTACCATCTTTCTTCTTTACTAACAACACCGGAGCTCCCCAAGGTGACACACTTGGTCTCACAAACTTCTTCTCCAACAACTCCTCTAATTGTTTCTTCAACTTTGCTAACTCCGACGCCGATATGATATACGGTGCCATAGAAACAAGTCTGGTACGAGGGACAAGATCAATAGAAAACTTCACCTCTCTCTCTAGAGGAACATCTGAGATATCATCGGGAAACACATCTGGAAAATCACGCATCACCTACAACTCATCTATTGCAGCCTGACTTTCAACAGAAAATGACGCATACAACACAAGCACCTGAGCTTCCTCTTGCAAAATATCTTTCAACTATCTAGCAGATAAGACATCAACTTCTTTCTCATGATCAAGAGCAAGAAACCACACCGATTTATTATAATGGTTAATATGAACATGATTTAACTCCAACCAGTTCATTCCCAAGAACACATCAAGATCCCTCGACGGCAAGCAAATAAGATCAACACCAAAATCCCTACCATAGATCGACAGAGGATAATTCAAACAAACCAAATAAGTAGTCACCGATCTATAGCAGGAATATCAACAACCATCTCTCCCTTTATGGAAGACACTACAAGGCCTTGCCTTTTCACACAATCAGCTACAATAAAAGAATGAGTAGCACCAGTATCAATAATAGCAATCAAATGAGTACTATTAATGTAACATATACTTCTGACCAATCTGTCGTCAGTGGAAGTTTGAGCCCCTGACAGTTTAAACACCTTCCCTCCAATTGAGGTTTGCTTCAGCTTCTGGAAACGAGTACTGATATGTCTTGATTCACCATAGTTATAGCAAGTCACCATATTGTATTTGCAATCAGCAACTAAATGTCCTGTCTTCCCACACCGAAATAATTCTTCACATAACTCTTACATTCACTGACACGGTGACCCAGTTCACCACACCTAAAGCATTTAAGAGGAGCAGGATCACCTCCCCCACTTAACCTCTTACCATTAGAAATCCTTTGTCTACCTTTTTCAGCTGGAGCACTATAAGGCTTCCCACGGTTCACATTCTGTCTCCCCCTCTTCTCGCTCAGACTCTTATAGTGAGGTGACCAAGCCTTACCGTCATCCTAAAAAATCCTACAATTGTTCACCAACTCTAGAAACCTTTGTATATGTTGATACCTAATCGCCTACTTAATCTCAGGATGCAAACCATTCTCAAACTTAATACACTTTGAGAACTCGGCAGTCGCCTCACTGTAATGAGGTTAGAACTTTACAAGTTCCACGAATTTGGCAGCATACTCAGTCATAGACAAATTCCTCTGCTTCATCTCTAGAAACTCAATCTCCTTCTTCCCGCAAACATCTTCAGGAAAATACTTCCTCATAAATTCTTTATGGAACACATCCTAAGTGACAACCTCACCTGCAGCTTCCAGCACCTGACGAGTGTTGATCCACCAATCATCAGCCTCTTTATCCAGAATATGAGTACCAAATCGTACCTTCTGTGCCTTGGATCAATCCATCACACAAAAGATCCTTTCAATCTCTTTAAGCCAAGCCTGCGCCCCATTAGGATCATACCTACCCTTAGAAGTATGAGGGTTGTTCCTCTGAAACTTCCCCAGATAACGGAACTCATCGTTCCCACTGGGATTAGGCTGATTATGTACAGCCCGAGCCATAGCCTGCAAAACAACTGCAATTGTAGCATCGATCATTCCATCCATTTTCTGTTTTACACCAATAACAACAACAATGGTTAGAAGACTACATCGACAACATTCAACTGTCAAACCACACCGACTCTACAACTTGGCCAGATAGACCGACCTGCACTGATACCACTATATATCACCCTAATTATCCCCGCATAAATTATAATAAAAATAAAAGTAAATTAAACATTTAGGCAATTAGGATGCTACTATTCAACATAAACCTGCTCATACAATCATATATGTAACACTTGCTACACTTTTAAAAATTAATAATTATAATAATAATAATAATATAGCATTAATCAAATAGTTTAACTTCAAGTTTTATTATCAGCAGTAGAAACATCAACCAAGTAAATATTTCAAAAATTCAAATATAATCATAACATAACCAAATTAAAGTAATTATCAAATCTGGGAGCCACACATAATAGCCTCCATAAAAAATAACATAATAAACAACGTTCTATTCCCCCCAGTGTTACACATCAGAGCAGACGTCGACTTAATAAGGAAAAAGGAATAACACTCTCTTCCTCTCACATCCATGCCTCTACTGCGGATTATCTGTACGGTGCCCATGTAAAGGCATCATTCAAATAGAAGGGGTGAGAAATCACAAACATATAAAGAATTGCATAATTATATGTAAGCACACCAAGAATACATACAAAATCACCAAATCCACTGTTCACACCTCATACAAATCCACATATACACCAATGCAACATATATACAAATGCAATGAGACTCTATCACGACTTAATGCATACGGTATCAAATAGTGAACTCTCGGGTTCACTCGCTTAAATCCCCACCTAGGATCAGAACACACCAAAATCGTTACCATCACCATATGTAACGCCTCACTAATTCCATCACCATAGGGATCATCTATTCACACCCAACCCATCACCATAGGATTGAGGCTCACCAAAATGGACAACCGTCCAACTCCATGATGCATGAAACATAATAGACATGCAACCAGAACAACGAGTGCGTTGATATTTACCTTAATTAATACACTCAACGATACTGGCTACCAACACACCAAAACACTTGCTATAACATTCCAGCAACAACAACAGAATAATACATCAGCAACAATAATGCATTCACGCATATTTTACACCACAACATAAACCCCACATATCATCCAACACCATCATGAAGCGGGTAAATTAATTCTAAGTACTGTAATTATTTTTAAAATAAAGTTCATCGCGTCAGCTTCTTAAAGCTTCAAACGACACTCGAATCAGACACTCGAAACTTAAGATATGATTTTTCAAAGTTTTACAAATTTTCTTCCCAGTGTAACCGTTTACACCAAATGCAGTAACCGGTTACACCCTGTAACCACGCCACTGCCTAGCTACTGTTTCAGTGTAATCGATTACACAATATCTAGTAACCGATTACACCCCCTAAATTACCCAGAAAACGTATTTTTCAACAATGTAACCGGTTACACCAATTCTGGTAACCGGTTATACCTATAGCAGAAGCACTTTTCTGCAACTTATTAGTACGAAAATTAATTTTTAACCCATCCCAATACCTCACTTTTTATACCAATCAATTACCATATTTTCCACACAAAAATCACTTTTAAAACGTCCTAAAACCCCAGATTTTATAAAAATTCACATGCTTAAGTTCCGACTCTAACTCGTAACAATGCTCAACAACACAACATCCATCATCATGCAATTTCACCAATTCATGGTTCTACTAACATCAACACACAATTCAACAAACAATCATCATCACAACATCATCATGCAAGTTCGTAATTCATCAATCAAATTACTCATCCAATACACACACAATTGCAACAATTCACATCAATTGATCACAACATAGAGAGAAGAGATAATCAAAGCACATATTATCATGCTAAACTCTATATGAATGGAAATCCCACCCTTACCTTGGTATTCCTAGCAATGAGTTCTCTTCTACCTCTAGCAATAGTGATCTCCTTTGCCCGGGCTTTCTTTCTTCTCTTTCTTCCTTTTCTCCAAAACATGTATCAGACAGTTTCTACTCTAATCCCTCTTTTTCCTTTATTTTATTATTCTCCTAAATTCCAATTACACCTTATTTCAATAAAATAAAATAATTATTTAATCCATAGTGTCACCTTACTATAATAACTAAATAATTATTTAATTATTATCAGCCTTACTATTTTATATAAATAAATTCCAATTTAAATAATAATAATAATTGACACTCTCCCACCACCCTGATGTCTCTACACTTTTGCTCACCACACCCCCAACCCTTAATTCTAATTTTTGAGGTTATCACCCCTACACCAAAGGATCATCTAACACACCAAAACATCAAACAACACCTAACATCACATAATTTAATTACGAAAAATAAATTAAATAAATAGGGGCATTACAAGCGACATTTTCAAGTGTCGGTACTTTGCACATCTTCACATATCCTCTATTTATTATCTCTCAAATGAGGTGATATCACCTAATTATGTGTTTGGATCATTGGTGAGATCTAGGCTCCTTAGCTTGCGCGATAGCACTATTTTTATCACAATGAGATCAATGGAATCCACAATGCTAGGGACTATGCCAAGTTCACTAATGAACTTATTGATCTAAACAACCTTTTTTGCATTTGAGGTTGCAATATACCTGACCTCAGTTGTAGAATTAGCAACTGTATCTTGCTTTGAACTTTTCCAAGTTATAGTGCCACCATTTAAGCAAAACACATAACTAGATTATGATCTAAAGTCATCCTTATCTATCTTGAAGCTAGCATTGGTGTATCCAATTACAGCGAGCTCTTCCCGACATCCATATATCAAGAATGAGTCCTTGTCTTTCTCAAGTACTTAAGGATATTCTTAATAGATGGTCAACAAGCATCATCAGGATCAGATTGGTACCTACTCGTTGCACTTAAAGCACACAAGACATCTGGTTATGTACATAACATGGCATACATGATAGATCCTATTGCAGATGCATATGGAATCTTATTCATGCGATCCCTTTCTACCTTAGTTGAATGAGATTGTGTTTTTGAAAGTCACAAGCAATGTTGCATAGCGTACTGGTAAAAAAGTACAGGTGTGCATGTTCCCCCTGCGAGGGTAGGGATACTCAGAAGCCTTAGTAGGTTTATAACATGATATAAGGATTAGGGATTTCCCAAGATGGCGAGAAGCCCTATACGGTGGTGTTTTGAGGTAGTTTAGGAGTCTGCTCATGTGAGGTGAGAGGCTCTTCAGGTGACCGATGAAACTTAGGAGTAAGCGTATGGTTATGATCAGTTGTGGTGTTGTAACCTTAGTAAGCATTATGATCTTTTGGGGTGTAAAGAATGATCTTTCTCTCCCCTTGGGAGAAAGAGTATTTATAGAGGCTCTTTGGACCTAAGGCTTGAGTCCTCCTCGGTGGCGTCAACCGTTCCCTTCTTATCAGGGGTGGTTATTGACCACCTATAATTCAAGAGTTAGTGGAGACTCCCTCTTTCTTGACCCACACATCATGAGTACCACTAGGCGAATCTTTGAGTCATCGCTTGGGAAATACGGTTCCTGGGCATGGGCACCCTACTTTAGGACTTCCATAAATATAACACTACACATAAGTATGAATCCTTTCTTGGAATCATGCATATTAAAGCGTCTCAACACTTTGTGTATATATTTACTCTGACTTAGGCCAAACAATCTTTGTGATCTATCTCTATAGATCCTTGTTCCTAATATATATGCTGCTTCACCCAGGTCCTTCATAGAAAAGCATTTCTCTACTCAATTGTTCACTAGCTGCATGGTAGGGGCATCATTTCTAATGAGTAATATGTCATCTAAATATAATATGAGGAAGATGATCATGCTCTCACTAACCTTCTTGTAGACACAAGGCTGATCTTCATTTTTGAATCCATATTGTTTTACCGTTTCATCAAAACAAAGATTCCAGCTTCTGGAAGCTTTCTCTAATCCATAGATTTATCGTTGTAACTTGCATATCTTTTGTGCTTCTTTTGGTATGTCAAATCCTTTAGGTTGTGTCACGTAAACATTCTCAAGAAGATTCCCATTAAGGAAAGCAGTCTTGACATCCATCTGCCATATTTCACAATCATGATATGCAACGGTAGCAAGTAAAATCTGAACAAATTTGAGCATTGCAACTGGTGAAAAGCTTTCATCATAGTATAAACCATGAATTTGCTTATAGCCCTTAACAACCACTCGTGCCTTATAGGTATGTACCTTACCATCCATGTCAGTCTTCATTTTTAAGACCCACTTGTAAGACACATGAATTCACACACAAGAGGGGGGGGGGGGGGGGGGGGGTGAATTGTGCGTTTCAAAAAAACTTGGATTTAAAAAACTTTTTTCGTCAAGATATAAATTTGAAAACATTTTTTAGAAATATTTATGAATATACATTAAAAAATAAAAATTGCGGAAATAAAGAGTTTAAGAGATAAGAGAAGAACACCAGGACTTATATAGGTTCGGTAAAAAATGATATAATCATGTCCCTAAGAATTGATCTTGAGGGTATCCAATTAAACTTGAGAGCTTTTAGTAGGTATAACTCGCGAACCCCCTTATAAAAGGAAAATGAAGGTTATGACTAACTTCCAACCAAATAATAAACAAGGAGTGAAGCGGCGAGTCTTCCTTCCTAACGAAGGATCGAAGCGGCTAGTCCTATTTCCACAAGAATCTTGGATTTTTTAGTCTCCAAGCTTCTAAACAAAGATTTTACCACTGGCTAATATTAAACCTTGTAGAGCTTTTAATACCAGGATTTACTCATGAACCTACTCTTGGTTTTATCACAAGATAACCAAGAACCTGGGATATTTTATCATGGGCTTATCTCAAACCTTACCAAGCTTTTAATACTGGGTTAACCGTGAACTTAATCTTGGTTTTATCACGGGCTAACCACGAACCTATAAGATTTTAACATCATGTTGATCTCGAACCTAAACGCAGACTTGATCACTCAACCCTCAAACCAAATCTTTTTAAGGGTTTAGCTTCTAACCCAAACAAACAATCCCTAAGTGGATAAAATTTTCAATCAAGGTGAAAATAAAAATTCCTTGGTAAACTTACAAAACTATCCTTTCACAATTACACTTTCCTCACACACAAAAGGACTTTTTCGAAAAGCAGTTTGACTAAACTTTTAGTGTGAGAAAGTAAACAAAAAGAATTTTTAGAGAGAGATAGTGGGAGGTGAGAAATGAAGTCACGTTTCTGGGTGTGAAAAAGAGTGGAAAGGGACCTCTATTTATAGGCTATAGGTTGGCACAAAAAAGAAATAATTGTAAGGCTTTTTATAACTTGTCAATCGATTGACAATATGTTACAATTGATTGGTAACCTTAAATTAATTGATTATCAAGATAAAAAAGGATAGGTAATATATTTATCCATTACAATTTGTTAAGATGTTTTCCTAACCGCTTAGGGCACATTTTTGAATTGTTCCAGTTGATTGGGAGAGTTCCAATCGATTGGTAGAGACAAAAAAAATCTCCTAGAGCTTTTATGATAGCTCCTAACTCATATGGCATGGATTGAAGGCATTTTAGAAAAATTTTACTTGAGAAAATAAGTTTGAAAACTAATTTATGCGTGTGTGAGATTTAGTCATGTACTTCTACGATAATGCCCTTATGTTTTACAATTTGTTCACTCAGGCATGTCAAGGCATGATTTAATATTTATCAGATGTTTTCTTTGTAGACACTTGCTTGAGTTTCCTTGAGATGAGACTTGATTTAGATTCCATTTGGTTGCCATCATTAGAGAGTCAAGTTCATCAAGCCCTAATAATTTGGTTTGCATCTTTAACCGCTTAAACCACTTGTGCTTGACTTGTCATTAAGGACTAGTTGCCATCATTAGAGATTAGTTGTCATCTTTAAATTTATTTGTCATAATCAAAAGTTTTTGTCTTTATTAAAGGAATTTCACCTTTAAGTAACCTGCAAAACAAGGTTCCACACCACTTGCATCCTATAGGGTTCACTCCTACATGAGGCTCTACCAAGGTCTAAACATAGTTTATGTACATGGAATCCATTTCAGATTTCATGGCTTCTAGCCACTCATAAGACCCAGGACTCGTAATGGCCTATTGGTAGGTCATATGCTCATCTTGATACATGATTAATACATCACCTTGATTATTTATGAGATATCGATATATCTTAGGTTGGTAATGTGTCCTGTTGACCTACATTGGTCTTTTTCTACTTTAGCAGGTAGCTCTTCCACAACTACTTGTGTTTCCTGATCTATTTCCTCCATAAGTGTATCAATGATTTGTGATTATTGAATTTCTTCAAGCTTTACTTTCCTCCCACTGATTCCTTATGAAATAAAATCCCTTTCCAAGAATACTCCAGTTTGAACGACAAACACTTTTCCCTCAAAAGGATTGTAGTAATAATATCCTCTTGTTTATTTAGGATACCAACAAATAAGCATTTGTCATATTTGGGCTCAAGTTTAATTGAAAATTTTCATTTTACAAAAACTTTGTAGCCCCAAATCTTTATGTAAGGCATACGCGGTCTCTTACCACTCCATATCTCATATGGTGTCTTCTGAACTTTTTTTGATGTAACACGGTTAAGTGTGCAAGCTGTTGTCAATAAAGTATGTCCCCAAAAGGAGTTTAGAATATCATCATGACTAATCATGAATCGAGCCATGTCCAACACGGTTTGGTTTCTTCTCTTAGATGCACCATTCCATTGTGGTGTTCCAGAAGGAGTATGTTAGGATAAAATCCCACATTCTTTTAGATGGTCACTAAATTCTAGGATTAAATATTCACCACCTTGATCTGATTGAAGAGTTTTAATATTCTTGCCTAGTTGGTTTTGTACTTCATTTTTGAATTCCTTGAACATTCCAAAGGATTCAGATTTGTGTGTTCATTAAATACACATAACCATATCTACTGAAATCGTTGGTAAATGTGATGAAGTATTAAAAACCTCATATAGCCAGTGCGATTAGTGGCTCACATACATCAGTATGTATGAGGGACAAAAGTTCATTAGCCCTTTCACCCTATCTTGTGAATGAGGACTTTGTCATTTTTTCAATTAATTAAAATTTATATGTCTCATATGATTCGTGATCAAAAGAGTCAAAGAGTCCATGTTTATGGAGTTTCGAAATGCATTTCTCATGTGGCCTAAGAGATAATGCCAAAGGTAAGTTGAATTTAACTCGTTAGGTTATATCTTTTTAGAATTAATGTTATATATAGGCATTTCAAGATCAAGGACATATAGTCCATTATTCATTTGTGCAGTAACATAGAATACATCATTCAAATAAACAAAACAACATTTGTTCTTTATTATAAATTAAAAACCAAACTTGTTCAAACAAGAAACATAAATAATATTCCTGCTAATTGCAGGTACATGATAACAGTTCTCTAATTGAATTATTAAACCACTAGGTAAAGTCAATACATAAGTTCCTACAACTAAAGCAACAACCTTTGCTCCATTGCCACCTCGTAGATCAACTTCACATTTTTCCAATTATCTACTCCTTTTTATCCCATGCATATTAATACAAATGTGAGAATCACATCCAGTATCCGATACTTATGATGCAGAAATAGATAAATTTATTTCTATAACAAAAATACCTAAAGTTGAAGTCCCTACTTCATTCTTCATATCTTTCAGGTACTTTGGGCAGTTTCTCTTCTAGTGTCCAATTTTACCGCAATAAAAGCAAGTGCTGATAACACTATTTTAGTGTGTCATTATGATCCATTTTTCTTATAGTTTTAGTTTAAGTTTAATTAGGATTTATTTAAATTTATTTGTTTTAGTATGTTTTTACCTTAAGTGCACTAGGTGCACCATTTACGGTTTATTTGTATGTTTTTGTTTTAGAGAAAATCTGATGAAGGCAAGCTGAGGCATGACATCTCAAGACAGCGTCTGGAGTAGAAAGAAGACTAAAGAAAAGAAGATGTTGATTCTCGTTATCAGCAATTCACCAAGAGTTTCGAAGGATTTTATCATTAGGGCACACGTGGCAAGGATTTGTGTAAAGGAAGGGCTAGAGCATAAAGAAAAGATTAAAGGAGCTTGAAGATAAAAGATAGTACGATGGGGACCACGCCTGTAAAAACGCATCCTGCATCCAGCCACCCACCACCTGCTCTGCGCCATTACCTACTACAGCAGCCTACCAAAGATACCTTGTCTCTCATTATTTTCTGTACTGGATAACTTGCTCACGAAGGGATATTGGACAGCTGGATATTTTAGTGATTTAATATGGGCTGAACCTTATTCCTATCAAAAGCCCATGATCCAAGACTCACCAACTTCTACTCTCATACTCAAAGTCTATAAAAGCAAGCCTTGCACATCAGAGGTAGAGAGACCGAGAGCTAGAGATTTTCACACACTCATATTTATTTTCAGTTTAAGTTTTTTTTTTCCAATTTAAGGGTTAGGAAATAATTAGAGAGTTTTCTGCTTCTCATTTAATCCTGCATACACTGCTTGGAGTTGTCGTGACTGAAGAGATCTGTTGTTGTTTATCCAACACAAGGGATCTTCAAGTTACTACTAGGTTATCATTTCTTTTACATAATTTTCCTAAGAGTATGTCTTCCTGTAGTTTCATTCCAGTAGTTTGTATTCAACTAATTATGAGCTAAACTCTTGTTTGATGAGCAAAGTGAAGTTAATATAAAGTTGTTTTTATGTTGAAATGATGTGTTGACTAGTGTTTTATTTTGTTATGTGTTTTTATTCTATTCACTTGCTTCTTAGAATGATCAACTTAGAAAAAGGTACAAGCTTGTTGTTGAGAGAGATCCAACAACAAGTGGATTTCATAACAAAAGTGGTTAATAAAGTAGGATATAGATATTCACTTAATTTATCTTGCTTAGAGATAAGAAGCTGAGGCCATAAAGATTTTAAGAATTAAAACTAGACGTATTTTAGGGTTATAAGCGAGGCTTAGAGATTTGTTCCCTTGCCCTAGTTATGCATGCTTTAATATTGTAGAGATACACCACTAGATCATGTTCTGACCTTTTGAGGCACGATACTTCACATCATGAATACATTTCAGCAATAATATATTAATGGATCTTTTCTCATCAATCACTCTCTCTGATATTTTATTCCCTCTTTATTTAGTATTTTAAGTTGTTGTGTGAACCTCTTGCTGCTTTTTACCTTTAGTATTTTGTTACCTTGCTCATACTTATTTTAAACAAAATTTGAATACTTAAAGTTCAAAGCTAAATCAATTTCACTCCATGTGGGTACAATATCTCTACTTTATTACTTGCTGCAATCAAACATACATGTATACTTGCATGTGACACCTTTGCTTTAAATCAATATCAAAAATTAAACACGTAAGAAAGCACGAACAAGTGCCTTCCTTTGTTATACCTCCACTAGGCTTCAAAGAATAAGAAGTAGGCTTGGTCCTGGAAACTTCCTTGCCTTTCCCTTTACCACCCTACTTGGTGGGCCTTTTGTTATGCTTATTTCCATTGCTGACCATCATAATCGACTTCCTTTTTTAGTTTAGATTCTGCTCAACAGTTCTCAACATGCCTAGCAACTCTGACAGACTTTTGTCCATATCATTCATATTGAAATTAATGGCAACCTAACTGAAAAGTAAACACGTAACACTTTTGCATGTGACACCTTTGCTTTAAATCAACATCAAAAAGTAAACACGTAAGAAAGCACGATCAAGATTTTGGCACCGTTGCCGGGAGTGTCTAGATCTACTTTGAACTACAATATTTGTTATTTTTGTTTAAATATTGTATTTGAGCCTTTAACGTTTTTGCTATGATTTGGTGTCATGACAGGCTTAAGCTATTGCATGCGCAGGTCGTTACATCCAGTTTACAGTGGTTATCCTGAACCTGAAAGAAATCTAAGAGCACGAAAGAGATTTTTGCGTTCTCAACAACTATCTGGAAATCCTTCAACATTAGTTGTGGCTGAACCAGAGGTTGAAGTGCACGTGGATACAGACGAAAAAGCTTCGTCATCATCAGACAAGTCACAACACAAAGTTGTCATGGCTGAGCAAGACATCATTGGCATTACCAATGACAGGGCGCACAACATTAGGGACTATGCTGTCTTTGATCCTGCGGCCATGAGCACTGGTATTGTTAGACCAGAGATCACAACACCACAGTTTGAATTCAAACCTATGATGTTCCAAATGTTACAAACCACTGGTCAATACTCATGCTCTCCTCATGAAGATCCTCACTTGCACTTGAGACAATTTCTAGATGTTGCTGATAATTTCAAGATTTCCTAGCGTGACTGATGATGCCTTTAGGTTGAGGCTATTTCCGTATTCTCTAAGGGATAGAGCCAAGAGCTAGCTAAATTCCTTGGAACCAAATTCCATTTCTACATGGAACACTTTGGCAGAAAAATTTATGGCCAAATACTTTCCTCCTTCGAAGAATGCAAAGATGAGAAATGAGATTACTTCATGTAGGCAAGGAGATGATGAATCGTTGTTTGATGCATGAGAAATATTTAAGGAGTTGCTAAGACAACATCCTCATCATGGGATTCCCATCTGCATTCAACTTGAGACTTTCTATAATGGAATAATTCTGTCCTTAAGGAACATGCTAGATGCATCCAGTGGTGGAGCTCTTTTGTCTAAATACTATGAAGAAGGCTACAAGATGATTGAGAGTATTACGACCAACACTTATCAATGGCATATCACTAGGGCTACTGCAAACTCAACTCAAAAGAAACCTGCTAGAGTTCATGAACTCACTGAGACAACAACTCTTGCTGCTCAGGTGGCCCAAATCCACCAGATGATGAAAAATATGATGACCCCTGAAGTGACAAAACCTGAGCCAGTTAAGGTGGTTACTGACACGTGTGAAGTTGCCTGTGTCTACTATGGAGGACCCCATCTGGTCAAAGAATTTTCTTCAAATCCTGTTTCAGTCAACTATGTTGGCAACAACAACAACAATAGATACAACAATCCTTACAACAACGCATACAATCTAGGGTGGCGCAACCATCCTAATTTTTCTTGGAGTAATAATAAAAATCAACCGAAGCCTCAAGCATCACCAACGCCACAAGTTCCTCCTGGTTTTTCTACTCCCAGTTATGCTGAGGGAAATCAAGGAAACAATCAGCTGGAGAATGTTTTGAAGTCTTTTATTCAAGAAGCCAAAAATCAATTTCAAGCACAAGGAGTAAGTATCAAAAACTTGGAAAATCAAGTAGGGCAAATAGCCACTGCTTTGAGTTCAAGGAACATGGGAACTCTCCCAAGTTTTACTGAAACTCCAACTGCACCCTTTGGAGTAAAGAATGTTGTGACATGTCAAGTTATCAAGCTCAGAATTGGGAAAGAAGTTGAAAATTTCGTTTCAAAGAACAAGGAGAGTACAGAATTGCCTGAGCTAGACAGTTCTGGAGCAAGAGAACAAACTGATGGGGAATCGTCTTCATCTCGACATCAGAAACAGAATGAAGATGTCACTAATACAGATTTGACTTCTCAAGAGACACGAGAGGTCATGATTGACACCAACAAGAAGTAAAAATTTGTTCAAGAAAGGCCTCCACCACCTTTTCCACAAAGGATTAGGAAGGCCAAAGAAGAACAACAATTTGGAAAGTTTATGAAGATCCTGAAGCAGCTTCACATCAACATACCCTTGATTGAAGCTATTCAACAAATGCCAAATTACTCAAAGTTCATGAAGGATGTGCTCACCAAGAGGAAAAAGGGTAAGAGAAATTTTCAAGGTTGCACTCACTCAAGAGTGTAGTCAATTTGTACAAGGCAAGCTTCCACCTAAATTAAAATATCCTGGGAGTTTCACTATTCCATGCACCATTGGAGATACTTTATGTGGAAAAGCTCTATGTGATCTTTGGGCCAACATTAATCTTATGCCCTTGTCCATCTTTAAGAAGCTTGGGATAGGAGCTGCCAGGCCTACAACCATCACCTTGCAATTGGCAGATAAGAGTATTTGTTACCCTCAAGGAAAGATAAAAGATGTGCTAGTTAGGGTTGACAAATTTGTCTTCCCTTCTGATTTCATTATCATGGATTTTGATGCTGATGAGGAAACACCCATATTATTGGGAAGACCATTCCTAGCAATGAGTAGAACCTTGATTGATGTGAAAAGAGGAGAACTCATAATGAGAGTCAATGGACATCAAGTAGTATTCAATGTCCTCAATGCTCTACAATATCCTGAAGAAGATGTAGCTGACTGTTCCAAGATATCTAGTTAGGAAGGAATAATTCATATAAACCTTCTCAAGACTAGTGATGTGTTGAAGCGGGAGCTAGGGAAATTTGAAGAAGATGAAGAGTCAAAAGAAGGAATCATTTATGGTCCAATGAAGAAGCATGAGGAAGAATCTGTGGAAGTGATAGAATCAACAACTGTTGCTCATAAGTAACATCTACCTTCCATAGAAGAACCACCTGAGCTAGAACTGAAACAACTGCCCGAGCACCTACAATATGCTTATCTGGAGGCAAGCCAGATGTTGCCAGTCATCATTGCTACAGATTTGAAAGAAGATCAGAAAGATCAGTTAATAGCACTATTGAAGAAGCTCAAAAAGGTAATTGCTTGGCAGATCTCTGACATTAAAGGAATCAGCCCAACAATTTTTGCATGCATAGAATTTTGTTGGAGGAAATGCTAAGAATAACATTGAAAGTCAAATAAGATTGAATCCAATTATGAAGGAAGTTGTTAAGAAGGAAATTATTAAGTGGTTGGATGCTGGAATTATCTACCCTATCTCTGATAGTGTGTGGGTGAGTCCCATTCAATGTGTTCCAAAGAAGGGAGGCATGTCTGTGATTGTCAATGAAAAGAATGAACTAATTCCCACAAGAACGGTTTCTGGCTGGAGAATTTGTATGGACTACAGAAAGCTGAACAAAGCAACAAGGAAAGATCATTTCCCTCTACCTTTTATTGATCAAATGTTGGATAGATTAGCTGGAAAAGAATACTATTGTTTCCTATATGGATACTCGGGGTATAATCAAGTTTCCATAGCCCCGGAAGACCAAGAAAAGACAACATTCACCTGTCCTTATGACACCTTTGCTTTCAGAAGGATGCCTTTTGGATTGTACAATGCTCCAGCCTCAAAAGGGGGTTGAGTCTTACACTCTATTAGAGGCTCAAAGAGGTTATTTTTGTATAAGAGGTGGGGCTTACAACTCGAGGAGTTGCCCATGGGTTTTTGTTAAAAAGGCGACGATCACGTCAAACTTTTTGATGGTATCGGGACTTATACAATACACTGAGGCCCAAATCATTTTGGTTTTCAAAAGGGGTTGGGTCTTACACTCTACTAGAGGCCCAAAGATTATTTAAAATAGTTTTTTTGAGTGAAAATCAAGGAAACCATAATTTCATCATTTTAAAAGTAAATTCTCAAAGAAAATCAATAAAAATGATAAAATACCAAATAAGTTTGAATAAACAACTTGTATTTTTGGTTGAGATTTAAAAAATGATGTTTTAATCACAAGATGAATTAAAATTCATTTAGTTTAGATTTTCAACATGAGAATTCAATTTTAAAATGTTTTAAAAACAATTAAAATGAATTTATTCACAAAAATACCAACTATATTAAATAAATAATATAAACTTGATTTTTTTGTGGAATAAAATATTTCAATATTTTTGTGATTTTTTGCAAAAAGAACCAATAAAAAATAATTAAAATTGAGGGAGTTATTAATTTTTCAAATCATTAAAAATAATATGAAAAATAATAAAAAAGTGGAAAAAACATTAAAAAGGGGGTCTGGGGCGAGGGGGATTCGAACCCCAGACCTCTTGTGTGCAGTGCGCGCCTCCTATCACTGGGGTGGTGATACATCCGTGTATTGAAACACAACCACAAATATACAAGGCTTGCCTTGTTTTTGGCCTGGCCCAAGGCAAGGCAAGGCAAGATTTTGGTTAGAAACGTGAAGGCCATAACTTTCTCATTTCTCCATGGATTGAGACAAAATTTATATGTATCTGGCCTATAATTTCATAAGGAATCCAATGGTGGTGGTGGTTTTTCCAGAAAATAAATCCCCCTAAAAACCCGATAGTTGTTTTGAAATAGGCCATGCTTTGCATTTTCTGTGCTACCTCTTGGTACAGGTGTGAATTACATGATAAATTGGTGTAAACACAACACATATAACATTTATAAGAGATGCATGATTAGTGGACTTCAAAGCAAGGCATATTTCAGAGGGTTCAATTGTGATGCTTACCTCTTTTTGGAGCTTTTGGCCTATCTACCAAGTACTTTGTTCCAGAAATGTTTTGATGCTTTGGACACCCTCAAATGATCCCTTAGAAGCTTTTAGATTGGTTGGAACCAGCTGGAAACCTCAGGAATGGAAATTGGCCCTTTCTTGCAAAGGGGGCAAAAGTGGCCAAAATAGCAACTCTCTCAAATAATGTTCCAGATGTGTGGAACCATTTGGGACAATTTAAGGATGATATTTGGAGTGTGTTTGAGGCTTTATTTGGTTTGGAAAGTGACTGAATCAAGACATGGCTTGAAAAATGCAAAAGGCCCTATTTTGAGGTTTTGAGAGGGGACTTTGTGATTTTGGTGTTACAGGTCACTTGTGAGAGTTTGAACAGCTTAGATATGACATATTGGATGTGTTTGGATCATGAGCTGTGATGAAATTGCTCTCTAACTCAAAAACTCAGAGTTACCTTGCTAAAGAAGACATTTTTGCCTAGAGAAAGAGATTTTGAGGAAAATAAGTGTTGTAGTGCTTTGGTGTACTCAAACTGACCATAAACGAGCTCTATTTATAGTGTGTCAAGTTTGTTTTGGCTGCAATAGTGAATGGCAACTGCTGCAGAAGTTTGGCAAATGTTGATCAATGAGAATCCAAGTCTCCTATAGCCATTGACTAGAGGTTAGAGCACAGAGCTGTGGTTCCCTAGTTGTTGGATAAGTCTTAACTGATTTCAGTTGGAAGAGGTTCAGTCCATGCCACCTTGGTGTATCCATTGAATGCTCCAAAACAAAATTGGAGACATGTCCCTCTTTTAGGCATTTCTAGGTTTGACATGCTACTTTTGGTTCCAAAGACTTGAGAGGCTTATGGATTAGAGTTGGTTCCTCCCTGGTCCCCCCTTGAGGTGTTCAGATGGATAGATTTGCTTGCCCTTTGCAAAATTTGAGCAAATCGAGCAAAATCCCCAAATCTGCCTTGTTATGACAGTTGCAGCAAGACATATTGCCACTGTCATAACTTCTTGCTCAGATTGAGTTTGGTGAAGTTCTTGGTCATTTTGGAAAGCCCTCATATGATACAACATATGTGTGATCATAGTTTATTTTGACACTTTTTGGATTCAAGTGAAAAATTCCCTTACATTTTGGAAAAAGTGAAACAGATTCTGACTTAGTGAAAATTTCACTAAGTGTTGGAAAAAGTGACATTTCATGTTTTCAGCCATTTTGATCATTCCATAACTCAAAATCCATGATGAATTGGAATGAGGTGTAGTTGAAGCTTTTGTAGAGGGCCACGAGAGCTACAAATCCAGCTTTGAATGAGGAAAAATGACCTTGTGGTTTAGGAGATATGATCCTCCAAAGTTGGTACCATAGCCACTTTGTTCCATAACTTAGAAAATTTCTAAGTTTTTATGGTTACCCCCTTTTACAAGTTATCCCACTTTTCTTGATTTTTATTGATGAATGATGATTCCAATCACACATTAACATCATTTTAGGGTCAAAGAATCATAATTGAGAAAAATCTCAAAAAGTCAAAGTTGACTTTTGTGCACAGTTGACTTTTTGTCAAATGAACTCCAAACTGTGTGATCCTCTGTGAAATCACGTCCTTGACCTAAATCAAACTTGATGGATTGATTTCATAGATGTTATAGGGTGTATTGAATCATGTCCCAAGGTTTGGGAGCATGCTTGGGTCAAAAGTCAAAGACACAGTTGACTTTTTTCGCGAAACCCTAACTGTGGTTCTGATGAACTTAAAACTTGTTGTTCAAGCTTCTTAGATCAATCCATTGTTGCAAATGGATAAATGTAGTGTGTTAGAGACCCTAAAATTCTCTCTTGATGTCATGGCTCATGTTTTGTCCCAAAAGTCCACTTAGGGGTGAATTAGGTCAAGAAACCCTAATTCCTGATTTTTTGATGGATGCATCCCCTGAGGCTAAATTGACTTGATGATTGGGTTTATGAGGTCCCTTAGAGTATTTTGTATTGTGCTTTGAAGCATTGGCTCATGATCAGACGAAAATATTCCATCTGGAGGCCCCAGTCGACAAAAACCCTAATTTGGTGACACTGGCGATCTTGAGGCTTAATCCACTTGGAATGTTGCAGCCTTGTGCTTAATCCTTGATGTGGGAGTCCTATTGATCCATTGTGGATGCTTGAGAAGTTTAGACTAGTTGAAGATCATGTCATTTCTTGATTGATCCTTTGTCTAAGGCTCTTAGAGGGCTTGAAACCCTAAACTTGATTGTAGTGGATGCTCACCAATCTTTAGGGAGACTAATGAGGTATGATGGTTCATCCATATTGTGATGATGCTTTGCACAATGATGGGGAATCTTAGTGGTCAAATTTTGGGGTATGACAGATGCCCCTATTTAATCTTCTTGGACCCGAAGGTGTGAATGGCGAAGGTATTCAGGCATTCGGGGTGCAAGAGGATTAAATATCAGAATACCCAAAATTTTGATGGTGGTCATGAATGGTAGCTTACGCATTTGTCTTCTTTTGCTAAGCCACGATGCTTAGAAAAGGTAGAAAACTTCCCCTCGACCCTGGTCTTCAGCCAAGGAACTGATCTCAATTTTCTTTTGAAATAAACTTCCCCTCGATCCTGGTTTCCTACCAAGGAACCGTTCTCAGTTTCTGATTTAAACTTCCCCTCGATCCTGGTTTCCTACCAAGGAACTGGTCTCGGTTTCTTTTGAAATAAACTTCCCCTCGATCCTGGTTTCCTACCAAGGAAGTGGTTTTAGTTTCTTAAATAAACTTCCCAACGATCCTGGTTTTCTACCCAGGAACTGGTCTCAGTTTCTGAAACAAACTTCCTCTCGATCCTGGTTTCTGAAATTCTAGTATATCAGACTACAGATGTCCTATCGAATGTTTGGACATCTGATATGACCAAAACAGCATGGCAAGGTATAAACAAATAAAACCAGTATAGAAAAACATAAGAACACACCAGAATTGTTTACCCAGTTCGATGACACACATCTACTCTGGGGGCTACCAAGCCAGGGATGAAGTCCACTATTAGCAGTATTAATTTGTAGACCCTATAGCCAACACACCCATTGACGATCTACGCACTTAATCACTACCCAATGACCCTTCTACCTAGGTCCTCCCTAGATATGAGACTCCATCTCACTCCCAATCATCGCAATGATGTCTAGCAGTCAACATCTCAGCCACTGCATCGACAGCCCTTCGCCTACATTCTGATTACACAAATAGACATGAAGCCACACTCCTATGACACATCATCAGCTGATGAGAACAATACCTAGCTAAGTATGATGCCAAACTCCACCATTTGTTAGCATCTTCCCTTAACTAAGACCACAACCTGGAGTTGCTTCAAAGCTTCCTCCAAGAACAATACGTACTGCCTCTTACCTACAGGTTTTGAGGGATACGGGTAACCTTCCCACAGGCCGGGAGGTTTACCTAGACAGAACCCTAGACTTCTACATCTTGAGTCGTATCTTCCAAGGTTACAAACCCTTCTATTTATAACCTGTACCCACTGGATTTGGGCCTTCAATCACAGCTTCATTAGCTGTTACAATTAGCAGTGGCTTTTGCCACAAGTTAGGTCTTCAATCTTTTAGTTTCCTAAATAATCTCCTTATTTAGAAAATCTTCATTTAACTTGATTTCTGATTGAATCTTCTAGACCTTTAAAAATGCGCCACATAGGATGCATAATTTTCTCTTGTAGATTCTGCACAATTCAAAACATAACTGAATCTCATTAATCCAGCTCAGCAGGTGCGATGTCGAATGCTCCCTCTTAGGACATCTTCTTCGACATGTTGTTCCAGCACAACATGTTCTTGATGTACCTGTTCTTCTTTGCAAGTTTATACATCCTCTTCTCTATTACATTATTGCTGCTATTATTTGTTTTACAAAAATTAAGCCAATCCTAATACAAGAGAACCAACAATCTCCCCCTTTGGCAAATTTTGGCTAAAACAAATAATCTAAAAACAATTACAATCTAGGAGTTTACAGCAATATAAAAATATAACCAACAACAGTAGTGTTCAGAGTCTACTGCACACTGCAACAGATCCACACAACAACATATCTTTAGTTTGAAAACAATGTCTCAACATCTTTGTTCGACATCTTCTTTGCAGCACTCTGAAGAACTCCATTGCATCAGCACCAACGGACAGTAATCTTCAGGATAAAAGGAAGGAAGGTCCTGAAGATTGTTGGTGCACACGAGGAAGAAGATAGCAGAATACAACTTGTACTCCCCCTTAATCCAGGAACCTCGTCTTAACATCGAAGACCAATGGTGGCATAAGAGAAATCTTAATTACTCTTTGAAGGGCATAAGAGGAAACTTAAGACTAAACCCTCCACCACACCTGGTAACTCAGAACACAGATCACAACTGTGTTCATAACTCAGATCACATGTCACAAAAAAAAATCCAAATAGAAACATGATAGACATTTGATTCGACATGTTTGGACAACATTTGTGATCACAGACTCCTGTCTGAACATCTGAGCAATAAGCCTTTTCTCCCCCTTTTTGGCCAAAAATTGACAAAGGAGGCCATCACAAAACCAGACCCAGGCACAACTTACCCAGACCCGAACAAAACCCATTGTGTTAATGATAATAACACTCACTTAATGGTAGAGGATAGGAGAAGCCTCTATAAATAGCAGAGCAGTTTCTTAGATATTAACGATCTTTAATTCTTGGTCAAAGAAAACGTTAATTGAGAATGGAAAAACTGCAGCTTAATTCAAGGTGCACCGTCCAAACTGACTTTGAGCGCCTTTAATTGCTCTTAGACTATTTCTGCTGAAACGAACCAGTCCTAATTCATGCACCTGTATGGTCAACCAACACTTTCTAGGCTCTCTTCTTACACGTGGCTGGATGCACAATCTAGAATATTCCTTTGTTGGGCTTAGGGAAACATGTCTTGAGTAATGTTCTGACATCTTTTCAGACACTGTCTCCAACAAATCTTCAGTACTTTGGTCAGGGATGTTTCCCAGACTTCTTCAAAAGTTCAGAGGCATAACCACAATGCCTTCAACTGAAATCCCTAAGTGAACTTCTTTCACTTAGTGTCACACACCACATGGCAAAACAAATGTGACATCTCCCAACAACCAGCATGACACCTTACTTGTCCCATTCATCACTGCAGAGAAAATAAATTCTCACAGAAATAACACATCCTCATAAGAGGCCAACAACTCCATAAGCTCAAGCTCCAAAACAAACCCATCATTCTACTGACTCCCCCTATCATGGACAATCACAACTCCAGCTGAGCAAAAAACTTCATTGTGGAGAATACTCAAAATTGAACAATCACCAGCTCACAGGGAATGACTCCAAGTACCCTGAACTAGTCTCTGAATCATGCCTTTGCACCTCCACACATATTGTCATGACTCTCTGGATGGCTGAGAAGTTATGCAACCATAGTCTGAAACCAATCTCCAACCTTTTCTTAGTGTGCTTAAGAGCTTACTAAGATTCAGACTCTCTAACAATAACAGAAGGAATACCCCTTAAACAATATG
Source organism: Lathyrus tuberosus (assembly GCA_022829125.1). NCBI lineage: Eukaryota > Viridiplantae > Streptophyta > Magnoliopsida > Fabales > Fabaceae > Lathyrus > Lathyrus tuberosus. The sequence continues at coordinate 369,339 of JALAZF010000898.1, forward strand.
CTGATTAAATCATCCTTCTGCACATTAAGTCTTCATACCAAAATAGTAGTTATGCATCGCTGAACATACTACTCCAAACTGACTTAGAATCTTCTTATTCTACACCAGAGATAGAACTGCCACTTCTGAATGTGGTGTTTGAATATTAAGATTCATGGTCCCAAGTCTCTGCCACAGACTATCAACAAAAATGATGTTATGACATCATTTGGGACATCAGCAACATTACCACAGAACCTATCATCTTTTGGTTCTGAAGGCATTATTCAAGGGACTTAATTCCATCCACACCCTTTACTAAGCACCCAACCTACACAACAGGATCCCAATAGATCTCATCTTCAGTAGAACCACACAACAGAATATCATAGAGAGAATTAAACTCTCCACCATTTTCTGAAAAACATGTTCAGAAATCAGATTTGCACTCAACCATCAGACAAACACTTAGTCTCCCGTCAAAGTATTTGTCAGTTAGTCAGATAGGATTACCTTTTCACACAAGGTAAGACTTTATCCTGACAAACTTCTTCTTCACACCTGTGGTACTTGTCGAATCTTCTACATAACATCCAGTCATTGCAGCCAGAACATCCTAGTTTGAGTCAGTGGCTTGACTTCAACCTCTGCTCACACACAAACTGAAATGATGTTCCAACATCTGATACCACATCATCCATTCTTACTATGGTTCTGGGGGCAACATCCATAGTAACTCATATATACCTCTTGTGGGGGTAATACAAGGAACCAAACCAACTAATGATCATCTTCAGGATCAGATCACACCCTTATGCAGGGAATTGCACAAGCCACATCTCAATAAGCTTCAAATCAGACCTCCTATCTGATGTTGAGATGATGGGTGCCATTGCCTGCACCTACAAAGGAGATTCCCTCTATTGGCACTCTAGAGCACAAAAAAATATACAGACTGTTCAAAGAGGTCTGTTTCCCCTGATCTTCAAAAACAATGCCCTTCAGACCTTAACATCTTCAAACATGTCACGACATCATGTCTAACATTACTTCAATTCTAACTCACTTAGATCAGAAATAAACTAATCCCAGTTGTAACCATCAAGATTATGATGTCAAAACGTCTGACAGAACATCCCCACTCTTGAATTTCAAGGATAATCAATTAAATACTTGTGGATTTCACAAATTGATCTTAAATCCTTAATAACTCTTCTTCACTGCTGTAGCTGAGCTCCACCAGATCATGTCATGAGCACTTATAAAGTATTCAGTCTTGTTGCAAGTAACCTTTTCAAGGACAATGTTGAGATACCAAGGCTGCCACTCTTGACTCACGTAACTAAGACTTTCTCTGAACAAGTCTTCTTTACCTCAACAAATCTTCAAACAGATTGGATTCACTCTTAGGGTCAAAAGAGATGCATCCTTCCTTGCTGATCTTATGAAAGGTGAAAATAAATCACCTCCACGGTCTTCACCCCTATGCTTCCTAAGAAGCACCTCCTAGTCTGAAGAATAACTAGAAGACTCCAGAACATGACAAAGTTGCCTTGATTGGACTTGATCATCATATCAAGTGTCTTCAACAACATAATCAACAAGAAATCATCAAACCCCTAGAGCATGAGCTTGAAGATTCATCTTACCCTTCAATCTGACTTCAGCATACATGATGAAGCCACTCACCCATGTACCAAGTCATACAGGACTCAACCATCACAAAGACACCCCTTTGCTCCCGACATGGAATGCTATGTGACATCACACCGGTTGGCATCTACAAGAACAGAAAAACGAGTAAGGTCAGCTACAATCTTCCTTCAATCATAACTCCATAATCGCATACTTCTAGAGCTCTTCAAACAGAGCCTCATGCAGCGGAACTACCAAGGAAACAGATCTTGCTTGCCCTAATAAGATGTCAAAACATATTATAAGGCACATCAACAAAGGAACTAGCCACTTCTTTCGTAGATGTTGTAGAATCACCCTTAGCAATATGAACAACCAGGAATTTTCAATTAGATATATATATGCAGTGGAACACACACACACACCAGAAAACCCCTCTGCAGCCTTCAGGCAAAACATAATAACCCACGCCACTCCTGTGCAGTAGGTCAACATAGGTTTTAAAATAAATCAAACCACACAACAGCTCACCATCAAAGCTACAGACAGGTCCAATACACACCACGTTATGAATAGTCCATCCTCCACTTCTAGGGACCATTCAAACCACAATATGAACTTCTCCAAGTTCAAACAACCTTTCAGTAGGTACTACCTACCTTGCCCATAACCAGAAAGTATCTTCCCTAGGATCTCACCCAGAAAAACGAACAGGATGCCTGCTCTGATACCAATTGAAATTCTGGTATATCAGACTACAAATGTCCTATAGAATGTCTGGACATCTGATCTGAACAAAACAACATGGCAAGGTATAAACAAATAAAATTAGTACAGAAAAACATAAGAACACACCAAAATTGTTTACCCAGTTCGATGACACACATCTACTCTGGGGGCTACCAAGCCAGGGATGAAATCCACTATTAGCAGTATTAATTTGCAGACCCTATAGCCAACACACCCATTGACGATCTACACACTTAATCACTACCCAATGACCCTTCTACCTAGGTCCTCCCTAGATATGAGACTCCATCTCACTCCCAATCATCGCAATGATGTCTAGCAGTCAACATCTCAGCCACTGCATCTACAGCCCTTCGCCTACATTCTGATTACACAAATAGACATGAAGCCACACTCCTATGACACATCAACAGCTGATGAGAACAATACCTAGCTAAGTATGATGCCAAACTCCACCGTTTGTTAGCTTCTTCCCTTAACTAAGACCACAACCTGGAGTTGCTTCAAAGCTTCCTCAAAGAACAATACGTACTACCTCTTACAGGTTTTGAGGGATACGGGTAACCTTCCCACAGGCCAGGAGGTTTACCTAGACAGAACCCTAGACTTCTACATCTTAAGCCGTATCTTCCAAGGTTACAAAACATTCTATTTATAACTTGTACCCACTGGGTTTGGGCCTTCAATCACAGCTTCATTAGCTGTTACATTTAGTAGTTGCTTCTGCCACAAGTTAGGTCTCCAATCTTTTAGTTTCCTAAATAATCTCCTTATTTAGAAAATCTTCATTTAACTTGATTTCTGATTGAATCTTCTATACCTTTAAAAATGCGCCACATAGGATGCATAATTTTCTCTTGTAGATTCTGCACAATTCAAAACATAACTGAATCTCATTAATCTAGCTCAGTAGGCGCGATGTCGAATGCTCCCTCTTAGGACATCTTCTTCGACATGTTGTTCCAGCATAACATGTTATTGCTGTACCTGTTCTTCTTTGCAAGTTTATACATCCTCTTCTCTATTACATTATTGCTGCTATTATTTTTTTTACAAAAATTAAGCCAATCCTAATACAAGAGAACTAACAGTTTCCTACCAAGGAACTGGTCTCAGTTTCTTTTGTCAATAAACTTTCTTGACAAGGGCTGCTATTCATAGCGGCTTTCCTCAAACTTCTCGCCGAATTTTCCTGGGGAGATGTCATTTGATAGGAAAAAGTTTTGATGTCAGACTTGGTGGGGAACCCATTTGTCTGAGTTGTAGAGGTGTACAAACTTCTCTACTGGAGATGCCATCCGTCGACTCTACTAGGGAAAACGAGTCTCTTGAGAGACTGCTTCCGCTTGGGGATATTACATCATACTTTTCTCGAGGTCTTCTCAGAGAAATACCATATGATGTACCCTAATTTTGAGGTGCCGATGACTTTGTTAACATTGACTTTCTGGAGAGAAGAACCAATGTGCTGCTGAGAGTCTCTAGTTGTGAGGCTCCCTCTGGGGATTTTCCTTAATCCGGGAAAGCGAAGACATCATCTTCAATGGCGAAGAGTGATGTTTGTCGAATGTTTTCTTGCCTTTTCAGAGGTTCTAGTTATCAAAGTGGTTGAAAGCCCGCTACAATCCAGAAATAAACTGGAAGAGGGAATGTTTGGACGCAATGTTTCCTGACAAGGTCAGAACTGACAACTCAATTGAGAGGACTTTTATCACTAGGGGGTAAGACCGACTAGAGTGATAGCGATGCAATATGAATATGAATGTAAATAAATAATGCATGATGTATGTATGTATATGCGGACAAAACTGATGCGACATACAGACTGATAGATGAACATGACTGGATACTCGGCCACAGTGGGAGATGAAAAGTATCACTGGTTCACGATAGCAATTCTGCCTTGCTTAGGAGAGATAGTCCACACGGGGAAAACCGTTGGTCGGGCTTAGGAGATAAGAACTCTGCTGAGAATGTTAGACGAAACAAGGTCTTTGACACAGTTGATCCTTCGTTCAGATGTACTGGTTTAGAAGGAGCACTTTGATTCTGCAATTTGAAATTCGAGTACTTCTGGAGAAGCGATCAATGTTCTTTCGATGTTCAATAGTCAAAAGAAATTGCCATCTTTATTTTAAAAGTATAAAAAGTTTAACAAGTAAATTCATTTTTGTTTTATTTCAAGAATCGTTAACCATGTTAAAATGTCGTTCTGTAAAGCTAAAACAAATAAGAATTATAAACAAAAGCACTAGGGCTCAAATTTTATTGATAGGATGGAGATCAGCCAAACGCGTGATTCCATAGAGTATTTACTAAGTTAGAAAATGGTAATTTTATGGGAAAAGGGCTACATTGAATTCTGGACATCCTGAGCTTCCGTCGAAGATGACCTTGGTCGAGATTTCTGTCGAATGGCGCAACTGCTGAGGAGTTAAACTGATCAGACGTAGTTACTTGCCATGAATCCCTAATTTTTTCTTGGATCGCACTTTGAGATTTCCAATCCGCCAAGATGATTTTTGATCATGTCTCTAATTTTTGCCTGGACCGCCCTTTCGGGTTTTCAATCCACCGAGACTTTTTTTTCTTCTTTTTTGTAGGCGAAGTATTTCTTGACTATGTCAACATTTGTGGGGTAGGAAAATTCTTCTCCATCCATGGTTGCGAGTCTCAAAGCGCCGCCTGAAAAGCTTTCTTGACCACATAGGGGCCGTCATAATTCGGAGTCCATTTTCCCCGAGAATTAGTAGGGAATGGTTGCATCTTCTTGAGCACGAGGTCTCCTTTTCTGAAGACATGAGGTCGGACCTTTTTGTCAAACGCCCTCTTCATCCTTTGCTGATATAATTGACCATGGCATAGTGCCGTTATTCATTTCTCTTCGATCAGATTCAGTTCGTCGTGTCTGCTTTGACACCCTTCAGCTTTCGTTAACTTGACTTCCATCAATACCCAGATTGATGGGATCTCTACTTCTATAGGGAGTACTGCCTCCATGCCATATACTAGAAAAAAGGGGTTGCCCTTGTTGAAGTGCGGATAGATGTGCGATAACCGTGAAAAGCAAAGGGCAACATTTCGTGCCAGTCTTTGTAGGTTACAACCATCTTTTGAACGATCCTCTTGATGTTCTTGTTAGCCACTTCCATTTCTCATTCATCTTGGGTCGGTAGGGAGATGAGTTATGGTGTTCGATTTTGAACTCAGTGCATAAATCTTTCATCATCTTGTTGTTCAAGTTAGATCCATTATCAGTAATGATCTGGCTTGGAACACCATAATGGCAGATGAGATTGTTTTTGATAAATCGGACCACCACTTATCGGGTACATTGGCGTATGACACTGCTTCGACCTACTTGGTGAAGTAGTCAATGGCTACCAGGATAAACCGATGTCCGTTTGAAGCTTTAGGTTCTATCATGCCAATCATGTCGATTCCCCATATGGAAAAAGGCCATGGGGAAGAAAGAACTTTGAGATGCGTTGGCGGTACATGGATTTTGTCTGAGTATATCTGACACTTGTGACACCTCCTCATGTACTTGTGGCAGTCGGATTCCATGGTCAACCAATAGTACCCTGCTCTAAGAATTTTTCCCACCATTGTGTGTCCGTTGGCATGAGTGCCAAAGGATCCTTCGTGAATTTCTTTTATCAGCATGTCTGCTTCTGGTCTGTCTACACATCAGAGCAAGACCATGTCAAAGTTTCTCTTATAGAGTGTATCACCGCTCAGGAAGAAGTTTCTAGACAGTCTTCTGAGGGTTTTTCTGTCCTTCCTGGATGCCCCAGGAGGGTACTCTTATTTCTGAAGGAAGCATTTGATATTGTGATACCAAGGTTTATCGTCTATGACTACTTCGATCATGAAGATGTAAGCGGGCCATTCAAGGAGAATTATGTCAATCTTAGGTAAGTCGTTCCATTGACCTACACTAATCATGGAAGAGAGAGTAGCTAAGGCATCAGCCATGTGATTCTCCTCACGAGGGATATGATGAAACTCGATTCTGTTGAAGAATGGTAACAACCTTCTCGCATAGTCTTTGTAAGGAATCAATCCTGATTGGTATGTGTTCCAATCTCCATTGATCTGATTGATAACCAGGGCTGAATCGCCATATACATCCAAGTTCTTGATCCTCAAATTGATCCCTTCTTTAAGACCCATGATACAAGCTTCGTATTCGGTCTCGTTGTTTGTACACTTGAATGTCAGTCGGGCGGTGAAAGGAATGTGGGTACCCTGAGGTGTTATGATGATTGCCCCAATTCTGTTTCCATAATGATTAACAGCTCCGTCAAAGATTAGTCCCCATTGGGAACCTGGTTCTGGCCCTTCACTGGGTAGTGGTTCATCGTAGTCTTTCATTTTTAGATACATGACATCTTCGTTTGGGAAATCAAATCCGACTGATTCCTGATCGTCAATCGGTTGATAAGCCAAATAATCGGTTAAAACACTTCCCTTAACGGCTTTCTAAGCGTGGTACTCGATGTCGTATTCTGATAACAATATCTCCTAACGGGCAATCCTTCCTGTGAGAGCAGGCTTTTCAAAGATGTATTTGATTGGATCCATTTCGGAGATTAACCAAGTAGTGTGACGAATCATATACTGGCAAAGAAGCTTGGCTGCCCAAGCCAGAGCACAACAAGTTTTCTCAAGCATAGTGTACCGAGTTTCACACTCGGTGAATTTCTTGCTCAAATAGTAGATGGCAGACTCTTTCCTTTTTGTTTCGTCTTGTTGGCCAAGTACACAACCCATTGATTCTTCCAGGACTGCTAAGTAAATGATCAGTGGTCTTTCTTCCACTAGAGGTGATAGAATCGGAGGGTTCAACAGGTATTCCTTGATACTGTCGAAGGCAGTTTGACAGTCTTCTGTCCAAACGCAGTCCTGATTCTTTTTGAGTAATTTGAAGATTGGCGCACAGGTCACGGTCATGAGGAATATGAATCTGGAAATGTAATTAAAATGTCCCAGGAATCCCCTGACTTGTTTTTTCAGTTTTTGGAGAAGGCATCTCTTGAATGGCCTTGACCTTGTCAGGATCAACCTTAATTCCTTTTTGGCTGACGACGAACCCTAAGAGTTTCCCTGAACGGACACCGAAGGTGCACTTATTGGGATTCAAAAGGAGTTTGTATTTTCTCAACCGCTCGAATAATTTTGACAGGTGGGTCACATGCTCCTCCTCTGTTTTAGATTTGGAAATCATGTCATCGACATATACCTCTATTTCTTTGTGTATCATGTCATGAAAAATAGTAGTCATGGCCCGTTGATAGGTTGCCTCGGCGTTCTTCAACCCGAACGACATTACCTTGTAACAAAACGTACCCCATAGGGTGATAAAAGAAGTTTTCTCTATGTCTTTCGGTGCCATTTTGATTTGATTATAGCCCGAGAATCCATCCATGAAGGAGAAGACTTTGAACTTTGTTGTACTGTCTACCAACATGTCAATGTGTGGTAAGGGAAAGTTATCCTTTGGACTAGCCTTGTTTAGATCTCTGTAGTCCACACACATTCTGACCTTTCCGTCTTTTTTCGGAACTGGCACTATGTTGGCTAACCACTGAGGATATTCTGATGTGGCGTGGAAACCCGTGTCAATCTGTTTCCGTACCTCCTCCTTGATTTTGATAGCCATATCCGGGTGAGTCATTCTCAACCTTTGTTTTACTGGCGGACATTCTGACCTTAACGGTAGATGATGTTCCACGATGCTGGTATCCAACCCGAGCATGTCCTGGTAGGACCAAGCGAATACATCGGGAAACTCTTTGAGAAGCTTTATCAAACTCTCTTTGGCAGTTGAACTGAGCAGTGCCCCAATCCTGATCTCTTTTATTTCTTCCTCTTAACCCAAGTTGACTGTTTCCAATGGCTCCTTGTGAGGTTTAATGGACCTTTCCTCTTGTCTGAGTAATCGGGAGATCTCTTATGGAATTTCTTCGTCATCCTCTTCTTCAGTCTCAAATACCGGGAATTCAAAGTTGGGAGAAGGCATTGGATCGTATGTTTCAACGGGGTTTAAAACAAGCAATCTGTATGATGTGATGATTTGTGTTTAGAAGAGATAGAGAGAATGCAAGAGCGTGTGAAGTGTATTTTTTTACTGCGTGTTTTTATTATTTGAATCATTTTTTAGGATTACCATTTTTTGAAAAAACAAAAAGAGAAAACAACAATTAATGCGGAAATTACAGAACGACATTAATTTTATTTATGAACTTGTCAATTCTTGAAACTACAGCCCTATAATGCAAAACTCTGTCGCTTTGGGCGAAGGAAGAGGGATATTTACAGAAAGTGAGCCCTATCAAAACATCCGTTTCACCTGGGCAGGGTGAAAGGTTAAGATAAAGACGACAATTACTTTGACTTAAGAATGATCTTTGGAACATCGACTGCAACCAATTGGCGGCGAACTCCTCGGTGAATCACAAAGTCTGGTACCTTCTCTCTTGGCTTGTCCTCACAAATGACGCTGATTTCTAGGGAGCTGGATCATTGAAATCGGTCTCCCAGGCGGAGTTGTCGTAGGAGGATTCCTCAGTTCTATTTTGCATAGTATTTGTGCTCTCAGGTAGATCTCCCCATCCAGTCGGCTGAATGTCTTCGAGCCTGATACGAGAGCTTTCGGGAGCGGTATACTTGACCAAGAAGTCGTATTTGCCACTTGGTTGTCCCAGGGTGTTCCACACTTCTTTGGAACTGGAGGAGTCATCTCTTTCGATGATGTTGACCTCTGAAAAAGCATAGTTAATGAATTCTAGTCCAGCAAACTTCGTGAATTCATCGTCATGTTGGATACTTTCCGAATGACCTGAATGTTGATCCCATGACATGGTGGGGACGCAGGTATTTTTGTCAATGACGCTCAGCTGATTTTCATTGTTCGGCTGACTTTCTTGCCCTGAGTCTCCTGGGTACGGCTGCCAGATTGGCAGGCCATTCATCGGGCCATAATAATCGTGATCAAAGTAGTCTTTCATCAGAGTGTCCTCCTCTAATGAGTTTGTTGGAGCACGGCATCCTTCCGGATCACAATCTCCATATATCGTTTTGACGTCTAACCTTGGTATATATCTCGGCCTCTGTGCGGAATAGCAAAATGGCGGAGGCAGCTCTTCCTGAGACATATACCCGTCTTTGTTAAGATAGGACTTCCATTCCTCATTTGTGTAGGAGGAATCACCCTCGTTGATGGTATGTACTTCTTGAGACACCTGGTTAAGGAAACCTCCACTATGGAAGAAGTTCTGAATGGGATGAAGACTTTCATCGTTAGTAGCTGTCTGGGTACAGGTTGCAGAAAAACTAAGACCCTTCTTTGTTTTATTATCAGTAGGAATGACAAGCTGTCCCCACCCTTTCGTATTATTACTTTCAATTACTTCGAGAGCATCTTTGTACGAGGAAATCGAGGTTCCTCTTTCTTCCTGATTATCATTGCTTACCGAAAGTGCTTGGAACTTGGTTCCGATTATCTCCTCCAGATCCACACAGGTGGATGACGATAAGTTACTTTTGATCAAGGCCTGTTCTCCGTAGACCGTGACGAGTTGGTTGTTTTTGACAAACTTCAGCTTCTGGTGAAGTGTCGAAGTGACTGCCCCTGCCTGGTGTATCCAATGTCTTTCTAATAAGCAGTTGTATGTTGCCCAGATGTCCATGACTTGGAACGTGACTTGGAACGTGTGAGGACTGATAGTTATGGGAAGATCGACTTCGCCGATAACTGTTTTTCGGGATCCGTCAAATGCTTTGACGGTGACATCACTGGCCCTCATCGGATATCCTTGATATGATAATCGTATCAATGTAGATTTCAGCATAACATTCAGAGCTAATCCGGTATCTACCAGCACGTTGGCTAATGCATCGTCCTGGCAGTTGACTGTAATATTGAGCGCCATGTTGTGACAGTGGCCCTCTTTTGGCAGTTCTTCATCACTGACTCCTAAGTTATTGTAGGAAGTGATGTTGGAGACGATGCCATCGAACTGTCTGATCGTTACATCCTGTTCTACAAAGGCTTGCTCTAGGACTTTTTGCAGAGCTTCCCTGTGAGCTTCTGAACTAAGTAAAAGTGATAACACTGAGATTTTTGAAGGAGTTTGCAACATTTGATCGACAATGTTGTATTCACTCCTTTGGATGAGCTTCAGCATCTCATCGTCATTTTTTGAAAGGTCGAGATCATTGGACTGACCGACTGGTGGATCAGGAACTTCTGCCTGAGGTTCCTTTTCTTTGTTGGGTTCTTCAACTTCTCTGTTGAAGATCCCACCACTCCGTGTTACTCGACTGATGTCTGCTATATTTACGACGGAGGGTAATGGAGTTTCCTTTCCATTCTCAACTGTTGTTGCACCGTATTTGTAAGGGATAGCCTTAGTTGATTCATACGGTAGCGGTCCCGACAGATAGATAACTACAGGAGCCTTCTGATTTTTCTGACCAGCGTAAGTGATTTCAATTGGTTCCAGGTTAGGAACTTTTGAAGCATCAAGTAGAGGGATGATGGCACAAACATCTTTGTTCCGTTGATGATCAGAGATTATGACAACGTCCTTGATTTGATCAGCGAAGTAGTCCGGCGTCCAGTTGATTGGCTCGGAACTTGGAGATGGTTAAATCTCTTTACAATCCAACTGACTTTGAAGAGCAGCCCGCACAAGGTAGCATCCTTGGTTATTCTACGAGCAGACTCTACAACGTTCATAGTTGTGTGGTGGCACTTGGCCACGTCCGCTTTGGATGCAGTGCAACCTTACCAGGTCAGTTTCCATAGATCGAACATCTTGACTTTGATGTCTAGTAGGGTTCCCGTTAGTCACACTAATTTGTTGCGTGTCTTTGTCTAGATAGATCAGAAGCCACCAATGGTTTAACAAGTGTTGTAAAGTTCTTTGAACGAGAGCACCCTTGGCTGCTTTCACTGCATACTTTACAGCTCAGATAATCGTGAGAAGTAAGAAAACCAAGTTGGACTTGCTTGGCATGTAACTCCACCAAGCTGGTATTCATCAAACGAATATCGAAGATTTGAATCATGTTGATCTGATAAGGATTTTTATCATGATAGTCCTGGATCCATCCAAGATCCATCTGACGCTGGAGGGCCTCTTGTACAAAAGAGCATCCCTGATTGTTTACCGAGCAAGTCAGACAAGAATTGTAATCATGCCGCGGCAAATTAAGATACTGGCTTTGCCTTGAGTGCATTGCCACCAAATTGAACTTCATTGCCAGAACGTTGTGATTCTGAATAATATTGGAATTTGTGTAGGGCATGTTGACCCCACGAACTCGATGGTCTTGCACCACAGAACATCCTTGATTGTCTTTAGAGTAGATATCACACTGGTGATAATTATGAGGCGGCACATGGTCGTATCCGCTCTGTCTACAATGCATCTTGACCAAATTGGCCCTTTATAAGAGTACATCATGAATTTGATAGATGTTGTTAGACTCTTCCTCTGTCAAATTGACTGTAGCTTTCTCATGTTGAGGCAACGGGTTCGTGAGAACATTAGGATTTGTATCCTTGAAGGATAAGACCCCGCTCCTAACAAGCTTTTGCACATCGGATTTGAAACTGAGATAACTCTCAATGTTATGCCCAGGTCCTCCTTGATGGTAAGGACAAGTCTGATACGTTTTGAACTAGAACGGCGGAATTTCCGGTATTGCGAGAGGAGCCTTGGTCTGGACATTCCCCTTGACCAGCTATAACGGAAATAGCTCTACGTACAACATGGGTATAGGATCAAACCCTGGTTGCTGCATTGTACGGTTGCTTTTGTACGGGGGACGAGCCTGCTGAAGAGGCTGTTCTATCCTTTGTTGGAATTGCTGTTGATTCGGTTGGCTTTGAGCAACCTGAGGTTGATACGCAGGTACATGGGCAGAGTTGATAGCAGGAGTTACAGCTGCTACTGGTTGGTATCGTCGCCTTTGCTTTTCGAGAGAGATATTCCCAATATTCTGCTCTTTTTTTCTTAGGGAGGGCACTACCGTATCGTTTTGTACTACTTGATGATCCAGCGTCTTTAACTAAATGTCCTTCTCGGATTGCTTCCTCGAGACGTACCCCCATACTGACCATTTTGGTGAAGTCGCTGGGCGCACTGGCGACCATTCGATCGTAGTAGAATGAGCTCAAGGTTTTTAAGAAAATCTTTGTCATCTATTTTTCCTCCAGAGGTGGACAAATCTGAGCGGCAATTTCACGCCATCTCTGAGTGTACACCTTAAAGGTTTCCATGTCCTTTTGTGACATTAATCTGAGTTGATCTCCGTCCGGTTCCATGTCCAAATTATATTTATATTGTTGAACAAAAGCAGTGCCAAGATCTCTGAAAGTGCCGATCTTAGCGCAGTTTAAACCCATGTACCACTTTAATGCGGCACCAGTTAAACTATCCTGAAAGTAGTGAATTAGTAGCTCCTGGTTCTTTGTCTGAGCTGACATTCGCCGAGCGTACATCACCAAGTGGCTTTGAGGGCAAGAGTTACCCTTGTACTTTTCAAAATCGGGCACCTGGAACTTGTGTGGAACTTTCACGTTAGGGACCAAACAAAGGTCCGCGGCGTCCTTTCCAAATAAATCCTGACCGTGAAGGGCTTGCAACTCTTTTTGCATTTCCAGGAACTGTTCCTGGAACTCCTTCATTTTGTCATCCACACTTGTGTTTCCAACAGAAGGTATCTGTGGAATCTGTCCTTTCGGGATAGTGTGCACCACGGGTGGTGGTATAGTCATCATGGCGGTGACTCTAGGTCCTTCCCTCTCCCGAAGGTTGTAACCTTCAGGAGTTGCTGTCATGCCCCTGGCATCTTTGCTTTCTCGAAGTTTGTAACCTTCAGGCCCAGCGGCTCCTGCTGCGGTTCCTTGATCCTCAGTGATCGGTGGAACATATCCTTCGGGATATAGTAAATAGGCATGCCCCTGGGACGATCTTTCGGCATTTTGTACCTAGGACCATACTTCTCCACTATGGGCATTGATGTGATCTCTGAGATCACACTCCTTTGTTGTTGCATTTGAGCTTCTGCTAGAGCTTGCATGTCGTTATGAAGCTTTCTCAAATCCTCTTTCAGAGTGTCGATCTCTTCCCTCAACTCTCTGTTTTCTTCCTCGAGATCATCCATCTTTTTCTGACGATTGGCCCGAGTATTGTACGAATGAGACAGTTTTGACTCTAGAATCGAGACACAAATGTGAGATTCATAGGCAACTAGAATGCGTTACGCGAGAATGCTGAATGATATGCAATGATTTAATTATTTTTTTAATTCAAAGTAAACTTCGACAATTAGATTGCAAATATCATACAGTGGGGAAGATCCCATTTTATTGAATTCAAAGATTGCGGAAATAGAAATACAGTATTTTACATAGTGCTGTAAAAGGAAATCTAAACTTATGGGTACTGAGTCCTTTCTGAAGCGAGCTCAGGTGCGGGTTCTTTCCTTTTCTTTGACCGGGGCTATTGAGCCGTTGTCGGGTTGTTATTCCTTTGCCAAGTGAAAGGGACGAGCAAATTCATTTGGTCATCCTGATTTTCTACAACATGTTGCTCTAAAATCTCGATCAGAGCATCTTTATCCTTTAGTAGTTGCTGCATTTTCTTACACTCCACATTGAGAATACGCTACTTGTTCCTCCAAGACCTTTTCTCCTGTTGAACTTTGTTGAGAGTAACCTGAAGTTTTTCCGTCTCAGACATAAAATAAAGGACAGGGTCCCTTAATGGAAGAACTTCCTGACGAGGGTATGGCATCCTCAGTTTGAAAGCTCTAGTTTGTACCCAGTGGAGATAAGGCTCCATCGAGACACAGTTTGGTTTTCCTAGAGACTCTCGTCCTTTTCTATGAACGTGCTTCTAGGCATGCACTATTTCTATCTTTAGTGCTCTGTCATTTTCTCCTTCCTTGAAGAAAAGACCTTCCAGATGAGCATTACACGGGACATACCTCATCGGGTATCCAAATTGACGCCGAACTAAAACTGGATGATAATTGATTCCTCCTTTAGTTTCTATGTAGGGTACATTAGGGAAGTTTCCACAACGGTCAATGATTATGATCCCGTCATAGATGCGATTGTACCAGTCGATGTCAGAGTTGGTAAGAGCCATGATTCTTTGCGACCAATGTAAAGAACTCTTAGGATTAAAAAATGTAGCAGACTTAGGTAAATGGGAAGTGACCCATTTCTATAACAAGGGTACACAACATGTGATCATTCCTCCGCTGTACAAATTCCTCAAGTGTACAGAATGATACGCATCTGCGAGCAAAGTTGGTACAGGGTTTCCAATCAGAAAAACCTTAATGGCGTTGATATCTACGAAGTTATCAATGTTGGGAAATAAAAATAACCCGTAGGTGAGCAAAACAAAGATGCTCTCGAAAGCGGCCACGTTCCCTATACTAGCAAAGTACAGAGTTTTCTTTGTCAAGAACTGGGCTGGAAAACCATGGATTCCCCCATTTGTTGTCATGTGAGTCCTGACTTCTGACTCATCCAAATAGATTACTCTTGCAATGGTTTGATCCTTTGGAATTTCTTCCAGTCTGGAAAAGGGAGCTTGATCAGTAATGTGTAAATCAGTCAGGTGAGAGTACTCCTCCAGCGTTGGTGCTAGTTGATATTCCGGGAATGTGAAACAGTGATAGACCGTATCGTAGAACTGGATTAGTGTGGACAGGATTCCTTAAATTACATGGACCCTTAACAAGGACAGCAGTCCTCCATACTTGGCTCTGAAAGCCTCAGGGTTGGTTGTCATCCTTGCCAACCCTCTAAAATCCTCTAGTTTTGGAACCTTGAAGGTGTACTTATGAGTTTTCCTTCTACCAAAATCAATTAGCGCAACCTCTTTATCTGACATTTACAATCATTGTCTTAGTTTAATCTGAAAAAGAGAGACTAGAAGAGAAGATTTTTCTTTGTATTTTAATGTTTTTTAGATGAAATGAATGCATGAATGCAGCACACAAAAACATAAAAAAACATGGGGTCAAAGGGTCGGTTTCATGAAGTCAAGGCTCTACCCATCCCCAAAGGTTTTATATTGGCAATTTTTGTAGCTGTCCGCAAAATCATTGACCCCTCTTGGGATAACAACAACAAGCGGATCGCCAGCGAGCTGATGTATCTTAGAGTGATCTCAGATGAGGGTAGTATCGCGTGACAACTATTTCCGATAGCTTCTGCACTACAAAATTGTTTCAGCCTAATAAAAACCTCAGCTTCTCAGATAACCCAATCGACCACACTACTTTCAACAACCGAAGTCGTATAGGCAATGTATCTGCAAAGGGAGTCTCCACTGAGTTTGATGGTCGATCGGGGACTCTTAACTAGGATTCACTTCCCGCAAGATTACCCGTATAATGCCATCACCTATCTTAGATGTATACTCAATCTTTCCACATGCGGCATCACACGCATTCCCATTAGCAGAAAAATAAACACGGATATCAATTAGGAAAAGCAGTATATATATTTGTCTTAATCATCCTAGACCTCTAGTCTTATGATCCTATACAGACAATGGCTCCCCAGCAGAGTCGCCATTTCTGTGGTATTTTGTTGAATTTAAAGTTTCCACCGAAGATTGTAAGAAAGTGAACTGGACCCCACGGTGGGTGTAACGACCCAAAAATCTAAATTATTTATTTAATAATTTATTTAATTAATTTAGAAGGAATTAAGGGGGTTTGTAATGATTTTGGAGAATTATGGATTAAAAGATGCATTTTTGAGTAATTTTAATAAAAAGAATAATCATGTATTATTTATGTTATTATTGTTATTATTAAAATTTAAAAAAAAAATGAGGAAGGGCAAGGTGGTCTTATTGGAGATAAGTGAGGATAGGATGGGAAGTTCATAAACTGGGATATATGACTAAAAGAGAAAAGGGAACGATCATTCTAACTGATCGTGTTTTGGGTGAAGGAAACTGAAGCGGAGAAGAGGAAGAGGAGAACTAGGGCTTGAGGAATTCTCGAAGAATCTTGAAGAAGGAAGGAAAAGCTTCGGATTATTCTAAGGTATGGGGAGAATTCCTAATTCTTGGTAGTTTACGAAATTGGAGATTGAATAGATTAGGATTGTGTGAATTTGTGTTTGATTTTGATGGTTTTGAATGTGAAATGTAAGAACATGATGAGATTATGATGAATGTCACTAGTATGTGTTGATTTATGTGTGTCTTATGAGTATTTTGATCAATTTTCGTATAGAACATTGGTTTTGGGGGTTATGAGAATCAAAATTTCAGAAAAATCGGATTTTTGGAAAAAGTGGGTTTTGTCGCGCTCTGACACGGGCCGTGTCACACAACACGGGCACCGTGTCAGCCTACTGGTTGATAAAAATAAAATTTGTGTGTTGCAGGGGTTCTGACACGGGCCGTGTCACAGGACACGGTGGCCGTGTCAGCTTGCTGGTCGTGAATGAGAAAAATTATTTTTTTTGGAAATTGGTCCCAGGGGTTCTGACACGGGCCGTGTCACAGGACACGGTGGCCGTGTCAGGCTGCTGACTTGCTATTTTTTTTGATGATTTGGAATCGTGTCCCAGTTCTTCTGACACGGGCAGTGTCACAGGACACGGTGGCCGTGTCAGACTACTGGTTGTCTCATATTTTGCTGTTTCCTTGCAGTCTCTCGCTGTTTTCTCGTGTTGTTTCTTTAGGGTCGAAGTATTGATGATATGTAATTGATGAACTATGATTTTTATGATGAATGTTGTTGAGATGAAGTGAATGATGCACATGTCGATAATTGAATGAAATGAGGAGGTTAGCATCATTGCATTTCATGGCATATTTTTATGATGGGGCTCCGGCCTATTGGTAGCTTCAATCCCATCGTGCGGATTGGAGTGATATGTTGTTATGGTGTGCTCCCATTGTGGAGGGTTGACGGCCAGTGTCCATCGCATGGAGGAAAGTCGGTACCGCATTGCATATGTGCATTTTCATTGAAGTTGACATTGCATTTCTTGTCGTTAATTTTAGAGGTGTCCTGCTCTGTGTCATGTAACATCGGGTTGGGATGAATTACGAACATTCGTGTTCTTTTGATTTATTTTGGAATTGTATACTGATGATGTTTTTCTAGATTGGATAAATTTCTCATGAAGTTTTAATTGAGTTTACAATGACAAGTTGATTCCGTTGCAAGATTATGATTTCTTTTGATGATGTTTTGAGTAACCCGTGTTACGGGACAGGACTATGAGAATTGTATGATGTGTTGATTATGTACACCCTTGGTTGTGAATTATACTCTGATAACATGATTTATTTCTCTAAAATTGTATGTGGGGTAGAAGGGTGTTACATTAGTGGTATCAGAGCAGGTCGGTCTGTCCGGCCAAGTTTTGTGTAGTCAGTCTGTTGTCAGTTGTTACTTGTTAACGATTATTTGTTTTCGGACGTGGTATGTGTTGTACAGAATGGCTGGGAACAACACGCGTGCTCTTGCTGATGCTATTGCAGCTCTCGCTCGGAACCATGCTCCTGATGAGTTTCGCGCGTTAGAGAAGTTTCAGAGGAACAAACCACCGAAGTTTGAAGGGACTCATGACCCGGCGAGCGCACAAAAGTGGCTCAAGGCGATTGAGAAGATTTTTAGAGTGATGGGGTGCTCTGATGCACAGCAAGTGCAGTTCGGAACGCATATGCTGGAAGAGGAGGCCGAGGACTGGTGGGATAACACCCGTCAGAGGTTGGAAGATGTTGGCACTGCGGTGACTTGGAATGTGTTAAAACAAGAATTTCTGGGCAAGTATTTTCCTAAAGATGCTCGTGGTAAGATGGAAGTGGAATTCATTGAATTGAAGCAAGGGAATATGACTGTGGCGGAGTATGCTGCCAAATTTGAGAGGCTTGTGAAGTTTTGTCCTCATTACAACTGTGCAGATGCTGAACTTTCTAAGTGTCTCAAGTTTGAGAACTGGCTGAGACTAGAGATTAAACAAGGGATTGGATGTCAACAGATTCGCAGGTATGCGGAACTGGTGGATAAGAGTAGGATCTACGATGAAGATAGTCGAGCTCGATCTGCTCACTACAAACAGCTAAGTGAAAAGAAGGATAAGGGCCAGTTTAGAGGAAAACCTTATGCAATCCCAGGTGATAAGGGTAAGCAGAAGGTATCAGATGAGAAGAAGTCAAGTAGGGGAGCCGCTAATGCACCTACTAAGTGCTACAAGTGTGGGGAGCCAGGTCACAAAGCTGATGTGTGTACTAACAAAGTTCTGAGATGTTACCGTTGTGGCAAGACCGGGCATAGGATTGGTGATTGTCCGAATGAGGGTCCAACCTGTTTCAATTGTGGTGAACAGGGACATATCAGTACTCAATGCCAGAAACCAAAGAAGACTGCTACTGCTGCCCAGACTACTGGAAGAGTATTTGCTTTGGCGGGCTCAGAAGTTCCCAAGAACGACAACTTAATTCGAGGTACTTGTTTTATTAACAATGTTGAGTTGATTGCTATTATTGATACTGGAGCTACGCATTCATTTATCTCTCTCGAGTGTGCTACTAGATTGGGTTTGAATTTGTCTAACATGAATGGTAGTATGATAATAGAGACCCCGACTAATGGTTCGGTGACTACTATGCTTGTTTGTTTGAAGTGTCCTTTGACAATCTTTGAGAAGGATTTTGTGATGGATTTGGTGTGCTTACCTTTGCACCAAATCGATGTTATCCTTGGTATGAACTGGTTGGAGTTCAACTACGTTCACATTAATTGCTATAACAAGACTGTGAAGTTTCCAGAGTTAGGTGAGGATGGTGAACTAATGTTCTTATCTGCTAAACAAGTGGATGGACTTTTATTAGATGAAGTGTTGATGTTCGCAGTGTTTGCATCGTTGCCAGCGGATGGTGTGGCCATCAGTGCTGAGTTGCCTGTGGTTTGTGAGTTTCCAGATGTATTTCCTGAGGATATAAGTGATTTACCTCCGGAACGTGAAGTTGAGTTTGCTGTAGACTTAATACCAGGTACGAGTCCAGTTTCGATGGCTCCTTATCGGATGTCTGCTTCAGAATTGAATGAGCTGAAGAAACAACTAGAAGAATTGTTAGAAAAGAAGTTTATTCGACCTAGTGTCTCTCCGTGGGGTGCTCCGGTGTTGCTCGTTAAGAAGAAAGACGGTAGTATGAGATTGTGTGTCGATTATCGGCAGTTGAATAAGATAACCATCAAGAATAAATATCCGCTTCCGAGAATCGACGATTTAATGGATCAACTCGTAGGTGCTTGTGTGTTCAGTAAGATTGATCTGAGGTCCGGTTATCATCAGATTAGAGTTAAAGCTGACGATATTCCGAAAACAGCTTTCAGAACGAGGTATGGTCATTATGAATATACGGTGATGCCATTTGGAGTTTCTAACGCGCCTGGTGTGTTCATGGAGTATATGAACAGAATCTTTCATGAATATCTTGATAAATTTGTAGTGGTTTTCATAGACGATATCTTGATATATTCTAAATCAGCAGAAGAACATGCAGAACATTTGAAGATTGTGTTACAAGTGTTGAGGGAAAAGAAATTGTATGCTAAGTTATCGAAGTGCGAATTCTGGTTGAAGGAGGTGAGTTTCCTAGGCCATGTGATTTCAAGTGGTGCAATTTCTGTGGATCCCTCGACGATTGATGCGGTGTTGCAGTGGGAGACTCCGAAGTCTGCTACAGAAATTCGTAGTTTTCTTGGATTGGCTGGTTATTATCGTAAGTTCATTGAAGGTTTTTCTAAGTTGGCTTTGCCTTTGACGCAATTGACTCGAAAAGGGCAAGCGTATGTATGGGATGTCGCTTGTGAAGAGAGTTTTGTAGAACTAAAGAAAAAGTTGACGACTGCTCTGGTGTTAGTTTTGCCAGACCCGAATGAGTCCTTTGTGGTTTATTGTGATGCTTCAAAGATGGGCCTTGGTGGAGTTTTAATGCAAAATGGTAAAGTGGTCGCTTATGCTTCTAGACAGTTAAGAGTCCACGAGAGGAATTACCCTACACACGACTTAGAGTTGGCTGCTGTAGTATTTGTACTGAAGATCTGGAGGCATTATCTTTTTGGTTCAAAATTTGAGGTATTCAGTGATCATAAAAGTTTGAAATACTTGTTCGATCAGAAAGAGTTAAACATGAGGCAGAGAAGGTGGCTAGAACTGTTAAAGGATTTTGAGTTCGATTTGAATTATCACCCAGGTAAAGCAAACGTAGTGGCTGATGCTTTGAGTAGAAAGTCGTTGCATATTTCGATGCTTATGGTGAGAGAACTTGAAATGATTGAGCAATTCAGAGACATGAGTTTGTTGTGTGAGACGACCGCTGATAGTGTGAAATTGGGCATGCTAAAGCTGACTAGTGGAATTTTGGAGGAAATTCTGGGAGGTCAGAAATCTGATTTGAAATTAGTTGACCAAATAATGAAAATTAATCAAGGTAATGGCGGTGAATTCTGAATTGATGAAGATGGAGTTTTGAGATTTCGAGATAGAGTGTGCGTCCCGGATATTTCTGGAATCAAAAAGAGTATTTTGGAAGAAGGGCATAGAAGTCGATTGAGTATTCATCCTAGTGCTATGAAGATGTATCAAGACCTTCGTAGATTGTTTTGGTGGCCAGGTATGAAAAGAGATATTGCTGAATTTGTGTATGCATGTTTGACTTGCCAGAAGTCCAAAATTAAACATCAGAAGCCTTCAGGTATGATGCAGCCGTTGAATGTTCCTGAATGGAAGTGGGATAGCATTTCCATGGATTTTGTGACTGGGTTACCAAAGACTACAAGAGGTAATGACTCGATATGGGTGATTGTGGATAGGTTAACTAAGTCGGCGCATTTCTTACCTATGAGAATTAATTACTCTATGCAGAAGCTAGCTGAGATTTATATTGATGAAATCGTGAGGTTGCATGGAACACCTTCGAGTATTATATCGGATAGAGATCCGCGGTTTACGTCAAGGTTTTGGAAAAGTCTACAGGATGCTTTGGGTACTAAGTTGAGGATGAGTTATGCTTATCACCCGCAGACGGATGGTCAGTCGGAAAGAACAATCCAATCTTTAGAAGATTTGTTGAGAGCTTGTGTACTAGATTAAGGAGGATCTTGGGATAGTCACTTGCCGTTGATCGAGTTTACATACAACAATAGTTTTCATGCTAGTATTGGGATGGCTCCTTATGAGGCGTTGTATGGTAGACGTTGTCGAAATCCATTGTGTTGGTATGAGTCGGGAGAGAGTTCTGTACTTGGACCTAAAATTGTTCAAGAAACAATGGAGAAGATTAAAATGATTCAGGATAAAATGAAGACGTCGCAGAGTCATCAGAAGAGTTACCATGATAAGAGGATAAAAGCACTTGAATTCCAAGAAGGAGACCACGTGTTCTTAAGAGTCACTCCGATGACTGGTGTGGGACGAGCTTTGAATTCTAGAAAGCTTACTCCACGCTTTGTTGGTCTGTACCAGATTATGAAGAGAATAGGAGAGGTTGCCTATCGGGTGGCTTTACCACCGTCACTTGCAAATTTGCATGATGTATTCCATGTGTCGCAGTTGAGAAAGTATATTCCAGATCCGTCACATGTAATTCGGATGGATGACGTTCAGGTAAGAGATAACCTGACAATAGAAGCATTGCCTGTGAGGATTAATGGTCGAGAATTGAAGCAACTCTGAGGTAAAGAGATTGCGTTAGTGAAAGTATTGTGGGGCGGACCAGCTGGTGATAGTTGGACTTGGGAGCGTGAAGATCAGATGACGGAGTCATATCCGACTCTGTTTACTTCAGGTAATTTTCGAGGACGAAAATCCTTAAAGTAGGGGAGAGTTGTAATGACCCAAAAATCTTAATTATTTATTTAATCATTTATTTAATTAATTTAGAAGGAATTAAGGGGGTTTGTAATGATTTTGGAGAATTATGGATTAAAAGATGCATTTTTGAGTAATTTTAATAAAAAGAATAATCATGTATTATTTATGTTATTATTGTTATTATTAAAATTTAAAAAAAAATGAGGAAGGGCAAGGTGGTCTTATTGGAGATAAGTGAGGATAGGATGGGAAGTTCATAAACTAGGATATATGACTAAAAGAGAAAAGGGAACGATCATTCTAACTGATCGTGTTTTGGGTGAAGGAAACTGAAGCAGAGAAGAGGAAGAGGAGAACTAGGGCTTGAGGAATTATCGAAGAATCTTGAAGAAGGAAGGAAAAGCTTTGGATTATTCTAAGGTATGGGGAGAATTCCTAATTCTTGGTAGTTTACGAAATTGGAGATTGAATAGATTAGGATTGTGTGAATTTGTGTTTGATTTTGATGGTTTTGAATGTGAAATGTATGAACATGATGAGATTATGATGAATGTCACTAGTATGTGTTGATATATGTGTGTCTTATGAGTATTTTGATCAATTTTCGTGTAGAACATTGGTTTTGGGGGTTATGAGAATCAAAATTTCAGAAAAATTGGATTTTTGGAAAAAGTGGGTTTTGTCGCGCTCTGACACGGGCCGTGTCACACAACACGGGCACCGTGTCAGCCTACTGGTTGATAAAAATAAAATTTGTGTGTTGCAGGGGTTCTGACACGGGCCATGTCACAGGACACGGTGGTCGTGTCAGCTTGCTGGTCGTGAATGAGAAAAATTGTTTTTTTTGGAAATTGGTCCCAGGGGTTCTGACATGGGCCGTGTCACAGGACACGGTGGCCGTGTCAGGCTGCTGACTTGCTATTTTTTTTGATGATTTGGAATCGTGTCCCAGTTCTTCTGACACGGGCAGTGTCACAGGACACGGTGGCCGTGTCAGACTACTGGTTGTCTCATATTTTGCTGTTTCCTTGCAGTCTCTCGCTGTTTTCTCGTGTTGTTTCTTTAGGGTCGAAGTATTGATGATATGTAATTGATGAACTATGATTTTTATGATGAATGTTGTTGAGATGAAGTGAATGATGCACATGTCGATAATTGAATGAAATGAGGAGGTTAGCATCATTGCATTTCATGGCATATTTTTATGATGGGGCTCCGGCCTATTGGTAGCTTCAATCCCATCGTGCGGATTGGAGTGATATGTTGTTATGGTGTGCTCCCATTGTGGAGGGTTGACGGCCAGTGTCCATCGTATGGAGGAAAGTCGGTACCACATTGCATATGTGCATTTTCATTGAAGTTGACATTGCATTTCTTATGGAGTAATTATGATGAATCGTATTATGAATTCTAAGTTGATAATGATGTGAATGAATGTGAGTGATGATCTATTGTTGTTGCTGCTTAATTTATTTGATTTCCATGTCTTGTATTACTATATTGAATTATGTTTTCTCACCTTGCCTGCTTGGAAATGTTGCCTCTTATGTGGGTAACTTGCAGATAACCAAGAGTAGCTTCGAGGTGACGAAGGAGGTAGCTTGGAGTGTCTCGTTTATGTCGTTAATTTTAGAGGTGTCCTGCTCTGTGTCATGTAACATCGGGTTGGGATGAATTGCGAACATTCGTGTTCTTTTGATTTATTTTGGAAATGTATACTGATGATGTTGTTCTAGATTGGATAAATTTCTCATGAAGTTTTAATTGAGTTTACAATGACAAGTTGATTCCGTTGCAAGATTATGATTTCTTTTGATGATGTTTTGAGTAACCCGTGTTACGGGACAGGACTATGAGAATTGTATGATGTGTTGATTATGTACACCCTTGGTTGTGAATTATACTCTGATAACATGATTTATTTCTCTAAAATTGTATGTGGGGTAGAAGGGTGTTACAGTGGGCGCCATTTTTTCTGTAGCGCGATTTTTGTGGTCCTGAATCACTATCGCTTGGGCACTACAGTTCGATTCATTTTTTATCCTATTGAGCTGATTAAGGAAGGGAAATAGATGTCTCCAATTAACCCTGCTTGCATACTGAGTTTAAACAGCGGTCTGTTAGGTTACATATGCTATTAAGATGTGGGTCCCTCTTCGATTTATTTTGTTTAAATCAGAATGTCCGAATCATTTGCGAGGTTTTTGGCAAGATGTTAGGATTTGGTGCTTTTGTGTTGATATATGGGGGTACTGGATTTTTGGGTTTTTGATTAGTATGCTCGCTAAGATTTTCAATCTTATGCCTACGTATTCCCGTAACAGGGAAATCAGAGCGATCGTAGTTCCTCCTATTCTATGGGAGGAAAAAGGTTGTTTTGGTGTCTTGTTCAAAGCCCAAGACGTGAAGCTAAAGGTGATTTGTATCTTGTTCAAAGCCCAAGATGTGAAGCTAAAGGGATCCTGACTGAGAGGGATTTTGTCATCTCTAAAGAGGAGTGGTTGGTGTTTGTATGCTGTGATCAAAGCGTGATTTGATGCTAAAAGGTTGATTGATTCAACCGGGGATTTCCTTATACAAAGCCTAAGAGGAGGCTGGAAGTTTGACTTTTTCGGGGAAAATGTTCTTTCTGTCTTGTACAAAGCCCAAGATCGAGGCTGAAAGGGTTCACTCAACAAAAGAGGATTTTCATGTGTCTTGTACAAAGCCCAAGACGGAGGCTAAAGGGGTGACTGACTCAACAAGAGAGTCTCTTATACTCAACAAGAGAGTGATTTGCTGTCTCGTACGAAGCCTGAGATTGAGGCTAAAATGGGATTGACTCAACAAGAAAGCCTTTTATACTCAACAAGAGAGTGTTTATGTGTCTTGTACGAAGCCCAAGATGGAGGCTAAAAAAAGGGTTTGACTTAACAAGAGAGTCTTTTATACTCAACAAGAGAGTTTTTATGTGTCTTGTACAAAGCCCAAGACGGAGGCTAAAAAAAGGGTTTGACTCAACAAGAGAGTCTTTTATACTCAACAAGAGAGTGTTTATGTATCTTGTACGAAGCCCAAGACGAAGGCTAAAAAAAGGGTTTGACTTAACAAGAGAGTCTTTTATACTCAACAAGAGAGTTTTTTGTGTGTCTTGTACGAAGCCCAAGACGGAGGCTAAAGGAAAAAGGTTTGACTCAACAAGAGAGTATTTTATACTCAACAAGAGAGTTTTTTTGTGTGTCTTGTACAAAGCCCAAGACAAAGGCTAAAGGGGTTGGACTCAACAAGAGAGTCTGAAAAGGTTAGCTTCGCTGGGGGAGATCATTTGTACAAAGCCCAAGAGGAGGCTGTCTTACTGCCGAAAGTCACTGAGATTCCTAGGTAGGTCCAAGTGCGGGGAACTCTAATGAGAGAGATTGGGTTTCTGCTTATGTTTTAGAGGAACTTGAGAATGTCTTTGAGACTCAACAAGTTTAGGCTGTCCAAGCCTAGAGTTCTATCTTTTGTACTATGTCCAAGAGGAGGCACGGGCATTGAGGGACGGGTATCAACCCTACAACGGCCGGAGTTTTGACGCTGGAAAGACTGCTCTAGCAAAGGATGACTAAGTTCTGTCTTATACTTTAAAGAGGTTGTCAGGGTCCTTGTATTAAGCCTAAGAGGAGGCATGAGAACTTCTAAGAAGCCGAAGGGTCCTTGTACAACGCCTAAGAGGAGGAGGCGATGCTTTTAGGAAGCCTGTGGGTCCCCAAACCAAGTGAAGTTCAAGACATGCTATTCACCGAGAATAGATCAAGCCAGGAAAGTTCAAGGATTTGGAAGAAACTCAAGAGATGCCATTCACAGAGAAAAGATCATCTCTGGGTAGTTAGAGTTTCTTTGACAATTTCTAAGGGTGACAGTCTGAGAAAGGGTTCACTGAGAATGCTGCCTTTCACGTTTCCATATTGTTTAACCCCAAGAGGAGGGAAGATTGTATCTGGTAATCCTATGGGGATCTAGTTTTGTTCGTATTTAAGAGTGACCAACAGGTCTTTACCTAGTGCTAGACGTAGTTGCCGGGGAAAGTTGGTAGAGCTTCCATGCTGTTTTGTTAGTCGTTCAACAAAGAAAGTTGGATAACAACATATATTTGGATTCAAAATCAAAGGGGAAAGTGTTTTGAAAAGATTGTTGGGGCTTACAATTCGAGGAGAGGCCCAAGGTTTTATCAGTGATTGCACTGTTGTTTTGAATTTGTACAGGGACTTATATAAGTAAATGAGGCCCAAAAAGGTTTTCTGTACAAAGGGATAGGTCTTACACTCTCTCAAGAGGCCCAAAGGTGTTTAAAGAAAAGGAATGGGGCTTATAACACGAGGATAGGCCCAGATGATTTGATTTTTGAACTGGCGATTACGCCGAGATTTTTCTTTTAACGCGGAGGGACTTATACAATATCTGAGGCCCAAAGAGTTTTGGTTAAAAGGGGGGCTGGGTCTTACACTCTATTAGAGGCCCAAAGAGGTTATTTTTGTATAAGAGGTGGGGCTTACAACTCGAGGAGAGGCCCATGGGTTTTCGTTAAAAAGGCGACGATTGCGCCGAACTTTTTGATGGTATCGGGACTTATACAATACACTGGGCCCAAATCATTTTGGTTTTCAAAAGGGGTTGGGTCTTACACTCTACTAGAGGCCCAAAGATTATTTAAAAAAGTTTTGTTTGGGTGAAAATCAAGGAAACCATAATTTCATCATTTTAAAAGTAAATTCTCAAGGAAAATCAATAAAAATGATAAAATACCAAATAAGTTTGAATAAACAAATTGTGATTTTTAGTTGAGATTTGAAAAATGATGTTTTTCACAAGATAAATTAAAATTCATTTAGTTTTGATTTTCAACATGAGAATTCAATTTTAAAATGTTTAAAAAACAATTAAAATGAATTTATTCACAAAAATACCAACTATACTAAATAAATAATATAAACTTGATTTTTTTGTTGAATAAAATATTTCAATATTTTTGTGATTTTTTGCAAAAAGAATCAATAAAAAATAATTAAAATTGAGGGAGTTATTAATTTTTCAAATCATTAAAAATAATATGAAAAATAATAAAAAAGTGGAAAAAGCATTAAAAAGGGGGTCTGGGGCGAGGGGGATTCGAACCCCAGACCTCTTGTGTGCAGTGCGCGCCTCCTACCACTGGGGTGGTGATACATCTGTGTATTGAAACACAACCACAAATATACAAGGCATGCCTTGTTTTTGGCCTGGCCCAAGGCAAGGCAAGGCAAGATTTTGGTCAGAAACGTGAAGGCCATAACTTTCTCATTTCTGCATGGATTGAGACAAAATTTATATGTATCTGGCCTAGAATTTCATAAGGAATCCAATGGTGGTGGTGGTTTTTCCAGAAAATAAATCCTCCTCAAAACGCGATAGTGGTTTTGAAATAGGCCATGTTTTGCATTTTCTGTGCTACCTCTTGGTACAGGTGTGAATTACATGATAAATCAGTCCAAACACAACACATATAACATGTATAAGAGATGCATGATCAATGGACTTCAAAGCAAGGCATATTTCAGAGGGTTCAAGTTGTGATGCTTACCTCTTTTTGGAGCTTTTGGGCTATTTACCAAGTGCTTTATTCCATAAATGTTTTTATGCTTTGGACACCCTCAAATGATCCCTTAGAAGTTTTTAGAGTGGTTGGAACCAGCTGGAAACCTCAGGAATGGAAATTTGCCATTTCTTGCAAAAGGGGCAAAAATGGTCAAAATAACAACTCTCTCAAATGATGTTCCAGATGTGTGGAACCATTTGGGACAGTTCAAGGATGATATTTGGAGTGTGTTTGAGGCTTTTTCTGGTTTGGAAAGTGACTGAATCAAGACATGGCTTGAAAAATGCAAAAAGGCCCTATTTTGAGGTTTTGAGAGGGGACTTTGTGATTTTGGTGTTACAGGTCACTTGTGAGAGTTTGGACAGCTTAGATATGACATATTGGATGTGTTTGGATCATGAGCTATGATGAAATTGCTCTCTAACTCAAAAACTCAAAGTTACCTTGCTAAAAAAGGCATTTTTGCATAGAGAAAGAGATTTTGAGGAAAGCAAGTGTTGTAGTGCTTTGGTGTACTCAAACTGACCATAAATGAGCTCTATTTATAGTGTGTCAAGTTTGTTTTGGCTACAATAGTGAATGGCAACTGCTGCAGAAGTTTGGCAAATGTTAATAAATGAGAATCCAAGTCTCCTCTAGCCATTGACTAGAGGTTAGAGCACAGAGCTGTGGTTCCCTAGTTGTTGGATAAGTCTTGACTGATTTTAGTTGGAAGAGGCTCAGTCCATGCCACCTTGGTGTATCCATTGAATGTTCCAAAACAAAATTGGAGTCTTGTCCCTCTTTTAGGCATTTCTAGGTTTGGCATGCTACTTTTGGTTCCAAAGACTTGGGAGGCTTATGGGTCAGAGTTGGTTCCTCCTTGGTCCCCCCTTGAGGTGTTCAGATGGATATATTTGCTTACCCTTTGCAAAATTTGAGCAAATCGAGCAAAATCCCCAAATCTGCCTTGTTATGACAGTTGCAGCAAGGCATATTGCCACTGTCATAACTTCTTGCTCAGATTGAGTTTGGTGAAGTTCTTGGTCATTTTGGAAAGCCCTCATATGATACAACATATGTGTGATCATATTTTGTTTTGACACTTTTTGGATTCAAGTGAAAAATGCCCTTACATTTTAGAAAAAGTGAAACCGATTCTGACTTAGTGAAAATTTCACTAAGTGTTGGAAAAAGTGACATTTCATGTTTTCAGCCATTTTGATCATTCCATAACTCAAAATCCATGATGAATTGGAATGAGGTTTAGTTTAAGCTTTTGTAGAGGTCCATGAGAGCGACAAATCCGTCTTTGAATGGGGAAAAATGGCATTGTGGTTTAGGAGATATGATCCTCCAAAGTTGGTACCCTAGCCACTTTGTTCCATAACTTAGAAAATTTCTAAGTTTTTATCGTTACCCCCCTTTTACAAGTTATCCCACTTTTATTATTTTTATTGATGAATGATGATTCCAATCATACATTAACATCATTTTAGGGTCAAAGAACCATAATTTTGAAAAATCTCAAAAAGTCAAAGTTGACTTTTGTGCACAGTTGACTTTTTGTCAGATGAACTCCAAACTGTGTGATCCTCTATGAAATCAAGTCCTTGACCTAAATCAAACTTGATGGATTGATTTCATAGGTGTTATAGGGTGTATTGAATCATGTCCCAAGGTTTGGGAGCATGCCTGGGTCAAAAGTCAAAGACACAGTTGACTTTTTTCGCGAAACCCTAACTGTGGTTCTGATGAACTTGAAACTTGTTGGTCAAGCTTCTTAGATCAATCCATTGTTGCAAATGGATCAATGTAGTGTGTTAGAGACCCTCAAATCCTCTCTTGAGGTCTTGGCTCATGTTTTGTCCCAAAAGTCCACTTAGGGGTGAATTAGGTCAAGAAACCCTAATTCCTGATTTTTTGATGAATGCATCCCCTGAGGCTAAATTGAATTGATGATTGGGTTTATGAGGTCACTTAGAGTATTTTGTATTGTGCTTTGAAGCATTGGCTCATGCTCAGAGGAAAATATTCCATATGGTGGCACCAGTAGACCAAAACCCTAATTTGGTGACACTGGCGATCTTGAGGCTTAATCCACTTGGAATGTTGCAGCCTTGTGCTTTATCCTTGATGTGGGAGTCCTCTTGATCAATTGTGGATGCTTGAGAAGTTTTGACAAGTTGAATATCATGTCATTTCTTGATTAATCCTTTGTCTAAGGCTCTTAGAGGGCTTGAAACCCTAAACTTGATTGTAGTGGATGCTCACCCATCTTTGGGGAGACTAATGAGGTATGATGGTTCATCCATATTGTGATGATGCTTTGCACAATGATGGGGAATCTTAGTGGTCAAAATTTGGGGTATGACAGATGCCCCTATTTACTCTTCTTGGACCCGAAGGTGTGAATGGTGAAGGTATTCGGGCATTCGGTGTGCAAGAGGATTAAATATCGGAATACCCAAAATTTTGATGGTGGTCATGAATGGTAGCTTACGCATTCATATTCTTTTGCTAAGCCATGATACTTAGAGAAGGTAGAAAACTTCCCCTCGACCCTGGTCTTCAGCCAAGGAACTGGTCTCAATTTTCTTTTGAAATAAACTTCCCCTCGATCCTGGTTTCCTACCAAGGAACTGGTCTCAGTTTTTGATTTAAACTTCCCCTCGATCCTGGTTTCCTACCAAGGAACTGGTCTCAGTTTCTTTTGAAATAAACTTCCCCTCGATCCTGGTTTCCTACCAAGGAACTGGTCTTAGTTTCTTAAATAAACTTCCCCGCGATCTTGGTTTCCTACCCAGGAACTGGTCTCAGTTTCTGAAATAAACTTCCCCTCGATCCTGGTTTCCTACCAAGGAACTGGTCTCAGTTTCTTTTGTCAATAAACTTTCTTGACAAGGGGCGCTATTCATAGCAGCTTTCCTCAAACTTCTCGCCGAATTTTCCTGGGGAGATGCCATTTGATAGGAAAAAGCTTTGATGTCAGACTTGGTGGGGAACCCAGTCGTCTGAGTTGTAGAGGTGTACAAACTTCTCTATTGGAGATGCCATTTGTCGACTCTATTAGGGAAAACGAGTCTCTTGAGAGACTGCTTCCGCTTGGGGATATTACATCATACTTTTCTCGAGGTCTTCTCAGAGAAATGCCATATGATGTACCCCAATTTTGAGGTGCCAATGACTTTGTTAACATTGACTTTCTGGAGAGAAGAACTAATGTGCTGCTGAGAGTCTCTAGTTGCGAGGCTTCCTCTAGGGGTTTTCCTTAATTCGGGAAAGCAAAGACATCATCTTCAATGGCGAAGAGTGATGCTTGTCGAATGTTTTCTTACCTTTTCAGAGGTTCAAGTTATCAAAGTGGTCGAAAGCCCGCTACAATCCAGAACTAAACTGGAAGAGGGACTGTTTGGAGGCAATGTTTCCTGACAAGGACAAAACTAACAACTCAATTGAGAGGACTTTTATCACTAGGGGGTAAGACCGACTAGAGTGATAGCGATGCAATATGAATATGAATGTAAATAAATAATGCATGATGTATGTATGTATATGCAGACAAAACTGATGCGACAAACAGACTGATAGATGAACATGACTGGATACTCGACCACAGTGGGAGATGAAAAGTATCACTGGTTCACGATAGCAATTCCGCCTTGCTTAGGAGAGATAGTCCACGCGGGGAAAAGCGTTGGTCGGGCTTAGGGGATAAGAAATCTGTCGGGAATGTCAGACGAAACAAGGTCTCTGACACAGTTGATCCTTTGTTCAGACGTACTGGTTTAGAAGGAGCACTTTGATTCTACACTTTGAAGTTCAATTACTTCTAGAGAAACGATCGATGTTCTTTCGATGTTCAATAGTCAAAAGAAATTGCCATCTTTATTTTAAAAGCAGAAAAAGTTTAATAAGTAAATTCATTTTTGTTTTATTTCAAGAATCGTTAACCATGTTAAAATGTTATTCTGTAAAGCTAAAACAAATAAGAATTATAAACAAAAACACTAGGGCTCAAATTTTATTGATAGGATGGAGATCAGCCAAACACGTGATTCCATAGAGTATTTACAAAGTTAGAAAATGGTAATTTTATGGGAAAATTGCTACATTGAAACATAACGACCACTATCCTTCTACCAACTTTGAATTCTGGACATCCTGAGCTTCCATCGAAGATGACCTTGATCGAGATTTCTGTCGAATGGCGCGACCGCTGAGGAGTTAAACTGATCAGACTTAGTTACTTGCCATGAATCCCTAATTTTTGCCCAGATCGTACTTTGAGATTTCCAATCCGCCGAGATGATTTTTGATCATGTCTCTAAATTTTGCCTGGACCGCCCTTTCGGGTTTTCAATCCACCGAGACTCTTTTTTTCTTCTTTTTTTTAGTTTAGGCGAAGTATTTCTTGACTACGTCAACATTTGTGGGGTAGGAAAATTCTTCTCCATCCATGGTTGCGAGTCTCAAGGCGCCGCCTGAGAAATCTTTCTTGACCACATAGGGGCCGTCATAATTCGGAGTCCATTTTCCCCGAGAATCAGTGAGGAATGATTGCATCTTCTTGAGCACGAGGTCTCCTTTTCTGAAGACACGAGGTCAGACCTTTTTGTCAAATGCCCTCTTCATCCTTTTTTGATACAATTGACCATGGCAAGTGCCGTTATTCATTTCTCTTTGATCAGATTCAGTCCGTCGTGTCTGCTTTGACACCCTTCAGCTTTCGTTAACTTGGCTTCCATCAATACCCAGATTGATGGGATCTCTACTTCTATGGGGAGTACTGCCTCCATGCCATATACCTGAGAAAAAGGGGTTGCCCCTGTTGAAGTGCTGACAGATGTACGATAACCGTGAAAAGCAAAGGGCAGCATTTCGTGCCAGTCTTTGTAGGTTACAACCATCTTTTGAATGATCCTCTTGATGTTCTTGTTAGCCGCTTCCACCGCTCCGTTCATCTTGGGTCGGTAGGGAGATGAGTTATGGTGTTCGATCTTGAACTCAGAGCATAACTCTTTCATCATCTTGTTGTTTAAGTTAGATCTATTATCAGTAATGATCTGGCTTGGAACACCATAACGGCAGATGAGATTGTTTTTGATAAATCAGACCATCACTTGTCGGGTTACATTGGCGATGACGCTGCTTCGACCCACTTGGTGAAGTAGTCAATGGCTACCAGGATGAACCGATGTCCGTTTGAAGCTTTAGGTTCTATCATGCCAATCATGTCGATTCCCCATATGGAAAAAGGCCATGGGGAAGAAATAACTTTGAGATGCGTTGGCGGTACATGGATTTTGTCTGAGTATATCTGACACTTGTGACACCTTCTCATGTACTTGTGGTAGTCGGATTCCATGGTCAACCAATAGTACCCTGCTCTATGTATTTTTCTCGCCATTGTGTGTCTGTTGGCATGAGTGCCAAAGGATCCTTCGTGAATTTTTTTTATCAGCATGTCTGCTTCTGGTCTGTCTACATATCGGAGCAAGACCATGTCAAAGTTTCTCTTATAGAGTGTATCACCGCTTAGGAAGAAGTTTCCAGTCAGTCTTCTGAGGGTCTTTCTGTCCTTCCTGGATGCCCCAGGAGGGTACTCTTGTTTCTGAAGGAAGCATTTGATATCGTGATACCAAGGTTTATCGTCTACGACTGCTTCGATCATGAAGATGTAAGCGGGCCATTCAAGGCGCATTATGTCAATCTTAGGTAAGTCGTTCCATTGACCTACACTAATTATGGAAGAGAGAGTAGCTAAGGCATCAGCCATGTGATTCTCCTCACGAGGGATATGATGAAACTCGATTCTGTTGAAGAATGGTAACAACCTTCTCGCATAGTCTTTGTAAGGAATCAATCCTGATTGGTATGTGTTCCAATATCCATTGATCTGATTGATAACCAGGGCTAAATCTCCATATACATCCAAGTTCTTGATCCTCAAATCGATCGCTTCTTCGAGACCCATGATACAAGCTTCGTATTCAGCCTCATTGTTCGTACAATTGAATGTCAGTCGGGCGGTGAAAGGAATGTGGGTACTCTGAGGTGTTATGATGATTTCTCCAATTCTGTTTCCATAATGATTGACAGCTCCGTCAAAGATTAGTCCCCATTGGGAACCTGGTTCTGGCCCTTCACTGGGTAGTGGTTCATCACAGTCTTTCATTTTTAGATACATGACATCTTCGTCTGGGAAGTTAAATCCGACTGATTCCTGATCGTCAATCAGTTTATGAGCCAAATGATCGGCTAAAACACTTCCCTTAACGGCTTTCTGAGCGTGGTACTCGATGTCGTATTCTGATAACAACATCTGCCAACGGACAATCCTTCCCTTGAGAGCAGGTTTTTCAAAGACGTATTTGATTGGATCTATTTAGGAGATTAACCAAGTAGTGTGACGAATCATATACTGGCAAAGATGCTTGGCTGGCCAAGCCAGAGCACATCAAGTTTTCTCAAGCATAGTGTACCGGGTTTCACACTCGGTGAATTTCTTGCTCAAATAGTAGATGGCAGACTCTTTCCTTTTTGTTTTGTCTTGTTGGCCAAGTACACAACCCATTGAGTATTCCAAGACTGTTAAGTAAATGTCAGTGGTCTTCCTTCCACTGGAGGTGATAGAATCGGTGGGTTCAACAGGTATTCCTTGATACTGTCGAAGGCAGTTTGACAGTCTTCTGTCCAAACGCAGTCTTGATTCTTTTTGAGTAATTTGAAGATTGGCGCACAGGTCGCGGTCTTAAGGAATATGAATCTAGAAATGTAATTCAAACGTCCCAGGAATCCCCTGACTTATTTTTCAGTCTTTGAAGAAGGCATCTCTTGAATGGCCTTGACCTTGTCAGGATAAGAGTTTCCCTGAACGGACACCGAAGGTGCACTTATTGGGATTCAAACGGAGTTTGTATTTTCTCAATCGCTCGAATAATTTTGACAGGTGGGTCATATGCTCCTCCTCTGTTTTAGATTTGGCAATCATGTCATCGACATATACCTCTATTTCTTTGTGTATCATGTCATGAAAAAGAGTAGTCATGGCTCGTTGATAGGTTGCCCCGACGTTCTTCAACCCAAACAACATTACCTTGTAACCAAAAGTACCCCATGGGGTGATGAAAGAAGTTTTCTCCATGTCTTTCGGCGCCATTTTGATTTGATTATAGCCCGAGAATCCATCCATGAAGGAGAAGACTTTGAACTTTGTTGTACTGTCTACCAGTATGTCAATGTGTGGTAAAAGAAGGTCATCCTTTGGACTAGCCTTTTTTAGATCTCTGTAGTCCACACACATTCTGACCTTTCCTTATTTTTTCGGAACTGGCACTATGTTGGCTAACCATTGAGGATATTCTGATGTGGCGAGGAAACCCACGTCAATCTGTTTCTGTACCTCCTCCTTGATTTTGATAGCCATATCCGAGTGAATCCTTCTCAACCTTTGTTTTACTGGCGAATATTCTGACCTTAACGGTAGATGATGTTCCACGATGCTGGTATCCAACCCGGGCATGTCCTGGTAGGACCAAGCGAATACACTGGGAAGCTCTTTGAGAAGCTTTATCAAACTCTCTTTGGCAGTTGAACTGAGCAGTGCCCCAATCTTGATCTCTTTTATTTCTTCCTCTGAACCCAAGTTGACTGTTTCCAACGGCTCCTTGTGAGGTTTAATGGACCTTTCCTCTTGTCTAAGTAACCGGGAGATCTCTTATGGAATTTCTTCGTCATCCTCTTCTTCAGCCTCAAATACCGGGAATTCAAAGTTGGGAGAAGGCATCGGATCGTATGTTTCAATGGGGTTTAAAACAAGCAATCTGCATGACGTGACGATTTGTGTTTAGAAGAGATAGAGAGAATGCAAGAGCGTGTGAAGTGTATTTTTTTACTGCTTGTTTTTATTATTTGAATCGTTTTATAGGATTACCATTTTCTGAAAAAACGAAAAGAGAAAACAGCAATTAATGCGGAAATTACAGAACGACGTTTATTTTATTTATAAACTTGTCGATTCTTGAAACTACAACCCTATAAAACAAAACTCTGTCGCTTTGGGCGAAGCGAAGAGGGATACTTACAGAAAGTGACCCCTATCAAAACATCTGTTTCACATGGGCAGGGTGAAAGGTTAAGATAAAGACGACAATTACTTTG
Source organism: Lathyrus tuberosus (assembly GCA_022829125.1). NCBI lineage: Eukaryota > Viridiplantae > Streptophyta > Magnoliopsida > Fabales > Fabaceae > Lathyrus > Lathyrus tuberosus. The sequence goes on from JALAZF010000898.1 coordinate 405,326, forward strand.
ACTTATGAACGATCTTTGGAACATCGACTACAACCCATTGGCGGCGAACTCCTCGGTGAATCACAAAGTCTGGTACCTTCTCTCTTGGCTTGTCCTCAGAAATGACGCTGATTTTTGGCGGAGCTGGATCATTGGAATCGGTCTCCCAGGCGGAGTTGTCGTAGGAGGATTCCTCTGTTGTATTTTGCATAGTATTTGTGCTCTCAGGTAGATCTCCCCATCCAGTCGGCTGAATGTCTTCGAGCCTGATACGAGAGCTTTCGGGAGCGGTATACTTGACCAAGAAGTCGTATTTGCCACTTGGTTGTCCCAGGGTGTCCCGCACTTCTTTGGAACTGGAGGAGTCATCTCTTTCGATGACACTGACCTCTGGAAAAGCATAGTTAATGAATTCTAGTCCAGCAAACTTCGCGAATTCATCGGCATGCTGGATACTTTATGAATGATCTGAGCGTTGATCCCATGGCATGGTGGGGACATAGGTATTCTTGTCAATGACGCTCAACTGATTTTCATTGTTCGGCTGACTTTCTTGCCCCGAGTCTGTTGGGTACGACTGCCAGATTGGCAGGCCATCCATCGGGCCATAATAATCGTGGTCAAACTAGTCTTTCATCAGAGTGTCATCCTCTAATGAGTTTGGTGGAGCACGACATCCTTCGGGATCACAATCTCCATATATCATTTTGACGTCTGACCTTGGTATATATCTCGGACTCTGTGTGGAATAGAAAAATGGCATAGGCAGCTCTTCCTGAGACATATACCCGTCTTTGTTAAGATAGGACTTCCATTCCTCATCTGTGTCGGAGGAATCACCCTCGTTGATGGTATGTACTTCTTGAGAAACTGGGTGAAGGAAACCTCCACTATGGAAAAAGTTCTGAATGGGATGAAGACTTTCATCATTAGCAGCTGTTTGGGTACAGGTTGCAGAAAAACCAAGACCCTTCTTTGTTTTATTATCAGTAGGAATGACAAGCTGCCCCCACCCTTTCGTATTATTACTTTCAATTGCTTCGAGAGCATCTTTATACGAGGAAATTGAGGTTCCTCTTTCTGCCTGATTATCATTGCTTACCAAAAGTGCTTGGAACTGGGTTTCGATTATCTCCTCCGATTCCACACAGGTGGATGACGATAAGTTACTCACGATCAAGGCCTGTTCTCCGCAGACCATGACGAGTTGGTTATTTTTGACAAACTTTAGCTTCTGGTGAAGTGTCGAAGTGACTGCCCCAGCCTGGTGTATCCAAGGTCTTCCTAATAAGCAGCTGTATGTTGCCCGGATGTCCATGACTTGGAACGTGACTTGGAACGTCTGAGGACCGATAGTTATAGAAAGATCGACTTCGCCGATAACTTTTTTTCGGGATCCGTCAAATGCTTTGATGGTGACATCACTGGCCCTCATTGGAGATCCTTGATATGATAATCGTATCAATGTAGATTTATGCATAACATTCATAGCTGATTCGGTATCTACCAGCACGCTGGCTAATGCATTGTCCTGGCAGTTGACTGTAATATTGAGTGACATGTTGTGACAGTGGCCCTCTTCTAGCAGTTCTTCATCACTGAATCCCAAGTTATTGCAGGAAGTGATGTTGGAGACGATGCCATCAAACTGTCTGATCGTTACATCCTATTCCACAAAGGCTTGCTCTAAGACTTTCTGTAGAGCTTCCCTGCGAGCTTTTAAACTAAGTAAAAGTGATAACACTGAGATTTTTGAAGGAGTTTGCAACAGTTGATCGACAATGTTGTATTCACTCCTTTGGATGAGCTTCAGCATCTCATCATCGTTTTTTGAAAGGTCTGGATCATTGGACTGACCGACTGGTGGATCAGGAACTTCTGCCTGAGGTTCCTTTTCTTTGCTGGGTTCTCCAACTCCTCTATTGAAGATCCGACCACTCCGTGTTACTCAACTGATGTCTGCAATATTCACGACGGAGGGTAATGGATTTTCCTTTCCATTCTCAATTGTTGTTGCACCGTATTTGTAAGGGATAGCCTTAGTTGATTCATACGGTAGCGGTCCTGGCAGATAGATAACTATAGGAGCCTTCTGATTTTTCTGACCATCGTGAGTGATTTCAATTGGTTCCAGGTTAGGAACTTTTGAAGCATCAAGTAGGGGGATGATGGCACAAACATCTTTGTTCCGTTGATGATTAGAGATTATGACAACGTCCTTGATTTGATCAGCGAAGTAGTCCGGCGTCCAGTTGATTGGCTCGGAACTCGGACATTGTTGAATCTCTTTACGATCCAACTGACTTTGAAGAGCTGCCCGCACAAGGTAGCATCCTTGGTTATTCTCCGATCAGACTCTACAGCGTTTATAGATGTGTGGTGGCACTTGGCCATGCCCGCTTTGGATGCAATGCAACCTTACCAGGTTAGTTTCCATAGATCAGACATCCTGACTTTGATGTCTAGTAGGGTTCCCGTTAGTCACACTGATTTGTTACGTGTCTTCGTCTAGGTAGATCGGAAGTCACCAATGGTTTAACAAGTGTTGTAAAGTTCTTTGAATGAGAGCACACCCTTGGCTGCTTTCACTGCATACTTTACAGCTCAGATAATCGTGAGAAGTGAGAAAACCAAGTTGGACTTGCTTGGCGTGTAACTCCACCAAGCTGGTATTAATCAAACGAATATCGAAGATTTGAATCATGTTAATCTGATAAGGATTTTTATCATGATAGTCCTGGATCCATCCAAGATCCATCTGACGCTGGAGGGCCTCTTGTACAAAAGAGCATCCCTGATTGTTTACCGAGGAAGTCAGACAGGAATTGTAATCATGCCGCGGCAGATAATGATAATGGCTTTGCCTTGAGTGCATTAGCACCAAAGTGACCTTCATTGCCAGAACGTTGTGATTCTGAATAATATTGGAATTTGTGTAGGTCATGTTGACCCCATGAACTCGATGCTCTTGGATCCATCCGAGATCCAATTGTTCCTGCAGAGCTGATTGCACCACAGAACATCCTTGATTGTCTTTAGAGCAGACTTCACACTGGTGATAATTATGAGGCGGCACATGACCGTATCCGCTCTGTCTACAATGTATCTTGACCAAATTGGCCCTTAATAAGAGTACATCATGAATTTGATAGATGTCGTTAGACTTTCCCTCCATCAAATTGACTGTAGCTTTCTCATGTTGAGGCAGCGGGTTCGTGAGAACATTAGGATTTGTATCCTTGAAGGATAAGACCCCGCTCCTAACAAGCTTTTGTACATCGGATTTGAAACTGAGGCAACTCTCTATGTTATGCCCTGGTCCTCCTTGATGGTAAGGACAAGTCTGATACGTTTGAACCAGAATGATGGATTTTTCGGTATTGCGAGAGGAGCCTTGGTTTGGACATGCCCCTTGACCAGCAGTAACGGAAATAGCTCTGCGTACAACATGGGTATAGGATCAAACCCTGGTGGCCGCGTTGTACGGTTACTGTTGTACGGGGGACGAGCCTGCTGAAGAGGCTGTTGTGTCCTTTGCTGGAATTGCTGTTGATTCAGTTGGCTTTTGCACAACCTGAGGTTGATACACAGGTATAGGCGCAGAGTTGATAGCAGGAGTTACAGCTGCTACTGGTTGGTATCGTCACCTTTGCTTTTCGAGAGAGATATTCCCAATATCTTGCTCTTTTTTCTTAGGGAGGGCACTACCGTATCGTTTTGTACTACTTGATGATCCAGCGTCTTTAACTAAACATCCTTCTCGGACTGCTTCCTTGAGACGTACCCCCCTACCGACCATTTTGGTGAAGTCGCTGGGCGCACTGGCGACCATTCGATCGTAGTAGAATGAGCTCATGGTTTTTAAGAAAATCTTTGTCATCTCTTTTTCCTCCAGAGGTGGACAAATATGAGCGGCAATTTCACGCCATCTCTGAGCGTACTCCTTAAAGGTTTCCTTGTCCTTTTGTGACATTGATCTGAGTTGATCTCCGTCCGGTGCCATGTCCAAATTGTATTTATATTGTTGAATGAAAGCAGCGCCAAGATCTCTGAAAGTGCCGATCTTAGCACGGTTTAAACCCATGTACCACTTTAATGCAACACCGGTTAAACTATCCTGAAAGTAGTGAATTAATAGCTCCTGGTTCTTTGTCTGAGCTGACATTCACCGAGCGTACATCACCAAGTGGCTTTGAGGGCAAGAGTTACCCTTGTACTTTTCAAAATCGGGCACCTGGAACTTGTGTGGAACTTTCACATTAGGGACCAAACAAAGGTCCGCGGCGTCCTTTCCAAATAAATCCTGACCGCGAAGGGCTTGCAGCTCTTTCTACATTTCCAGGAACTGTTCCTGGAACTCCTTCATTCTGCCATCCACACTTGTGTTTCCAACAGAAGGTATCAGTGGAATCTGTCCTTTCGGGACAGTGTGCACCACGGGTGGTGGCATAGTCATCATGGCGGTGACTCTAGGTCCTTCCCTCTCCCGAAGTTTGTAACCTTCAGGAGTTGCTGTCATGCCCCTGTCATCTTCGGTTTCCCGAAGTTTGTAACCTTCAGGCCCAGCGGCTCCTGCTGCGGTTCCTTGATCCTCAGTGATCGGTGGAACATATCCTTCCGGGATATAGTTAATAGGCATGCCCCAGGGACGATCTTTCGGCATTTTGTACCTAGGATCATACTTCTCCACTATGGGCGTTGATGTGATCTCTGAGATCACACTCCTTTGTTGTTACATTTGAGCTTCTGCTAGAGCTTGCATGTCGTTATGAAGCTTTCTCAAATCCTCTTTCAGAGTGCCGATCTCTTCCCTCAACTCTCTGTTTACTTCCTCGAGATCATCCATCTTTTTCTGACGATTGGCCCGAGTATTGTACGAATGAGACAGTTTTGACTCTAGAATTGAGACACAAATGTGAGATTTGTAGGCAAGAAGAACGCGTTACGCGAGAACGATGAATGATATGAAATGATTTAATTATTTTTTTAATTCAAAGTAAACTACGACAATTAGATTGCAAATTTCAAACAGTGGGGAAGACCCTGTTTTATTGAATTCAAAGATTGCGGAAATAGAAATACAGTATTTTACATAGTGCTGTAAAAGGAAATCTAAACTTATGGGTCCTAAGTCCTTTCTGAAGCGAGCTCGGGTGCAGGTTCTTTCCTATTCCTTTGCCAAGTGAAAGGAGCGAGCAAATTCCTTTGGTCATCCTGATTTTCTACAGCATGTTGCTCTAAAATCTCGATCAGAGCATCTTTATCCTTCAGTAGTTGCAGCATTTTCTTACACTCCACATTGAGAATACGGTACTTGTTCCTCCAAGACCTTTTCTCCTGTTGAACTTTGTTGAGAGTAACCTGAAGTTTTTCCGTCTCAGACATAAAATAAAGGACAGGGTCCCTTAATGGAAGAACTTCTTGACGAGGGTAAGGCATCCTCAGTTTGAGAGCTCTAGTTTGTACCCAGTGGAGATAAGGCTCCACCGAGACACAATCTGGTTTTCCTAGAGACTCTCGTCCTTTTCTATGAACGTGCTTCTAGGCATGCATTATTTCTATCTTTAGTGCTCTGTCGTTTTCTCCTTCCTTGAAGAAAAGACCTTCCAGATGAGCATTACGTGGGACATGCCTCATCGGGTATCCAAATTGATGCCAAACTAAAACTGGATGATAATTGATTCCTCCATTAGTTCCTATGTGGGGTACATTAGGGAAGTTTCCACAACGGTCAATGATTATGATCCCATCATAGATGCGATTGTACCAGTCGATGTCAGAGTTGGTAAGAGCCATGATTCTCTGCGACCAACGTAAAGAACTATTAGGATTCCAAAATGTATCTGACTTAGGTAAATGGAAAGTGAACCATTTGTATAACAGGGGTACACAGCATGTGATCATTCCTCCGCTGTACAAATTCCTCAAGTGTATAGAATGATACGCATCTGCGAGCAAAGTTGGTACAGGGTTTCCAATTAGAAAAACCTTAATGGCGTTGATATCTACGAAGTTATCAATGTTGGGAAACAAAAAAAACCCGTATAGGTGAGCAAAATAAAGATGCTCTCGAAAGCGGCCATGTTCCCTATACTAGCAAAGTACAGAGCTTTCTTTGTCAAGAACTGGGCTGGAAAACCATGGATTCCCCCCTTTGTTGTCATGTGAGTCTTGACTTCTGACTCGTCCAAATAGATTGCTCTTGCAATGGTTTGATCATTTGGAATTTCTTCCAGTCCAGAAAAGGGAGCTTGATCAGTAATGTGTAAATCAGTCAGGTGAGAGTACTCCTCCAGCGTTGGTGCTAGTTGATAATCCAGGAATGTGAAACAGTGATAGACCGGATCGTAGAACTGGATTAGTGTGGACAAGATTCCTTCAATTACATGGACCCTTAACAAGGACAGCAATCCTCCATACTTGGCTCTGAAAGCCTCAGGGTTGGTTATCATCCTTGCAAACCCTCTCAAATCCTCTAGTTTTGGAACCTTGAAGGTGTACTTATGAGTTTTCCTTCTACCGAAATCCATTAGCGCAACCTCTTTATCTGACATTTGCAATCATTGTCTTAGTTTAATTTGAAAAGGAGAGACTAGAAGAGAAGATTTTTCTTTGTTTTTTAATGTTTTTTAGATGAAATGAATGCATGAATACAGCACACAAAAACATAGAAAAACATGGGGTCAAAGGGTGGGTGTCATGAAGTCAAGGCTCTACCCATCCCCAAAGCTTTTATACTGGCGATTTTTGTACCTGTCCACAAAATCATTGACCCCTCTTGGGATAACAACAACAAGAGGATCGCCAGCGAGTTGATGTATCTTAGAGTGATCTCAGATGAGGGTAGTATCGCGTGACAACTATTTTTGATAGCTTCCGCATTACAAAATGGTTTCAGTCTACTAAAAACCTTAGCTTCTCAAATAACCCAGTCGACCACACTACTTTCAACAACCGAAGTCGTATAGGCAATGTATCTGCAAAGGGAGTCTCCACTGAGTTTGATGGTCGACCAGGGACTCTTAACTGGGATTCACTTCCCGCAAGATTACCCGTATAATGCCATCACCTATCTTAGGTGTATACTCAATCTTTCCACATGCGGCATCACACGCATTCCCATTAGCAGAAAAATAAACACGAATATCAATTAGGAAAAGCAGTATATATATTTGTCTTAATCATCCTAGACCTCTAGTCTTATGATCCTATACAGACAATGGTTCCCTAGCAGAGTCGCCATTTCTGTGGTATTTTGTTGAATTTAAAGGTTTCCACCGAAGATTGTAAGAAAGAGAACTGGGCCCCACGGTGGGTGCCATTTTTTCTGTAGCGTGATTTTTGTGGTCCTGAATCACTATCGCTTAGGCACTATAGTTCTATTCATTTTTTATCCTATTGAGCTGATTAAGGAAGGGAAATAGATGTCTCCAATTAACCCTGCTTGCATACTGAGTTTAAACAGCGGTCTGTTAGGTTATAGATGCTATTAAGATGTGGGTCCCTCTTTGATTTATTTTGTTTAAATCAGAATGTCTGGATCATTTGCGAGGTTTTTGGAAAGATGTTAGGATTTGGTGCTTTTGTGTTGATAAATGGGGGTACTAGATTTTTGGGTTTTTGATTAGTATGCTCGCTAAGATTTTCAATCTTATTCCTACGTATTCCCGCAACATGGAAATCAGAGCGATCGTAGTTCCTCGTATTCTATGGGAGGAAAAAAGGTTGTTTTGGTGTCTTGTTCAAAGCCCAAGACGTGAAGTTAAAGGTGATTTGTATCTTGTTCAAAGCCCAAGATGTGAAGTTAAAGGGATCCTGACTGAGAGGGAATTTTTCAACTCTAAAGAGGAGTGGTTGGTGTTTGTATGCTGTGATCAAAGCGTGATTTGATGCTAAAAGGTTGATTGATTCAACTGGGGATTTCCTTATACAAAACCTAAGAGGAGGCTGGAAGTTTGACTTTTCCGGGGAAAATATTCTTTCTGTCTTGTACAAAGCCCAAGATCGAGGCTGAAAGGGTTCACTCAACAAGAGAGGATTTTCATGTGTCTTGTACAAATCCCAAGACCGAGGCGACTGACTCAACAAGAGAGTCTTTTATACTCAACAAGAGAGTGATTTGCTGTCTCGTACGAAACCCGAGATTGAGGCTAAAAGGGGATTGACTCAACAAGAGAGCCTTTTATACTCAACAAGAGAGTGTTTATGTGTCTTGTACGAAGCCCAAGACGGAGGCTAAAAATAGGGTTTGACTTAACAAAAGAGTCTTTTATACTCAACAAGAGAGTTTTTATGTGTCTTGTACGAAGCCCAAGACGGAGGCTAAAGAAAAAAAAGGTTTTGACTCAACAAGAGAGTCTTTTATACTCAACAAGAGAGTTTTTTGTGTGTCTTGTACGAAGCCCATGACGGAGGCTAAAGGAAAAAGGTTTGACTCAACAAGAGAGTCTTTTATACTCAACAAGAGAGTTTTTTGTGTGTCTTGTACGAAGCCCAAGACGGAGGCTAAAGGGGTTGGACTCAACAAGAGGGTCTGAAAAGGTTAGCTTCACTGGGGGGATCATTTGTACAAAGCCCAAGAGGAGGTTGTCTTACTGTCGAAAGTCACTGAGATTCCTAGGCAGGTCCAAGTGCGGGTAACTCTCATGAGAGAGACTGGGTTTTTGCTTATGTTTTAGAGGAACTTGAGAATGTCTTTGAGACTCAAGAGGTTTAGACTGTCCAAGCCTAAAGTTCCATCTTTTGTACTATGCCCAAGAGGAGGCACGGGCATTGAGGGATGGGTATCAACCCTACAACGGCCAGAGTTTTGATGCTGGAAAGATGCCTCTTGCAAAGGATGACTAAGTTCTGTCTTATACCTTTAAAAGGTCGTCAAGGTCCTTGTATTAAGCCCAAGAGGAGGCATGAGAACTTCTAAGAAGCCGAAGGGTCCTTGTATAATGGCCAAGAGGAGGCGGGGATGCTTTTAGGAAGCCTGTGGGTCCCCAAACCAAGAGAAGTTCAAGACATGCTATTCACCGAGAATAGATCAAGCCAGGAAAGTTCAAGAATTTGGAAGAAACTCAAGAGATGCCATTCACGGAGAAAAGATCATCTCTGGGGAGTTAGAGTTTCTTTGACAATTTCTAAGGGTGACAGTCTGAGAAAGGGTTCACCGAGAATGCTGCCTTTCACGTTTCCATATTGTTTAACCCCGAGAGTAGGGAAGACTGTATCTAGTAATCCTATGGGGATCTAGTTTTGTTTGTATTTAAGAGTGACCAATAAGGCTTTACCTAGTGCTAGACGTAGTTGTCGGGAAAAACTCTAAATAACTATACTAGTATTACACAGTGGATATGTGACAAGTATATAAAAGGATGTGAAAGAAGACTTACAGTGAAACAGCCCCACAATAAATTTATATATATGAAAGTGGTAAATGAAAGCGGATAAACACTTACCCGTTGTAGAGCTTCCATGTTGTTTTGTTAGTCGTTCAACAAATAAAGTTGGATAAAAACATATATTTGGATTCAAAATCCAAGGGAAAAGTGTTTTGAAAAGATTGTTGGGGCTTACAACTCGAGGAGAGGCCCAAGGTTTTATCAGTGATTGCACTGTTGTTTTGAATTTGTACAGGGACTTATACAAGTAACTAAGGCCCAAGAAGGTTTTCTGTACAAAGGGATGGGTCTTACACTCTCTCAAGAGGCCCAAAGGTGTTTAAAGAAAAGGAATGAGGCTTATAACACGAGGGTAGGCCCAAATGATTTGATTTTTGAACTGGCGATTGCGCCGAGATTTTTCTTTTAACGCGGAGGGACTTATACAATATCTGAGGCCCAAAGAGTTTTAGTTAAAATGGGGTTGGGTCTTACACTCTATTAGAGGCCCAAAGAGGTTATTATTGTATAAGAGGTGGGGCTTACAACTCGAGGAGAGGCCCATGGATTTTCATTAAAAAGGCGACGATCGCGCCGAACTTTTTGATGGTATCGGGACTTATACAATACACTGAGGCCCAAATCATTTTGGTTTTCAAAAGGGGTTGGTTCTTACACTCTACTAGAGGCCCAAATATTATTTAAAAAAGTTGTGTTTGGGTGAAAATCAAGGAAACCCTAATTTCATCATTTTAAAAGTAAATTCTCAAGGAAAATCAATAAAAATAATAAAATACCAAATAAGTTTGAATAAACAACTTATGATTTTTGGTTGAGATTTGAAAAATGACGTTTTAATCAAAAGATGAATTAAAATTCATTTAGTTTTGATTTTCAACATGAGAATTCAATTTTAAAATGTTTAAACAACAATTAAAATGAATTTATTCACAAAAATACCAACTATATTAAATAAATAATATAAACTTGATTTTTTTTGTGGAATAAAATATTTCAATATTTTTTTGATTTTTTTGCAAAAAGAACCAATAAAAAATAGGCTAAAATACAGTTTTGGTCCCCCTGTTTGTCAAAATTCACGGTTTTGGTCCCCCCATTTTGTTTTTTAACAGTTTTGGTCCCCCACTCTAATTTTGGCCCAAAAAAGTGATGAACAGTACCTGGTCCGTACATGAACAGTACATGTCCGTACATGTACAGTACATGTCCGTACATGAACAGTACATGAATAGTGAGGGGTGGGGACCAAAACTGTTAAAAAACAAAATGGGGGGACCAAAACCGTGAATTTTGACAAACAGGGGGACCAAAACTGTATTTTAGCCTAAAAAATAATTAAAATTGAGGGAGTTATTAATTTTTCAAATCATTAAAAATAATATGAAAAATAATAAAAAAAAAGTGGAAAAAGCATTAAAAAGGGGGTCTGGGGCGAGGGGGATTCGAACCCGAGACCTCTTGTGTGTAGTGCGCACCTCCTACCACTGGGATGGTGATACATCCGTGTATTGAAACACAACCACAAATATACAAGGCTTGCCTTGTTTTTGGCCTGGCCCAAGGCACGATTTTGGTTAGAAACGTAAAGCCATAACTTTCTCATTTCTCCATGGATTGAGACAAAATTTATATGTATCTAGCCTAGAATTTCATAAGGAATCCAATGGTGGTGGTGGTTTTTCCAAAAAACAAATCCTCCTCAAAACCCGATAGTGGTTTTGAAATAGGTCATGTTTTGCATTTTCTGTGCTACCTCTTGGTACAGGTGTGAATTACATGATAAATCAGTGCAAACACAACACATATAACATGTATAAGAGATGCATGATCAGTGGACTTCAAAGCAAGGCATATTTCAGAGGGTTCAAGTTGTGATGCTTACCTCTTTTTGGAGCTTTTGGGCTATCTACCAAGTGCTTTGTTCCAGAAATGTTTTGATGCTTTGGACACCCTCAAATGATCCCTTAGAAGCTTTTAGAGTGGTTGGAACCAGCTGGAAACCTCAGGAATGGAAATCGGCCCTTTATTGCAAAAGGGGCAAAAGTGGCCAAAATAGCAACTCTCTCAAATGATGTTCCAGATGTGTGGAACCATTTGGGACAGTTCAAGGATGATATTTGGAGTGTGTTTGAGGCTTTATCTGGTTTGGAAAGTGACTGAATCAAGACATGGCTTGAAAATGCAAAAAGGCCCTATTTTGAGGTATTGAGAGGGGACTTTGTGATTTTGGTGTTACATGTCACTTGTGAGAGTTTGGACAGCTTAGATATGACATATTGGATGTGTTTGGATCATGAGCTGTGATGAAATTGCTCTCTAACTCAAAAACTCAGAGTTACCTTGCTAAAGAAGGCATTTTTTCCTAGAGAAAGAGATTTTGAGGAAAGCAAGTGTTGTAGTGCATTGGTGTACTCAAACTGGCCATAAATGAGCTCTATTTATAGTGTGTCAAGTTTGTTTTGGTTGCAATAGTGAATGGAAACTACTGCAGAAGTTTGGCAAATTTTGATCAATGAGAATTCAAGTCTCCTCTAGCCATTGACTAGAGGTTAGAGCACAGAGCTGTGGTTCCCAAGTTGTTGGATAAGTCTTGAGTGATTTCAGTTGGAAGAGGCTCAGTCCATGCCACCTTGGTGTATCCATTGAATGCTCCAAAAAAAATTGGAGTCTTGTCCCTCTTTTAGGCATTTCTAGGTTTGGCATGCTACTTTTGGTTCCAAAGACTTGGGAGGCTTATGGATTAGAGTTGGTTCCTCCTTGGTCCCCCCTTGAGGTGTTTAGATGGATAGATTTGCTTGCCCTTTGCAAAATTTGAGCAAATCGAGCAAAATCCCCAAATCAGCCTTGTTATGACAGTTGCAGCAAGGCATATTGCCACTGTCATAACTTCTTGCTCAGATTGAGTTTGGTGAAGTTCTTGGTCATTTTGGAAAGTCCTCATATGATACAACATATGTGTGATCATATTTTGTTTTGACACTTTTTGGATTCAAGTGAAAAATGCCCTTACATTTTGAAAAAAGTGAAACAGATTCTGACTTAGTGAAAATTTCACTAAATGTTGGAAAAAGTGACATTTCATGTTTTCAGCCATTTTGATCATTCCATAACTCAAAATCCATGATGAATTGGAATGAGGTGTAGTTGAATCTTTTGTAGAAGGCCATGAGAGCTACAAATCCAACTTTGAATGGGGAAAATTGGCCTTGTGGTTTAGGGGATATGATCCTCCAAAGTTGGTACCCTAGCCACTTTGTTCCATAACTTAGAAAATTTCTAAGTTTTTATGGTTACCCCTTTTACAAGTTATCCCACTTTTCTTGATTTTTTTTGATGGGTGATGATTCCAGTCACACATTAACATCATTTTAGGGTCAAAGAACCATAATTGTGAAATATCTCAAAAAGTCAAAGTTGACTTTTGTGCACAGTTGACTTTTTGTTAGATGAACTCCAAACTGTGCGATCCTCTGTGAAATCAAGTCCTTGACCTAAATAAAACTTGATGGATTGATTTCATAGGTGTTATAGGGTGTATTGAATCATGTCCCAAGGTTTGGGAGCATGCTTGGGTCAAAAGTCAAAGACACAGTTGACTTTTTCCGCGAAACCCTAACTGTGGTCATGATGAACTTGAAACTTGTTGGTCAAGCTTCTTAGATTAATCCATTGTTGCAAATGGATCAAGGTAGTGTGTTAGAGACCCTCAAATCCTCTCTTGAGGTCTTGGCTCATGTTTTGTCCCAAAAGTCCACTTAGGGGTGAATTAGGTCTAAAAACCCTAATTCCTGATTTTTTGATGAATGCATCCCCTGAGGCTAAATTAACTTGATAATTGGGTTTATGGGGTCCCTTAGAGTATTTTGGATTGTGATTTGAAGCATTGGCTCATGCTCAGAGGAATATATTCCATCTGGAGGCCCCAGTGACCAAAACCCTAATTTGGTGACACTGGCGATCTTGAGGCTTAATCCACTTGGAATGTTGCAGGCTTGTGCTTAATCCTTGATGTGAGAGTCCTCTTGATCCATTATGGATGCTTGAGAAGTTTAGACAAGTTGAAGATCATGTCATTTCTTGATTGATCCTTTGTCTAAGGCTCTTAGAGGGCTTGAAACCCTAAACTTGATTGTAGTGGATGCTCACCCATCTTTGGGGAGACTAATGAGGTATGATGGTTCATCCATATTGTGATGATGCTTTGCACAATGATGGGGAATCTTAGTGGTCAAAATTTGGGGTATGACAGTTAACATCAAGGGAATCAGAAGTTTTCTAGGGCATGCTGGCTTCTACAGAAGGTTCATCAAAGATTTTTCAAAAATTACTAAACCTCTGTGCCAGCTACTGCAGCATGAAGTGCCATATGTCTTCAGTCAGGAATGTTTGGATTCCTTTAATCTATTGAAGGAAGCCCTCATTTCTGCGCCCATTATGAAGACTCATGATTGGTCAAAACCCTTTGAGTTAATGTGTGATGCAAGTGATTTTGCTATTGGAGCTGTGCTAGGTCAAAGGTATATCAAAGTTTTTCATACCATCTACTACGCTAGTAAGACCTTGATTGACTCATAAATCAATTACACCACAACTGAGAAAGAGCTGTTGGTTGTAGTGTTTTCATTTGACAAGTTCAGACCCTACCTGGTTGGAACAAAAGTCATTGTATACATAGATCATGCAGCCATCAAGTACTTGATTGCTAAAAAAGATGCTAAACCGAGGCTCATAAGATGGATCCTCTTGTTGCGAGAGTTTGATCTGGAGGTTAGAGATAAGAAGAGGATATAAAATTTTGTTGCTGATCATCTCTCCAAATTACCAGAAGAAGTTCAAAACAACAACATTGGAGAAATTCAAGAAACTTTTCCTGACGAGAAGTTACTGTTGATAAGCACTGGCGTGACACCATGGTACGCTAATATATAGTGAATTACCTGGTCAGCAGATATGTGCCCCCTGATTTCAACTTTCAGCAAAGGAAGAGGTTCTTTCATACGGTCAAGAGGTATTTCTGCGATAAACCTTTCCTCTACAAAAAGTGTGTAGACCAATTGCTAAGAAGATGTGTAGATCATCCAGAGGCATAACATATCTTGTCTGCCTGTCATGAAACTCCCTATGGAGGACATTTTGGAGGAACCAGAACTGCTACAAAAGTGTTGGAATCAGGTTATTTCTGGCCCTATCTTTTTAAAGATGCTCATGAATTAGTTAAGAGATGTGATAAATTCCAGAAATTAGGAAATATATCCAAGAGGCAAGAGATACCACTCACCAACATACTTGAAATTGAGATTTTTGATGTGTGGGGTATTGACTTCATGGGGCCTTTTCCTCCATCTTTCGGTCATCTTTACATTCTTGTGACTATAGACTATGTCTCTAAATGGATAGAGGCAGTAGCAACACCCACTAATGATGCTAGAGTCGTAACCAAATTTTCGCTTAAAAACATTCTGACAAGACATGGTACACATAGAGCAATCATCAGTGATGGTGGGTCTCATTTTTGCAATAAGATTTTTGAAAATTTAATGGAAAAATATGGGATGAAACACAAAGTTGCTACATCCTACCATCCTCAAACAAGTGGCCAAGTTGAGCTATCTAATAGAGAGATCAAGAGGATTTTGGAGAAAGTTGTTAACCCCACAAGGAAAGATTGGTCCAAACATTTGGACGAGGCTCTTTGGGCATACAGAACTGCCTACAAGACTCCCTTAGACATGTCTCCATATAGACTTATTTATGGGAAGGCTTGTCATTTACCCATTGAATTAGAGCACAAAGCTTTTTGGGCTGTTAAGCAATTAAATTTCAACTTAAAAACTGCTGGCCAAGTTAGGATGCTTTAACTCAATGAGTTAGAAGAGCATAAGCTGTTCTCATATGAAAATGCTGAACTCTATAAGGAAAAGACCAAAATATGACATGATAGGAAATGCTAGAAAAGGGAATTAGTGGAAGGTCAAAGAGTTTTTCTTTTTAACTCTAGATTGAAATTATTCTTTGGAAAATTAAAATCAAGATGGTCAGGACCTTTCAAGTTAGTGAAATTTTACCCCCATGGAGCTGTGGAGTTATTGAATGAAAAAAATGGTGAAAAATTCAAGGTAAATGGCCAAAAGATCAAAACCTATTTTGGAAACCCTTCAAACAGCACTAGGGGAACCATTAACTTTATTGATTAATGATTTATGTTTTGGTTAGGCTATAAGACCTTAAAATAGCGCTACTGGGAGGTAGCCCAGCTTAACGAAGTTTTATTTTTTTTAGTTTGTACAGATGAGTAATTTTTTATGGCAAACAATGACATTGGGAGTAATGACAGTTGGGACAACAGTAAATGTGAAAAGAGCAGTTTGAAATTCAAGGCAAATATTTCTAAGTCCATAGGAATTAAATAAATTCTGAGCTGACATTATTTTTTATTTTATTCTCTTGGACAAAGAAATGAAGCGTTTGAGTTTTGGAGAGAGAAGCAGAATGAGTAAAGTGCACGCTCCTAGAGCCTTGTGCCAATCAACTCATAATGGCCCAGTCTGACATGTCAGACTGCTAGGACATATCAACACGCCAACCCATTTCTATGAAAAAAATTCAAATTTTTTGTCTTTTCCCTCTGTCACATCAAACAAACCCTTCAGTTTTTGCCCTAATTTCACAAAAGCAATTTTCCCTTTCTCTTTCCAAACCATCCTCATTCCACCATCACACTGCCACACGATCTCTCTAAACTTCCAAACAACCATTTTCTTTGTCTGTTCCTCTCTCTCTTTCTCTCTCTCTCTCTCTCTCTCTCTATATATATATATATATAAAACCTAATCCCCATTCTTCTTTCACCGCAACAAAACACAATGGAAATACCACCAGGACGTCGCGTTAAGATGGCTGCTAAAAATAATGTTACACCATATGTTGCGTATTCTGATGAGGAGCAAGAAGGCCATGAAAATTTCATCAACAGTGAGGCTTCTCGTCGCTTTATGATGCACTTTAGTAAGATGAGTTTCCATGCTGAGAGAGGTTTTGTCTTTGATAACCAATAAGAAAACCTAGGCCTTACTGGAAATATGGAACAACCATCAGAAGTCTTGGATGGATGAAGTTCTGTCGCCAACCAGAACCTTACAACATTTCATTGGTCAAAGAGTTCTACTCCAACTTAACTGACCCAGGACACAAAAGGGTCGAGGTGGTTGTGAGAGGAACAAAGGTGGTATACAACGAATCCACCATCAATCTTGCTTTGAATATAAGGGAAGCTGGTGACGAATATCAAGATCTTTTGTTGAAGACTGATGAGGACAACTTTGATGTGTACATGCAGTCATTATGTACTCCAGGAACCAAATGGGTAGAGTCCAGTTCTGAGAAGGCCGTCAAAAGGATGGATCTATTTCCAGAGGTGAAGGTATGGTACTAGTTTGTGAAGCACTCGTTGAAGCTAACTACCCACAACGATACAGTTAGCAGGGCAAGGCAAATGTTGCTTCATTGTATCACTTCGCTGAGCAAAATCAATGTGGGAAAGATCATTGTGTAGAAGATGCAAGCACGTTCAAGAAAGAAAGAGGGAATGTTATGAAGGTGCAAGAAAGACACAAGAAATGAGGGGTTTGAATTGTGTATTTACTCTTTTTGTAACTTTTCGCATCTTGTTAAAGAGACACTCAAGAACCTTCAATTTTCGTTGAGAGATTCTGATCTCTTAACTATGGAACATGAGAACCATATTGGTTCTGATCATAGGATACGATACACAGAACTTGTAGTGCGGAAGCTTATCAGAGATAGGCTGCAAGGTTTTGACTTTGCTTAATATAAGGTTCTGATATTCAATGCAGAAACATAAATAGAGATACTAAGCAAGAGAGTAAAGGACACATGATATATCCTAGTTCACCACGCGGGCTAATCCAGTCCACCCTCCTCAGGTGATTTCGCCTTGAACGCAAGGACTTAATCCACTATAATCAAATCATGATTACACTTGCACGGGCCACGCCGGTGACTAACAACTTGCACAGCCGCACTGTGACTAACAACACAATGAACCGTTCAGGGATTCAACTTAATGAATATAACGAACATTGACCTGCAGGTTCCAATCTCTCTAAGATCTACTGCTAGGCTTTCGCAGCTAGACGTTCAGGGATTCAACTTAATGAATATAACGCTACTGACCCTATTTTAGGATTTTCCACAATGACACCCAGCCATTGTCATCTCAAGTATCTAATCACCACGTGATCTACTCAAGGGCCTCAACTCACAGCTGAACCGTTCAGGGATCCCATCAGGATATAACGTTCACTTGAGGAGTCTCAATTCATTTAGTTGAATTGGAAAACTGGAGATTACAGATTGAGCTTCTTAATAAGCAAGTTTCTCCTAAGTTTAAGAACAAAGAACACACACATGTGTTCAAGCAAGTTTTGAGCATTCAGCTCCTTGCTTTCCTAAGAAACTACAAAGATGTATTTAGATATTACAATTGTTGACATATTGTAGATCTTCTTCTTCTTCGTCTTCTGGTTGAGCAAGCTTTGAGCAGCAACTCCTTGCTTCAGATCTTCAATGTAATCTTGACGAGAAGGTAGGTTGATGACTTGATAGATCTTCAATGTTGTCTTCTTCATCAACAGCTTCTGTTTGATTGTTGTTGTTGTGTTGATTTTTTTTCTTGAGTTTCAATAACAATCACCATTAGTGAAATAATGATAGCTCTGAATATGTTAAGTGTTACAATGAGAGCTCATCGTTGTTGCTATCTTCACAATGACTTGGTCAATTTTGTAGATGAACATTCAGTTCGTGATTCTACAAGTGATCGACACATCAGAAGAAAAAACTCTTTCCATTAAATAGCCAGTAGAAATATAGCCGTTAGAGAATACTGTTGGCTGTTTGGAAAAGAGACGTTGGGATATAATGAGTTGTACTAACACATCTTCTTTTTGCAGAGGAAGAAGTGACCGGACATCTTTTCTTGGGCAGTGTGTACATTTGACTCACAATGATAATATTTAGACTTCAAAACTTCAGTGGCTTCTGATGTTAATTTGATGAAGCATGAGTAGAGTCTTCATAGCAGAATATCTGATGCTTCAAGTCTTCAGACGATTGAAGAAGTCCATTAGGAATCAGTCTTCAGAACTTCAGCACTTGGTCTTTAAGAATGTTATCCTTTTCTACTTCAAGTCTTCAAAGCCTGTCTTCAGAGTCTTCAGAACTTATTATTTGAAACCTTGATCTTCAGAACTCATCAGTCTTCAGATTCTTTCTGCTTGGTTTTCAGCGCCTTCAGCCATCAGAACTTCAAGTCATAGGAGTCTTCCGTACTATGGTTCTTTCAGAGTGTACTTCTTCAGAAGCTTCTCTATCTTCAGAATCTCAATCACTTTCAGAGAGCATCCATAAGAGCATTGCAAAAGAAATCTTGGCATCCTTGGATCTGGCTGATTATGACTAGATAAAGAAGCGTTCTTGCTTCTCGCTACTTTAGTCACAGATAGTAACTCGCATATGTATATATTCAATCATAGTACATCTAGCTGGTGTATGTTGGTTCTGATATCTTTAGTTTTTATGATCTGCACACAACACACATTAGACCATAAAATGGTTCTTTCACAAATACTTATTGTTATCATCAAAACATAGATTGACTTGTAGAGACAATTCTTGCTCTCACATGTTATACTTCCCCTGCTTAATCACAATGTTGTGTCGGAGGCATGGCGTGCCAGAGCTCGAAATGGACGAGACTGTACAACCTCAAGCTGCGCTGGATAAAGCATTAATCCTGACGCTAATGAAGCCAAAAGGAAGAAAGAGGCCAGCAGAGGTGCGCCAGACATTGACAGAAGCAACTAAGGAGCATGAAAGGGATGGGATGTTATGGGACGTCCTTCTGTAGATGCAGAAGGACCAGAGAGATTATTTTAAGTTTCACAAAGACAAGTTTATTTGGCAGGAAAAAGTTGCTGCATTGCAATCCTTGTCTAGTTGGTTAGACCCACCAGTTTTCCCTAATCACATCTTAGGTGACTTGGAAGAAAACAAGGAGAAGGAGGAGCCAGTCTTTGAGGAAGAGAAGGTGAAAAAGTAGGAGAAGTCAAAGAAGAAGAAAAAGGAGAAAAGAGAAAAGATTGTAAAGAAGAACGTTGAAAAGGATACTGTTGTGACAAATGGAGTCGTGCCTGTTTAGGACAACCCAGCTCAGCCCAAAAAGAAAAAGATTGAGAAAGTTGATGTCACAAAGAAAGCTGGAGTTATGCCCCTAAGGGACACACGCAGTTCTCCAAGGAAGAAGAAGTTAAGGCAAGAATGGAAGAAAAAGGAAACCCCTATTGTCGATACACCAGAAAACAATCCTTTGAAGGACTTTGATTTGAATCAAACTGACCCACAACTAAGCCCAGTTGAAAAGGATGATGTCCTTGAAGAATTGATAGAAGAAGCTGACAAGGATGACAATGAGATAAATCAGAATCAAGGCACAGAAGATGATGAAAACAAGGAAGAAAAGAGAAATTGCTGGAGCATGAAGATCATTCTGTGGATGATAGTTTGGCTAAATACTGCTCAACCACTGAGGAATCCTACCCTGGATCCTTTAAGGCAAAAGAGAAGAAAATTGAAAAAGAAAAAGCTGAGAGCGATGAGGTTGACAATGAGACGAGCAAAGGCGAAGCAGTGGTAGTCACTATTGTGGCTACTCCTATTGTAACTCTAGTAAAGAAGACACCTACAACAGAGAGTGAGGAGAAGATTACAGAAGAACAGGTGCTTAGCCTTAAAAAGAAGGAGCTGAAAAAAGCCCTAAGAAGAAGGAAAAAATTGTCGTGGAGGAGCCTGTGCAGAAAGAAGCTGTCACACCTGAAGTCTCCAAAGAACAAGCCAAGGAACCTGAGAAGCCAAAGGCCGCTGCTAAGAAGGAGGCCAAGAATAAAAAGAGGGAAGACATTCCACCTGCACGCAAGAGCACCAGGCTTAAGGCCTAATGGGTATCATTCAGAGGCAAGTCTAGTCTTGCCCTCCCCTAACACTTGACAGTGAGGACACTGTCCTTACTTTAAGTTTAGGGGAGGCAGATAAAAGCTTGACCTTCTCTCTTTCTTTTCTCTATCTACTATTTAATGATGCTTCTGCTTAGGATATGATGACAATTTGCTGGGATATTTGCTGAGATATTTTGCTTGGATATTTGCTTAGGTATTTTGGAGGCCGTGTTTTTGGCCAAGTTTGATGCCTGGATAATTTACTCATCTGGTTTATGTTAATTTTTGTTTGCGTAGTTTAATTTTGTTTAAATTCAGTTTCATTTTGCATGAGTTGCTTTAGGGCGTAGTTGTTATGATTGCATGAGTAGTTTTTTAGATTAGCAAAGACTTGAGAAAAGAACAACCAAGGATTTAATTTTTATTTTGTTTTGTGCTTAGAATCAAACTGGGTGATAAGTATATGCCAATAAGTTTGTGGAAACAAAGCCAAGTTGTGATCAAGAGTGTTGCTGCAGAGGATACTTATAACCTTTGTCCCGCCTGCACTAGTCTGTTGAGTTAGCAGAATTTTTTTTAGAAACTTATTTGTCTGAAATTGAGAAGCAAGTAGAAACCTTAAGGAATCACCATGGGAAGGATGAATTGATTTTGATAAAGACTTAGACTTTTCACACAAAAAGAGTACACTCCACACGTTACTAATAAAACACACAAAAAGTGTGCAAAAGGTGGAAAAGACCACTCTTAATGAAAAGTTCTTGTGCCCAAAACTGGAGGAACAACCAACATCTTCATCATAATAGTCAGTTGGACTCATTACAAGTAAGATCCCGTTGAGTGAAAAGATGGAGTGTTGAGCCAAAAAAAGGAGAAAATAGAAAAGAAAAAGAAAATAAATAAAATGGAAAGGTGTGATCTAAAATGTGAAGGTCAAAAGTAAAAAAAAAAAGAGCCAGAACAGTATTCCCTCTTGAAACCCAAATGAAAGAAAACGTAATTCACAAGAGTACTCAAATTGGAATCACAAAGAAAAATTAGCTCATTCTTCTGAAGAGTGGTGGCGTGACAGTAGGCGTCCAGTCACTTTAGTATGTGACATCTCTTGGACTAAAACCAGGCCGATTTGCGCCAATTATTTTTTCTACCCAGACTAATCATCCAGTAAAGAGCTGAGCCACCTCACTAATCTGATCCTAATTTGTTGTTTTTGAAATTCTCTTTTGACATTCACTGTCGCATCACCTGAGGGCAGGTGATAGTTCAAGTTTGGGGGAGTTATAACACTATTTTAGTGTGTCATTATGATCCATTTTTCTTATAGTTTTAGTTTAAGTTTAATTAGGATTTATTTAAATTTACTTGTTTTAGTATGTTTTTACCTTAAGTGCACTAGGTGCATCGTTTATGGTTTATTTGTATGTTTTTATTTTAAAGAAAATCCGATGAAGGCAAGCTGAGGCATGACATCTCAAGACAGCGTCTAGAGTAGAAAGAAGAATAAAGAAAATAAGATGTTGATTCTCATTATCAGCAATTCAGCAAGAGTTTGGAAGGATTTTATCATTAGGGCATATGTGGCAAGGATTTGTGTAAAGGAGGAGCTAGAGCATAAAGATAAGATCAAAGAAGCTTGAAGAAAAAAGGTAGTACGGTGGGGACCACACCTGCAAAAGCACATCCTGTACCTAGCCACCTGCCGTCTGCTCTCCGCCATTACTTGCTACAACAGCTTGCCAAAGGCACCTTGTCTCCCATTGTTGTCTGTACTGGATAACTTGCTCACGAAGGGAGATTAGACAGCTGGATATTTTAGTGATTTGATATGGGCTGAACCTTATTCCTATCAAAAGCCCATGATCTAAGACTCACCAGCTTCTACTCTCATACTCAAAGTCTATAAAAGAAAGCCTTGCACATCAGAGGAAGAGAGACCGAGAGCTAGAGATTTTCACACACTCATATTTATTTTCAGTTTAAGTTTTATTTCAATTTGAGGGTTAGGAAAGAATTAGAAATTTTTCTGCTTCTCATCTAATCCTGCATACACTGTTTGGAGCTGTCGTGACTGAAGAGATCTGTTGCTATTTATCCAACACAAGGGATCTTCAAGTTACTACTAGGTTGTCATTTCTTTTACATAATTTTGCTAAGAGTATGTCTTCATGTAGTTTCATTCCAGTAGTTTGCATTCAGCTCATGATCAGTTAAACTCTTGTTTGATGAGCAAAGTGAAGTTAATATAAAGTTGTTTTTATGTTGAAATGATGTGTTGACTAGTGTTTTATTTTGTTATGTGTTTTTATTCTATACACCTGCTTCTTAGAATGATCAACTTAGAAAAAGGTACAAGCTTGTTGTTGAGAGAGATCCAACAAAAAGTGGATTTCATAACAAAATTGGTTAATAAAGTAGGATAGAGATATTCACTTAATTTAGCTTGCTTAGAGATAAGAAGCTGAGGCCATAAAGATTTTCAGAATTAAAACCAGACGTATTTTAGGGTTATAAGCGAGGCTTAGAGATTTGTTCTTTTTCCCTAGTTATGCATGCTTTGATGTTGTAGAGATACACCACTAGCTCATGTTCAGACCTTTTGTTGACTGCAGAATAGGGCAAGCAGCAAAAATATTTATTTTCGGAAGAATTCCCTCCGAGATTTATGTCGTGTCCACAGAGATCGGTTTGAGGGAAAGAATGTCGTTCGACAGTCTCTCGCGTTAATGAGTTTGGATTAAAATGGTTTAAAACATGAAAACAAAAAAGTAAATATTAAAACATAAAAAGAAATTCACTTTTCAGCAAGACAAACTTATCCGGCATGCACATAATCGACTCCTCACAAACTTAAACTTACCGACCAGTTATACTCAACCTACAATACTCCTCAATATCACCCAGCATCGCTCACAACACAGGTTATGTCTAACGCAAAGTTGAGAGAATAACCGTGTTACCATCGCCGATACTTTCGTACGCTAGCTCAAGGAACGGAGGCATTAAGTTTCGACGCCTATTGAAGATTGGTAGCCCTAAATCTATCTCTAGAATCTAGAAACTAACAGACAATCATCCCTAATCGAAGTTTGCGACGGTTATCTCTAACGCAACCCAAACCCCGCGCATAAAGAAAAAATCAGAGACAATTACCAATAAATATTTGTAAAGCAAGTTTTATACAACACCATGGGCGACAAATATACATGAGTTCATAGCAAATACATATACAAACCCAACAAAGAAGAAAGACATGAAGAAGAAAAGAAATGAACCAAACACTTCACGGATTGTCGGAGCCGATCGATGAGAAATCCACCTCGGATCATCCACATGCAAGCTTCCATGTTGTTTTCTAAGCTAATCTACTGAAAAAATGAAGTTTGATGAAGTTGGAGCAAGAATCCCCAAAACCATCCTCTAAAAAATGCTGAAAAATGAAGTTTATAGGCAAAATTTGCTGCCCAGGTTCGCACTACAAACATATGCCGCCTTAACTTCCTCCAGAATCATGTTTTTCATGCTTCCAGGAGCTTTTTATTCGCCCCGGGTTCGCAGTGCGAACTCGCTAGCGAGTGCTCGCCACGGGGGTTCGCAGTGCGAACATGACAGTAAACCAGAACTTGTTTTGATCATAACTCTTGAACCGTAACTCCGATTGACGCACGGTTTGAAGCGTTGGAAAGCTTATTCAATGCTGTTTATGAATATGGAAAAATCCCATTGCTGGAACACCTGTAAAAATAAATTAAAATCAATTAAACTCAATGATATTTACACGGTACCGCACTATACACCGAAAACGTAAAGTAAACGTATTTACGAACAAAGCGGGGTTTATTCAACCAATTTTAACACAAAGTAATGATAAGTGCAACAAAACTTATATACAAAAATAGGTACATTTTGCACTTATCAAACTCTCCCCAACTTACATAATTGTTTGTCCACAAACAAGAATCAAACAAACTTGAAAACGCACAAGCAATATCCAAAGAATGACGAATCAACATGTTTTGAAAAACGGAAACGAATGAATGGTTCAAATGAAAACGGTACACACAAAAAGTAAATACTTACCACTAAACTACGACGACAACATAGTCACGAAACAAATGCAAAATACAAAAATCATGCCAAAAATTCTAAAACAACACAAGTTCCAAAGTGAATCACACCTAGTAAAAACAATCATCGGTAGATGAAAAACACACAATAAGGTACTTTACACTCACACAACATTCATGCAAACAAAAGACTAAATTATGCATACATCCACAAATTCACATTGAAAATACAAAGGCAAGAATCACAAGGGATTTTCAAGGTTGTAGCGTGGTCGGGTAAACAAACAAGGGGCAATTTCTAAAGGTAATTGAAACAAAAACTTGCCTAAACCTAAGGGAGTGAAAACTCACAAAGATTCACACACAAAATTTCAACCAACTTATTCCAAAATCCCAAGTGCTACACAACACACAATACTTATTTAGCACAATTATTGAACTCTTTTTGTTTCCTTTCTCAAGGATTTTCTTTTTCTTTCTTTTTCACTTTTTTCTTTTCTTTTCTTTGTCATATTTTTCTCTTTTTTTCTTTTCTTTTTCAATCCTCATAGAATTCAATCAATGAGTATACGATCATCCTCTCCCCAACTTGAATTCAACTGCACCATCATGTGAATACTCCCTACTTTCTAAGGCAAGGAAAAAATCCATACAACAACACAAAATTGAGGTCCAAGAAAAAACAAAATCCATTCAAAAATAAGTGAACTAAATACTCATAGACAAGCATTAAGTTCAAATAAAAACATGGATCAAAAAGCTCAAAAGGGTTACAAATGATCACACGCTCACAAGGTGAATTGACTATTTGGCTAAGGTGGTTGTGCTCAAAATGAAACAATTTCCTTGATCCTTTTCATGCATTTATATAATCAACACAAACAAAAGATTCAACATAATAAAATCCAGTTAGAACAAGAATGTTGGTTCTCCGCGCGTATATGAACAATGGAAAGCCACCTCACAAAAAGGTTGGGAACTAAAGTGATTCACAATAGAACAAGTATACAAAAGAATGAATGGCATGGAAGTTTGTAAAATGCCTAAGTATCATGAATATGCTAAAGTATAGAAAGCGATAAATACATACCTCAGACGTGTACAAAACTTAACAATATCACTACCACACATTCGCAAGTAGAAATGACCAAACTTGGAAAATCACCAAGTATCCTCAAATTACTCAAGACAAGTTCATTGACAAGAACAAGAATTATTAATATAAACAAACGAAAAGAAAGGGAGAAATTTCATTAAACAAGTTGTAAAGTGAAGATTTGAGAAGTTTACGAAAAATCCGAGTACAACTTGTTTAATGAAAGTTCACCACACAACCAAAGAAAATAATACAACATGCTTGTTTTACGTCGTAAGCTCGACGCCTTTATAGTGCTTAGCTAGCAAACTCACTTCCTTCATGCCATAGTGATGCCTCACCGCGCAAACCAAAAGCAAGTGTCCTAACCAAACACTTAAACAAACGTTGAGCAAACATAATGGAAATAGACAATATATACGATATATACAAAACTCAAAAACAAAGAAACTATCGCAATGCGATTCAATATCAAAACCAATCCCCGGCAACGGCGCCATTTTGTTGGTTGCAGAATAGGGCAAGCAGCAAAAATATTTATTTTCGGAAGAATTCCCTCCGGGATTTATGTCGTGTTCACAGAGATCGGTTTGAGGGAAAGAATGTCGTTCGACAGTCTCTCGCGTTAATGAGTTTGGATTAAAATGGTTTAAAACATGAAAACAGAAAAGTAAATATTAAAACATAAAAAGAAATTCACTTTTCAGCAAGACAAACTTATCCGGCATGCACATAATCGACTCCTCACAAACTTAAACTTACCGACCAGTTATACTCAACCTACAATACTCCTCAATATCACCCAGCATCGCTCACAACACAGGTTATGTCTAACGCAAAGTTGAGTGAATAACCGTGTTACCATTGCCGATACTTTCGTACGCTAGCTCAAGGCACGGAGGCATTAAGTTTCGACGCCTATTGAAGATTGGTAGCCCTAAATCTATCTCTAGAATCTAGAAACTAACAGACAATCATCCCTAATCGAAGTTTGCGACGGTTATCTCTAACGCAACCCAAACCCCGCGCATAAAGAAAAAATCAGAGACAATTACCAATAAATATTTGTAAAGCAAGTTTTATACAACGCCATGGGCGACAAATATACATGAGTTCATAGCAAATACATATACAAACCCAACAAAGAAGAAAGACATGAAGAAGAAAAGAAATGAACCAAACACTTCACGGATTGTCGGAGCCGATCAATGAGAAATCCACCTCGGATCATCCACATGAAAGCTTCCATGTTGTTTTCTATGCTAATCTACTGAAAAAATGAAGTTTGATGAAGTTGGAGCAAGAATCCCCAAAACCATCCTCTAAAAAATGCTGAAAAATGAAGTTTATAGGCAAAATTTGCTGCCCAAGTTCGCACTGCGAACCCCCGTTCGCACTGCGAACATATGCCACCTTAACTTCCTCCAGAATGGTGTTTTTCATACTTCCAGGCACTTTTTATTCGCCCCGGGTTCGCAGTGCGAACTCGCTAGCGAGTGCTCGCCACGGGGGTTCGCAGTGCGAACATGACAGTAAACCAGAACTTGTTTTGATCATAACTCTTGAACCGTAACTCCGATTGACGGACGGTTTGAAGCTTTGGAAAGCTTATTCAATGATATTTATGAATATGGAAAAATCCCATTGCTAGAACACCTGTAAAAATAAATGAAAATCAATTAAACTCAATGATATTTACACGGTATCACACTATACACCGAAAATGTAAAGTAAACGTATTTACGAACAAAGCCGGGTTTATTCAACCAATTTAAACACAAAGTAATGATAAGTGCAACAAAACTTATATACAAAAATAGGTACATTTTTCACTTATCACCTTTTGAGGCACGACACTTTACATCATGAATACATTTCAACAATAATATATTATAGGATCTTAGCTCATCAATCACTCTCTCTGATATTTTATTCCCTCTTTATTTACTATTTTAAGTTATTGTGTGAACCTCTTGCTGCTTATTACCTTTAGTATTTTGTTACCTTGATCATACTTATTTTAATCAAAAGTTGAATACTTAAAGTTTAAAGCTAAATCAATTTCACTCCCCGTGGGTACGATCTCTTTACTTTATTACTTGCTGTAATCAAACATACATGTATACTTGCATGTGACACCTTTGCTTTAACTCAACATCAAAAAGTAAACACGTAAGAAAGCATGAACAAGTGCCCTCGTTTATTATATCTCCACTAGGCTTCAAAGAATAAGCAGTAGGCTTGGTCCTGGAAACTTCCTTGCCTTTCCCTTTACCACCCTACTTGGTGGGCCTTTTGTTATGCTTCTTTCCATTACTGACCATCATAATTGACTTCCTTTTTGACTTTAGATTCTGCTCAACAGTTCTCAACATGCCTAGCAGCTCTGACAGACTTTTGTCCAATTTGCTAGGCATGGCCCATTCCACTTCTGCTCCCAGAACGACCCAATTGCCTAGATCTAGCAAATTGGGGGCAACTTTTACCTTTCTACCCTCTCACTGAGCAAGCATGGTCAGATGACCCACAGGGTCACATGCTTCTCCTCGGCATTTCCTGCCTGTCATGCCTGGCTCTACAATCCAAAAATAGTCATGACGCCCATTTCCGAAACTACATATTTGCCCGTAGCAACGGCTAGTTTCGGGCACCTCAGCCCGTCCTAACGACTAGTTTCTGGAAGTTATGTATTCTTCGGGAAACATTTATTTTGCCCCAAAAATAGGGATCGTTGGTTACGCCTTGAGGGCACTATAAGAATCCTCTCATTTGAGAGGATCAGGTATTCCAAATCATCCTAAGAAACACATACTTTTGTACTTGCCTTTTTCCTCTCCCGATTCTTACTTTAGCATCAGAGTGCCTTGTAGGTACACCCTCTCCTCATCTCACACACCCAGCATCACAGACGTTTTTCTTGGCCCACTTCAGGTTCTGATCAGCCGTCAAGATCAGTGGCAGCGTCTGTGGGAACCCTATTATCCCTGTCTTAACATCCATCGCTGATCAAAGGCCAAAACAACTCTCTGTCCAAGCAAAGATCACGTTCGTGACACTCACAACCCTACTTTTCTCTCCGTCAGTAAGACTGACACTGATGGGACTACACCTTTCTTCGGACGCGACGCCCACCATCTGAGAGATGGGGCCACTGCGTCTCCCTCTCCCACTCGTACTGATCGCGTTGAAGACCAGCCCTTCCTAGACCTCCAGCCCGTTCCAGCTCCTCCAAACGCCGACCCGGGTGTGGCGGCCCTTCTTGAAGCTCTCAACAAAACCAACCTCTTGATTCTCCAACAAAACAAGAGGATTGGAGCCTTGGAGGAATCTACCCGACCAAGATCCCCTCAGCCGAGGAAGGATCGTCGGTGATCCCGAAGTTCACCTCCCCGACGCAAAAGTGACCGTCAGGCATGTCAAGAGCCGGAGTCCCATGCCGTCCAGAAGCGTGACCATATCTCCCCGCGGAACCAGTACTCCCCAGGCAACAAGAGGACCAGAAGAGACCAGCGTTCACGCCCCTTCAGGTCAAAGGGTCGGGCACGAACCCCGTCTCCCCGCATAAGTCACCACCCTGTCCCTGAGCAGAGCACCCGTTCCCCATCATATACCAGTAGCAGCAGCGGTGGCAAGCCCCACGACCTGTTGTCTCAAGAGATTATGGCTATGCGCCTCCCCAAGGGATTGGAGAAACCACCGTCTTTGGCCACTTACGACGGAACGATGGACCCTGACGAGCACATCGAAAATATCGATGCGCTGCTCGACTATCGTGGCGTCCGGGGTGCCATCAAGTGCCGTCTATTCCCTACCACGCTTAAGAAAGGAGCAATGACTTGATACAAACAACCCCCTAACGAGTCCATCACCTCATGGAGACAACTGGGGAGAATATTTTCCAGACACTTCACAACATCCCGCCGCTACCCGAAGACCAAAGCCTCCCTTGAGGCCATAATTCAAGGGAAAGATGAGCCTCTCCGAGCTTACATGGAGAGGTTCAATAAAGAAGCAGTGTAGGTCCCAACCACCGATGACATGAAGAAGTTCTTGCTCGAGCGACGACTTCATCCCCGCACTGAGTTCGCCAAAGCTATTGGTATTGCTCCTCCCAGGACTCTGGATGCCTTCCTCCTCAAGGGGCAAGCATTTATCCAGTACGAGGAGAAATAGACGACCAGCTCTGCCCGGGTCCCACGCCACCAAGAAAGTGCTCGGGCCTCCAAAAGCGATGAACCCTCGACATCCCGTCGGGGAGATAGAAGACGTGAAGATCTTCCTCGGGAATCCCAGGACAACAAAGGGCCCTCCGGCCGCTTCCATAAGTATACTCCCCTGGCCATCTCCAGGGAAAAAAATCCTCTCCAAATGCGCCAGCTCGACGTTCAAACAAGCAGGGGTTAGATTCCCTAAGCAGATACTGGCCAAGCCGAACAATGACAAGTCGAAATACTGCCATTTCCACAAAAGTCACGGCCACACAATTGATGACTGCATCCACCTAAAGGATTCCATAGAGATACTGATCGGGGACGACCACCTGAAGCAGTTTACAAAGAAGAGGGAAACTCCCCAACAAGACGGCCATGAGTTGAAGAAAGTCGAGGAAGAGGTTTCTTCTTCGGAAGAGACAAACCTTCAGGTCGCCATGAGCATATCGCGACCTGAGGACTTCTATGTTCCTGAAGAGCTCAGCGCTCCCCATACTTCGCAGCACATAGCTGTGAGAGCAAGAGTTGTCTCTACAAGTCAATCTATGTTTTGATGATAACAATGCATATTTGTGAAAGAATCATTATATGTTCTAACATGTGTTGTGTGCTGATATTGCTGTTGTAATGCTCTTGTGGATGCTCTCTGAAAGTGGTCGAGATTCTGAAGATTGCGAAGCTTCTGAAGAAAAGAACCAAAGTGCTGAAGACTCTCATGACTTGAAGTTCTGAAGGCGGAAGGCTCTGAAGACCAAGTGCATAAATACTCTGAAGACTTATGTGTTCTGAAGATTACGGTTCCATAAGTCAAGTGCTGAAGACTCTGAAGACGGATTCCTAATGGACGAGTTCTGAAGTTTCGGAAGACTTGAAGAAGTAAAGGATAATGTTCTTAAAGACAAGTGCTGAAGTTCTGAAGACTGATTCCTAATGGACTTCTTCAAATGACTGAAGACTTGACGTATCAGATATCCTGTTAAGAAGACTCTACTCATGCTTCATCAATTTACCATTAGAAGCCTCTGAAGTTTAGAAGTCAAATGTTACCGTTGTGAGTAATTATACACGGCACCCAAGAAAGATATATCCCGTCACTTCTCCCACAACAAAAAGGAGATGTGTCAGTACAGCTAGTTATTACGCAACGTCTCTTTTCCAACAGCCAACAATATTTCAAATGGCTATATTTCTACTGGGCTATTTAAAGGGAAAGAGTATCCGCTTCTAAAGTAATTGACGAAGTCCATGAATCAATTCACTCCACAAAAGATGAATTGATCAAGTCATTGTGTGAAGATAGTAACAACAATGACTTCTCTTTGTAACACCTAGAATATCCAAAGTTGTCATCAATTTGCACATGACCATTGTTGTTGAAGTTCGAAGATCATCATTCAACACAACAACAATGAATTGGTACATAAGCTGTTGATGAAGAAGATAAAATTGCAAATCAGTCAAGTCATCAACCACCTTCTCGTCAGCGCTACATTGAAGATCTGATGCAAGAAGTTGTTGCTCAAAGCTTGCTCACCCAAGAAGACAAAGAAGAAGAAGATCTACAAGATGTCAACCACTGTCAAATCACTATACATCTCTGTAGTTTCTTAGGATAGGCAAGGAGTTGTTGCTCACATCTTGCTCGAACACTTGTGTGTTCTTTGTACTTAAACTTAGGAGAATCTGCTTACAAGGAAGCACCACACTCATCTCCAGTCTACCAATTTGACTTAAGAATTGAGATTCCTCCAGTGGACGTTATATCCTGATT
Organism: Lathyrus tuberosus; assembly: GCA_022829125.1. Taxonomy (NCBI): domain Eukaryota; kingdom Viridiplantae; phylum Streptophyta; class Magnoliopsida; order Fabales; family Fabaceae; genus Lathyrus; species Lathyrus tuberosus. Next base: position 436,848 of record JALAZF010000898.1, read on the forward strand.
GGATCCCTGAACGGGTCACTGTTGAGAAGCCTCAAGTAGATCACGGGTTGATCGAAATACTTGGGGAGACGGTGGCTGCTGGTCATCGTGAAATCCTGGCTAGAGATCTTAGAAGATCTTAGAACATTGGGTCAATGATATTCATATCTCAAAGAGGATCATATGTTGATCAGACTCTTGTGGGATCCCTGATGGAACTCATTGTGATTCCTCCAGTGAACGTTATATCCTGATTGGATCCCTGAACGGTTCACTGAAAGAGATGCCTCAAGGGATCATGTGATGATCTGGGTACTTGAGATGACATTAACGTAAGTCATTGTGGGTTAGTCACAGTGCGACTGTGTAAGTTGTTAGTCACCGACTGTTGCCCGTGCATGTATAATCGAGATTGATTATAGTGGATTAAGACCTTGTGTTGAAGGCGAAATCACCTGAGGAGGGTGGGTTGGATTAGCCTTTGTGGTGAACCAGGATATATCGTGTGTTCTTTACTCTTATGCTTAATGTCTTGTTTATATTTCTATATTAAGTATCAGAACCTTAAACAAGCAAGTCAGAACCTTGCAATTCTGATAAGCTTCCGCTCTGCAAGTTCTGAATGTTAGGTATAATGTTCAGACTCTTGTTGATTCTCATGCTTCATGCATTGCAAGTCTGAAAGTAACTTCATTAGTCAGAGTCTCTCAACGAACTCTGATGTTATCCTAAGTGCTTTAACGACAAGAAGCAAAAAGTTGTTAAAAGAGCAAATACACAATTCAAACCCCCATTTCTTGTGTCTTTCTCGTACCTTCAATTGGTATCAGAGCTCTGGTTCTGTTATTGATGGATATCAAACACTTAACAGTGTCAGAAAAAGATCCAGATGCGGTGCGTAGAAATACTCTGGGTGAGATTGAAATCCACTTACAATTTCTGTAACAGTTCAGAAGATGACTGTGTACAAAGTTGTAATCAATCTGAATACTTGAGCAAATCACTGATTCTAGAAGTTTCCGTCGTTGTCAAACTACTAAAATTTCCTCACTTAAAGCTTTGTTGAAGATTAAAGAATCAGCTGATAGGATAGATTCATCAGATAAGAAGTAGTATCTGCTGAATGCCAATCTTGGAAGATACGTGTGGATGAACCACGTATTTGCTCAAAGTTAAATCATCAGAAAAAAAGAAGTCTTGTTTGCTGAAGATCAATTCTTTATGAGTTTTTGAGATGTTTTCAAGAAACGGATTAGGTCCACCCTTGACTTTCTCATTTAAAAACTCATTCAGAACCTCTTCATGTAAAGAAGAAAGATTGTTGTTCTATGATGTTGAAATTCAAGATGAAGTGTGCAGAATTCAAAATAATTTAACATCTGAATTTTGACTGATCAAGAAGGTTAAAAGATTCAATGTAGAACTGAATATTGTTTTCTTGGAAGCTATGCAGGAAACTGAAAGAATATTCAGAAAGCGAATTCTCACAGATTCATCAAGTACTTGATCAAGACTGAACACTTAGAGTTTTGATCGTATTAGTATAACCAAGATCTGATGACTTAAAAATTATCTCTTAGATTGAACCTCTTATACATTGGAATCAGAAGATATCAATCTAAACACTTAGTTCCTCGACTTAAGGATTCTAGTTGCAGACATCATTCAGAATAAATCAGAAGTAGATATGCTATAGGCTATTTTCAAACAAGTTAGATTAACATTGTGAGAGCAAGAAGTACCATGCAAACTTTGTTTCATGTTGTAAACACGTTTGATGATAATCGGTTCTGAACTAGGATATACATCAGTTTGAAGAAACGGGTTCAAAGGATATTACGTGATGTCAAAATCTCTCAAAACATAATCTTTCAGCAGTTCATGTTATAGCCTTGGACTACATGACCTTCTGGAAATAAGGAAGCCTTAAGGAAGGTTGTCATTCTAATCGATATCAGAATTTAGGAAATAGTCATATTTTTCAGAAATGAGAGTGCAAGTAAATCCTGAAGAATCCAAGAACTCTCAGCAGTTCACTCAGAAGTAAGCAGAATCTGATGGATAAAGATTAAGAGCTCAGAACGGAATGTAGTCTTAAAAGATCTCAAGCAACAAATTACAACGTCAGACCACTCTAAAGGAAGCAGAAGCAAGTAGATAATGATCAGAAGTCCTAAGTCAGAATTGAATGCAAAACATGAAAAATAGAACTTCAGACTATGTAAGGTATGATCTTCTCTATCTTAAATATTTAAACAATAATGCATGAATTTGGTAGGAAGAAATAAATAATCTGAAATATTCACGTCTTACAAGAAAACCTCTTAACTATGCGTGCACTCAAAAGTAACCTCATTCATAACTGCGAATCTTTGGAAATTATAACATATCTCTGACAACATAATCTATTTTAAAATCTTACTAAAATCCTTTAGTACTGATCTATGATTTTCCTAGACTAGGTACAACTCATCCTACCCATTTACATGTATAAAATCGCGTCTCTCTATCAAACAACCTCATACTCAAGTTGTCTATTAAAAAGCCTTAAGTGTCAAAACTCTGTCTGCCATCATGCCTCCACTGACCTTTCTTGGAGATCAAGATCTTCTTGAAATCATTCCTGAAAACCAATTTGTAATCAATACTCCTCCACTTTCGAGTTGCATTGCTTGTAGTCTAGCAGATGTGCTTTACACTCAACAATGGACTAGATACTCCATGATGCTAGAAAAGCCTATCTATGTAAATCTTGTCAAAGATTTCTGGAAACATGCTGATCTTGATCTTGAACTCAAGTGCATCACCTCCTTTGTGTTTGAAGTCCCAATCATCATCAACCTGTTCTCAATCACTCTTGCAACTGGGTGTGAGGATGTTGAAATCCCTGTTGATTTTGACAAAAACAAATTCTTTGCTGCTAAAACTTTTGCATCTCTTCATGACCTAACTTTAGGATACATACCCTTCAATCCTGAAAATCTCCTACCTATTCCCAAAGCTTGGTACAAGCTCATGTTGTCCAATTTTCTTCCCAGAGGAGAAAGCCATGACATAATGAGATTTCATGACCATGAATTCATTTATTTACTAATGAATGAATTTCAAATAAATCTACCACACACTATCTTCAACTGTCTCTGGAAAACCATCTCTGAGTCCAGAAACCTCACAAAGTCCTACATTCCTTATGGAAGAGTTTTGTTTGAGATTTTCTTTAGAGATGGAATTGTGGACATGATCAAAGAGAAAATTAAAGAAGATGGTCCTGAAAGCCTTCCAGATAACTGCTTGTTGAAGACTAAATGTGAAATCTTCAGCAACTAGAAAAATAAATTATTTTATCTCTGTTTATTTTATGTCTGGATTTTATTATATATGGGTTAAATCGTATTTGGTCTAGGTAGTTGTACTTGCATCAAGTTGGTTCTGAACTATTTAGGGTAAATGAAGTGTCAAGCTTATTATCTAAATCAATACCTATTCTTTGTTATTCTAAGAATATGAAATTCTATCGCACATGACTAACCATCAATTGGAATTAAGAAAATCAAGTATCCGACAAAGTATTAATTGATATTATCTATTGAAAGATATTTGAAAGATCTTTTAGTAGCTCAAGAAACTGTCATTATTAACTTATCAGCCCTTTGGCCACTTGCTGCAAAACAAGTAGTTAACACATTTATTTTTCCCAAATAAATTAACTGTTTCGTTTTCTTTTCCCACACGATTACGTCTTTTAGCATACCCTAAGTAATCATGACTACCTAGGGAGTAGTAAACCCAAATCCTCATGTACCGATTCAGTCCTCACCTTCACTCATCTATAAATACTAGGAACCGATACTTCAATCTCATTCTATTCCTAATCTAAACTGATATTCATATAAAGCCTTCTGTGTGTTAAATCAATGGCCTCCCCAACATTTAGAAGGAATGTAGAAACCCTAGAAGTTATCCCAGAGAAAAGACCAAATCTAGCTAGACTTCAAAATAATGGTCTGAAATTGTAAGAAGCATGCAGATTCAAATATGGTCTGGTTATTACTCACTGCTAAATGACCCTGTCTTTCCAGTTCTTGTGAAAGAATTATGGAAATACGCCAGAATCAGTAATGATGGCAACACTATCTGGTCTGAAGTATATCGCCTTCCAATCACTATCTCCATCCCCTCATTAGAGAAGATCACCAATTGTGTCGCCTCTAGAGTCACTGTTGAAGACTTTTAATCTGACTTAGGCTTAGTAGAGAGATGTAAGGTTTTATTTGATGATTCGGTTCCTTATGAACCAAACAACCCTGAGAAGCTTCTTCCTTCACCCAGAACATGGTTCAAATTCTCCCTAACCAACCTTCGTCCTCGTGCAACTGCAAGAAGCACGATGTCCCAAGATGACAGAGTATTCCTCTTCCTTCTAACACACCACTTTAGGACCGATCTTCCCAAAACTATCTTCAATCACCTGAAACATTCTATCAGAGTTTCAAGAACTCAGTTGAACTCTTACGTTCCTTATGGGAGGATAATATCTGAAATTATGCTGAAAGAAAAATTATGGGGGTTAATAAGCAGACTCGGACCAGAACCCTCAGTAACTGAGACTAGATGTGATAGAGTGGATAATGTTGAGGATTATGATGCTTAAGTCTTTGTTGTCTTTTCAGTAGTGTGTCACTTATCGTTTTATGATATTTTGTGTCTCCGTTTTATGTATGATCACCAATGAATCAATGACATTGCCTTATATGTTGGGTACTCTAAACTAGTTTAATTAAGGTTGTGCTCTTAATATCTATGTTTTGATTACTTTAAACTATTTAAGATTAAGCTCACCTAAGCCTTATGTTTTTAAAACTACTTTGTGGTTCTGAGTTGAAATTTCATTGATAAAGCCGTATCTGATCTCTAAAATGATATATCACTGTTCCTTATCATTTTGACCTAGATTTTCTTAATGCTTAAATGATAACATCCCTAAAGTCTATTTACGCTCACTATCATATGCTTAAATGCTCGGATGCTCTATAAATTTTTGATGATGTCAAAAAGGGGAAGAAATATAATATATGATTTTGATTGATGAATATGAATGATTGAAAGGAAGAAAATCTTAAAATAGAAAGAATGCAAACTCAAACAAGTAATAAATCATATAAAATGCATTACTACTAACGTTTGTTGTTTGATGTTTAACCGAGGAACTCTGAACAAGTTCACTAGGCATTCTAAGACAGGTTAAGAAAGAAGAACAATGAAGTTCTTAGGAACTATTGGTCATATGATAGAAGTTGTACACTTCAGAATCAGATCTACCCAGTACTGTTCAGAAGTTGAGAACTGTCTGAAAGTCAAAGTTTATCTTGATCTATGTCTCACTTGGTTCAGAAGCTGTAAGATGTCTAAGAATATGAGATTCAGAACATAAGAATCAGAAGACGAAAACTCTGAAAGCAGTCAAGACAAAGTATACATCTCAAGATGCTTGTTAAGGAGAATTGTGCAAATCAGAAGTCAAGAACTGTCTGAAGATCCAGATTGAAGATCCAAGAAGAAGTAGTTCTGATGTCTAAGAAATGATTTGGTACCAGACTAAGTTAACAAATATTAATCAAACTCAGTATACATAAAGATTGGTATCAGACCCAGTCTACAGTAATATCAATTTGAGCTAAGCTGTATAATGCTTTCAATACCTTCACTGGTATCAACCTCAGCACTCTAAGGAAATACCCTTCAAGTAATATAAGAAGAATACATTCACTTGGTATCAAACTCAACTTACTCTGGCATAAGACTCAGCAAATCAATTGGTATCAGACTAAAATCAAATCATGTGTACCAGATTCAGAATCAAGCGTTGATTGATCACAAAATTTAACCTTCAATTGGTATCTGATTAAAAATTAAGCCTTGATGAACTACGGAGTTGTGAATGTAACAAGGTTCTGAGATGAAGACCTGTGTTCAAAAGTCAAACTCTGAAAAGTCATGATCTTTATGGGTGATTAAAATTTAATATTCCTGAACTACGTTCTGAAAGATCCCAATATCTGACTTATGATAATTAAGGGGGGACTACCCAGAAGATTTAAATGATAAATCCTATAATCTTCACAAAGTCTGAAACTCAGGGGGAGTTTCTTGAAAGACAGTGTTTGTCTCTAATGAATAGCGAGGCTATGTTATCAGATAAGAACTGATATGTTTGTGCTTAAATGAATATGCTAAAAAGTAGAAATGCTTCAGAAGACTCTAAAGATTACAAGCTCTGATACGACCATAAAGGAACTGAGTTCTGAAGATCTAAAGATGGAAGTTCTGATGAACTAGTCCAGATGCTAAAGACTCTTTGTTTTCTTAAAGACAAGATAGAGAAGTAGTCCTTTTCTATTCTTCGTTCTGGAAACTCAAGCTGTTATTCTGTATATCTTTGGATCACATAAGATTCTAGATGATCACAGATAAAACTTTGAGGATAACACATTCAAGGGGACCTGTTGTTCCAGACTCTGAATATGTTTATTTTGGTGATTACCTTGTATAAAATGTTCAATCAAAATACATGGTTTTGTCATCATAAAAAAGGGGGAGATTGTGAGAGCAAGAGTTGTCTCTACAAGTCAATCTATGTTTTGATGATAACAATGCATATTTGTGAAATAACCATTTTATGTTCTAACGTGTGTTATGTGCAAATCATATTCATAGAAGTTATCAGATCCAACAAGCACCAGCCAGATAAGCATAATTGATAATATGTGAAGTTACTATGTGTGACACAAGTCGCAAGAAGCGAGAATGCTTCTGTATCTGATCGTGATCAGTCAGATCCAAGGATACCGATATTGCTGTTGCGATGCTCTTGTGGATGCTCTCTGAAAGTGGTCGAGATTCTGAAGATTGCGAAGCTTCTGAAGAAAAGAACCAAAGTGCTGAAGACTCTCATGACTTGAAGTTCTGAAGGCGGAAGGCTCTGAAGACCAAGTGCAGAAAGACTCTAAAGACTTATGTGTTTTGAAGATTACAGTTCCAGAAGTCAAGTGCTGAAGACTCTGAAGACGGATTCCTAATGGACGAGTTCTGAAGTTTCGGAAGACTTGAAAAAGTAAAGGATAATGTTCTTAAAGACAAGTGCTGAAGTTCTGAAGACTGATTCCTAATGGACTTCTTCAAATGACTGAAGACTTGACGTATCAGATATCCTATTAAGAAGACTCTACTCATGCTTCATCAATTTTCCATCAGAAGCCTCTGAAGTTTGGAAGTCAAATGTTACTGTTGTGAGTAACTATACACGACGCCCAAGAAAGATATATCCTGTCACTTCTCCCACAGCAAAAATGAGATGTGTCAGTACAGCTAGTTATTACGCAGCGTCTCTTTTTCAATAGCCAACAATATTTCAAACAACTATATTTCTACTGGGCTATTTAAAAGGAAAGAGTATTCGCTTATAAAGTAATTGACGAAGTCCATGAATCAATTCACTCCACAAAAGATGAATTGATCAAGTCATTATGTGAAGATAGCAACAACGATGAGTTCTCATTGTAACACTTAGAATATCCAAAGCTATCATCAATTTGCATATGACCATTGTTGTTGAAGCTCAAAGATCATCATTCAACACAACAACAATGAATTGGTACATAAGCTGTTGATGAAGAAGATAAAATTGCAAATCAGTCAAGTCATCAACCACCTTCTCGTCAGCGCTACATTGAAGATCTGAAGCAAGGAGTTGTTGCTCAAAGCTTGCTCACCCAAAAAGACAAAGAAGAAGAAGATCTACAAGATGTAAACCACTGTCAAATCATTATACATCTCTGTAGTTTCTTAGGATAGGCAAGGAGCTGTTGCTCACATCTTGCTCGAACACTTGTGTGTTCTTTGTACTTAAACTTAGGAGAATCTGCTTACAAGGAAGCACCACACTCATCTCTAGTCTGCCAATTTGACTTAAGAATTGAGATTCCTCCAGTGGAAGTTATATCCTGATTGGATCCCTGAACGGGTCACTATTGATGGAAGCCTCAAGTAGATCACGGGTTAATCGAAATACTTGGGGAGACGGTGGCTGCTGGTCATCGTGAAATCCTGGCTAGAGATCTTAGAAGATCTTGGAACGTTGGGTCAATGATAGTCATATCTCAAAGGGGATCATATGTTTATCAGACTCTTGTGGGATCCCTGATGGAACTCATTGTGATTCCTCCAGTGAACGTTATATCCTGATTGAATCCCTGAATGGTTCACTGAGAGAGATGCCTCAAGGGATCATGTGATGATCTGGGTTCTTAAGATGACATTGACGTAAGTCATTGTGGGTTAGTCACAGTGCGGCGGTGCAAGTTGTTAGTCACCGGTTGTTGTCTGTGCATGTGTAATCGAGATTGATTATAGTGGATTGAGACCTTGTGTTCAAGGCAAAATCACCTGAGGAGGGTGGACTCCATTAGCCTTTGTGGTGAACCAGGATATATCGTGTGTTCTTTACTCTTATGCTTAATGTCTTGTTTGTATTTCTATATTGAGTATCAGAACCTTACACAAGCAAGTCAGAACCTTGCAATTCTGATAAGCTTCCGCTTTGTAAGTTATGAATGTTAGGCATAATGTTTAGACTCTTGTTGATTCTCATGCTTCATGCATTGCAAGTCTGAATGTAACTTCGTTAGTCAGAGTCTCTCAACGAACTCTGTTGTTATCCTAAGTGCTTTAACGATAAGAAGCGAAAATTTGTTAAAAGATCAAATACACAATTCAAACCCCCCCTTTCTTGTATCTTTATCGTACCTTCAATAGCCCGTGGGAAACTTTCTCCTCCGCCTTGGTCATTTCTGGAGGGGGCTTCAACAAAGTCACCGTGGGCTCCATGAAAAGGAAATTCAATCACCTTCTCAGCACGAGCTCCAACAAAAGTACAACGCTCGACAAGGTCCGGGGAGAATCGGTCCCCATATCTTTCTACCGCGAGGAACTCCTCGGTGGGGGCCCCAAACTCAAGCATTCCACTGCTCGTAAGAGCCCAGATGGTAAATTTTGATGTTCGTCGAATCTTAGTCGACCAAGGCAGCTCGGTCGACATCGTGTACTCGCAGCTATTTTCGACCCTCCAGCTAGATGAATCGCACCTCACTCCCTACATGTGTTCTGACCTACAGGGCTTCAACGGGTCGGTCACAAAGCCTTGGGGATATGTCGAGTTAATCGTGACTTTTGGATCCACAGAGACGGCCAGATCTATTAAAGTCTAATTCCTAGTTATCGACTGCCCGTCTCTCTATCAGTGCATCTTTGGGCGACCAACCCTGGCCGAATTGGTGGTCGTACCCTCGATTGTGCATCTCAAAATGAAGTATTACACTTCTAAGGGTCTGGTCGCTACATTACACAGGGACATCGAGGCAGCACAGAGATGCTTCGAAGCAGCGACCAATGGACTCAACACCATTGCTGCCAAGCCGGAGACTTCCAACAAGCCGGCCTTGCCAAGGAGCTCCGAGGAAGCCAAGCCGATGCCCCGCATCGATTCTATCAACCTCGACAACCGCTTCTCTGAGGATAACCAGAGGGAGACCCAGACTTGCCCGAGCAGCTCGACAACTTTGACCAGCACCAGCAACATCTCCCATCCGATACGCACAATTCCGGATGGCGAGTTCGAACTAGTCCTGCTCGGCGATGACCCTCAGCGAGGAGTAAAGATAGGGACCCGGCCTCCCCGACATAGCGAGGAAACTGAAGGTGCGAGAAAGACACAAGAAAGGGGGGTTTGAATTGTGTATTTACTCTTTAACAACTTTTCGCTTCTTGTCATTAAGACACTGAGATAACATTAGAGTTCATTGAGAGACTTTGACTTACAAAGTAACTTTTAGACTTGCCTTGCATGAAGCATAAGAACCAACGAGAGTCTAAACGCTGTTTACATAATTCAGAACTTGCAGAGCGGAAGCTTATCAGAGTTGCAAGGTTCTGACTTGCTTATGTAGGGTTCTGATACTCAATATAGAAACATAAACAAAGACATTAAGCATAAGAGTAAAGCACACACGATATATCCTGGTTCACCACAAAGGCTAATCCAATCCACCCTCCTTAGGTGATTTCGCCTTGAACACAAGGTCTTAATCCATTATAATCAATTTCGATTACAGATGCACGGGCAACAACCGGTGACTAACCACTTGCACAGCCGCACTGTGACTAACATGCAATGAACCATTTAGGGATTCAACTTAATGAATATAACGGACATTGAACTGCAGGTTCCAATCTTGCAAGATCTACTACTAGGCTTTCACAGCTAGACGTTCAGGGATTCATCGCAATGAATATAACACTACTAACCCTATTTCAGGCTTTTCCCACAATGACATCTCACCATTGTCTTCTCGAGTCTCCGGTCACAATGACCACTCAAAGAATCCTAATTCACCAAGAATAAGTCATACAGGAGATTACAATAATGCTTCTTAACAAGCAGGTTACTCCTAAGTTTAAGTATAAAGAACACATAAGTGTTCAAGCAAGATATGAGCAACAGCTCCTTGCTATCCTAAGAAACTACAGAGATGTATATTGATTTGAAAGTTGTTGACATCTTGTAGATCTTCTTCTTCTTCTTCTTCTTGGGTGAGCAAGCTTTGAGCAACAACTCCTTGCTTCAGATCTTCAATGTAGCGCTGACGAGAAGGTGGTTGACGACTTGACTGATTTGCAATGTTGTCTTCTTCATCAACAACTTCTGTACTAATTCATTGTTGTTGTGTTGAATGATGATCTTTGAGCTTCAACAACAATGGCCGTGTGTAAATGGTGATAGCTTTTGTTATTTAAGTGTTACAACGAGAACTCATCGTTGTTGCTATCTTCACACAATGACTTTGATCAATTCTCCATTCATGGACTGAATCGATACCTTCAGAAGCGAATGCTCTTTCCTTTAAATAGCCCAGTAGAAATATAGCCGTTTGAAATACTATTGGCTATTGGAAAAGAGACGTTGTGTAATAATTAGCTGTACTGACACATCTCCTTTTGCTGTGGGAGAAGTGATGGGATATATCTTTCTTGGGCAGTGTGTACAGTTGTTCACAACGGTAATATTTGACTTCCAAACTTCAGAGGCTTTTGATGGTAATTTGATGAAGAATGAGTAGAGCCTTTTTAACAGGATATCTGATACATCAAGTCTTCAGTCATTTTAAGAAGTCCATTAGGAATCAGTCTTCAGAACTTCAACACTTGTCTTTAAAAACATTATCCTTTACTTCATCAAGTATTCCGAAACTTCAGAACTTGTCCATTAGGAATTCGTCTTCAGAGTCTTCTGCACTTGACTTTTGGAACCATAAACTTCAGAACACATAAGTCTTCAGAGTCTTTCTGCACTTGGTCTTCAGAGCCTTCCGCCTTCAGAACTTCAAGTCGTGAGAGTCTTCAGCACTTCGGTTCTCTTCTTCAGAAGCTTCGCAATCTTCAGAATCTCGACCACTTTCAGTGAGCATCCATAATAGCATTGCAACAGCAATTCAGCAACCTTGGATCTGACTGATCATGATCAGATACAGAAGCGTTCTTGCTTCTTGCGACTTGTGTCACACATAGTAACTTTGCATATTATCAATTACGCTCATCTGGCTGGTGCTTGTTGGATCTGATAACATCTATGAATATGATCTGCACACAACATACATTAGAACATAAAATGGTTCTTTCACAAATACGTATTGTTATCATCAAAACATAGATTGACTTGTAGAGACAACTCTTGCTCTCACAATTTCCCCCTTTTTGATGATGACAAAATCAAGTATTTTGATTGAAAATTTTGTACAAGGTAATCACCAAAACAAACATATTCAGAGTCTAGAACAACAGCTTCCCCTGAATCTGTTATCCTTAAAGTTTTATCTGTGATCATCTAGAATCTTATATGATCCAAAGATATACAGAATAACAACTTGAGTTGCCAGAACAAAGAATAGAAATTGACAACTTCTCTATCTTGTCTTTAAGGAGACCAAAGTCTTCAGCATCTGGACTAGTTCATCAGAACTTCCATCTTCAGAACTCAGTTCCTTTGTAGTTGTATCAGAGCTTGTAATCTTCAGAGACTTCTGAAGCATTTCTACTTTTCAGCAGATTCATTTAAGCACAAACAGATCAGTTCTTATCTAATAACATAGCCTCACTATTCATCAGAGACAGACACTGTCTTTTTAAGAAACCCCCTGAGTTTCATACTATGTGAAGATTTTATAATTTGCAATTGAATCTTCTGGGTAGTCTCCCCCTAATTTCCATAAGTCAGATATTGGGATCTTCAGAATCATAATTCAGAATGGTAAGTTTTTAATCGCCAATGTAGATCATGACTTTTTCAGAGTTTGACTTTTGAACACATGTCTTCATCTCAGAACCTTGTTGCTGTCACAAACAACTCAGTGGTTTATCAAAGCTTGATTTTTTATCAAATACCAATTGAAGGTTAATTTTTGTGATCAATCAACGCTTGATTCTGAATCTGGTACACATGATTTGATTTTAATATGGTACCAAGTGATGTGCTGAGTGTTATACCAGAGTATGTTGAGTCTGATACCAAGTGAGGGAATTCTTTTCATACCATTTGAAGAGTATTTCCTTAATGTGCTGAAATTAATACCAATGAAGGTACTTTCACAATAATTCACAGCTTTGCTCTGATTGATATTACTGCATACTGAGTCTGATTACTGCAGACTGAGTCTGATACCAATCCTTGTGTGTACTGAGTCTGATTACCATTTGTTGACTTAGTCTGATACCAAATCATTTCTTCTTAATTGAGTTCTTGGTAGACATCAGAACTACTTCTTCTTGGATCTTCAATCCGGATCTTCAGACAGTTCTTTGACTTCTGATTTGCATAGTTCTTCTGAATAAGTATATTGACTGCTTTCAGAGTTTTCTTCTTTTGATTCTTACGTTCTGAATCTCATATTCTTAGACAGTTTACAGCTTCTGAACCAAGTGAGACAGAGATCAAGATAAACTTTGACTTTCAGACAGTTCTCAACTTTTGAACAGTACTAGGTAGATCTGATTCTGAACATATGTTCACGAAGTGTACAACTTCTATCATATGAACAAACAGTTCATAAGAACTTCTAAAAGAGTTATTCTTTCTTAACCTGTTCTTAGAATGCCTAGTGAACTTGTTTAGAGTTCCTCGGTTAAACATCAAACAACAAATGTTAGTAGTAAGGCATTTTATATGATTGATTACTTGTTTGAGTTGCATTCTTTTCCTTTAAGATTTCTTCTTTTTGTTTAAGATTTCTTTCTTTCCAATCAAAATCATATTATATTTCTCCTCCTTTTTGACATCATCAAAAAGTTTCAGAGCGTCTTAGCATTTAAGCATATGTAGATTAATATGATAATGAACATAAATAAACTCAAAGGATGTTATCATTAATCATACGAATATTGAAATGATAAGGAATGATCAACATCGTTAGAGATTAGTCATAGTATTTTCATTAATGGATACTGAGATGGAAACTTTAACGCAGAACCACAAAATAGTTTTAAAGCATAGATTAGACTTAATCCTAAAGGTAATCAAAACATAGACCTAATGAGGATGGGTTTCTAAGGATTAGACTTATAGGAGCCTAATGATGATGAACGAGCTTTCAGAACCATCAGTTCTTGAGGCATGCAGTTTTTCTTCTGCTTGAGTAATTGCCAGCCTCTTGCTCTTCACAATTTCCTCTGAGATCCATTCATGGAACTCAGTCCAGATAGTTCTTATTTCCATGGGGTCCACACAGGAACTGGAAGCATCCACTAGGCCATGGATTTTTTGTGATTGCATTATCCTTAAAGGATGTTAATGCATCAGTCTTGTATCATTTTGCATTGTAATAACAAGCAAGCATTTTAATCATTTTAAGTAGTGTGAACATTTTGGATATGATTAAGGTTTTCATGCAGTTCTTAGAGTAGAATCTTATGGTAAAGGATTTTTGTATTTTTAAGACTCCAAAAAGATATTTCATTTAATAATCTTAACAAAAATACATAGAGAAAGAAATAGCATAGTAGGGCAGAAAACTTATAACCTAATTCTATTTCTTCTTAGGAACTTCCAGATAGATTTGTAAGATCTATGGGTGAACACTCAGTGGTTGCTCCTAAGTGGTTTAGCCTGGTAATCACATCTTGAATTTCTAGGACTCGAGATATGTCTCTTCCATACGGAATACTGAGAAAGGGTTTGTCTTTAGACAAAAGACTTTGTTCTTTCAAGTGATTGAACATAGTTAGTGGAAGGTTTATTTTCCTTCTTTAGATTAGGAAGAAGATGAATAGTCTATCTGAATGGGTTAGCACTTGTTCTCCTACTTCTTTAGGTTGAAGGTTTGTTTCCATTATTCTGTGCCAGACTTTAGCTGATGGTTTGAGTATGGAGACACAGTTGGAGGCACCATTTCCATTGTGAATTTGGAAAATGAGATCATTGAAGATGGTTCTTTCCTTGTAATCTTCAAGGGTATCACCGCTTTCGTTACACTTGATTGCTTGAGCAATGATGGGTGGATTAATCAACACATGGATTCCGAAGATGGTTGATTGAATGATGTGTTGGTTATGCATATTCGAAAACACACCAGCATTTTCCCAGAACTCTTTAACACAATATGTGTAAATGATACCTGGTAGCATGTCAAGGTAACCTTCCCAATTCTGACAATGTAATTCAGAAGATGTTCTTATAAATCCGAGTTCTTTGAGAGAACTGCGGTGTATAGAGAATTCATTCAGGACTCTTAACTTAGAGATTTCACACTTAGTAGGTTTTGGATGAGAGGTGGACATTCTAGAGGGAATACTAAAGAGAGGAACTGACTGAGATGGTTTGGAATGATGGATAGAAGAGTGAACAAGGTGCCTTAAGTAGGCAGCGAATAGAGAGAGTCTAATAAATGCTTGTGACTTCAACCGCCAGGTTCGTAATTTCCTAGATATTTTAAGCTAGATATGACTAGGTTAAGGGATTAATGTTGGCACTAAGTCCAATAGTTTATCATTCTTGGAAAGACCAAGAAATCACACACAGACTCCTCTAATTAATTCTTGTCAGGAGTTAAGGATTCACAAAAAAAAATGCATATGTGAGATTAGTACCACTGACTAGTAGTGAAAACACAGAGGCACGTTTTCTTCTTTCAAGAATATTTATCTTATATGTCTAATAAGTGCACATACATAGGTGTAGGCATAAAGAATTGAAAGTAACACATACTTCATTAACTTAATTAGCAATTACACAATATGAGCAAGTGAACCATTACACACTAATAACTTAGCCTAATTGAGACAGGTAATCTTCTAATTTTATGAGAACCAACTGTTGTCGAAGGTTTCGCAAAACTTCCTATCCAGAGCAGTATCTGGACCACATCGAACTCTGCAGATCTTTTGCACGATTCCTGCTCTGAAGAGTACTTCTGATAGGACTCTTCCATAAGGAATGAATGATTGGTTCATGGTTCTTGACATGACGATTGACTCTTTAAGATGGTCAAATATTACTTGGGAAAGATCTATAGGAATTTGCCTAAAAAGACACATGATGAGGAGCTTATCATCATGATACAGAAAGTCCTTGTTTGTATTGCGAGGTTTAATATTTGTTAAGATGAACTTGAACCACCCTCTAGCAATAGGAAAAAGTTTTTCAGGTTTCGTAGGTTCAAAGGCAGATCCTTTATCAAACATATAGTGCATTTCAGCATCGGAGGTGCATCGAATGGATGCATGGTTAGGAGTGACACCTCCTAGTGGAAATTCAATGGCTTCAGAGATTTTTGTGGCGTTGATGGTGACTGGGAGACCATAAATGTCATAGTAGATAGTTAGACCATTACTGCTAACAGAGGCATTGATCCAACAGGATTTTAAAAGGTTCAGATAAATTGAGCCTCTTAGCATATGTATGTATTCATTCCAATTTTGAAAGTGAATACCAAGATGAAAGTCATGATCAGTATCTAATGGATTTGGTCGATTTTCATTGATGACTTCAAGGAGATCATCATTGGCATAAAAGGTTCTTGGAGCCATTTTAGATTGTGTTTAAGGTGAAAAGAAGATTGGGAATAAGAGATAGTGGAGAATATTTTTGGAGTGACTTTAAATAGATGGATGGAGAAGTTTGAACTGAATGGGTCAATAACTAAGAATGACTTAGGAAGACTGGAAATCTTAGGGGTAGTCTAAAAGATGAAGACAGATAAGCAGTCTGTTGTTCTAGGGAAGATCGAAGAGATATACATGCACTTTATTCTTATCAAAAGTTAGGTGGATGTAGTAACTGCATTATGAAGTCATTAATTCTAAGAGAAGATCAAAACTCACGCTTTCTAATTTCAAGGTTTTTATTTATTAATCATTAATCAGCGCATAGCCCAGAATGCAGGCAAAAAGGACTTTTCACTATTTTTAATATAGAATCCTGACTTGTCAGAACATGACCATGCCTGGTTTGGATGCTATTGCCTAGGTAATGAGCTATTTTGGTCAAGGTAGCACGTTTCCTTATTTCATAGCTGAGCAAATATCACTCAATATAAGCATATCAAGGAATTTTGGACAGATTAAAAAAAATCTAAAGAGTGTCGTCCAATTTAATTGAACATCATGGTTTCTTAGACTAACTAGGTTAGGTGGAGTGATTCTAAGAGAGAGAGAGAGTTAGGTCTGGAATAGGAGTACTCGTTGGAGTGTACTTATGGGTTATAGGATGTGGTCAAGCAGAGTGAATGATATGATGAGGAGAATCTTACATATGTGACTGTTTTACTTTAACTATTTCAGAAAGCATAGGTAGACACATATGGAAAAGGACAAAGGATTTTCTTAAAAAATATATCTAATTACTTCTCACAAAACTTAACACAGCATAACCAAAAATCTTGATGAAGTGATTCTAGTTGTTATCATGAAAATAAGTTATAAATGAAGGAAGGATGATACCTGAGATCTTTGCAGACTTATCTGAATGCATCCCATCTTGACTCTGATTTTTCCTTTTCTGAGTGAACTGCTGAGGGTTCTTGGATTCTTCAAGATTCACTTGCATTCTGATTTCTGAAAGATGTGAGCATTTTCTGAACTCTGATTCATATGATCAGAATGACAGATTTCCATAATGCCTTTTCAGAAGGTTTTTAAGTTCAAGGCTATAACATGAACTGTTGAGAGGTTATGTGCTGAGAAATATTGACATCATATAATATCCTCTGACTTGTTTCTTCAGTCTGATGTATATCCTTGTTCAGAACCAATTATCATCAAACATGTTTACAACATGAAACATAGTTTGCATGATACACCTTGGTCTCACATTTCTGATCCAGCTTAAAACAACATATTTACTTCTGAAAGAATGTCAACTGATGTCTTCATTCTGACAACATTAGCAGTCCTTTTGACTTCAAGGGATGACTTTAGATAATGCATCAACTTGAACATCTTCTGGTTTCGGATTAAAGAAGTTCATAGAAACTCATCAGATAGAATCTGATCAATCACAAGTGGTTCAATTGAGATAGAATCTCAAGTTATCAGAACATAGTTGTGCTGATTCAGTCAAAATTCAGATGTTGATTTAGTTTGAATTCTTCAGTTTTTTGAATTCTGCATACTTCATTCTGAAGTTCAGCATCATAGAATAACAATCTTCCTTCTTTACATGAAGAAGTTTTGAATGAGTTTTTATACGAGAAAGTCAAGGGTGGACCTAATCCATTTCTTGAAAACATCTCAAAAACTCATAAAGAATTAATCTTCAGCAAACAAGACTTCTTGTTTTCTGATGATTCAACTTTGAGCAAATACGTGGTTCATCCACACGTATCTTCCAAGATAAGCGTTCAACAGATACTATTTCTTATCTGATGAATCTATCTTATCAGTTGATTCTTCAATCTTCATTAAAACTTTAGTGAGGAAGATTTAGTTGTTTGACAACTGCAAAACTTTCAGAATTAGTGATTTGCTCAAGAACTCAGATTGATTACAATTTTGTACACAATCATCTTCTGAGCTGTTACAGAAATTGTAAATGGATTTCAATCTCACCCAGAGTATTTCTATGCACCTCATCTGGATCTTTTTCTGAAACTCTTAAGTGTTTGATATCTATCAATAACAGAACTGGAGCTCTGATACCAATTGAAGGTGCGAGAAAGACACAAGAAAGGGGGGTTTGAATTGTGTATTTACTCTTTAACAACTTTTCGCTTCTTGTCGTTAAGACACTGAGATAACATCAGAGTTCATTGAGAGACTCTAACTTGCGAAGTAACTTTCAGACATGCCTTGCATGAAGCATAAGAACCAACGAGAGTCTGGATACTGTTTACATCATTCGGAACTTACAGAGCGGAAGCTCATCAGAGTTGCAAGGTTCTGACTTGCTTATGTAGGGTTCTGATACTCAATATAGAAACATAAACAAGGACATTAAGCATAAGAGTAAAGGACACACGATATATCCTAGTTCACCATAAAGGCTAATCCAGTCCACCCTCCTCAGGTGATTTCGCCTTGAACACAAGGTCTTAATCCACTATAATCAATCTCTATTACAGATGCATGGGCAACAGCCGGTGACTAACCACTTGCACAGCCGCACTGTGACTAACATGTAATGAACCGTTCAGGGATTCAACTTAATGAATATAATGAACATTGACCTGCAGGTTCCAATCTCGCAAGATCTACTGCTAGGCTTACACAGCTAGATGTTCAGGGATTCATCACAATGAATATAACGCTACTGACCCTATTTCAGGCTTTTCCCACAATGACATCTCGCCAATGTCTTCTCGAGTCTCTGGTCACACTAACCACTTAAGGAATCCTAATTCACCAAGAATTAGTTATACAGGAGATTATAATAATGCTTCTTAACAAGCAGGTTATTCCAAAGTTTAAGTACAAAGAACGCATAATTGTTCAAGCAAGATATGAGCAACAGCTCCTTGCTATCCTAAGAAACTACAGAGATGTATATTGATTTGACAGTTGTTGACATCTTGTAGATCTTCTTCTTCTTCGTCTTCTTGGGTGAGCAAGCTTTGAGCAACAACTCCTTGCTTCAGATCTTCAATGTAGCGCTGACGAGAAGGTGGTTGATGACTTGACTGATTTGCAATGTTGTCTTCTTCATCAACAGCTTCTGTACCAATTCATTGTTGTTGTATTGAATGATGATCTTTGAGCTTCAACAACAATGGCCATGTGTAAATGGCGATAGCTTTTGAAATTTAAGTGTTACAACGAGAACTCATCGTTGTTGTTATCTTCACACAATGACTTTGATCAATTCTCCATTCATGGACTGAATCGATACCTTCATAAGCGAATACTCTTTCCTTTAAATAGCCCAGTAGAAATATAGCCTTTTGAAATACTGTTGGCTGTTGGAAAAGAGACGTTGTGTAATAATTAGTTGTACTGACACATCTCCTTTTGCTGTGGGAGAAGTGATGGGATATATCTTTCTTGGGCAGTGTGTACAGTTGTTCACAACGGTAATATTTGACTTCCAAACTTCAGAGGCTTCTGATGGTAATTTGATGAAGCATGAGTAGAGCCTTTTTAACAGGATATCTGATACATCAAGTCTTCAGTCATTTGAAGAAGTCCATTAGGAATCAGTCTTCAGAACTTCAGCACTTGTCTTTAAGAACATTATCCTTTACTTCTTAAAGTCTTCCAAAACTTAAGAACTTGTCCATTAGTAATCCATTTTCAGAGTCTTCTGCACTTGACTTTTGGAACCGTAAACTTCATAACACATAAGTCTTCAGAGTCTTTCTGCACTTGGTCTTCAGAGCCTTCCGCCTTCAGAACTTCAAGTTATGAGAGTCTTCAGCACTTCGGGTCTCTTCTTCAGAAGCTTCGCAATCTTCAGAATCTCGACCACTTTCAGAGAGCATCCACAAGAGCATTGCGACAGCAATATCAGCATCCTTGGATCTGACTGATCACGATCAGATACAGAAGCGTTCTTGCTTCTTACGACTTGTGTCACACATAATAACTTCGCATATTATCAATTATGCTCATCTGGCTGGTGCTTGTTAGATCTGATAACATCTATGAATATGATCTGCACACAACACACGTTAGAACATAAAATGGTTCTTTCACGAATACGTATTGTTATCATCAAAACATAGATTGACTTGTAGAGACAACTCTTTCTCTCACAGAAAAACTCAAAGCTTGCCTTCGAGAGGACACAACTTTGTTCGCCTAGAGCACCGTAGAAATGCCCAGCTTAGATCCTGCTGTCGTCTGCCATCAGCTCACAATTTACCCTGCCACCAAGGCTATAGCGTAACATAGGAGAAACCAGTCTCCAGAGAAAACGGAGGCTGCGGAACAAGTTGTAAAAGACCTCATTGAGAAAAATTTTATTTCAGAGGCCAAGTACACTACTTGGCTATCCAATGTTGTACTCGTCAAAAAATCTAATGGAAAGTGGTGTATGTGTGTTGATTACATTGATCTCAATAGGGCATGTCCTAAAGATGCTTACC
Source organism: Lathyrus tuberosus (assembly GCA_022829125.1). NCBI lineage: Eukaryota > Viridiplantae > Streptophyta > Magnoliopsida > Fabales > Fabaceae > Lathyrus > Lathyrus tuberosus. The sequence continues at coordinate 457,445 of JALAZF010000898.1, forward strand.
CCTCCCCAATATAGATAAACTTGTTGATAATTCTGTCGGTTTTAAACTATTATCGTTTATGGACACCTATTCGGGATACAATCAAATATTACTACAACGTAATGTCCTTTGGCTTGAAAAACGCTGGCGCGACCTATCAAAGGATGATGAACAAGGTCTTCTGAGGAGAAATCGACGACATGCTCAAAGTTTATATGGACGATATGATCGTGAAGTCCCATGAGGAAAACGATCACACGACCCATTTAAGAAAGGTCTTCGAGCAAGTCAGGAAATACCAGATGGAATTCAACCCGGATAAATGAACATTCGGGGTACGAGTCGGCAAGTTCCTTGACTTCTATCTGACGGAACGAGGAATCAAAGCTAACCCCGACAAGTGCAGGGCCTTCTCTAAGGTTCCTACGCCCAGCTAGAAAAAATCCATCCAATCCCTCAACGGGATGTTGGATTCATTATCTCGTTTCGTGGCCAAATCTTCCTAGCACGCTCTGCTCTTCTTCAAACTCCTCCGCAAGGAGGCAGCTTTTGAATGGACGGAGGAATGCGACCAAGCTCTCCTCCACCTAAAACGAGCACTATCGGAGCCGCCAGTCCTCTCTCGGCCAGATAACGGTGAAACCTTGTACTTTTATCTCATCGTAGCAACCGAGGTCGTTAGCGCCGCCCTCATCTGTGAGACGCCCGACGGGAAAAAAACCCATATACTTCACGAGCAAAGCATTGCAAGGACTAGAGCTGAGATACCAACATATAGAGAAAGTAGCTCTGGCCCTCATTAATGCTGCGCGAAGACTAAGGAACTATTTTCTGTCCCACATGATCGTGGTCCGAACAGATCTACCAGTGAAGCAACTGTTAGGACGACCAGACATGGCTGGCAGGATGCTTAAGTGGTCATTGGAGCTGTCCGAATTCGACATTCAATATGAGATTAGAAAGGCCCTCAAGGCCCAAGCACTTGCCGACTTTGTCGTAGAAATGGGGTTCACAGATTCCCTTACTTGCGGGGCGCACAAATGGACTATCTTCATCGACGGGGCATCCAGCTCGGCAGGAAGTGGGGCAGGTATCATCTTGGAAAACGACGAGGGAATTATTGTAGAAGTCTCACTTACCCTATCCTTCACTACTTTCAACAATCAAGCTGAGTATGAAGCTTTCCTCGCTGGTCTACGCCTAGCCGAGGACCCGGGGGCCGATGAAGTCGTCATCTACACTGATTCTCAACTCGTGGCCCTTCATGTTTGAGGAGAATACCAGGCCAAGAACGACAACCTGTCCGAATACTTATCCCTGGTCAAGGAAAAAATGACGAAGTTCGCAACAATAGAAGTAAAACATGTTCCCCGCGAACATAATGACAGAGCAGACATGTTGTCTAAACTGGCGAGCATGAAGAAAAGAGGCGGAAATAAATCTGTCATCTAGGAGGTGCTTCCTCGACCCAACATCGAGAAAACCTCCCCGATCCTCGACGTGTAAGTCATCCGTGATAGCAACTGTTGGATGACCCTCGTTTATATTTACCTCGCTAAGGATGAACTCCCATCCGACCCCAAAGAGGCCAGCATAGTCAGGCGCAGAGCCTGCTCCTACGTCCTGGTCGAAAACAAGCTCTACAGGCGAGGGTTCTCCATCCCTTTACTCAAGTGCGTCGAGGAAGAGATGGTCGCCCACGTCTTGTGCCAGATCCACGAAAGAGTCAACGCCCAACACCTCGGGGGGAGATCCCTTGCCAGGAAAGCCCTACGAGCAGGGTACTAATGGCCGACCATGCAGCATGACGCGAAAGAACACGTGAAGAAATGCGATAAATGCCAACGGCACGGGGACATGCACTTGGCTCCACCCGGCGAGCTCAAAGCAATTTCCTCCTCGTGGCCCTTCGCATGATAGGGCCTAGACATCCTGGGACCATTCGTCGTAGGGACGAACCAGAACAAGTACTTGATAGTGGGTGTTGACTACTTCACTTAGTGGATAGAAGCGGAGGCTCTGGCCAAAATAACGGCCCACAACATACTTCGCTTCTACAAGCAAAACATCCTTGCCCGTTTCGGCATCCCCCAAGCAATAGTCACCGGCAATGAGACGCAATTTATGGACAGGAAATTTCAAGACTTCGTCGCCCAACTAGCCACGAAACAACACTTCCTAAACTAACGGGCAGGACGAAGCAGCAAACAGGGTAATCCTGCGGGGCCTCAAACGAAGGCTGGACGAAACAAAGAAAGTTTGGGTCGAGGAACCTGCACAACGTACTATGGGCCTACCGCACTACGCCCCACTCTTTGACCGGGGAAACACCTTTCCGCCTAGCTTACGGAACCGAAGTAGTGATCCCCATCAAGATACACGTACCATCCAGGAGGACTGAATCCCCCTTGGATGAGGATACAAATAACGAGGCACTGAGAGAGGAGTCCGACCTCGTCGAAGAGGTCCGATCAGAAGCAGCTCTCCGCGAAGCTTCATTAAAACAAAAAATTGCAATTAGGCACAACACCAAGGTGATACGGGGAGAATTCAAAGTGGGCAGCCTTGTCTTAAGAAGGAACCACAAGGATTCTCGAGAAGACAAACTCGCCACAAATTGGGAATGACCCTATCGCGTCCGGGCAAAGACGGAGAATGGGGCCTACTACCTAGAATACCTCAACGGGGAAGAACTTGCTCAACCATGGAATGCCGAAAAGCTAAAACAATATTATAGCTAAGGCCCTAATCGCCAGTTTGCGTCGTCGGAGTGACGAGCATAATGTCCCAACTACGATGCGCGCCCAGGTACAAGCGTCACAGTTTAACTAAGGCAGGATATCGCTCAAGAACGAGCAGGACCCCTGCCCGACAACGGTTCCTCAACCGAGCCCGCCGTCGTCAAAGTACCATGATAGGCAGGACACCCAGCTCGCGATGGGAGGTTCACGTCACGAACTCAGGCCTCGAACGCAGCCATAGCTCCACTCTCCTGCTCGGAGGCTACCCAGGCCGCTTGACCAGTCCCCCTCACTTCCGAACACATCTAAGTCGAGCAAATCCCAAAACAATAAACAAAGCATTCAAAGTGACCCTCACTGCAGGAACACACATGTATCAAGCAAAGTTACTACACTTAGTTAAAATAAAAACAAATAAAGCCATGCGCGAATATAAAGCATACAAAATTGACCAGGATGGCCAGACACATACATTTCAAAATAATTAGTGGTCACGAGGACCACGATTGTACTTGTTACATGGAAAAGGGGCGTGCAAAGTAATAAATTACATAAAACATGGCACGCAGGCCATAGATATAACAACAACAAAAGAGATACATCACTCTTCCATCTGCTCGGTCTCCTCAGGGATAGTCTGCGCCAGCTAAGGCTCCTCGTCGAGGATATAAGCATGCTCCTCGCTGATCTGGAAAAAGTCGGGAGTGAAAATCTTACCATCTTCAACATGGTTCAGAAAACGGGCCCCCTCCGTGGACAGTTGAACCCCTGGATTCACAAGTTTGAGCTGAGCCACGACATTATTGAAAGATTCCTCCCCGATGGTGTAGACATCGTCCTCCGCCCGCACGATCCGGACAACCAGCTCAGCCCGAGTCTTTAGCTTCCTCAGGTCATCATGCTCGTCTTTGGTTGTGTAGCGCGATTTTTGTGGTTTCAAATCACTATCGCTTTGGTACTACAGTTCAATTCATTTTTTATCCTGTGAAGCTAATTAAGGAAGGGAAATAGATGTCTCCAATTAACCCTGTTTGCATACTGAGATTAAACAGTCAAAACTGTTGGTTTACAGATGCTATCAAAATGGGGGTTTGTCTTTAGGTTATTTCGTTTAAGAACACAATGTCTGGACTATTTGCGAGGTTTTTTTTGGTAAGATGTTAGGTCTGATGCTTCTTGATTGATGTATGGAGGTACTGGATTTTGGGTTTTTGATTAGTATGCTCGCTAAGATTTTGCAATCTTATGCCTACGTCTTCCCATTTAACAAAACAGGGAAATCAGGGCGATCGTAGTTCCTCCTATTCCATGGGAGGAAAGAGATGTTTTGGTGTCTTGTTCAAAGCCCAAGACATGAAGCTAAAGGTGATTTGTATCTTGTTCAAAGCCCAAGATGTGAAGCTAAAAGGTTTGACTGAGAGAGAACTTGTCATCTCTAAAGAGGAATTGTTGATGTTTGTGTGCTGTGAGCAAGGCACAACTTTGATGCTAAAAGGTTGATTGACTCAACCGGGGTTTTCTTTATTCAAAGCCTAAGAGGAGGCTAGAAGTTTGACTTTTCTGAGGAAAATGTTCTTTCTGTCTTGTACAAAGCCCAAGATTGAGGCTAAAAGGGATTTTGACTCCGTTGAGGAGAATGTATCTTGTATAAAGCCCAAGATGAAGGCTAAAAGGGGTTGACTCAATAAGAGAGTGCTTTTATCTGTCCTGTATAAGGCCCAAGACGGAGACTAAAAAAAGTTTGACTCAACAAGAGAGTTTGAAGATTGATTGACTCAACAAGAGAGTCTGAAGGTTGATTGACTCAATAAGAGAGTCTTTTATACTCAATAAGAGAGTGATTTACTATCTCGTACGAAGCCCGAGATTGAGGCTAAAAGGAGATTGACTCAACAAGAAAGTGTTTTACTATCTGTCTTGTACAAAGCCCAATACGGAGGCTAAAAGTGGTTGACTCAACAAGAGAGTCTGAAAAGGTTAGCTCCGTTGGGGAGAATCATTTGTACAAAGCCCAAGAGGAGGCTGACTTACTGCTGAGGATTATTGAGATCCTGAAGTGGGTCCAAGTGCGGGGAACTATCATGAGAGAGACCGGGTTTCTACCGGAGATTGATTCAGAGTGATCGGTGTTCTTCCTATGTTTGAAAGGAACTTGAGAATGTCTTTGAGACTCAATGAGGTTTAGACTGTCCAAGTCTAGAGTTTTATCTTTTGTACTATGCCCAAGAGGAGGCGCGGGGATTAAGGGATGAGTATCAACCCTAAAATGGCCGGAGTTTTGACACTAGAAAGACTGCTCTAGCAAAGGATGACTAAGTTCTGTCTTATACCTTTAAGAGGTCGTCAGGGTCCTTGTATTAAGCCCAAGAGAAGGCATGAGAACTTCTAAGAAGTCGAAGGGTCCTTGTACAACGCCCAAGAGGAGGAGGGGATGCTTTTAGGAAGCCTGTGGGTCCCCAAACCAAGAGAAGTTTAAGAAATGCAATTCACATAGAAGAGATCATTCAAGGAAAGTTCGAGAATTTGGAAGAAACTCAAGAGATGCCATTCACAGAGAAAAGATCATCTCTGGGGAGTTAGAGTTTCTTTGACAATTTCTAAGAGTGACAGTCTGAGAAAAGGTTCAACGAGAATACTGCCTTTCTCTTTTTTCCATATTGTTTAACCCCAAGAGGAGGGAAGACTGTATCTGGAATCCTACGGGGGATTTAGTTTTGTTTGTATTTAAGAGTGACCAACAAGGCTTTACCTAGTGCTAGACGTAGTTGTCGGGGAAAACTCTAAATAACTATACTAGTATTACACAGTGGATATGTGACAAGTATGTAAAAGGATGTGAAAGAAGACTTACAGTGAAGCAGCCCCACAATACAATTATATACATATGAAAGCGGTAAATGAAAGTGAAAAAACACTTACCCGTTGTAGAGCTTCCATGGTGTTTGGTTAGTTGTTCAACAAAGAAATTAAAGAAAGTTTTGATGACAACATACATTTTAATTCAAAATCAAAGGAGAAAGTGCTTTTAAAAGATTGTTGGGGCTTACAGCTCAAGGAGAGGCCCAAGTTTTAACGATGATTGCACTGTTGTTCTGTAAACTGTACAGAGGGACTTATACAATATGTGAGGCCCAAAAGTTTTTATGTACAAGGGGATGGGTCTTACACTCTATTAGAGGCCCAAATATTTATTTTAAATAAAGAAATAGGACTTACAACACGAGGGTAGGCGCAGGGTTATTTGTTAAAAAGGTGACGATCGCGCCGTTATTTTTGAAAATACCGTGGGACTTATACAATGACTGAGGCCCAAAAAGTGGTGTATTTACAAAGGGGATTGATCTTACACTCTAATAGAGGCCCAAAAAGTCTTTAAATAAAAGAAATGGGACTTACAACACGAGGGTATGCCCAAATGGTTCTCGTTTTGAAATGGTGATTGCGCCGGGATTTTTGAAATCGCAGTGGGTCTTATACAATAACTGAGGCCCAAATTATTTTGGTTTCAAAAGGATTGGGTCTTACACTCTATTAGAGGCCCAAAAAGTGTTTGAAAATGATTTGTGTAGGGTGATTAAGATCAAAACCCTGAATTAATTTCAAAATGTATTTTAATTAAATAAGAATTTAATTAAAATAATCAAAATTATCAAACATGTGTGAAAAACAAGTTGTGATCTTGGATTAATGTTTGAAAAATCATGTTTATATCCATAAAATGATTGGAAACCAATTAAATTTGGAAAATCAAGGAGGAAAAAATATTTTAAATGTTAAAAAACAAATAAAAGATTAATTATTTGCAAAAATATCAAGTATATGAAATAAATAATATTTTTGGGAATTTTTGGAAAAATAAAATATTTTAACATTTTTGTGAATTATTAAAAAAAGAATCAACTCAAAATCATTAAAACTCAGAGAGAAATTAATTTTTGAACCAATTAAATAAAATCACAAAATTCAAATATTCAAATATTCAAAAAATGGCGCCAAGAACACACCAAGAACACGCGTTACCCCTATGTTTCTGTAGATTTGCATTTTCTCACCAATCTCACTGAATACTTGATGAAATCACACAATCCACATATCACTCTACTCGTTTTCACCTCACGATCATGTCTATGGTCTTTAATTTCATTTATTTTAAACATGGAATAAGAAATCAAGACAAAACCTCAAGAACCCTAAATTCGGCATGAAGGCTGAGAATTTTGATACACGATTCAAACAAAGCAATTAATTGAGGGGAAACATTCTATGCATGATTATGAACATTTGGCAAAAGTATTGTGCGAGGAAATATGCATAGATTAAAAGATGACCAAGTTTAGGCTTACTTGAAGGTCGTGACAGCAAGAGCAAAGTGATTTTTGAGTTGGAGGTGTTACAGATGAGTTGTGATGATCTGAACAGCTTCCCTACACCATATGGAGTGTGTTTAAATGTATGGACTTGATTGGAAATGGCTGGATCACTTCATGGCATCTCAACTGCAACTTGGTTAAAACCTTAAGCAATTGGCTGATGATTCTGAGAAATCAGTGTTCCAGTTGTGGTTTAAGTGTTTGGATCACTTCTATATGATGTTTATGAGGTGTGTATGTGATTGGTTTGGTTGGAATGGCTCTCAAACTCGAAACCCGATAGTGACTTGCTTTGGAAGGAAATTTTGGAGTGAAAGAAGAGATTTTGAGGAAAGCATCAGTTTGATGGCTTTGGTGTACTTAAACTGGGCACAAATGAACTCTATTTATAGTAGAGCAAGTTTATTTTGGCTGTAATAGTGAATGGCAACTGCTGCAGAGGTTTGGAAAATATTGATCAATAGGAATCCAAGTCTCCTCTAGCCATTGACTAGAGGTTAGAGCACAGGCCTTTGGTTCCCTAGTTTAGAGATCATCCTTGACTCATTCAATTGAAAATGGATCAGTTCATGCCACCTTGGTGCATCCACTGAATTCTCCAAAATAAAATTGGAGTCTTGTCCCCTCTTTAGGGTTTTTTAGGTTTGGCATGCTATTTTTAGTTCCAAAGACTTGGGAGGCTTATGGATCAGTGTTTGTCCCTCCTTGGTCTCTCCCTGAGGTGTTCAGATTGATAAACTTGTTTGTCATTTGTACAAATTGCTCAAATCGAGCAAAATGCACAAATCTGCCTAGTTATGACAGTTGCAGCAAGGCATATTGCCACTGTCATAACTCTTAGCTCAAATGGGATTGGATGGGATTCTTGGCCATTTTGGAAAGCTCTCATATGATACAACACATGTGTGATCATATTTTGTATTTACACTTTTTGAATCCAAGTGAAAAATGCCCCTACATTTTGAAAAAAGTGAAACAGATTCTGACTTAGTGAAAATTTCACTAAGTGTTGGAAAAAGTGACATTTCATATTTTCAGCCATTTTGATCCAACCATAACTCAAAATCCATGAAGAATTGGAATGAGGTGTAGTTGACACTTTTAAAGTATGCCATGAGAGCTACAAATCCATCTTTGGATCAGCCAAAATGGTTGCTTGGATCTCAAGTTATGATCCTTGGAAGTTGGTACCCTAGCCACTTTGTTCCACAACTTAGAAAATTTCTAAGTTTTTTATGGTTACCCCTTTTAAGTGTTATCCCACTTTTCTTGATTTTTATTGATGAATGATGATTCCAATCACAAATTAACATCATTTTAGGGTTAGGGAACCATAATTGATTAAAAAACAAAAAGTCAAACTTTGACTTTTGGGCACAGTTGACTTTTTATCAGATGAATTCCAAACTGCGTGTTCCTCTATGAAATCAAGTCCTTGATCTAAATCAAACTTTATGGATTGATTTCATAGGTGTTATAGGGTGTATTGAATCATGTCCCAAGGTTTGGGAACATGTCCTGGTCAAAAGTCAAAGGCACGGTTGACTTTTTTCCGCGAAACCCTAACTGTGGTTCTGATGAACTTGAAACTTGTGAATCAAGCTTCTTGGATCAATCCATTGTTGAAAATGGATCAATGTAGTGTATTAGGGACCCTCAAATCATGTCTTGAGGTTTTGGCTAATGCTTTGTCCCAAAAGTCAACTTAGGGGTGAATTAGGTCAAGAAACCCTAATTCCTGATTTTTATTGTATGCATCCCCTGAGGCAAAACTGACTTGATGATTGGGTTTATGATGTCCCTTAGAGTATATTGGGTTATCTTTTGAAGCATTGGCTCATGCCCAGGGGAAAATTTCCATCTGGAGGCCCTGGTCGACCAAAACCCTAATTCGGTGACATTGGTGATCTTGAGGCTTAATCCACTTGGAATGTTCCTGCCTTGTGCTTGATTCTTGATGTGGGAGTCCTCTTGATCCATTGTGGATGTTTGAGAGGTTTAGACAAGTTGAGGATCATGTCATTTCTTGATTGATCCTTTGTCTAAGAGCACTGAGGGGGCTTGAAACCCTAAGTTTGATTGTAGTGGATGCTCACCCATCTTTGGGGAGATTAATGAGGTATGATGATTCATCCATATTGTGATGATGATTTGTACAATGATGGGAAATCTTAGTGGTCAAAATTTGGGGTATGACAGATGCCCCTATTTAATCTTCTTGGACCCGAAGGGGTGAATGGCAAAGGTATTCAGGCATTCGGGGTGCAAGAGGATTAAATATCGGAATACCCGAAATTTTGATGGTGGTTAGGAATGGTAGTTCACGCATAATTCTTCTTTTGCTAAGAAATGATGCTTAGAAAAGGTAAACTTCCCCTCGATCTTGGGTTCCTACCAAGGAACTGATCTCAGTTTCTGATGTAAACTTCCCCTCGATCCTGGTTTCCTACCAAGGAACTGGTCTCAGTTGCTGAAATAAACTTCCCCTCGATCCTGGTTTCCTACCAAGGAACTGGTCTTAGTTTCTGAAATGAACTTCCCCTCGATCCTAGTTTCCTACCAAGGAACTGGTCTTAGTTTCTGAAATGAACTTCCCCTCGATCCTGGTTTCCTACCAAGGAACTGGTCTCAGTTGCTGAAATAAACTTTCCCTCGATCCTGGTTTCCTACCAAGGAACTGGTCTTAGTTGCTGAAATGAACTTCCCCTCGGTCCTGGTTTCCTACCAAGGAGCTGGTCTCAGTTGCTGAAATAAACTTCCCCTCGATTCTGGTTTCCTACCAAGGAACTAGTCTCAATTTCTTTTGTCAATAAACTTTCTCGACAAGGGACGCTATTCGTAGCGGTTTTCCTCAAACTTCTCGCCGAATTTTCCTGGGGAGATGCCATTTGACGGGAAAAGGTTTTGATGTCAGAGTTGCTGGGGAACCCAGTTGTCTGAGTTGTAGAGGTGTGCAAACTTCTTTGTTGGAGATGCAATTTGTCGACCCTACTAGGAAAAATGAGTCTCTTGAGAGACTGCTTTCTGGTTGGGGATATTACATCATACTGTTCTCGGGATCTTCTCGGAGAAATGCCATATGATGTGATCCAAATTTGAGGTGCCGATGACCTTTTCGTCAGCGAATTTTTCGGAGAAAAACTGCTATATTGCCGAAGCTTTGATTAAAAGGCTTTCTTTGGGGATTTTCCTTAATCCGGGAAAGCGAAGATATCATCTTCAATGGCGAAGAGTGATGTTTGTTGAAAGCTCTCTGGCTTTTCAGAGGTTCAAGTTATCAAAGTGGTCAAAAAACCACCTTCAATCCAGAAATAAATAGGAGGAGAGGTTGTTCAGACACGACGTTTCCTGGCAAGGAAAAAACTGACAACTCAATTGACAGAGGGCTTTTATAACTAGAGGGTAAGACCGACTAGCATGATATTGATGCAATATGAATATGAACGAATCAATAATGCATGATGTATGTATGTATATGCTGACAAAACTGACGCGACATACAGACTAGTGGATGACCGCGACTGAATACTCGGCCACTGCGGGGGATGAATAAATACCATTGGGTTCGAAATAGCAATTCTGCCTTGCTTAGGAGGGATAGTCCCTGCGGGGAAACTGTTGGTTAGGTTTAGAAGATAAGAACTCTGTCGGGGGGTGTTAGATGAACCATGGTCTCCGACACAACTGATCCTTGATTCTGGCGTGCTGGTTTAGAAGGAGTACTTTGATTCTGCACTTTGAAGCTCGATTACTTCTGGAGAAGCGATCGATGTTCTTTCAATGTTCAACAATAAAAAAAAATTGCCATCTTTATTTTAAAAGCAGAAAAAATTTAACAAGTAAATTCATTTTTGTTTTATTTCAAGAATCGTTAATCATATTAAAATATCATTCTGCAAAGCTAAAACAAATAAGAATTGCAAACAAAAGCTCAAGGGCTCAAATTTTATTGATAGGATGGAAATCAGCCAAGCGCGTGATTCCATAGAGTATTTACAAAGTTAGAAAATGGTAATTTACGGGAAAAGGGTTGCATTGAAACATAACGACCACTATCCTTCTACCAACTTTGAATTCTGGACATCCTGAGCTTCCGTCGAAGATGATCTTGACTGGAGTTTTCCTGATGGCTGGAGAGCATGACTGCTGCTGCGAATTTTCCCCTTTGTTGGATGTAGTTACTTACCATGAATCCCTAACTTTTGCCTGGATTGTACTTTGAGGTTTCCAATCCACCGGGATGATTTTTGATTATGTCTCTAATTTTTTCCTGGACCGCCCTTTAGGGTTTTCAATCCACCGAGACATTTTTTTTATTTAGGCGAAGTATTTCTTGACTACGTCAACATTCGTGGGGTAGGCAAATTCCTCTCCGTCCGTGGTTGCGAGTCTCAAGGCGCCGCTTGAGAAAGCTTTCTTGACCACATAAGGGCCGTCATAGTTCGGGGTCCACTTGCCCCGGGAAACAGTGAGAAATGATTGTATATTTTTTAGCACAAGGTATCCTTTCCTGAAGACGCGAGGTCAGACCTTTTTGTCGAACACCTTTTCATTCTTTGTTGATACAACTGCCCATGGCACATAGCCATTATTCGCTTCTCTTTGATCAGATTCAACTCATCGTGTCGACTTTGACACCATTTAGCCTCTGTTAACTTAGCTTCCATCAATACCCGGATTGATGGGATCTCTACTTCTATGGGGAGCACTGCTTCCATGCCATATACTAGAGTGAAAGGAGTTGCCCCTGTTGAAGTGCAGATAGATGTACGATAACCGTGAAGAGAAAAGGGTGGCATCTCGTGCCAATCTTTGTAGGTTACAACCATCTTCTGAACAATCTTTTTGATGTTCTTGTTAGCCGCTTCTATCGCGCCGTTCATCTTAGGCGGTAGGGAGATGAGTTATGGTGTTCGATCTTGAACTCAGCACATAACTCCTTCATCATTTTATTGTTCAAGTTAGATCCATTATCAATAATGATCCGGCTGGGAACACCATAAAGGCAGATGATATTGTTTTTGATAAATCGGACCACCACTTGTCGGGTTACATTAGCGTACGATGCTGCTTCGACCCACTTGGTGAAGTAGTCAATGGCTACCAGGATGAACCGATGTCCATTCGAAGCCTTGGGTTCAATCATGCCGATCATGTCGATTCCTCATATGGAAAAAGGCCATGGGGAAGAAATAACTTTGAGATGCGTTGGCGGTACATGGATTTTGTCTGAGTATATCTGACACTTGTGACACCTCCTCATGTACCTGTAGCAGTCGGATCCCATGGTCAACCAATAGAACCCGACTCTTAGAATTTTTCTCGCCATTGTGTGTCCATTGGCATGAGTGCCAAAGGATCCTTCGTGAATTTATTTTATCAGCATGTTTGCTTCTGGTTTGTCCATGCAGCGGAGCAAGACCATGTCGAAATTCCTCTTATAGAGTGTATCACCGTGTTTGCTTGGAAAACTCGCAAACAACCGCTGATCTCCTAATTTATGAAAAATTAGTTTGCTTACAGGACCGATCAAACAAATCCTAGGACAACGTGCTTTAACAATCTTGACAATTTGTGTTAAAAAACCTTTTGTTTATTGAATTCATCATTGTTTTCATCAACTTGTATTTTTCGACAAAAGTAATAAAAACTTTGCTTCTTGAAATAAATGGCGAAATGTAAATAACTTGCAAGAAAGAAAATTACAAAAATATAAAGGGAATTCTAAATGAAGAACTTAAAACTTTTATTAAAATGCAAGGAATGAAAACTGGTGTTTTTCAAACATACATTTTCTCAGTAACTACTCTTTTCTCTCTCATGGTTACTTTGAGTATTTCTTCAGTGATTTGTACAAATTTTGAACACACACCTGAAATCTAACACTAAGACTCCCTATTTATATACTATCGAAATAACTACCAATAATAGCTATTTCTCCTAATGGTGACAAATGGCAATCTGCATGCATTCGTCAACTAGATGCATTCCACGCGTCCTATTTTAAAATGAAACTCCCTCCTAAATTTGAATTTCAAACATCTGTCGAACGAGGCCTATCACCCCTCTGTCGAAGTATTTCTAATACTTAGAAAAATCTGCCAATGCTTTCCTTTAAGTAACATTTGCCTTCGACTGGCTTTCTCCCATCAGAAACACATTCCTGTCGAAATACCCTGGCATATTTCCAAATTTGTTCTAAACAATTATCTAGGCGTCAAAATTAGCAGCCTACAAATTGCCCCCCAGAAAATGCATTTTCGACAAAAGGAGAAAAGCATTTTTTGCCAATGAAATTCGACATCGTTAATAACTCGACCAGTGACTGTTCATATGATTAGACGTTTGTGACGTCAAAGTCATCATTACGCTTTTCTCAAACGTCTCTTCAGCCCATGTTTTTAAGATCTTCCATCTTCACTACCCTAGGCCCTAGCGGAACATAGGTAAAAAACTTAACTTCCACCGTCTGAAACAATCCACTTCATAACTTCCACGTGTCCCATAATCTTTTCATTATTTCTCCATTAAATGAAAAAGAAACTTCTGAATTCCAACTGCTTCAGTCCCTTTTCTTCCTATAAATAAGTTGGAAAAAATTATTTTTCACTTTTCACGTTTCTTTTCTTTACGCAAGAACTCTCTTCTACTTCATCTTCTTCATTTCTCTGCATTTTCTTCTACAATCAACCATGGCATCTTCCGATGCTCCCTAAATCACAAGTAAAGATTCCAAAAAGTCCAAAAACTTACCACCTGTCCACAAGATCCTTGGGCCAAAGGTGGTGGGGAACCAACAGTATGTACCAGAGCCTCCAAATGAAGAGGAGAAGCGACGTATTTACCAGTCTCAGGTACTAATTCCTATTTTAATTTCTGGTAAATCTCATGCAATGCTAGGACCCTTACCTGATTTAGCCCTAGATCCTGTAAAAGTGAGAGAATTCTTTCCAGCTTACCACCGTTACAAACCCATAGCTAACGGGGTTAGGCCTAGAACCGATAAGGAGAAAATCATAGATGAAAAATCCAAGGTAGACGGCCAAGGGTCACCTTCTGAGGAAGTCATAAATTTAGAGTACATGAACAACTTTAGAATCTTTAGGTCTTGTCCTTTGTCGAAAGACCCCTCTGATTATCTAGCTTGGCTGAAGAAAATAGAGAAGGTTAAAGCTGATGTTTGGAAAATTATGGGCATTTTCGACCTCATCCAACTGTCGAAAGTAGGACCAGGATATTGCCCCTCCATGCTTCTAGCTTCCCTTTACTTTTGGGACAATACTTAGAACAATTTTTACCTTCCTTGTAGAATGATCACCCCAACTCTTTTCGACGTGGCTGCCATAACTGGCCTTAGCCCACTAGGAGTAGATTATGATCCTACCCTACTGTCTGATGATTCCATAGGATTCGACACAAACAAGGCCACCTTCACAACCTATATTGCCAATTATCATGATAAAGAAACCAAAGAAGTCTCTGATCAAGAGCATGTAGCCTTCTTAGCCCTTTGGCTGTCGAGATGCGTTTTTTGCTCTAGATCTTTTCAAGTGGCGAAGCGTTATTTTACCATAGCAAATTAGCTTCATGCTGGATATCAACTGTGCCTTAGTGAGATAATCTTGGCGAACCTATACGAATCTCTTGGCGAAGGGGTTACCTTCCTGAAGAATATCAAGGACAAAGGGAGTCTACTGTTGTCAGGACCATTTTGGCTCTTACAACTATGGTTCAATGCCACCTTTGAAGCTTCCTTACCCAACAAACAAACTGTGGACGAAGCTGCTCTGAAGGACAGAAGAGTCAAAGGAACCAGACTAGCGTAGTTAAAACCCAATGATGAAGGTCTGAGCCTTCAAGAAACTTTTACTAGCTATGTTATGATGTTTGCTAAACGTCATAACTTCACTCCCAATATGGCTCCTTTTGCTGATAGAAAAGTTGGACCAGAGTGGCTCACCAGGAAACTTCCATTAGAGTTGAAAGATCTAGAAGATGAATTCCTTAATGTCTGGGAATCTTTTCTCACTCCTAGACTTTTAGTTTCCAAACTTGCTCCCTCAAAGTTGAAGGTCTCCCTTGTTAACTACCAACCCAATTTGGTCTCTCGACAATTTAGGTTAATACAAATAAAACCAAAACCCCTCTTCTCAAGGAAAGGTTCTTTATGTCATACCCCAACTTTTGACCACTAAGATTTCCCATCATTGTGCAAATCATCATCACAATATGGATGAACCATTAGTCTCCCCAAAGATGGGTGAGCCTTCACTACAATCAGAATTAGGGTTTCAAGCCCTCTCTGAGTTCTTAGACAAAGGATCAATAAAGAAATGACATGGTCATCAACTTGTCGAACCTCTCAAACATCCCCAATGGATCAAGAGGACTCCCACATCAAGGATTAAGCACAAAGTTGTAGCATTCTGAGTGGATCAAGCCTCAAGATCGCTAGTGTCACCAAATTAGGGTTTGGTCGACCAAGGCCTCCAGATGGAAATTTTCCTCTGGGCATGAGCCAATGCTTCAAAGCATAACCTATGATGCTCCAAGGGACATTATGAACCCAATCATCAAGTCAATTTGACCTCAGGGGATGCATTCACAAAAGATCAGGAATTAGGGTTTCTTGACCTAATTCACCCCTAAGTTGACTTTTGGGACAAAACATGAGCCAAGACCTCAAGACATGATTTGAGGGTCTCTAATAAATCACATTGATCTATTTGCAACAATGGATTGATCCAAAATGCTTGAGCAGTAAGTTTCAAATTCATTAGAACCACAATTAGGGTTTTGAGTAAAAAGTCAACTGCACCTTTGACTTTTGACCAGGACATGCTCCCAAACTTTGGGACATGATTCAATACAGCCTATAAAACCTATGAAATCAATCCATCAAGTTTGATTTAGGTCAAGGACTTGATTTCATAGAGGATCGCACAGTTTGGAATTCATCTGACAAAAAATCAACTGTGCACAAAAGTCAAACTTTGACTTTTTGAGATTTTTCATAATTATGGTTCCTTAACCCTAAAATGATGTTAATGTGTGGTTGGAATCATCATTAATCAAGAAAAATCAAGAAAATTGGGATAACTTGTAAAAGGGGTAACCATAAAAACTTAGAAATTTTTCTAAGTTATGGAACAAAGTGGCTAGGGTACCAACTTTGGAGGATCATAACTCCTAAACCACAAGGTCATTTTACCCCATTCAAAGATGGACCTGTAGCTCTCATGGCCCTCTACAAAAGCTTCAAACATAACTCATTCCAATTCCTCATGAATTTTAAGTTATGGAATGATCAAAATCACAAAAAGTGAAAGCATCACTTTTTTCCAACACTTAGTGAAATTTTCACTAAGTCAGAATCTGCCTTCACTTTTTTCCAAATGTAGGGGCATTTTTCACTTGGATCCAAAAAGTATCAAAACCAATTATGATCAAACATTTGTTGTATCATATGAGGGCTTTCCAAAGTGACCAAGAACTTCACCAAACTCAACTTGATCCATGAGATATGACAATGGCAACATGCCTTGCTGAAAACTGTCAAAGCAAGGCAGATTTGTGCATTTTGCTCGATTTACCAAACTTATGCAAATGACAAACACACTTATCCATCTGAACACCTCAAGGGGAGACCAAGGAGGAACCAACTCTGATCCCAACCCTCCCAAGTCCTTGGAACTAAAAATAGCATGCCAAACCTAGAAATCCCTAAAGAGGGGACAAGGCTCCAATTTTGTTTTGGAGCATTCAATGGATGCACCAAGGTGGCATGGACTGAGCCATTTCCAACTGAATTCAGTCAAGACTTATCCAAGACCAAGGGAACCAGCAGCATGTGCCCTAACCTCTAGTCAATGGCTAGAGGAGACTTGGATTCTCATTGATCAACATTGGCCAAACCTATGCAGCAGTTGCCATTCATTATTTCTTGCAAAACAAACTTGCTCTACTATAAATAGAGCTCATTTGTGATCAGTTTGAGTACACCAAAGCCATCTAACAGATGCTTTCCTCAAAATATCTTTTTTCACTCCAAAATTGCCTTCCAAAGCAAGTCACTATCGGGTTTTGAGTTTGAAAGCTATTCCAATCATACCAATCACACACACCTCATAAACATCATATAGAAGTGATCAAAACACTCACACAACATCTGGAACACCAAAATCACAAAATCACTAGCCAATTGCTCAAGTTCTTGACAGATTTGCAGTTGGGGTACCATCTCAAGTTCCAAATCATTTCAATCCACTCCAAGCATCCAGACATACTCCATAGCACCTAGGGAAGCTGTCCATATCCTTAGAACCAAGTTGTAACACCTCTAACACAAAACATGATCACCAGCTGCAAGAGGTAAGCATGAGCTATTCTAACTCTATGTTCCATGCATTTTTTGCTGCACAATAATTTGGCCATATGTTCATAATCATGCATAAAGTGTTTTCCCTCAATCAATTGCTTTGTTTGAATCGTGTATGGAATTTCTGAACCTTCATGCAAATTTTAGGGTTCTTGAGGTTTCTCTTTGATTTCTTATTCCATGTTTAATATAAATGAAATTAAAGACCATAGACATGATCGTGAGGTAAAAACGAGTATATCGATATGTAGATTGCATGATATCATCAAGTATTCAGTGAGATTGGATAGAAAATGCAAATCTGCAGAAACAGAGGGTGGCGCGTGTTCTTCCCATGTTCTTGGCGCCATATTTGAACATTTGAATATTTGAATTTTGTGATTTTATTTAATTGATTCAAAAATTAATTTCTCTCTGAGTTTAAATGATTTTGAGTTGGTTCTTTTTTTAATAATTCACAAAAATGTTAAAATATTTTATTTTCCCAAAAAATCCCAAAAATATTATTTATTTCATATACTTGATATTTTTGTAAAGAATTAATATTTTAATTATTTTTGACATTCAAATTATTTTCTCCCTCTTGATTTTTCAAATTTTAGTGATTTCCAATCATTTTATGGATAGAAACATAATTTTTGAAACATTAATCCAAGATCACAATTTGTTTTCCACGTGTTTAACAATTTTGATCATTTTAACTGAATTTTTATTCAATTAAAATATATTTTGGAAAACAAATTAGGGTTTTGATCAATTCAACCCTCATCAAATCTTTTTCAAACACCTTTGGGCCTCTTGGTAGAGTGTATGACCCACCCTTTGTAAATACAAAATATTTGGGCCTCAGTGTGTTGTATAAGCCCCGATACCATCAAAAGGTTCAACACGATCATCGCCTTTTTCACAAAAATCTTTGGGCTTCTCCTTGAGTTATAAGACCCATCTTTAAAACCTTTTGGGCCTCTAATAGAGTGTAAGACCCAACCCATTTCTTGAAACCAAAATATTTGGGCCTCACTTATTGTATAAGTCCCTCTGTGCTTTCAAAAACCTCGGCGCGATCGCCGTTTTCAAAACAAATAACCTTGGGCCTCTCCTTGAGCTGTAAGCCCCACCACTTGTACAAAAATAAATCATTGGGCCTCTATTAGAGTGTAGGACCCAACCCCCTTTTAACCAAAACTTGTTTGGACCTCAATACATTGTATAAGACCCAGTACGTTAAAGAAATCTTGGCGCGATCGCCAATTAAAAAAAAATCACCTGGGCCTACCCTCGTGTTATAAGCCCCATTCTTTTTCTTTAAACAACTTTGGGCCTCTTGAGAGAGTGTAAGACCCATCTCTTTGTACAGAAAACCTTTTTGGGTCTCAGTCACTTGTATAAGTCCCTATACAAATTCAAAACAACAGTGCAATCATTGACAAAACCTTGGGCATCTCCTTGAGTTGTAAGCCCCAACAATCTTTTCAAAGCACTTTCTCCTTTGATTTTGAATATAATATTATTATCAAAGCTTTCTTTGTTAAATAAACTAACCAAACAGCATGGAAGCTCTACAACCGAGTAAGTGTTTACCCGCTTTCTTTACCCGCTTTCATATATATATATATATAACTGTATTGTGGGGCTGCTCACTGTAAGTCTTCTTTCACAAACTTTTATATACTCGTCATATATCCACTGTGTAATACTAGTATAGTTATTTAGAGTTTTCCTCGGCAACTACGTCTAGCACTAGGTAAAGCCCTATTGGTCACTCTTAAATACAAACAAAACTAGATCCCCATAGGATTACCAGACACAGTCTTCCCTCCTCATGGGGTTAAACAATATGGAGACGTGAAAGGCAACATTCTCTGTGAACCCTTTCTCAGACTGTCACCCTTACAAATTGTCAAAGAAATTCTAACTCCCCAGAGATGATCTTTTCTCCGTGAATGGCATCTCTTGAGTTTCTTCCAAATTCTCAGACTTTCTTGGCTTGATCTATTCTCAGTGAATGACATGTCTTGAACTTCTCGGGGTTTGGGGACCCACAGGCTTCCTAAAACCATCCCCGCCTCCTCTTGGGCGTTGTACAAGGACCCTTCGGCTTCTTAAAAACTCTCATGCCTTCTCTTGGGCTTAGTGCAAGGACCTAGAGACCTCTACAGGTATAGGAACAGAACCTAGTCCTCAATTTGCTAGAGCTGTCTTTCTGAGTTAAGTGTCAGACCAGTTAATGGGTTGACCTTCATCCCTTAACATACCAGCCTTCTCTTGGGCATTATACAAAGATCATTCACTACCTGAGAATCAATTTCTCAAAATGCCAGTAGACTTTGACATTCTCAATACCCTTTGGATTTCCCATTTTCTTTAAGAACATGAAATAACCCTGATCCTCCGATCAGTGCCAAAGCACAACCTTACCTGTAATCTTCATAAGAATTGATTTTCGCTTTATCCAACATATTGGACCTGTCACTAAACCGAAACAGTCACCTGCACAATAGCCTCCTCTTGGGCTTTGTACAAATGATTCTCCCCGGCGAAGCTAACCTTTTCAAAATCTCTTGTTGAGTCAACCCACTTTTAGCCTCCACCTCGGGCTTCGTACGAGATACCAAATCACTCTCTTGTTGAGTATAAAAGACTCTCTTGTTGAGTCACTTCCCTCTCAGCCTCTATCTCGGGCTTCATACGAGATACAAAACCACTCTCTTGTTGAGTATAAAAGACCCTCATGTGGAGTCAAAACCTTTTAGCCTCCGTCTTGGGCTTCGTACAAGACACATATAAAAGCACTCTCTTGTTGAGTCAGTCACTTGTTAGCACTATCTTGTTGAGTCAACCATTTTAGCCTCTCTCTCGGGCTTCGTACGAGACAGATAAATACACCCTCTTGTTGGGTCAATAGCCTCCTCTTAGGCTTTGTATAAGGAAACCCCGGTTGAGTCAATAAACCCTTTGGCATCAAAACCTGTGCCTCATTCACAGTATACAAACATCAACAATTCCTTTTCCTTCATCTAATTGCTGTAAGCGGCAAGCCTCTGGATTATTTACATCCACGCCACTGTCCCTCTTTTAGCATGAGAAATTCCTAAGGAAAGATGACATTGCTCTAAACTGAGTTAAAGTCTTCTCCTTCAGGTTAAAAATCCCCTATAACGGAAATTATGGCATTTTTGGGTTCACATATCCCAGTTAAAGTAATTCTCCTTTATGATCAGTCACCCAACAGTTGTGACAAACAGACCCCCTTTAGAGATGACAAATTCTCTCTAAAGTCAAAACCCTTTAGCTTCACATCTTGGGCTTCGAACAAGATACAAATAGACCCTTCAGATTCACATCTTGGGCCTTGAACAAGATACAAACCACATTTAGCTTCACGTCTTGGGCTTTGAACAAGACGCCAAAACAACCTTTTTCCTCCCATAGAATAGGATGAACTACGATCGCTCTGATTTCCCTGTTTCGTTAAACGGGAATACGTAGGCATAAGATTGAAAAATCTTAGCGAGCATACTAATCAAAAACCCAAAATCCCATCCTAACATCCTACCAATAGCCTAGACACTGTTTTTTTAACAAAATAACCTAAGAGAGACCCACAATCTTTATAGCATCTGTAAACCAACAGTCATCTGTTCAAACTCAATATGCAAGCAGGGTTATTAGAGACATCTATTTCCCTTCCTTCACCAGCTTCAATAGGATAAAAAATGAATCGAACTATAGTACCCCAAAGTGATAGTGCTTCGCAACCACGCAAAAACTCGCGCTACATAAAAATGGCGACTTCACTGGGGATTGTTCATAGAGATCTTGTTCTCTTCCCATCTCTTAGGTAGAAACCTTAAAATAGTGCCACAGCAGAGTGGCGACCACAGTGGGAGATATTCTTGCTTTCCCAAG
This sequence comes from Lathyrus tuberosus, assembly GCA_022829125.1. NCBI lineage: Eukaryota > Viridiplantae > Streptophyta > Magnoliopsida > Fabales > Fabaceae > Lathyrus > Lathyrus tuberosus. The sequence continues at coordinate 478,822 of JALAZF010000898.1, forward strand.
GGAGGATACCCTAAATTCGTGTCACAGAAATGACAGCTCTTCTAGGGAGTCATTATCTGTATAGGATCATAAGACTAGAGGTCTAGGATGATTAAGACAAATATATATACTGTTTTTCCTAATTGATATCTGTGTTTATTTTTCTGCTAATGGGAATGTGTGTGATGCCGCATGTGGAAAGATTGAGTATACACCTAAGATAGGTGATGGCAATGCGGGTAATCTTACTAGGACTGAATTCCAGTTAAGAGCCCCCGATCGACCATCGAACTCAGTGGAGACTCCCTTTGCAGATACATTGCCTATACGACTCCGGTTGTTGAAAGTAATGTGGTCGACTGGGTTATCTGAGAAGCTGAGGTTTTTAGTAGACTTAAGCCATTTTGTAGTGCGGAAGCTATCGGAAATAGTTGTCACGCGATACTACCCTCATCTGAGATCACTCTAGGATACATCAGCTCGCTGGAAATCCGCTTGCTGTTGTTATCCCAGAGGGGTCAATGATTTTGCGGACAGGTACAAAAAATCACCAGTATAAACCTTTGGGGGGGTAGAGCCTTGACTTCATGACTCTGACCCTTTGACCCCATGTTTTTTCTATGTTTTTTTCTATGTTTTTGTGTGCTGCATTCATACATTCATTTAAAAAATATCAAAACAAAGAAAAAGTTTCTCTTATAGTCTCTCTTTTTCAAATTAAAATCAGACAATGATTGCAAATGTCAGAGAAAAGAGACTGCGCTAATGGATTTTGGTAGAAGGAAAACTCATAAGTACACCTTCAAGGTTCCAAAGTTAGAGGATTTGAGAGGTTTGGCGAGAATGGTCAATAACCACGAGGCTTTCAGAGCCAAGTATGAAGGACTGCTGTCCTTGTTAAAGGTTCATGTAATCGAAGGAATCCTGTCCATGCTAATCCAATTCTACGATACGGTTTATCACTGTTTCATATTCCCGGAGTATTAGCTTGCACCAATGCTGGAGGAGTATTCTTACCTGACTGATCTACATATCACTGATCAAGCTCCCTTTTCTGGACTGGAAGAAGTTCCAAAGGATCAAACTATTGTAAGAGCAATTTGTTTGGATGAGTCAGAGGTTAGGACCCACATGACCACTAAGGGTGGCATCCAGGGTTTGCCATCCCAATTCTTGATAAAGAAAGCTCTATACTTTGCTAGTATAGGGAACGTGGCCGCTTTTGAGAGCATCTTTGTTTTGCTCACCTACGGGTTATTTTTGTTTCCTAACATCGATAACTTTGTAGATATCAACGCCATTAAGATTTTCCTGATCGGAAACCCCGTACCGACCTTACTCGCAGATGCGTATCATTCGGTACACTTAAGAAATTTATACAGCGGAGGAATGATCACGTGCTGTGTACCCTTGCTTTATAAATGGTTCACTTCCTATTTGCCCAAGTCTGCTGCATTTTGGGATCAAAAGAATACTTTACGTTGGTCGCAGAGGATCATGTCTCTTACTAACTCTGACATCGATTAGTACAATCGAATCTACGACGGAATCAGAATTATTGATCATTGTGGAAATTTCCCAAATGTACCCCTTATAGGAACTAAGGGAGGAATCAATTATCATTCGGTGTTAGTTCATCGTCAATTCGGTGATGAGGCATGTCCCGCAGAATGCTCATCTGGAAGGTCTTTTCTTCAAGGAAGGAGAAAATGACAAGGCACTAAAGATAGAAATAGTGCATGCCTGGAAACACATTCATAGAAAAGGAAGAGAGTCTCTAGGAAAACCAAACTGTGCCTCAATGGAGCCTTATCTCCATTGGGTACAAACTAGAGCTCTCAAGCTGAGGATGCCTTACCCTTGCCAGGAAGTTCTCCCATTAAGGGACTCTGTCCTTTATTTTATGTCTGAGACGGAAAAACTTCAGGTTACTCTCAACAAAGTTCAGCAGGAGAAGAGGTCTTGAAGGAACAAGTATCCTATTCTCAATGTGGAGTGCAAGAAAATACAAAAACTGTTAAGAGAAAAAGATGCTCTGATTGAGATTTTAGAACAGCATGTTGTAGAAAAACAAGATGACCAAAGGAATTTGCTCGCTTCTTTCACTTGGCAAAGGAATGACAACCCGACAACGGCCCAAGAGCCCTGGTCAAAGAAAAGGAAAGCACCCGAACCAGCACTTGAGCTCTCTTCAGAGAGGACTCAGGATCCCTTAGTTAAGATTTCCTTTTCTAGCACTTTGTAATCTACTATATTTCCATTTCCGCAATCCTTTGAATTCAATAAAACGGGGTTTCCCCACTGTTTGATATTTGCAATCTAATTGTTGAAGTTTACTTTGAATAAACAAAAATAATTAATAATCATTGCATTCATCATTCTCATAAACGTATTCTTCTTACCTATGAATATCAAGTTTGCGTCTTGATTATAGAGTCAAACTGTCTAATTCGTACAATACTCGACCCAATCATAAAAAAAAATGGATGATCTCGAGGAAGAGAACAAAGAGTTGAGAGAAGAGATCGACACTCTGAAAGAGGATCTGAGAAAGCTTCATAACGACATGCAAGCTCTAGCAGAAGCTCAAATGCAACAACAAAGGACTGTGATCTCGGAGATCACATCTGCGCCCATAGTGGAGAAGTATGATCCTAGGTACAAAATGCCGAAAGATCGTCCCTGGGGCATGCCTATTAACTATATCCCGGAAGGGCATGTTCCGCCGATCGCTTAGGATCAGGGAACCGCAACAGGAACCGCTGGGCCTGAAGGTTACAAACTTTGGGAAAGCGAAGATTCCAGGGGCATGACAGCAACTCCTGAAGGTTACAAACTTCGGGAGGCACCGAGAGTCTCGGCCATAATGACTATACCACCGCCCGTGGTACACACTGTCCCGGAAGGACAGATTCCACAGATACCTTCTGGTGGAAACGACAGCATGTTCGACAGAATGAATGAGTTCTAGGAACAATTCCTAGAGATGCAGAAACTGCAAGCCCTTCGTGGTCAGGATTTATTTGGAAAGGACGCCGCAGACCTTTGTTTGGTCCCTAATATGAAAGTTTCGCACAAGTTCCAGGTACCCGATTTTGAAAAGTACAAGGGTAACTCTTGCCCTCAAAGTCATTTAGTGATGTACGCTCGACGAATGTCAGCTCAGACAAAGAACCAGGAGCTACTAATTCATTACTTTTAGGATAGTTTAACCGGTGCCGCATTAAGATGGTACATGGGTTTAAACCGCAATACGATCGGCATATTCAGAGATCTTTGCGCCGCTTTTGTTCAATAATATAAATACAATTTGGACATGGCACTAGACAGAGATCAACTAAGATCGATGTCACAAAAGGACAAGGAAACCTTTAAGGAGTACGCTCTGAGATGGCGTGAAATTGCCGCCCAGATTTGTCCACCTCTTGAGGAAAAAGAGATGACAAAGATCTTCTTAAAGACCTTAAGCTCATTTTACTACGACAGAATGGTCGCCAGTGCGCCCAGTGATTTCACCGAGATGGTGGGCATGGGGGTTCGTCTTGAGGAAGCCGTCCGAGAAGGACATTTGGTTAAAGACGCTGGATCATCAAGTAGTACAAAACGATATGGTAGTGCTCTCCCTAAGAAAAAAAGCAATATATCAGGAATATCTCTCTCGGAAAGCAAAGGCGATGATATCAACCAGTAGCAGCTGTAACTCCTCCTATCAATCCCACGCCTCTTCCTACGTATCAATCTCAGGTTGCGCAGAGCTAACCGAACCAACAGCAACTTCAGCAAAGGACACAATAGTCTCTTCAGCAGACTCGTCCTTCGTACAACAATAACTGTACAACGCGACCACCAGGGTTCGATCCTATACCCATGTTGTACGCAAAACTGCTTCCATTATTACTGGTCAAGGGGCATGTCCAAACTAAGTTTCCTCTTACAGTACCGAAAAATCCGCCTTTTTGGTTCAAAACGGATCAGACTTGCCCTTATCATCAAGGAGGACCAGGGCATAACATAGAAAATTGTCTCAGTTTCAAATCCGACGTACAAAAGCTTGTTAGGAGCGGGGTCTTATCTTTCAAAGATACGAATCCCAATGTTCTCACAAACCCGCTGCCTCAACACAAGAAAGTTACAGTCATTTTGATAGAGGGAGAGTCTAACAACACCTATCAAATTCATGATGTACTCTTGTTAAGAGCCAACTTGGTCAAGATGCATTGTAGACAGAGCGGATATGGCCATGTGCCACCTCATAATTATCACCAGTGTGATATCTGCTCTAAGAATAATCAGGGATGTTCTGTGGTGCAAGCAGCTCTACATGAACAATTGGATCTAGGATAGATCCAAGAGCATCAACATGACCTATACGAATTCCAACATCATTCAGAACCACGACATCCGTGCAATGAATGTCAACTTGGTGACAATGCACTCAAGGCAAAGCCAGTATCCTAATCTACCGCAAAACGATTATAATTCCTGTCTGATTTGCTCGGTAAACAAATAGGGATGCTCTTTCATACATGAGGCCCTCCATCGTCAGATGGATCTTGGGTGGATCCAGGACTACCATGATAGAAATCCTTACCAGATCAACATGATTCAAATCTTTGATATTCGTCTGATGAATACCAGCTTGGTGGAGTTACATGCCAGGAAGGTCCAACTCGGTTTTCTCACTTCACATAATTATCTGAACTGTAAAGGATGTTGTGAGAGTAACCAAGGGTGTGCTCTCGTTCAGAGAACTTTACAACACTTATTAAACCACTGGTGGCTTCCAATCTATCTGGATGAAGACACGCAACAAATCAGTGTGCTTAATGGAAACCCTACTCGGCGTCAAAGTCAGGATGTCTGATCTATGGAAACAAACCTGGTAAGGTTGCACTGCATTTAAAGCGGGCTTGGCCAGGTGCCACCACACAACTATGAATGTTGTAGAGTCTGCTCGGAGAATAACCAAGGATGCTACCTTGTGCGGGCAGCCCTTCAAGGTCCATTGGATCGTAAAGAGATTCACCCGTGTCCGTGTCCTGAGCCAATCAACTAGACGCCGGGCTACTTCGCGGATCAAATCAGAGACGTTGTCATAATCTCTGATCATCAACAGAACAAGGATGTTTGTACCATCATCCCTCTACTGGACGAATCAAAAGTTCCTAGCCGGGAACTGATTGAAGTTACTTACGACAGTCAGAAAAATCAGAAGGCTCATGTAGTTATTTATCTACCGGGACCATTACCGTATGAATCAGCTAAGGCGATCCCTTACAAATACGGTGCAACAATAATTGAGAATGGAAAGGAAATTCCATTACCCTCCTTCGTGAATATTGCAGACATCAGTCGAGTAACACGGAGCGGTCGAATCTTCAACCGAGGAGTTGGAGAACCTAACAAAGAAAAGGAACTTCCGACAGAAGCTCCTGATCCACCAGTCGGCCAGTCCAGTAATCCCGGCCTTTAAAAGGACGATGATGAGATGCTGAAGCTCATCCAAAGGAGTGAATACAACATTGTTGATCAGCTGTTACATACCCCTTCGAAGATCTTAGTGCTATCACTTTTACTCAGTTCTGATGCCCACAGAGAGGCTCTACAGAAAGTCTTAGAGAGGCCTTTATGGAACAAGATGTGACAATACGACAGTTTGATAGCATCATCTCTAACATCACTTCCTGCAACAACTTAGGATTCAGTGATGAGGATTTGCCAGAGGGGGGCAAAAGTCACAACATGGTGCTCAATATCACAGTTAACTGCCAGGACGATGCTTTAGCCAACGTGCTGGTAGACACAGGATCGACCATCAACGTTATGCCGAAGTACATTTTAATATGACTATCATTCAAAGGACCCCCGATGAGGGGCAATGAGGTCATCGTCAAAGCATTTGATGGGTTTCGGAAAGCAGTTATCGGCGATTTTGACCTTCCCATAACTATCGGTCCTCACACTTTCCTAATCACTTTCCAGGTCATGGACATCCGGGCAACATACAATTACTTATTAGGAAGACCTTGGATACACCACGCTGGGGCAGTCACTTCGACACTGCACCAGAAACTGAAGTTCGTCAAGAACGATCAACTCATCACGGTCTGTGGGGAGCAAGTATTGCTCGTGAGTAACTTGTCATTATCTACTTGTGTAGAACCCGAGGAGGTTGTTGGAACTCAGTTCCAAGCACTTTCGGTGAACACGGAGAATCAGTCAGAGAAAGGAACCTCAATTTCCTCATACAGAGATGCTCTCGAAGTGATAAAAAATAACAATACGAAAGGATGGGGACAACTTGTCATTCCTACTAATAATAAAACAAAGAAGGGTCTTGGTTTTTCCACAACCTGTACCCAGACAGCTGCTAACGATGAAAGTCTTCATCCCATTCAGGACTTCTTCCATAGTGGAGGTTTCCTTCACCCAGTGCCTCAAACAGTCCATACTATCAACGAGGGAGATTCCTCCGATACGGATGAGGAATGAAAGTCTTATCTCAACGAGGACGGTTATATGTCTCAGGAAGAGGTGCCTACGCCCTTTTGCTATCCCGCACAGAGTCCAAGATTTATACCAAGGTCAGATGTCGAAATGATATACGGAGATTGTGATCCTGAAGGATGTCGTGCTCCACCAAACTCATTAGAGGAGGACACTCTGATGAAAAACAACTTTGACCACGACTATTACGGCCCAATGGATGGCCTGTGGCAGCCGTACCCAGGAGACTTGGGGCAAGAAAATCAGTCGAACAATGAAAATCAGCTGAGCATCATTGAACAGAATACCTGTATCCCCACCATGTCATGGGATCAACACTCAGGTCATTCAGAAAATATCCATTACGACGATGAATTGGCAAAGCTTGCCGGACTAGAATTCATCAACTATACTTTTCCCAAGGTCAACGTCATCGAGAGAGATGACTCCTCCAGTTCCAAAGAAGTGTGGGACACCTTAGGACAACCGAGTGGAAAATACGACTTCATGGTCAAGTACACTGCTCCTAAGAGCTCTCGTATCAGGCTCGAAGACATTCAGCCAACTGGATGGGGAGATATACATGAGAGCACAAATACTAAGCAAAATACGACTGAGGAATCCTCCTACGACAACTCCGCCTGGGAGACAGATTCCAATGATCCTGCTCCACCAGAAATCAGCGTTATTTCCGAAGACAAATCAAGGAAGGTACCAGACTTTGTGATTCACCGAGGAGTTCGCCGCCAATGGGTTGCAGTCGATGTTCCGAAGATTGTTCATAAGTCCAAGTAATTGTCGTCTTTAACCTTTCACCCTGCCCAGGTGAAACATATGTTTTGATAGGGCTCGCTTTCTGTAATTATCCCTCTTCGCTTCGCCCAAAGTGACAGAGTTTTGTTTTATAGGGCTGTAGTTTCAAGAATCGACTTGTTCATAAATAAAATAACGTCGTTCTATAATCTCCGCATTAATTGCTATTTTCTCTTTTTGCTTTTCTTAGAAAATGGTAATCCTAAAAAACAACTCAATAATAAAAACAAGCAGTTTTCCAAAAAAATACACTGCACACACTTGCATTTTCTCTATCTCTTCTAAACACAAATCATACCGTCATGCAGATTGCTTGTTTTAAACCCCGTTGAAACATACGATCCAATGCCTTCTCCCAACTTTGAGTTCCCGGTATTTGGGGCAGAAGAAGAAGATGACGACAAAATTCCAGAAGAGATCTCCCGACTACTTAGACAAGAGGAAGGGTCCATTGAATCTCACAAAGAGCCATTGGAAACGGTCAACTTGGGTTCAGAAGAAGGGAGAAAAGAAATCAGGATTGGGGCACTACTAAGTCCAACTTCCAAAGAGAGTTTGACAAAGCTTCTTAGAGAATTTCCCGATGTGTTTGCTTGGTCCTACCAGGACATGCCAGGGTTAGATACCAGCATCGTGGAACATCATTTACCATTGAAATGGGAATGTCCGCCAGTAAAACAGAGGTTGAGATGGACTCACCCGGACATGGCCGTCAAAATCAAAGAGGAGGTACATAAACAGATTGACGCGGGTTTCCTCGCCACGTCAGAATATCCTCAATGGTAAGCCAATATCGTACCCGTTCCAAAAAAGGACAGAAAAGTCAGAATGTGTGTCGATTATATAGATCTAAACAAGGCTAGTCCAAAGGACGAATTTCCTTTACCACATATTGACATGCTGGTAGACAGTACAGTAAAGTTCAAAGTTTTCTCCTTCATGGATGGATTCTCGGGCTATAATCAAATCAAAATGGCGCCGAAAGACATGGAGAAAACTTCGTTCATTACCCCATGGGGTACCTTTTGTTACAAGGTAATGTCGTTCGGTTTGAAGAACGCTGGGGCAACCTATCAAAGGGCCATGACTACTCTGTTTCATGGCATGATACACAAAGAAATCGAGGTATATGTCGATGATATGATTGCCAAATCAAAAACAGAAGGGGAGCATGTGACCCACCTGTCAAAACTATTTGAGCGGTTCAGAAAGTACAAACTCTGCTTGAATCCCAATAAATGCACCTTCGGTGTCCATTCAGGGAAACTTTTAGGGTTCATCGTCAGCCAGAAAGGAATTGAGGTCGATCCTGACAAGGTCAAGGCCATTCAAGAAATGCCTTCCCCGAAAACTGAAAAACAAGTTAGGGGATTCCTGGGACGTTTGAACTACATCTCCAGATTCATATTCCTCACGATCGCGACGTGCGCGTCGATCTTCAGATTACTCAAAAAGAATCAGGATTGTGTTTGGACAGAGGACTGTCAAACCGCCTTTGACAGTATCAAGGAATATCTATTGAACCCACCGATTCTATCACCTCCAGTGGAAGGAAGACCACTGATCATCTACCTCACAGTCTTGGAAGACTCAATGGGTTGTGTGCTTGGCCAACAAGACGAAACAAAGAGGAAAGAGTCTGCCATTTACTATTTGAGCAAGAAATTCACCGACTGCGAGACTCGGTACACTATGCTTGAGAAAACTTGCTGCACTTTGGCTTAGGCAGCCAAACGTCTTCGCCAGTACATGATTCGTCACACTACTTGGTTGATCTCCGAAATGGATCCAATCAAGTATGTCTTTGAAAAACCTGCTCTCACGGGAAGAATTGGCCGTTGGCAGATGTTGTTATCAGAATACGACATCGAGTACTACGCTCAGAAAGTCATTAAAGGGAGTATTTTAGCCGATCATTTGGCTCATCAACCGATTGACGATTAGGAATCAATTGGGTTTGACTTCCCAGACGAAGATGTCATGTATTTAAAGATGAAAGACTGCGATGAACCGCTACCCAGTGAAGGGACATAACCAGGTTCCCAATGGGGACTTATCTTTGACGGAGCTGTCAATCATTACGGAAACGGAATTGGGGAAATCATCATAACACCTCAGGGTACCCATATTCCATTCACTGCCAGACTTACATTCAAGTGCACAAACAACGAGGCCGAATACGAAGCTTGTATTATGGGTCTCGAAGAAGCGATCGACTTAAGGATCAAGAACTTGGATGTATATGGCGACTCAACTTTGGTCGTCAATCAGATCAAAGGAGATTGGAACACATACCAGTCAGGATTGATTCCTTACAAAGATTATGCAAGAAGGTTGTTACCTTTCTTCGACAGAATCGAGTTTCATCACATCCCTCATGATGAGAACCACATGGCTGATGCATTAGCCACCCTCTCTTCCATGATTAGTGTAGGTCAATGGAACGACATACCTAAGATTGACATAATGCGCCTTGAACGGTCCGCTTACATCTTCACGATTGAAGCAGTCATAGACGACAAACCTTGGTATCACGATATCAAATGCTTCCTTCAGAAACAAGAGCACCCACCTGGGGCACTAAGGAAAGATAGAAAAACCCTCAGAAGGATGGCTGGCAGTTTCTTCCTGAGTGGTGATACACTCTATAAGAGAAATTTTGACATGGTCTTGCTCCGATGCGTAGACAGACCAGAAGCAGACATGCTGATAAAAGAAATTCATGAAGGATCCTTTGGCACTCATGCCAATATACACACAATAGCGAGAAAAATTCTGAGAGCAGGGTACTACTGGTTGACAATGGAATCTGACTGCTACAAGTACATGAGGAGGTGTTATAAGTGTCAGATATACTCAGACAAAATCCATGTACCGCCTACCCATCTCAAAGTTCTCTCTTCCCCATGGCCTTTTTCCATATGGGGAATCGACATGATTGGCATGATTGAGCCCAAGGCTTCAAACGGACATTGGTTCATCCTGGTAGCCATTGATTACTTCACCAAGTGGGTCGAAGCAGCGTTATACGCTAATGTAACCCGACAAGTGGTAGTCCAATTTATCAAAAACAATATCATCTGCCGTTATGGTGTTCTGAGCTAGATCATTACTGATAATGGATCTAACTTGAACAATAAGATGATGAAGGAGTTGTATGCTGAGTTCAAGATCAAACACCATAACTCATCTCCCTACCGACCCAAGATGAACGGAGTGGTAGAAGCGGCTAACAAGAACATCAAGAAGATCGTTCAAAAGATGGTTGTAACCTACAAAGACTGGCACGAAATGCTGCCCTTTTCCCTTCACGTTTATCGCACATCTGTCCGCACTTCAACAAGGGCAACCCTTTTCTCTCTAGTATGTGGCATGGAAGCAGTACTCCCCATAGAAGTAGAGATCCCATCAATCCGGGTATTGATGGAAGCCAAGTTAACAGAGACTGAATGGTGTCAAAGTCGACATTATGAATTAAACCTGATTGAAGAAAAGTGAATAACGACACTATGCCATGGTCAGCTGTATCAACAGAGGATGAAGAAGGCGTTTGACAAAAAGGTTCGACCTCGTGTCTTCAGAAAATGAGACCTTGTGCTCAAGAAGATATAATCATTTCTCACTGATTCCCGGGGCAAATGGACTCCGAATTATGACGCCCCTACGTGGTCAAGAAAGCTTTCTCAGGCGGTGCCTTGAGACTTGTAACCATGGACGGAGAGGAATTTTCCTACCCCACAAATGTTGATGTAGTCAAGAAATACTTCGCCTAAACTAAAAAACTAAAAAAAAAAGTCTCGGTGGATTGAAAACCCTAAAGGCCGGTCTAGGAAAAAATTAGAGACTTAATAGAAAAAATCATCCCGGTGGATTGGAAATCTCAAAGTACGATCCAGGCAAAAATTAGGGATTCATGACAAGTAACTACGCCTCATCAGTTCAACTCCTAAGTGGTAATGCCATCCATCAGAAGAAAAACTCCAGTCACGGTCATCTTCGACAGAAGCTCAGGATGCCCCGAAATCAAAGTTGGTAGAAGGAAAGTGGTCGTTGTGTTTCAATGTAACCCTTTTCCCTTAAATTACCATTTTCTAACTTTGTAAATACTCTATGGAATCACGCGTTTGGCTGGCTTCCATCCTATCAATAAAATTTGAGCCCTTGTGCTTTTGTTTGCAATTCTTATTTGTTTTAGCTTTACGGAACGACATTTTAGCATGATTAACGATTCTTGAAATAAAACAAAAATGAATTTACTTGTCAAACTTTTCTGATTTTAAAATAAAGATGGCCATTTCTTTTGACTGTTGAACATCGAAAGAACATCGATTGCTTCTCCAGAAGTAATCGAGCTTCAAAGTGCAGAATCAAAGTACTCCTTCTAAACCGGTGCACCTGAATGAAGGATCAACTGTGTCAGAGATCTTGTTTCATCTGACATCCCCGGCAGAGTACGTATCTCTTAAGACCGATTAAATAATTCTTTCTCCCCACGAGGATCGTCTCTCCTAAGCAAGGCATGATTGCTATCTTGAACCAGTGGTACTTCTTCGTCCCCAACAGTGGCCGAGTATCCATGTCGTGTTCATCTATTAGTTTGTATGTCGTGTCAGTTTTGTCAGCATATACATACATACATCACGCATTATTGATTTACATTCATATTCATATTGCATCACTATCACTTTAGTCGGTCTTATCCCCTAGTGATAAAGGTCCTCTCAATCGAGTTGTCAGTTCTTTCCTCGTCAAGAAATGTTGCGTCTGAACAATCTCTCCTCCAGTTTATTTCTGGATTAAAGTTGGCCCTTGACCACTTTGATAACTTGAACCTCTGAGAAAACCAGAGAAACTTTCGGCAAATGTCACTCTTCGCCATTGAAGATGATAACTTCGCTTTCCCGGATTAAGGAAAATCCCCAGAGAAAGCCTCTTAATCAGAGATTCGACATTACAGCAGTTTTTCTTCGAAAAATCCACTGACGAAAAAGTCATCAGCACCTCAAAATTGGATCACATCATATGGCATTTCTCCGAGAAGATCTCCGAGAAAAGTATGATGTAATATCCCCAAGCAAAAGCAGTCTCTCAAGAGACTCGTTTTCCCCGATAGAGTCAACAAATGGCATCTCCAACAGAGAAGTTTGTAACCTCTACAACTCAGACGAATGGGTTCCCCAGCAAGTCTGACATCAATTTTTTTTCCATCAAATGGCATCTCCCCAGGAAAATTTGGCGAGAAGTTTGAGGAAAACCGCTACGCATAGCGTCCCTTGTCAATAAAGTTTATTGACAAAAAAACTAAGACCAGTTCCTTGGTGGGAAACCAGGATCGAGGGGAAGTTTACATCAGAAACTTATACCAGTTCCTTGGTAGGAAACTAGGATCGAGAGGAAGTTTATTTCAGAAACTGAGACCAGTTCCTTGGTAGGAAACCAGGATCGAGGGGAAGTTTATTTCAGAAACTGAGACCAGTTCCTTGGTAGGAAACCAGGATCGAGGGGAAGTTTATTTCAGAAACTAAGACCAGTTCCTTGGTAGGAAACCAGGATCGAGGGGAAGTTTACCTTTTCTAAGCATCATTGCTTAGCAAAATAAGAAGGATGCGTGAACTACCATTCATAACCACCATCAAAATTTTGGGTATTCCGATATTCAATCCTCTTGCACCCCGAATGCCCGAATACCTTCGCCATTCACACCTTCGAGTCCAAGAAGATTAAATAGGGGTATCTGCCATACCCCAAATTTTGACCACTAAGATTTCCCATCATTGTGCAAATCATCATCACAATATGTATGAACCATTAGTCTCCCCAAAGATGGGTGAGCCTTCACTACAATCAGAATTAGGGTTTCAAGCCCTCTCTGAGTGCTTAGACAAAGGATTAATCAAGAAATGACATGATCTTCAACTTGTATAACCTCTCAAACATCCCCAATGGATCAAGAGGACTCCCACATCAAGGATTAAGCACGAGGTTGCAGCATTCTGAGTGGATCAAGCCTCAAGATCGCCAGTGTCACCAAATAAGGGTTTGGTCGACCAGGGCCTCTAGATGGAAATTTTCCTCTGGGTATGAGCCAATGCTTCAAAGCATAACCTATGATGCTCCAAGGGACATCATGAACCCAATCATCAAGTCAATTTGACCTCAGGGGATGCATTCACAAAAGATCAGGAATTAGGGTTTCTTGACCTAATTCACCCCTAAGTTGACTTTTGGGACAAAACATGAGCCAAGACCTCAAGACATAATTTGAGGGTCTCTAATAAATCACATTGATCCATTTGCAACAATGGATTGATCCAAGAAGCTTGAGCAGCAAGTTTCAAATTCATCAGACCCACAATTAGGATTTTGAGGAAAAAGTCAACTGCACCTTTGACTTTTGACCAGGACTTGCTCCCAAACTTTGGGGCATGATTCAATACACCCTATAACACCTATTAAATCAATCCATCAAGTTTGATTTAGGTCAAGGACTTGATTTCATAGAGGATCGCACAGTTTGGAATTCATCTGACAAAAAGTCAATTGTGCAAAAAAGTCAAACTTTGACTTTTTGAGATTTTTCATAATTATGGTTCCTTAGCCCTAAAATGATGTTAATGTGTGGTTGGAATCATCATTCATCAAGAAAAATCAAGAAAAGTAGGATAACTTGTAAAAGGGGTAACCATAAAAACATAGAAATTTTTCAAAGTTATGGAACAAAGTGGCTAGGGTACCAACTTTGGAGGATCATAACTCCTAAACCACAAGGCCATTTTTCCCCATTCAAATATGGATTTGTAGCTCTCATGGCCCTCTACAAAAGCTTCAAACATAACTCATTCCAATCCTCATGAATTTTAAGTTAAGGAATGATCAAAATCACAAAAAATGAAAATGTCACTTTTTTCCAACACAGTGAAATTTTCACTAAGTCAGAATCTGCCTTCACTTTTTTCCAAATGTAGGAGCATTTTTCAATTGGATCCAAAAAGTATCAAAACCAATTATGATCAAACATTTGTTGTATCATATGAAGGCTTTCCAAAGTGACCAAGAACTTCACCAAACTCAATTTGAGCCATGAGATATGACAATGGCAACATGCCTTGCTGATAACTGTCAAAGCAAGGCAGATTTGTGCATTTTGATCGATTTTCCAAATTTGTGCAAATGACAAACACACTTATCCATCTGAACACCTCGAGGGGAGACCAAGGAGGAACCAACTCTGATCCCAACCCTCCCAAGTCCTTGGAACTAAAAATAGCATGCCAAACCTAGAAATCCCTAAAGAGGGGACAAGACTCCAATTTTGTTTTGGAGCATCCAATGGATGCACCAAGGTGGCATGGACTGGGCCATTTCTAACTGAATTCAGTCAAGACTTATCCAAGACCAAGGGAACCAGCAGCCTGTGCCCTAACCTCTAGTCAATGGCTAGAGGAGACTTGGATTCTCATTGATCAACATTGGCCAAACCTATGCAGCAGTTGCCATTGACTATTCCTTGCAAAACAAACTTGCTCTATTATAAATAGAGCTAATTTGTGATCATTTTGAGTACACCAAAGCCATCTAACAGATGCTTTCCTCAAAATCTCTTCTTTCACTCCAAAATTGCCTTCCAAAGCAAGTCACTATCGGGTTTTGAGTTTGAGAGCTATTCCAATCAAACCAATCACACACACACCTCATAAACATCATATAGAAGTGATCCAAACACTCACACAACATCTGGAACACCAAAATCACAAAATCACTAGCCAATTGCTCAAGTTCTTGACAGATTTGCAGTTGGGGTACCATCTCATGTTCCAGATCATTTCAATCCACTCGAAGCATCCAGACATACTCCATATCACCTAGGGAAGTTGTCCATATCCTTGGAACCAAGTTGTAACACCTCTAACACAAAACACGATCACCAGCTGCAAGAGGTAAGCATGAGCTCTTCTAACTCTATGATCCATGCATTTTTTGTTGCACAATAATTTGGCCATATGTTCATAATCATGCATAGAGTGTTTTCCCTCAATCAATTGCTTTATTTGAATCGTGTATGGAATTTCTGAAACTTCATGCAAATTTTAGGGTTCTTGAGGTTTCTCTTTGATTTCTTATTCCATGTTTAAAATAAATGAAATTAAAGATCATAGACATGATCGTGAGGTAAAAACGAGTATATTGATATGTAGATTGCATGATATCATCAAGTATTCAGTGAGATTGGATAGAAAATGCAAATCTGCAGAAACAGAGGGTGGCGCGTGTTCTTGCCATGTTCTTGGCGCCATTTTTGAACATTTGAATATTTGAATTTTGCGATTTTATTTAATTGATTCAAAAATTAATTTCTCTGAGTTTTAATGATTTTGAGTTGGTTCTTTTTTTAATAATTCACAAAAATGTTAAAATATTTTATTTTCCCAAAAAATCCCAAAAATATTATTTATTTCATATACTTGATATTTTTGTAAAGAATTAATATTTTAATTGTTTTTGACATTTAAAATATTTTCTCCCTCTTGATTTTTCAAATTTTAATGATTTCCAATCATTTTATGGATAGAAACATAATTTTTGAAACATTAATCCAAGATCACAATTTGTTTTCCACATGTTTAACAATTTTGATCATTTTAATTGAATTTTTATTCAATTAAAATATATTTTGGAAAACAAATTAGGGTTTTGATCAATTCAACCCTCATCAAATCTTTTTCAAACACCTTTGGGCCTCTTGGTATAGTGTAAGACCCAACCCTTTGTAAATACAAAATATTTGGGCCTCAGTGTGTTGTATAAGTCTCGATACCGTCAAAAGGTTCGACACGATCGTCGCCTTTTTCACAAAAATCTTTGGGCTTCTCCTTGAGTTATAAGACCCATCTTTAAAACCTTTTGGGCCTCTAATAGAGTGTAAGACCCAACCCATTTTTTGAAACCAAAATATTTGGGCCTCACTTATTGTATAAGTCCCTCTGTGCTTTCAAAAACTTCGGCGCGATCGACGTTTTCAAAACAAATAACCCTGGGCCTATCCTTGAGCTGTAAGCCCCACCACTTGTACAAAAATAAATCATTGGGCCTTTATTAGAGTGTAAGACCCAACCCCTTTTTAACCAAAACTTTTTTGGGCCTCAATATATTTTATAAGACCCAGTACGTTAAAGAAATCTCGGCGCGATCGCCAATTGAAAAACAAATCACCTGTGCCTACCCTCGTGTTATAAGCCCCATTCTTTTTATTTAAACACCTTTGGGCCTCTTGAGAGAGTGTAAGACCCATCCCTTTGTACAGAAAACCTTTTTGGGCCTCAGTCACTTGTATAAGTCCCTGTACAAATTCAAAACGATAGTGCAATCACTTACAAAACCTTGGGCCTCTCCTTGAGCTGTAAGCCCCAACAATCTTTTCAAAGCACTTTCTCCTTTGATTTTGAATATAATATTATTATCAAAGCTTTCTTTGTTGAACAAACTAACCAAACAGTATAGAAGCTCTACAACCGAGTAAGTGTTTACCCGCTTTCATATATATATATATATATATATATATATATATATAACTGTATTGTGGGGCTGCTCACTGTAAGTCTTCTTTCACAAACTTTTATATACTCGTCATATATCCACTGTGTAATACTAGTATAGTTATTTAGAGTTTTCCCCAGCAACTACGTCTAGCACTTGGTAAAGCCATGTTGGTCACTCTTAAAAACAAACAAAACTAGATCCCCATAGGATTACCAGACACAGTCTTCCCTCCTCTTGGGGCTAAACAATATGGAGACGTGAATGACAGCATTCTCTATGAACTCTTTCTCAGATTGTCACCCTTAGAAACTGTCAAAGAAACTCTAACTCCCCAGAGATGATCTTTTCTCTGTGAATGGCATCTCTTGAGTTTCTTCCAAATTCTCGGACTTTCCTAGCTTGATCTATTCTTGGTGAATCATATGTCTTGAACTTCTCGGGGTTTGGGGACCCATAGGCTTCTTAAAAGCATCCCCGCCTCCTCTTGGGCGTTGTGCAAGGAACCTTCGGCTTCTTAAAAACTCTCATGCCTTCTCTTGGGCTTAGTACAAGGACCCAGAGACCTCTACAGGTATAGGAACAGAACCTAGTCATCAATTTTCTAGAGCTGTCTTTCTGAGTCAAGTGTCAGACCAGTTTGTCACACCCTCATTTTCACCCTAACCCTAGACTTGCATATCCTAGCATTTTCATCTTCTATACATCCCATTAAGTCATAACTTTGCATTCAATCATGCGTTTCATTGAGCTCCTAAGGCATGAGATCAAAAGATTCTTTAAACCAGGGTTCCTGTTTGCCTTGAGGTACCTTCATTCAATTTTGAAGCAAGGGTTAATGTCTCATTATCATGAGCATATTTCTATCAAAGTTCAACTATAAGGCTTTCCTCTGCCGAGATTCATTAGGTATTAAGTTTATCTGCTTCACGATTTCTCAAGAGGCATCAAGTGATTAAGTATGCACTTAAGGCATTAGATTTCAGTTCAAGTGGGTTGATTGGATCTTGTGTAAGGAAAAGGAAGTTGTTTTGTTCTCTAAGTTAATTTTTGCATATAACAATGCTTTGTACATGAAGATCGTCAATTTAGGGTTTCTGTGCCAATTCAGGTCATCTGTGCGGAGATCAAGTTGTCAGGCTATGTGAGGTTATCAGTGTTTCATAGTTAAAGACCGTCAAGGGCCAGTTCACTTTCAATTAGAGCAATAGCAACACAATTCATATCTCGAACCATCTATGCCAGTGGCTATTTTGGAAATAAGTGTGGATTAAATCCAAGTACTTGTGTTTGAGGATCCAGATCAGAGTTTTGTACAAAGTTCAAGTATCTAATGAAATCGAATTGCAGAGCCTTGAAAAGTCGAGACATTTGGTCAATACCTCAAGTCATTCGTAAGTCCTGATTATGTGAGTCATATTCTTGTCATATGAGAGTTCAAGTTTCCTTTCCAATTTCCATTCAAGTTTCTATCCAAGTTTCAATTTTACTTCATTCCAATTCAACCAATTTGAAGCATTTCAATTTCAATCCATTTTGTTTTCAATTCAATTCAAGTCCATTTCAACTTTCATCTCCATCCAAACTACAAAATTCCAATTTCATGTCAAAGTTTCTTTTTTACAAACCAAGAGTCAAATTCCAATTTCAGATTCAAAGCCCAAAAGCCCAAGTTCAAATCATACAACAAAATTCCAAAAAAGGGGAGAAAGAATCACAAGCCCATTTTGTAAAAAAATAAATAAATAAGTAATGAACACCAAGGCCCATATGTGAATTGTCAAAATTACAAAAAAAAAAATACAAAAAAGGTCTTCTGCAACCAACAACACATGATAACACGCACATGCCACCACTTTCCAACCATTACACAAGTTGCTTCATGCTACCAATATGCCAAGACAAAACAAAATTGTGAAATAAACAAGACCACACCAGCCTCATAAAGCCGTACCAACATGAAAACGACTTTGCACCAGCTTTGCCACAAAAGCCATGCCCCACCAAAGAATACTTGTGCAGTATCACTCCAAAAACAAATTTGAGACAAGACTCTGCAAAAAAAAAGGGTACGCAAGACTTGCACACTGTGACCGATTCTGCTACACGTTATCTAAGACAATGCCAAAACATAGTCTGCATATTGACAACAACAACCCAATAAAACTCTGCATCCTGCTACAATGACTATACACTATCCATGCCAAAACCTACAACCACGCCATACCTGTAAAACCTGCCAACATCAACCGACAATTGCAGTGAAAAACAACAAAGGCAACGGGCCAAAATTCTGCAGGACATAAACATTTTTTAAAGAATGAACTTAAAAAGAGAGAGGAGGGACAATGAAACGGACCTTCATTCTGAGAACCATAGCCTTAACTCATTTAACTCCCAACACACTGAACAATAACCCTTACAACCTCCATTAATAGAACACAACGAAACCTTCCAACGTTCTTCATCGCCGAACCAACGACACTCCCTGTCGTGACCATAAAACCACTTCACAAGACAGACCTCAAATTCATTTTCAAATCACCTCCGAAAAGTCCGCAAACGTACATATTCGGCCACCCCTCTTTCTTCCCAAACCTTCTTTCTCCCTAAAAATCTCTTCTTCTCCTTCGAACCACAAACCACCGCGTAACTCCCTTCAACTCGGCTAACACCTTCAAACCCCGACCCTGTTTCACCTTCAACCTCTCTCGGACAAACCAACCACATGAACAAACCCAAAACCTCATAACCCAAAATCACCGAAAGAGACAGAGAAGAATGCGTTTCAAACCCAGTCTCAGAAAACCATAATCAGTAAGAAGGAGAGAAGATGATTTGAAACAAAACCGAAATCAAACCTAGATCTGAATCGCAAGCGAGAAATATTCGAACAAGATCGTAGAGCGTGACAGGGAGAGGAGAGCGACGTAACCAAATCGAGGGGAAATAGGGGAGAAATCTGGTGAACGGAGACAAGACGGAGGTTGAGAACACATTCATCTTCGCTCTTCCTCTTTTAGACAAGTTGATGTTGATGTTGTGGCTTTGTCATTCATTTTTTTTACTTTCGTGTTTTTTCCAATTTGTTTTAATAAAGGTTGCACTCAGTGTTTATTTTTTATTTTTTATTCTCAACTTGTTTAAAATAGTGAACCATGCCATCGTAGTGCACCCAATGTCATTTTGGCTGATGATACAAACCCTTGTAGGAAGTTTCTGGTATGCCTTAGCCTTGTCTTAAGTGAATGGGCTCTAAGCCCAAACGACTTACTCATTTCAACGCCTCACACCCATTTCGGTACCACACCCCTCTCCTTGTTTTTTTTTTATAAATTTAATTGGTTTTAAATAATTTCTTTTTTTTAGGTTTCCTATTTGATTCTAAAAAGTTTTTTTTTAAGAATAATGGTTTATGTTTTTTTTTTTAATTTATTTAGCTAGTTCATCTCAATTTTTCTTTTAATTTCAATTTCTATTTGATTTTCTCATTTTTTGGTCGATGATATAACAAAAGATCATAGATTGCAAATTCTTGATCAATATGAGACCACTTCCTTTCTTACTTTTTGATTTTATTTCCATTTCGATTTCATTTCGGTTTCTATTTTATTTCTCATTTTCATTCTCTTCTTAAGTCAAAAACCTTGGTCTTGTACCAAGTGCTCATTTTCAAAGCTTCTTTTTCTCAATAAACTTAGATGGTCGTGGAGTTGTTAGGCGAAGGCCTTCTCCTATCCCGAGTGCTTGACATTACCTTTAGGGTTCACTGTCGTAAAGCACTTACCATCTAAAATCAAAACACTTCCTTGATAAGAGAATAAAGTTCTCTTTGTATTGAACTAAAGAGAGAGGATTGGGTGAAGACCTCTTCCTCTTCAAGTATTAGGATGCTCACTTTAGAGTGTGTGGTCTCGATACTCGTCTTTCAATACGAAGACGTGACTATATTCACCACCCATTCTTTCAAAAAACTCTTTCTCTCTTTAGTTTGACTCCTTGTGTCTAAAAACCTTGGTCTTGTACCAAGTGCATTTTCAAACTTTTCTCAATAAACTTAGGTGGTCGTGGAGTGGTTAGGCGAAGGCCTTCTCCTATCCCGAGTGCTTGACATTACCTTTAGGGTTCACTGTCATGAAGCACTTACCATCTAAATCAAAACACATCCTTAAATAAGAGAATAAGTTCTCTTTGTATTGAACTAAAGAGAGATGATTAGGTGAAGACCTCTTCCTCTTCGAGTATTAGGATGCTCACTTTAGAGTGTGTGGTCTCGATACTCGTCTTTCAATACGAAGACGTGACTATATTCGCCACACATCTTTCACAATAAATCTTTTGAGATAAAGAATTGGGTACTACCCGAAGGGGTTCCTATCTAAGGACTTATTTCGCCCTAAAAATCAACTTTCACAAATCAAATGTGACATCTTGCCTTGATGGCGAAAATCAACCTTTTCAAAAAAGGACATGTTGCGTCCGTTCTACCGCAAACAGGTAACACATAAGACTCCACAAGCGAGCCGCAAAACACCTAACTGCTAGAACCCGCACGTTAACATCTTCCATAAAAAACACCAACAAACTATAGTCGGTCGAACTACGATTGCTCTGATTCTTCATTCGCGTCCGAATGTAAGATACGTAGGCACAAGATTGTGATGATCTTGGCGAGCCACCTTCTATCCATCTTCCGTTTTCCACCCCTTTCCATTTTCTTCTCCCGTAGTCCTCCGAACTACGTGGACTCTGACTTTCCCATTAGGGAATACGTAGGCGTAGGACCGCGAAGTCCTATCGAGTCCCCTCTTTTTCTCCCCACCTTTTCTTTTATTTTCTTTCACATTCTTTGGTTCTTACCCTTCTCTCTCCCTTTTAGAACATCTTAGAAAGTAATATCCCTTAGCAAACATCCTTACACATAGACAAGCGAATGGTTCCCATCGAGTACGATGGATGTGAGGGGTGTTAATACCTTCCCCTCGCATAACCGGCTTCCGAACCCATCTCTTGGTTGCGAGACCATCTTATCCTTCCTTCTTTGGGTTTTCTCGATATTTTCCCTTCCCCTCATGGGATAAATAAAGTTCGATGACGACATTTCTGTTTTCTTCCTTTTCGCCTCCGGTCGTCTATTTTTCGAGTAGCGACAGCTGGCGACTCTGCCGGGGAATGGTACCTAAGCAAGCCGAGCCTAGGGTGTTTGTCGTATGTGTAATTTTTTTGCTTTATTATTGCCTTATTATTGTGTTCTCTTATCTGTTGGGTTTATTGGGGATGGTTTGTGAGGTGAAAGGCTTTCTACCCGAGCTTTTCGAGTATACACTAAGCTAGGAGGTGGTTGCTTACTGATTTGCGAGACTTAGGACTCGTCGAGTTAGTTTGACTTCCACCGCTCAGATGAGGCCCCTTTGGGAATGATTATGTCATACGATTAGTTGTAATGGCGTCTTTGTTTCCGACCTGGGAGTCCGTGATTCTGAGGACCTTTAGAACCCTATTCCAAGGGTTACTAAGGCATAACTCTGTGCTCATCCTTTGAATGGATTACCGTCTTACGAATCGTCGTTATGATGGGAAACTTTTGAGGGTTAGTGCGTGGGACCTTGTTTGAAAGCCCTTGGAATGCCCTGTTTTAAACCAATAGATTGCCTACCCGAGGTGAGGGATATCTTGTTTTATGGCCTGCAGAATCTGTGACCTTGACACCTGTAGTGTGAACCTCAGATTCAGTGATCGTTGATCCCATGTCTTATTGCATTCATAACATTGCATTTGCATCAGCATCTTTGCATCATTTTGCATATCATTCTCCAACTAAAAAACGAGAAGCTCATTCAGTCCTTTGTCTATAAAGCGCAGTTGATTTCTCGACACTCATATTGAACCTGTGGTAGCTGTGAAGCATTTGAAGCAAGAGGAAAATAAACGACTTGAAAAGGCCAGTTAGACGAAGCAAGTTGGAAGCTGAGGTAGCAATGTCAGAGAGCAACCGTCAGAATGTTGATCCCCCACCAGGATTTACTGTGACAAGTAATCCAATGTATGATCTTCTGCCTGATGATGATCTTCCACAAGTAAATGTTCCTACTCGACCCTAGAGGATGCCATTGACTGATCCTATGAAGGAAATACTTTGTGATATTGAGGAAAAACTCCAAGCTATGAAAGTGCCTGATACGCCTGGGCTCGATGCTGCTGATATGTGCCTAGTGCCAGATTTGGTAATCCCCTCTGAAATTCATAGTACCCAACTTTGAGAAGTATGCAGGTAGTAGTTGCCTGAAGCATCATTTGGTGATGTTCTGCCGAAAAATGACCACATATACCCATGATGATAAGCTGATGATTCACTGTTTTCAAGATAGTTTGAATGGAGCATCTTTAAGTTGGTACATGGATTTAGAAAGAAGCCATCTCCAATCATGGAAGGACTTATCCAGCGCTTTTTTAAAGCGATATCAGTACAATCTAGACGTGGCTCTCGCTCGCACGCAATTGCAAAGCCTATCTCAGAAGAGTAGCGAATCCTTCAAGGAATACGCACAGCGATGAAGAGAATTAGCGGCTAGGGTGCAACCACCACTCTTGGACAGGGAATTGATTGACATGTTCATAAACAGTCTGCATGGCTCTTATCTTAAAAGAATGGTTGGCAGTACGCCATCAAGCTTCTCTGACCTTGTGATGGTAGGGGAACGCATCGAGAGCTACCTCAAGAGTGGACTAATCCAGAACGCCTCGAATAGCCAAGCCGATGAGACTGAATCCCTCATTAACTCCCAAGAGGAAGAGGATGAAACCAATGCAGTCATAGCAAATGTTGAGTATTCTCATGGTGTACCAACAAAACCTTTTGGTCCCTCATCTTCTCAGCAGTCATCATTTCCAGCGCCATGCTATCCTTATGGGCAATCAGTAATGCCTATAGCTTCGTCCCATAAACCGTGGATTGCTCCTCATGTAAATCAACGAGCCCATGGCCAAGGATATTGGAATCAGCACCAGAGTCAGCATAGGCCTCGCAACAATCTAGAAAGAAGGAATGCTCCTCTTCATACAGTCCCTATGTCATACAGTCAACTCTTGCCGCATCTGATTCAAAGCTCGCTGGTGGTTCCCAAGTCTCTCAAGCCGTTGCCAGAGCCATACCCTCCTGGGTACGATCCCGATGTGCAATGTGGATATCATGCTGGATCAATGGGGCATTCTAATGAAGATTGCAAAGCCTACCAAACCAAAGTGCAATAACTGATTGACAAAGGTTACATATCTTTTCCAGAAGGAAGCCTGGTTATGCACGTCAACCACTTGTCTGTTTGAGTTCAAAGACTACATGGGTCATCTCCCCGAGCCAGTGGGTCAGACAGAAGACATCCCCAAGATTGGCAATTTTTAGATCTTGTCATTTATTTGGATTTGTAGTTTCTTCTCTGTTAAGTGCTACTTGTTGTTAAACATCGTTGCTTACTAATGGTTTTGTTAATGTAATGAACGTGCTTTTTTGAACAAGTTCATTCGTATCCACTCATTTTTTCTCATATATTGCAAAAAATCACAAAATTTTTTTCCACATTTCACTCCCTTTATCAGTTGTTGTCTTAGTAAAGATTTGAGGGAGGATGATGAAAATGAAATACTCATAATTGCTAATAGTATGCTTTCGAATAAAATCCTGCTGATGATGTACAAGCATTGTGTCAAATCCCCTAAACACTTGAGAGATAAGGAGTTAGTCCCTAGTAAACCCCTTCGAGCCTAGAAGTAGGAGCTTCCTTCGGATTTCTAAACCCTTCGCTTAACCTGGGGCATGGGTAGTGTTCAGTTATCCTGATTACACATTCGAATTTCAAGATGAAACCTCTTGTTATGGCGGTTATTCTTCAAAGACCAAAGACTTGGCAGTCACGACCCTTCAAAACAAAATAATAAAAAAGAAGAGAGCCCGCTAAGTCCGCCACCCCAAAGAAGAAACTTAGGCAAAATTAGGGCAATCCCGATGGACTCGAAAAGTGAAGTCGGTCCATGGAAAAGTTAGGGATCAAAAAATGAATAAAGCAAAAGAGGCCCTCAAATCCTCAGCAAAAGCAAAACCCAATTCAGTGGCCACCAAAATGGATTAGAAAGGTCACTGACATCCACAAAAACAAAATAAGGTGACTGTCATTCCAAGCAAATTCGCCCTTACACCGTCAACCCTTTTGGAAGATAAATATGTGTAGTATGATTGATCGTAGGACTGGATTTCATCACGAAGAAGGGGTGGGTACAAATCAAAATTTGAGCCTAATATCCTTTGTTTTAATAACCGTGAACCAGACCACGCTACAACCCTTAAAAGACCTAATTGAGGCGGGGTTTATTCTGAAAGCATACTACAGCAAGGTTGTGTAAACTGACTCTCCGCAGATTTACTAATCTTCATCATTGGTGTCATATTCTTGCTATATCTTTCGCATACCAGTAAATCAACACTGCGTTTGGACTAATGGTCCATTCGTCACACACTTTCACATCATTCCAATAAATGATTTCCTTCAAAACCTGCATGAATGTCGCATTAAAATTACCATTTTTAAGCAAACAATTTTAACTGCAAGAAAGTACTTGACATCAAAAAGATTCTAACAAAGTGCATTCAGAGAGAAACTTGATAATTTGTTGGCGCTGACTAGAATCAAGACCTTCTCATAACCTTGTGAATCTGGGGCAGGTTATCTCAAACCATGTCATGGTATAGTCATCCCCAAAGCTTCCATTTGAGGAGGATTCATTCAAAAACCCTACAGACTGGGGTAGATAAATTGCCAAGTGGCAGTTTCCCTCTACACTTTCAAGATTGGTCAAGCAGACCCTATTGGACTCTAGCAAATGGAGTTTGTAACAAGTGTCAAAGAGCCCTGGGGCAGAGCAGAGGCGCAACTAACATGCATAAGTCAAGTCGCTATGCTCATATTTTCGGTTGCAAAGCCATCATGGCATCTCAGTTAGAAGTGAGATTCTCTTAGGAGCAAGTACAACTTCTGCAAAAGACCAAACTTGGAGCATTAGAAGCATCCACATCTACCATCCGATCGTAGCATCGTCAGGCTTCGAGTGTCGGGAAGTTAAGCTCATTCCCATCCAACCCAAAGCCTAAACATACTCGGTACCCTTAACCAGATACAAAATCCACCTTGCTTGCACAACTTTAAAGTCCAGTTCTCGTCTGGCAAACCATAATACCCGTTCTCGTCTGGTAAATAACTTCTATGCCAGTTCCCGTCTGGTCACCTATTCTTTAGCCATTTTAAAACTAGTTCTCGTCTGGTAAGCACCGTTTCAAAGTCTAGTTCTCGTCTAGCCAACCATAAAGTCAGTTCTCGTCTGACAACTTAACCTTTTGCCACCAGTTCTCGTCTGGTAGTCTACCCCTTAAAAACCGGTTCTCGTCTGGTAGCCCTTTTTAAAGCCATCTTCGGTTGGTATCCTTCACCTTACCCATCTCCTTTTCCCCAGCAAGCATTTCAACAAAAGCCCAACCATCCTTGGCACCCAAAACAAAAGCCCAACCATTCCTTGGCACCTTAACCAAAGCCCAACCACGTTTGGCACGACCGTCACTCCAGACTCTCACCTCCTCATATCCCTAGCATTTTGCATACATTTTTGCATCATTTGCATGCTTGTTTAGCCAGTTCTTGTAGAGGATAAGGGCATTCTTGTGGACATTGTTTCCCCCATCACTTGCTACTTTCAACCCATTACGTGTCTCCTTACCTTTCGTAAGGGATTTCACCGCCTTACGCATGAAATCTTATTCTTTCGCTTTCATTTCGTAATCATTCTCGCTGCCTTACACACGGGACAAAACATTGTATTAGGTATCTTTGATCAATTTGGATGCTTGATGCCTATGTGGCCAAGAACTGAATGATCGCTACTCAGAGAATGTCATCTCCGCCGTTGTGCCTATGAGGTCAAATGATGTTCTGATACCCTTTGCAAGTCCCCTCTGCCTTATGCAGGAAGATGGTTATTGCCCCCAACTTACCTTTTGTGAGTCTTTCGTGTCATTTTTCACGATGTATCTCCTCCTTGCCTTTTGCAATGTGTCCAACTTACCTTTAGTAAGAGCCTTCCTGTGCCTTTTGCACAATTTCTTCCCAGCTTACCTTTTGTAGGTCTCCTTCCTACCTTTTGTAGAAAGGAATATGTCTCCAAACCTTTTGTTCCAGAGTCATTTCTGCTATTCGCAGAAGTAAGTACGACCGTCTTCTCCCAAGGGAGTTATGTTATTTCTCCAAGCCTTTTGTTCTGGGGTCTTTTCTATCTTTCGTAGAAAGGAATTGTCTCCTAACCTTTTATTCTGGGGTCCTCTCTACCTTTCGTAGAAGGAAATTGTCTCCTAACCTTTAGTTCTGGGGTCCTCTCTACCTTTCGTAGAAGGAAATTATCTCCAAGCCTTTTGTTCTGGAGTCCTCTATACCTTTTGTAGGAGGAATTATTCTCCAAACCTTGTGTTGTGGAGTCGTTTCTGCTTCTGCAGAAAATAATACGATCGTCTTCTCCCAAGGGAGTCTCCTCTACTTGTTGTAGCAGGAATTTATTTTTTCTCCTAACCTTTCGTTCAGGGGTCCTATTTGCCTTTTGCAAGAGGAGAACCAATTTCTATCCTTTATTCTTGAGTCCTCTTTACCTTTCATAGGAGGAATATCTCATCTTTTATTTCTTGAGTCCGCTATACCTTTTGTAGAAGGAATATCTCATGACCTTTTATACGTCCTTAAGGTACTACAGGGATGCCCCCCTTTCAAGACTGGCAAAGCACTCATATTCATTCCTCATTGCATCTCAAGCATATCATTATATCCCTCATAACCAATCGCCTTTTTCCCAATGACAGATGCCTTTTTCAAGCCATCCCACCAATTCATCACTTTCATTCCACTTACTTTTCTGGCTGAAAACTCTGGGTATCCTTATATTTAATCCTCTTGTACCTTGACTGTAAGAAAGGCTCTGCCACTTTCACCTTCAAGTCCAAGAAGATTAAATAGGGGCATCTGTCACACCCTCATTTTCATCCTAACCCTAGCCTTGCATATCCTAGCATTTTCATCTTCTATACACCCCATTAAGTCATAACTTTGCATTCAATCATGCGTTTCATTGAGCTCCTAAGGCATGAGATCAAAAGATTCTTTAAATCAGGGTTCCTGTTTGCCTTGAGGTACCTTCATTCAATTTTGAAGCAAGGGTTAATGTCTCATTATCATGAGCATATTTCTATCAAAGTTCAACTATAAGGCTTTCCTCTGCCGAGATTCATTAGGTATTAAGTTTATCTGCTTCACGATTTCTCAAGAGGCATCAAGTGATTAAGTATGCACTTAAGGCATTAGATTTCAGTTCAAGTGGGTTCATTGGATCTTGTGTAAGGAAAAGGAAGTTGTTTTGTTCTCTAAGTTGATTTTGGCATAGAACAATGCTTTGTACATGAAGATCGTCAATTTAGGGTTTCTGTGCCAATTTAGGTCATCTGTACGGAGATCAAGTTGTCAGGCTATGTTAGGTTATCAGTGTTTCATAGTTAAAGACCGTCAAGGGCCAGTTCACTTTCAATTAGAGCAATAGCAACACAATTCATATCTCGAACCATCTGTGTCAGTGGCTATTTTGGAAATAAGTGTGGATTAAATCCAAGTACTTGTCTTTGAGGATCCAGATCTGGGTTTTGTACAAAGCTCAAGTATCTGATGAAATCAAATTGCAGAGCCTTCAAAAGTCGAGACATTTGGTCAATACCTCAAGTCATTCGTAAGTCCTGATTATGTGAGTCATATTCTTGTCATATGAGAGTTCAAGTTTCCTTTCCAATTTCCATTCAAGTTTCTATCCAAGTTTCAATTTTACTTCATTCCAATTCAACCAATTTGAAGCATTTCAATTTCAATCCATTTTGTTTTCAATTCAATTCAAGTCCATTTCAATTTTCATCTCCATCCAAACTACAAAATTTCAATTTCATGTCAAAGTTTCTTTTTTACAATCCAAGAGTCAAATTCCAATTCCAGATTCAAAGCCCAAAAGCCCAAGTTCAAATCTTACAACAAAATTCCAAAAAAGGGGAGAAAGAATCACAAGCCCATTTTGTAAAAAAATTAATAAATAAGTAATGAACACCAAGGCCCATATGTGAATTGTCAAAATTACAAAAAAAATACAAAAAAGGTCTTCTGCAACCAACAACACATGATAACACGCACATGCCACCACTTTCCAACCATTACACAAGTTGCTTCATGCTACCAATATGCCAAGACAAAACAAAATTGTGAAATAAACAAGACCACACCAGCCTCATAAAGCCGTACCAACATGAAAACGACTTTGCACCAGCTTTGCCAAAAAAGCCATGCCCCACCAAAGAATACTTGCGCAGTATCACTCCAAAAACAAATTTGAGACAAGACTCTACAAAAAAAAGGGTACGCAAGACTTGCACACTGTGACCGATTCTGCTACACGCCATCTAAGACAATGCCAAAACATAGTCTGCACATTGACAATAACAACCCAACAAAACTCTGCATCCTGCTACAATGACTAAACATTATCCATGCCAAAACCTACAACCACGCCATACCTGTAAAACCTGCCAACATCAACCGATAATTGCAGTGTAAAACAACAAAGGCAACAGGCCAAAATTCTGCAGGACAGAAACATTTTTTAAAGAATGAACTTAAAAAGAGAGAGGAGGGACAATGAAACGGACCTTCATGCTGAGAACCATAGACTTAACTCATTTAACTCCCAACACACTGAACAATAACCATTACAACCTCCATTAATAGAACATAACGAAACCTTCCAACGTTCTTCATCGCCGAACCAACGACACTCCCTGTCGTGACCGTAAAACCACTTCACAAGACAGACCTCAAATTCATTTTCAAATCACCTCCGAAAAGTCCGCCAACGTACATATTCGGCCACCCCTTTTTCTTCCCAAACCTTCTTTCTCCCTAACAATCTCTTCTTCTCCTTCGAACCACAAACCACCGCGTAACTGCCTTCAACTCGGCTAACACCTTCAACCTCTCTCGGACAAACCAACCACACGAATAAACCCAAAACCTCATAACCCAAAATCACCGAAAGAGACAGAGAAGAATTTATTTCAAACCCACTCTCAGAAAACCATAATCAGTAAGAAGGAGAGAAGATGATTTGAAACGAAACCGGAACCAAACCTAGATCTGAATCGCAAGCGAGAAATATTTGAACTAGATAATAGAGCGTGACAGGGAGAGGAGACCGGCGTAACCAAATTGAAGGGAAATAGGGGAGAAATTTGGCGAACGGAGACAAGACGGAGGTTGAGAACACATTCATCTTCGCTCTTCCTCTTTTAGACCAGTTGATGTTGATGTTGTGGCTTTGTCATTCATTTTTTTTACTTTCGTTTTTTTCCAATTTGTTTTAATAAAGGTTGCACTCAGTGTTTATTTTTTATTTTTTATTCTCAACTTGTTTAAAATAGTGAACCATGCCATCGTAGTGCACCCAATGTCATTTTGGCTGATGATACAAACCCTTGTAGGAAGTTTCTGGTATGCCTTAGCCTTGTCTTAAGTGAATGGGCTCTAAGCCCAAACGACTTACTCATTTCAACGCCTCACACCCATTTCGGTACCACACCCCTCTCCTTGTTTTTTTTTTATAAATTTAATTGGTTTTAAATAATTTCTTTTTTTTAGGTTTCCTATTTGATTCTAAAAAGTTTTTTTTTAAGAATAATGGTTTATGTTTTTTTTTTTAATTTATTTAGCTAGTTCATCTCAATTTTTCTTTTAATTTCAATTTCTATTTGATTTTCTCATTTTTTTGGTCGATGATATAACAAAAGATCATAGATTGCAAATTCTTGATCAATATGAGACCACTTCCTTTCTTACTTTTCGATTTTATTTCCATTTCGATTTCTATTTTATTTCTCATTTTCATTCTCTTCTTAAGTCAAAAACCTTGGTCTTGTACCAAGTGCTCATTTTCAAAGCTTCTTTTTCTCAATAAACTTAGATGGTCGTGGAGTGGTTAGGCGAAGGCCTTCTCCTATCCCGAGTGCTTGACATTACCTTTAGGGTTCACTGTCATGAAGCACTTACCATCTAAATCAAAACATATCCTTAAATAAGAGAATAAGTTCTTTTTGTATTGAACTAAAGAGAGAGGATTGGGTGAAGACCTTTTCCTCTTCGATTATTAGGATGCTCACTTTAGAGTGTGTGGTCTCGATACTCGTCTTTCAATACAAAGACGTGACTATATTCGCCACACATCTTTCACAATAAATCTTTTGAGATAAAGAATTGGGTACTACCCAAAGGGGAGACTTATTTCGCCCTAAAAATCAACTTTCACAAATAAAATGTGACATCTTGCCTTGATGGCGAAAATTAACCTTTTCAAAAAAGGACATGTTGTGTCCGTTCTACCGCAAACAGGTAATGCATAAGACTCCACAAGCGAGCCGCAAAACACCTAACTGCTAGAACCCGCACGTTAACATCGTCCATAAAAAACCCCAACAAACCGTAGTCGCTCGAACCACGATTGCTCTGATTCTTCATTCGCGTCCGAATGTAAGATACGTAGGCACAAGATTGTGATGATCTTGGCGAGCCACCTTCTATCCATCTTTTGTTTTCCACCCCCTTCCATTTTCTTCTCCCGGAGTCCTCTGAACTACGTGGACTCTGACTTTCCCATTAGGGAATACGTAGGCGTAGGACCGCGAAGTCCTATCGAGTCCCCTCTTTTTCTCCCCACCTTTTTGTCATACCCCAAATTTTGACCACTAAGATTTCCCATCATTGTGAGAATCATCATCACAGTATGGAGGAACCATCATGCTTCATCAGTCTTCCCAAAGATGGGTGAGCATCCACTACAATCAAAATTAGGGTTTCGAGCCCTTTGAGAGCCTTAGACAAAGGATCAATCAAGGAATGACATGATATTCAACTTGTATAACCTCTCAAACATCCACAATGGATCAAAAGGACTCCCACTTCAAGGATTAAGCACAAGGATGCTCCCTTCTAGGTGGATCAAGTCTCAAGATCAACTGTATCACCAAATTAGGGTTTTGGTCGACCAGGGCCTCCAGATGGAAATTTTTCATCTGGGCACAAGCCAAAGATCCAAAACACAACCTAATATACTCCATGTAACCTCATGGACCCAATCATCAAGTCAATTTTGCCTCTGGGGATGCATTCACTAAAAATTAGGAATTAGGGTTTCTTGACCTAATTCACCCCTAAGTTGACTTTTAGGGCAAATCATGGACCAAGACCTCAAGACATGATTTGAGGGTTTCTAATGGACTATATTGATCCATTTAGAACAATGGATTAATCCGAGAAGATTGAGCAACAAGTCTCAATTTCATCTGCACCACAATTAGGGTTTCGCGAGGAAAGTCAACTGTAACTTTGACTTTTGACCAGGACATGCTCCCAAGCCCTAATACATGATTAAATATACCCTATAACACCCATGGAACATGTCCATCAAGTTTGATTTAGGTCAAGGACATGATTTCCTGAAGAATTGCACAGTTTGGAATTCATCTGATAAAAAGTCAACTGTGCACAAAAGTTAACTTTGACTTTTTGAGATTTTTTCACCAAAATGGATTTTTAACCCTAAAATGAGGTTAATGTATGATTTGAATCATCATTCATCAAGAAAAATCAAGAAAAGTTGGATAACTTGTAAAAGGGGGTAACCATAAAACTTAGAAATTTTTCTAAGTTATGGAAAAAGTGACACTAATGCACCAACTTTGGAGGACCATAACTCCTAAACCACAAGGCCATTGTGCCCCATTCAAAGCTTGATTTGTAGATCTCATTGCCCTCTACAAAAGCTTCATACTGACCTATGTCCAAATTCCTCATGGATTTTGAGTTATGGAGTGATCAAAATCAAGAGAAAACACTTTGTTCCAACACTTAGTGAAAATTTCACTAAGTTAGATTTTACCCTGCTTTTTGCCAAATGTAGGGGGATTTTGTACTTGGATTCAAAAGAGATCAAAACCAAATATGTTCAAACAGTTGTTGTATCATGTAAGGGCTTTCCAAAATGGTCTAGAACATTACCAAATTCAACTTACACCATGAGATATGGCATTGGCAAGTTGCCTTGCTGAAATCTGTCAAAGGCAAGGCAGATTTGGCTATTTTGCTCGATTTACCAAAATCAGCCGAATTCAAATGCTCCTATCCACTTGGACACATCTGAGGATTGAATCTAAATGGGACAATCACTGAGCCAAGCCTCCAAAGTCCATGGAACAAGAAATAGCATGTTGAACCTAGAATGGCCAAAATAGGGACAAGACTCCAAATTTGGATTGAAGCATTCAATGGAAGCATCAAGGTGGCATGGACTGAGCCATTCTCATATGAAATCAGTCAAGACTTATCCAAGACCAAGGGAACCAAAGCTCTGTGCCCTAACCTCTAGTCAATGGCTAGAGGAGACTTGCATTTCCATTGGCCAACATTGAACAAACACCTACTGCAGTTGCCATTCACTATGGATCCCAAAACAAACTTGCTCTACTATAAATAGAGCTCAATTGTGTTTAGTTTAAGTACACCAAAGGCCTACAACACTTGCCTTTCTCAAAATCTCTTTCTCTTGGCAAAAATGTCTTTCTTAGCAAGGTAACTATCGGGTTTTGAGCTAGAGGGCAATTCCACTCAAACCAATCACTCACACATCTCACATACATCATATAGAAGTGATCCAAACACTCATATAACATCTGGAACACAGATTTCACAAAATCACCAGCCAATTGCTCAAGTTCTTGACAGTTTTGCAGTTGAGGTGCCATCATCAACTCCAAACCATTTCAATCCATTCCAAGCACTCAGACACATCACTTGGCACCTAGGAAAGCTATCCACATCATTGGAACCTAGCTGTAGCACCTCCAACACAAATCACGATCACCAGCTGCAAGTGGTAAGCATGAGCTCTTCTAACTCTATGATCCATGCAATTTTTGCTGCACAATAATTTGGACATATGTTCATAATCATGCATGGAATGTTTCCCCTCAATTAATTACATTGTTTGAATCGTGTATCAAAAATCCTAGCCTTCATGCAGAAATTAGGGTTCTTGAGGATTTTTCATGATTTCTTGTTATATGTTTAATTTAAATGAAATTAATTGACATATACATGATCGTGAGGTTGAGACGAGCATAATGATATGTGGATTGCATGTTATAATCAAGTATTCAGTGAGATTGAAGAGAAAATGCAAATCTGGCCAAGTCTAGAACACGCGTGTGTTCTTGGCGCCTTTTTTCAAAATTTGAATATTTGAATTTTGTGGTTTTATTTAATTGATTCAAAAATTAATTTCTCTCTGAATTTTAATGATTTTGAGTTGATTCTTTTTTTAATAATTCACAAAAATGTTAAAATATTTTATTTTCCCAAAAAATCCCAAAAATATTATTTATTTTGTATAATTAATATTTTTGCAAAGAATTAATATTTTAATTGTTTTTGACATTTTAAATATTTTTTCCACCTTGATTTTGCAACTTTTAATGCTTTCTAATTATTTTGTAGGTCAATACTTAATTTTTGAAGCATTTATCCAAGATCACAATTTGTTTTTCACATGTTAAACAATTTTGATCATTTTAATTGAATTTTTATTCAATTAAATACATTTTTGAAAACAAATTAGGGTTTTTGGATTAATTCAACCCTCATAAATCATTTTCAAACTTTTTGGGCCTCTAATAGAGTGTAAGACCCAATCCTTTTTTTGACCAAATCATTTTGGGCCTCAGTATTGTATAAGTCCCGATATCGTAAAAAACAAACGGCGCGATCGTCGCCTTTTCAAAAATAAAACATTTGGGGCACTCCTTGAGCTATAAGACCCATTCAAAACTTTTGGGCCTCTAATAGAGTGTAAGACCCAATCCCCTTTTAGCCAAAACCATTCTGGGCCTCACTTATTGTATAAGTCCCTCTGCGTTAAAAGAAAACCACGGCGCGATCGCCATTTTAAACGGAAAAATCAATTGGGCCTACCCTCGTGTTATAAGCCCCACTCTTTTTCTTTAAAACTTTTTGGGCCTCTTGAGAGAGTGTAAGACCCATCCCTTTGTACAGAAAACATTTTGGGCCTCAGTCACTTGTATAAGTCCCTCTGTACAAATTCAAACAGTGCGCTCACTGATAAAACCACTGGGCCTCTCCTTGAGCTGTAAGTCCCAAATCTTTCTTTTTCAAAACACTTTCTCCTTTGATTTTGAATATATTGTTGCTTTCAATCTTTCTTTGTTGAACAACTAACCAAACAGCATGGAAGCTCTACAACCGAGTAAGTGGTTATCGCTTTCATTTACTACTTTCATATACATATAACTGTATTGTGGGGCTGTCTCGCTGTAAGTCTTCTTTCATAAACTCATATCAACTGTGTAATAATAGTATAGATATTCAGAGTTTCCCCGACAACTACGTCTAGAACTAGGTGACGCCGTTTCGTTTATTTGTAGAAATAGACAACTAGATCCCCCAATAGGATCACCAGACACAGTCTTCTCTCAGGCTATCCTCATTAGGAATTGTCAAGAAACTCTACTCCCAGAGATGAATGTATTCTCCGTGAATGGCATCTTTGAGTTTCTTCCAAATTCTCAAACTTTCCTGACTTTGATCTATTCTCGGTGAATAGCATTGCCTTGAATTTCTCAGGGTTTGGGGACCCACGGGCTTCTTAAAAGCATTGGCCTCCTCTTGGGCATCGTACAAGGACTCACAGGCTTCCTAAAAGCAACCCCGCTTCCTCTTGGGCTTAGTACAAGGACCCTACGGCTTCTTAGAAGTATTCACAGCCTCCTCTTAGGCTTCGTATAACGATCTCTTCCTCCGGGAATGATAGCCTCCTCTTTGGCTTCGTACAAGGACCCGTCGGCTTCTTAAAAGTTTCCAGCCTCCTCTTAGGCTTCGTACAAATTGTCCCGACGACCTCCTAGAGGTATAGGAACAGAACTTAATCATCTGCATAGAACAGTCCTTTCAAAGATTCTACTACTGTTTCTCAAAGCATAGTACAAAGGATGAAACTCTAGACTTGGACAGTCTAATCTCCTTGAGTCTCAAAGACATTCTCAAGTGACCTCTTCGTTAAAATAGGAAGAAAACCTGTAGACTCGGACAGTCTCAATACCCTTTGGATTTCCCGTTTCCTCAAAGAACAGGAATAACCCAGATCCCTGAATCAAATCCCTGAGTACAGTGTTGCTCATATAAGAACTATTTTTCTCTTTAAAATAAGTATACTGGACCTGTCACTCAACTGAAACAGTCGCCATAGCCTCCTCTTAGGCTTTGTATAATGATCCTTCTCCAGTGAAGATTGCCTCCTCTTGGGCTTTGTATAATGATTCTCCCCAGCGGAGTCAAACAACGTTTAGCCTCTCTCTCGGGCTTTGTACGAGACACATAAGAAACTCCCTCGTTGAGTCAATCACCCCCTTTCGCCTCCATCTCGGGCTTTATACGAGATACAAAAAGGTTCTTATTGAGCCAAACAAATTTTAGCCTCCATCTCGGGCTTTGTACGAGATACAAAAAACTCCTTTGTTGAGTCAAAATAGCCTCCATCTCGGGCTTTATACGAGATACCAACAAATTCTCCCCAGCGGGTCAAAACCTTTTAGCCTCTCTCTCGGGCTTTGTACGAGACACATATTAGCCTCCTCTTAGGCTTTGTATAAGAAAACCACTGGTTGATTCAATCAACCTTTTAACATCAAAGTTGTGCATCGTTCATAGCACACAAACATCAACAACTCTTTCCCCTTCATCTAATCGCTGTAAGCGGCAAGCCTCTGGATCATCTACATCCATGCCACTGTCCCTCTTTTAGCATGAGAAATTCCTAAGGAAAGATAACATTACTCTACACTGAGTTAAAGTCTTCTCCTTCAGGTTAAAACCCCCTATAAAGGAAATTATGGCATTGCTAGGATCCGCGTATCCCGGTTAAAGTAATTCTCCTTTATATAAACAGTTGTGAAATACAACCCCCTCTTTAGAGATGACAAATTCCCTCTAAAGTTGAGACCTTTCAGCTTCATATCTTGGGCTTTGAACAAGATACAATAGACTTTTTAGCTTCACATCCTGGGCTTTGAACAAGATACAAACTACCTTTCGCTTCACGTCATGGGCTTTGAAC
The DNA here is from genome assembly GCA_022829125.1 of Lathyrus tuberosus. Taxonomy (NCBI): domain Eukaryota; kingdom Viridiplantae; phylum Streptophyta; class Magnoliopsida; order Fabales; family Fabaceae; genus Lathyrus; species Lathyrus tuberosus. The sequence goes on from JALAZF010000898.1 coordinate 515,917, forward strand.
AAGACACCAAAAACAACCATTTCCTCCCATAGAATAGGAGGAACTACGAACGCTCTGATTTCCCTGTTTTGGTAAACGGGAATACGTAGGCATAAGATCGAAAGAAAAGATTTTAGCGAGCACACTAAACAAAAACCCAAAATCCCATACTCCCATGTATCTATCAAAAGCATCAGTCCTAACATCCTAATCCTTGTTCCCCCCTAGAAAGTCCTAGAAAGAGAGAAAGAAAACCGTATTGGCGAAAATACAAATAACTAGTACAAAGGCCCCCCCCACATTGATAGCATTCGTAACCTAACAGACCGCTGTTTAAACTCAGTATGCAAAGCAGGGTTAATTGGAGACATCTATTTCCCTTCCTTATTCAGCTCACAATAGGATAAAAAATGAATCGACCTGTAGTTAAAGCTCAATCGCAGAGAGCGACCAACGCTTAAGAACCGCGTCCAAAATCGCTCGCTACACTTTTCTTTTATTTTCTTTCACATTCTATGGTTCTTACCCTTCTCTCTCCCTTTTAGAACATCTTAGAAAGCAATATCCCTTAGCAAACATCCTTACACATAGACAAGTGAATGGTTCCCATCGAGTACGATGGATGTGAGGGGTGCTAATACCTTCACCTTGCATAACCGGCTTCCGAACCCATCTCTTGGTTGAGAAACCATCTTATCCTTCCTTCTTTGGGTTTTCTCGATGTTTTCCCTTCCCCTCATGGGATAAATAAAGTTCGATGGTGACTCTTCTGTTTTCTTCCTTTTCGCCTCCGGTCGTCTATTTTTCGAGTAGCGACACAGTTAATGGGTTGACCTTCATCCCTTAACATACCAGCCTTCTCTTGGGCATTATAAAAAGATCATTCACTACCTGAGAATCAATTTCTCAAAATGCCAGCAGACTTGAACAGTCTCAATACCCTTTGGATTTCCTATTTCCTTAAAGAACAGGAAATAACCCTGATCCTCCGATCACTGCCAAAGCACAACCTTACCTGTAATCTTCATAAGAACTAATTTTCTCTTTATCCAACATACTGGACCTGTCACTAAACTAAAACAGTCACTAGCACAATAGCCTCCTCTTGGGCTTTATACAAATGATTCTCTCTGGCGGAGCTAAGCTTTTTAGACTCTCTTATTGAGTCAACCCACTTTTAGCCTCCACCTCGGGCTTCGTACGAGATACCAAATCACTCTCTTGTTGAGTATAAAAGACTCTCTTATTGAGTCACTTCCCTCTCAGCCTCTATCTCGGGCTTCGTACGAGATACAAAAACCACTCTCTTGTTGAGTATAAAAGACCCTCATGTGGAGTCAAAACCTTTTAGCCTCCGTCTTGGGCTTCGTGCAAGACACATATAAAAGCACTCTCTTATTGAGTCAGTCACTTGTTAGCACTCTCTTGTTGTGTAAACGCTTTTAGCCTCTCTCTCGGGCTTCGTACGAGACAGATAAATACACCCTCTTGTTGGGTCAATAGCCTCCTCTTAGGCTTTGTATAAGGAAACCCCGGTTGAGTCAATCAACCCTTTAGCATCAAAACCTGTGCCTCGTTCATAGTATACAAACATCAACAATTCATTTTCCTTCATCTAATTGCTGTAAGCGGCAAGCCTCTAATTATTTACATCCACGCCACTGTCCCTCTTTTAGCATGAGAAATTCCTAAGGAAAGATGGCATTGCTCTAAACTGAGTTAAAGTCTTCTCCTTCAGGTTAAAAATCCCCTATAAAGGAAATTATGGCATTGTTGGGTTCACATATCCCAGTTAAAGTAATTCTCCTTTATGATCAGTCACCCAACAGTTGTGACAAACAGACCCCCTTTAGAGATGACAAATTCTCTCTAAAGTCAAAACCCTTTAGCTTCACATCTTAGGCTTAGAACAAGATACAAATAAACTCTTCAGCTTCACATCTTGGGCTTTGAACAAGATACAAACCACATTTAGCTTCACGTCTTGGGCTTTGAACAAGACACCAAAACAACCTTTTTCCTCCCATAGAATAGGAGGAACTGCGATCGCTCTTATTTCCCTGTTTCGTTAAACGGGAATACGTAGGCATAAGATTGAAAAATCTTAGCGAGCATACTAATCAAAAACCCAAAATCCCATCCTAACATCCTACCAATAGCCTAGACACTGTTTTTTTTAACAAAATAACCTAAGAGAGACCCACAATTTTTATAGCATCTGTAAACCAATAGTCATCTGTTCAAACTCAGTATGCAAGCAGGGTTAATTGGAGACATCTATTTCCCTTCCTTCATCAGCTTCAATAGGATAAAAAATGAATCAAACTGTAGTACCCCAAAGCGATAGTGCTTCGCAACCTCGAAAAAACTCGCGCTACACTTTAATTCACTAAAACATGAACCACACCGAAGATGAGTGTTATGGGTTGCTGGCGAAGTCTTCAAACCTGGTCGAAATTCAACCAGTGCCCTTTAAACCCAGCTTCCTCTGTACTCAAGAGTTTGACGAATGGTGGAGGGCCTACTATGATTCTTAATTTTTCGACGTGCCTTCTTTCACCATCCAACTGACCAGAGTTTTCCCCCTTGTGCAGGATAAAACGAAGAAAGGTACTTCAATACACGTCAAAGAAATCCAAGCATTCTAGAAATACTTTGAAACTGCCTACAGGCCCAACGAACTTAGTCTAACCATAAGCAAAGCAGGTGTTACCTTCATACGTTCGACCAGAACAACGTTATGAGATAGCTTTTAACCTCTATCCCCCAAAATTTCCTCTTCTACCATCTGCTGAATTTGGTGTGGCTTTTAGTCCTCCATTTCCAGATTGGTTCACTTGTGGGGATTCCATGAAACTTCTTCGCCAAGAATATCAAAAACGTGCTAAGCGAGTGGTTCCGACTAAGTATACCTTGGACAATTTCAAAGGCCACCTTCATATTGGCCTTGAACACGTTCGCGTGGAAACTCATATATATGAAGGTGTGGAATGGGAAGATACTCGACACCACTTCTTTTCATTTGCACATATCTGCATCTTTTGACTTGTATTTAACATTTTTTTCTTTTTTCTTTAGCCGTAAAAATTCCTGCCAAGAAGCCAGCTACTGTCGAAGCGTCAACTGCAGGGGATGCAGAAAACCAAAAAGATACTACCAAGACACCTTTGGCGAAGGTATTATTTTGCTTTTCTTTTGGTTAATATATATATTTTATTTTATTTTCTGAAATACTAATAAAATATCTTTTTGTTCCACAGGGAAGTCGAAGACCTCCTTCGACGCCAAAGAAAAGAAAGGAAAAAGAACCTGACGTCAAAGTTGTTGACACCGATGATGGCGACGAATCACCAGACCATGTGAAACCTTCAAGGAAGAAGAAGAAACCGACAAAATCTCAACAACAAAAACCTTCTGTTTCCAGAATATTGGAAAAACCCCCCCTCAAAAATCCTGACGAGAAAGTTACCCCTGCTCCAACAGAAAGCGAAAGTTCTAGTATTAAGACTGAGATTCCCAAGGTATGGTTTTTTTCTCTTTTCTTTTTATAGTTCGACGTTGAAAGGCAGTTTTCTTATGATACCTTTATTAATTCATTTATCTTCCAGGTCCTTGTCGATACTCACAGGCATCCTATTGTCCAAGTTCTCCCAAAGACTAGCAGCGATCCTACCTACAAGCCAATAAGCGTTTCCAAGCCTTCTCCTAAAGATTCGACAAAAGAATCGGCCACTGAAGTGAATCAGCCCACTGCTGTCTCTAAACGACTTCAAGACGTAGTGGAAGAAGAAACTAGTCATGAGGCTGACATCTTAGTTGACGTTGGTGGGGACACTGTGATGCCTACTGCAACGTCCACAACAGATGATGATCCTGAAGACCATTCCCCCATCAGTTTAAAAGATGCTGACGAAGAGAAGAATGAGGAGGCTGGAACTAATGGCAAAGAGGAGGAAGAGAAAGTAGGCGAAGAGCCAACAACTCCCAAGGCTGCTGCGGATGAAGAAGGAGCAAGAGACAAGAACAACCTTGATGAACCACCCAAAGCTGCTTCGACCACTACAACTTCGACCCGACTCTCTCAAGAGGAACTTGAGAATCTGAAGGTGCAAAGACCATTTGAATATCTGAAGGTCATGCTTAGTTCCCATTATAACTTTGCTGATACTACCGTCAGTAGTTCGACCACCTCAGGAACTATGTCTAACGCCAAATCCATGGACGAAGCGCTGACCCATATTCGACAAAAAATCCTCAACATTGATTTATTTCATCTTTTAGAGAATGATTCATCTGCTCACTTTGACCTGAAAAAGATCTTAAAGCAAATTAATGTTCTGGAGGTTCCTCCTGAAGTGACTGATATTGTCCTGGATCTGACTACTCTAATAGATCTTGTGGTGGCAGAATTTAACCGGCTTCGGGACTACTCCAAGAAGCTCGAAAATAAGACGGAAACACAACTTGCTGAGTGGGATTCTACTTCAAGTTCGTCTAACAAAGTAACTGAATTGGAAAAGGCTTCTGAGCAAAATAAGAAAGAAGCAGTTGTCTGTAGCGAAAACATCCTCAAGTTGAAGAAACAAATTGCTGTTCTTCAAAACAAAATTTCTCAGGCGGAAAAGCGCCAAGAAGAACTGCAACAAATCAATCAAGAGGAAATAACTAAAGAGCTTGAAGTCGGGGTGCACCATGTTGATAGGGCTCGAAAACTTGGTGAAGAAATCAAGGAACTTTTGAATGGCAAGGCCCTTTGCGAGCGTCGTCTTCAAATTCAGAAATCCAAATTTGAAAAACTGAAAGGACCTTTCCCAGTTTAAATATTTGTAATTTTTTATTTGGCCTTTTTAAGGCCTATTTTGTAATGACATTTAAGCTATTTTATTTGGCGAAAAGAATTTCAATCCACCATTTAAGCTATATTATGTCTGATTATTCGACTGCTATCTTTACTTCTTGTAATGTGGGCTTATATTTTTTCAAATATTTCCCGTTTATTTTTAATATTCGCTTATCTTTATCCAACTTTTCAACTTCATAAGCGCCATTGGAAAATACTTGTGTGATTTGAAAAGGTCCTTCCCACTTAGGGGACCATTTTCCCATAAGTCTATCTTTTCGATCCATGGGAAGAATCACTTTCCACACAAAGTCACCAATCGAAAAGGTTTTACTTTTCACTCTTTTATTCTAGAATTTCTCCACCCTTTCCTTTTGCCTTTTCAATAAATCTAACGCATTTAATCTTTCTTCATCTAAATAAACTAATTCATCTATCATCATTCCAATATGCATCCGATGGAATTTCATGATGTCTTTGAAATCTTGTTGACTGCAAGTATATTTCGACCGGTAAGACCGCATCATGGCCATACGTTAGTCGAAAAGGTGTAGCATTTGTAGCTTCCTTAGGAGAAGTTCGACAAGCCCATAGAATTTGGTCAAAAGTTTTGTGCCAATTCTTTGGTTTTCTTCCCACGTGCTTCTTTATTAAACCAATTATAACCTTGTTTGCTGCTTCGACCTGACCGTTGGCTTGAGCGTAGTGAGGCGTTGATGTGAGAAGTTTGAAACCCATTTCCTTCGCGAATGCTTGCATATTTTTACCAGTGAAAATAGATCCTTGATCCGTTGTTATTGTCTCTGGGATGCCAAACCTGTAAATGATGTGCTTTCGAATGAATGCGATTACTGCTTCTTGATCCACGTTTACTAAGGGTATGGCTTCGATCCATTTCGTAAAATAATTGATCCCAACCAAAATAAACTTCTGGCTTTTTGAAGAGGCCGGTCGAATTTATCCAATCAAATCCAAAGCCCAACCTCAAAAGGGCCAAGGCTTTATTATAGAATGTAATTCACTTACAGGAACATGTGGTATCTCTGCGTGTACCTGGCACTCTTGGCATCCTTTCGCGAATTCGACGTAATCTTTTAACATGGTTGGCCAATACATTCCCTGTCAGAATAATAACCACTTCATCTTATGGCCTGCTTGATACGCACCACATACCCCGCTGTGTACATTCGACAAAGCTATGTATGCCTCAAATTCGCCTAAACACTTAAGTAATATCCCTTCCGGAGTTTTCTTAAATAGTTCATTCCCCAAAATCACATAACTCAAAGCTCGATGCCTGATTTTTCGTTCGACTGGTCCTGTTGGATTTTGTAGGTACTCTATTATAGGCTTTCTCCAATCTCCAGTCATTGACTCATCTATGTTAAAAATTTCAAAATTTTCTTCGTTAGCGTATCCAAGCTTTATCGTCTCCAAATTTGACGGGGATAATCTAGTTGACATGACTCTTCCTCTAACTTCAATGGCTTTCTGTAACTTTTCCTTCGACACTTTGTATCTAGAAGCTATCTGCGATAAATCATTTGCTTCCTGATTTTCTATTCGAGGGATATGTCGAATCGTAACCATATCGAATTTTCTTAAGAGTCGATTAGCTATCACAAAGTACATGATTAAATTCTCTTTAACACACTTGTACTCCTTTGTTATCTGCTTTATGACTAACTCAGAGTCGCCCATTATTTTGACCCGAGTTGCCCCCAATTCCAACAAGATTTCAAGTCCTGCTATCAAAGCCTCATATTCTACCTCATTATTTGAGTAGAGGCCTTCGACTTTGTAGTTGAATTTTGTTGGAATTTTGTTAGGAGAAATAACAAGAACTCCTATTCCAGTTCCATTTTTATGACTAGAACCGTCGAAGTACAACTTCCATGGTTCTATTTCAATATAGGCCAAAGAATTTTCATTTATAGCGTGGTCGACTATGAAATCAGCCACTACTTGTCCTTTGACAGCCTTTAAAGGTAAATATGTCAAAGATTACTCAGTCAATGCTAATGCCCATTTTCCAATTTGACTGTGCAAGATTGGTTTAGATAACATGTATTTTATAATGTCGAAATGAGAAGAAACGTAAACATCAACTGGTTTTATATAGTGCTTCAATTTCATACATGAAAAGTATACACATAAACACAACTTTTCAATTACACTATACCTAATTTCCGCATCGTTCAAGACCCTACTGAGGTAGTAAATGGCTCTTTCGACACCATTCTCATCCTCCTGAGCCAACATGCTCCCTAATGTCTTGTCCGACGCAGATATGTACAACCTCATACTCCTACTTCTACAAGGTAACACTAAAATTGGAGGATGCATTAGGTACTCCTTGATCTTGTCGAAGGCATCCTGCTTCTCTTGGCCCCATTCGAAGTCTTCCTTCTTCAGTCGAAGTAGAGGGGAAAAGGCTTGCGTCTTCCCACTAAGGTTGGAGATGAACCTTCTGAGAAAGTTGATCTTGCCAAGTAAAGACTGGAATTCCTTCTTTGTAGAGGGCGCTTTCGCCCCCATTATTGCCTTGGCCTTGTTTTGGTTAATTTCGATCCCTTTCTTGTGGACCACAAAGCCTAGGAAGTTCCTCGCCTGCACACAAAATGCACATTTGAGAGGATTCATCTTCAGACCAAACTTCCTCATCCATTCAAAGGACTGTCGAAGGTGGTCTATATGACTTTTTCCTAAAACAGACTTAATAACAATATCGTCAATATAAATCTGCATAAAATCTTCAATGAAATCATGAAAAATTGAATTCATTGCTCCCTGGTACGTTGCCCCAGCATTCTTTAAGCCAAAAGGCATTACCACCCATTCGTAGGTGCCTAAGGCTCCAGGGCATCGAAACGCCGTTTTTGGAACATCTTCCTCAGCAATAAAAATTTGGTTATAGCCAGAGTACCCATCAAGCATACTGAGGTACTCATGGCCTGCGGTAGAATCGACGAGCATTTCCGCCACTGGCATAGGATATTCATCCTTTGGGGTAGCAGAATTTAAGTCTCGAAAATCAATACATATCCTTAATTTGCCATTTTTCTTTATTACAGGAACTATGTTAGCAATCCATTCGACATACCTGGTTGGCCGGATGAACTTGCACCTGAGGAGTCTTTCGACTTCTTCTTTAATCTTCGAGAGGATTTCTGGGGCGAATCTCCTTGGAGTTTGCTTAATAGGTTTCCTCCCAGGTTTTATTGGTAACCTTAATTCGACCAGACTCCTATCCAGCCCGGGAATTTCGCCGTAGTCCCATGCGAAACAATCCTTGAATTCCTTCAGCAACTGGACTATTTTGATCTTGAGTTGAGGGATCACTTTCGCACTGATATAGGTGTCATACCCCAAATTTTGACCACTAAGATTTCCCATCATTGTGCAAATCATCATCACAATATGGATGAATCATCATGCCTCATCAAATGCCTCGAGGGTTGTTGAGCATTCACTACAATCAAAATTAGGGTTTTAAGCCCTCTCAGAGCCTTAGACAAAGGATCAATCAAGGAATGACACGATCTTCAACTTGGCTACCCTCTCAAACATCCACAATGGATCAAAAAGGACTCCCACTTTAAGGATTAAGCATAAGGCTGCTCCCTTCTAGGTGGATCAAGTCTCAAGATCGCCAGTATCACCAAATTAGGGTTTTGGTCGACCAGGGCCTCCAGATGGAAAGTTTCATCTGGGCACAAGCCAAAGATCCAAAACACAACCTAATGTACTCCATGGAACCTCATGGACCCAAGCATCAAGTCAATTTGACCTCAGGAGATGCATACATAAAAAATCAGGAATTAGGGTTTCTTGACCTAATTCACCCCTAAGTTGACTTTTAGGGAAAATCAAGAGCCAAGACCTCAAGAGATGGTTTGAGGGTCTCTAATGAACTATATTGATCAATTTGGAACAATGGATTAATCCAAGAAGCTTGAGCAACAAGTCTCAATTTCATCTGCACCACAATTAGGGTTTCGTGAGGAAAGTCAACTGTAACTTTGACTTTTGACCAGGACATGCTCCCAAATCCTAGGACATGCCCCAATATACCCTATGACACCCATGGAACATGTCCATCAAGTTTGATTTAGGTCAAGGACATGATTTCCTAAAGAATTGCACAGTTTGGAATTCATCTGATAAAAAGTCAACTGTGCACAAAAGTCAACTTTGACTTTTTGAGATTTTTCACCAAAATGGATTTTTAACCCTAAAATGATGTTAATGTATGATTTGAATCATCATTCATCAAGAAAAATAAAAGAAAGTGGGATAACTTGTAAAAGGGGTAACCATAAAACTTAGAAATTTTTCTAAGTTATGGAAAAAGTACCACTAATGCACCAACTTTGGAGGACCATAACTGTAACACCCCAAATCCCATCGCGAATACATAATACATAAATAAAATCAGAGTAACTAAAAACTTATTTTTCCGACAGGAAACAGGGATGTCACACTTAAATGAACAAAATACAATCCCTGCTCATAAATTTGATACATAGCATAAAATAGAGTACCCTCAAAGGGGAAACTTTTTCCACAATAAAGGAAATGTCAATTATGGAATAAAGCGGAAAGATCCATAACCGACTTGTTTTACAAATAAATGGTTTTAGAACATCAAAATATAAATACAAAATATATTCAACAATTATATACATATAACATAATCGTTCCCCAACTCCCGTGCTACGTATCAGAGCAGACACCACGACCGACAACGGAACGGAGGACTAATCTCCACAAAAGCCTCCAAGCCTCTAAAGCTGACAATCTGCACTATGCCATAAAAAGCATATTCCAGCAGAAGGGTGAGAAATAACAACTAAACCAAGATTGCATAATAATATGCAAAAACACATAAAACTCACATACACAGTTATTCTCACCACAAGCATCACATATCGATACATATAGCACGCCACGTATACTTAACATATTTCTAACATTTCCAACAACATAGCATATATCAATTATTCCAACATAATCACATAATCAATCAAATCATGATTTTCCACACATAATGCATCCATTCAAAATTCTCACACATAATCAATCAAATCATGATTTTCCACACATAATGCATACATGATTTATGCAAATGCACAGAGACCGACACAACGACTCTATGCAAATGCCATGCGGTACCGACTTCCAACATTTCTCAAAACCAGTTCACTCAGGAACTATTCGAACCATCGCTCGTTACTGAGAATCTCAAGTAACACCCCGTCAGGCCTACGATGTTCACCCGTCGCTTTAGGTCCTCAGGCAGCGCCTCATATTTTCGAGGCACACGACGTTAAGGATTGCTTTAAGTCTCCAAAGGAGCCCACAATCGTCTATAACCACCGCTTTAAGTCCTCAGGCATCGCCTCATATTTTCGAGGCACGCGATGTTATAGCAGATTCATCGCTTTCAGTCCTCAGGCATCGCCTCATATTTTCGAGGCACACGATGTTATAACAGATTCCCTCAAGAATCAAACCGCCACTCAGGAGGTTTCAACAATGCATATTATGATGTTTGGCATACAATGACTCATGATATTCACATTGCACCCACATACACATCCATAATCATGCATAAATCAACAATTACCACGTATCGCATTTTCTTGCCGTAAGGCCACAAATCATCATCACAACAATATCACGTGCATATTCATTTCACAACATGTCACCACATGCATTTTCATTACAAACCACAAACCACAACAATTATGCAATCACAATCACTTCCACAAGGAATTCACATATCAAATGCTACTCACAACACATCATTATCGCACATTGAAATCAAAATCCAAAACACACATTTATTCCTCCATAACACCACAAACCATCATCACCAATACTTATCATATATATTCACATCAACACAATTATTGCCATAAAGCCACAAACCATCATCACAACATTTCATCAAAAACAACTATTCACGATTAATCGGTAAAGTCGGCCAAAAGTCGGCTAAAAATAATATTTTTCCTCACTAAATCATAGAACATATTTTTAGCTTCACATCCATATAAAGAACACTTAAATCGGATAAACAACGAAGAAGATATGAATATTTCAAAATAACGCAAAAACATAAACCGGACGCCCGACACTACGAAACAGTTCGAAAAAACTGTACCGATTGGACTAGGTTCAGACCTCAAAACTATTTTTCCTAGAAAGAACATCTCGTTAGCTTCCCAACGCTTCGAACGGAGATCAAAACCGACTTACGGTTCAAGAGATATGAATTTCCGAAGTTTTTCCAAAACAGAATTTTCCACCTACAGCACGCGTCCGTACGACTGCGCACAAAACCAGAAATTCTGCTACATTCTGGTACAGCTGCGTAATCGCCCGAAACCCGACCGATTCAATTACTTTCTCCCGAATAAATACATAGTAATATCACATAAATACATACCAACATATTAGGATCAAGAAAAATCCGATTCCACGACTTTTATTTTTCACCAAAATCTCACATTCTCAAAACCCAAAAATGTCAAAACTCACAATATCAAACGATTTCAACCAAACGAGTTTCTATAATCTCGGCCTAACTTCATACGACTAATCTACGCAATTTATTTCGAAATTCATCCGTGAAAACATCAATTTCTATCGATTTGATCCCAATTTATCAAAAGAGAAAACATTGTAAAACAACCAAAACATTCACAACAAACAACACATATACATACACAAGCAAGATATAATTGAAACTTCTCACCCTTACCCGATTATTCGCGGTCGAAACAGAGTTCTCGCGATTTTCCTCTTTTCTCTCTTCTCCCCACGTTTTCCTTCTCTTCCTGCTTTCTGTTTTTTCTTCTTTCTTTTCTAACTCTCTTTCTAACCAAATATATATATAATACTTATTATATAAAATAAATCCAATAGGGTTAAATATCTCCAATTGATATTTTGCCTTCTAATACCAATTGATCAATTATTAGAGTTACCTTAAAATACTCTCTTTTCTCTCAAATCTCTATTTATAAAAATATCTAATTTTTCTAAAATATTTAATCCCTCAAAATGACCATTTTACCCCTCAGCTCAAATATCTCCCAAACGCTCTCAAAATGCGATAAAACATAAACATCGATGAAAAATACTATATTGCCAAATAAAAGTCAAGAATAAAATAATATAATAATAAAATAATCAAATAGACTCGATTAAATAAAACTGACCAAAACTGGGGCGTTACAACTCTCCCCCACTTAGACATTTTCGTCCTCGAAAATATAACGAGACGAACAACTCCGGACGCGACTCTCGCATCCGACTAACAAACCAACATGCCAACCAAAGGCACACCACGAATAACACAACTGACAAACCACCTTGCTAACAGCAGATACAACAACGACGACAACTACAACGACAAGATGCAAAGCCCATACAATGCACTTGACGACGAATTCACAACTCAAAGAAAAGCCAAGATACCAACACACAGGTTCACTCTAGAACCGAAACACAACAAGATCGTTACCCTACCCTAGGTAACACTCCCCTAATTCCCCACACAGGAATTAGCTACACACACTCGAACCATCACCATGGAAACGAGGCAATCAACACAAACAAGAACATAAAGTTCCACGACACCACAAGGTCTCAACAATATCAACAAAACCAGAACACCAACATCCTTGTCACACAACCATACTACAACAATGCTACGATTCACCAATCGAACATAAAATCAAAACATCCATTTACATAGTAGCCCATGGATAACATTTAAACCTTTCACCTAACACTTCCATTCTGAAACGTCCAAAGGTCTCATCATCTCTACATATTTCCAATATGCAACTTATGAACTCTTACAAATCCCACACGCAATTACAAAACGTGTCACATCACTCTTCCGCTGCGCATTCTAATCACTCGTAACCATCAAAACTACCAATCTTACGTCCGAAATCTAACTCTTTCTCATATTCACCAAAAATCACTGTTCACTTTAATATACCCAACCTCACACTCTACTGTGTTATCTCACACACCAGACACAAGTCTCTGAACTGCTCAAATAATTCTAATCATCTGACCATCAAAACAACCATGTGTAAAAACTTCCAACTTAACCCTTCGGGCACAACATTAGCCTTTCCCGAAGGATAGTCCAAACCACATTCATAACTCGTCACAAATTCTAACCATCCTCATTGTCTCATACTCGATTCCTTCAAACCAACCAAGTACTTTAAACTCTTGCGATTACCAAACACTTCGAGATGAGAACCATAAAAATAATACCTCCAAATTTCCAACACAATACGTCCGCAACCAATTCCAAATCTAGAATAGTATAGATCCTTTTATAAATCCTCAATTGTCGTAAAGCATTAGCCACGACTTTACTCTCTTGCATTAACACAATGACTACCCTCTTCCGAGACACTTCACAATACCTCACAAACGGTTTATTAGGATCCCACAGAATCAAAACTGGAGCCGTAAACAACTTCTACTTCAGCTCACCAAAACTTACTCATAGCGAACATCCAAAACAAATGACTCACCCTTTGCAAGTCAACTGAGATAACAAAAGTACGAACTTAGCAAAGTCTTCCATAGCCTTCTGTAACAACCAACTGAGCCCAAAAGTTTCTACTCTCCTTAACCAACTTCGGAGCCTCTCATGAAGAACTACATCTACTTCCGATGGATCCGTAAAAATACCATCACCAGAAATAACATATCCAAGAAAACTAACCTTTTCAACCAAAATTCTCACTTGAATAACTTAGCATAAAACTTCGTCTCTTTCCAACACTTGTGATTCAAATCTCAAACACTCTACCGGTTCTTCTTCTGAGTTTATAACAGATTCGAATATCCTTAATCAAAACCACTACAACTTATCCAATTAAATATGGAAGATACGATTCATATACTCCACAGACATTACAGACGCATTACTATCACCGAACAACATCACTGCACGTTGTAATGTCCAAACAAACCAAACCTCATCCAAACTTGTCCAGACTCACATACAAGCTTCACCGAGCAAATAACAACCTATTCCGATGATAACAACCATAACCAGTCACATTAAATCGATCAAGCCTCAACTCACACAATTCACTATCCTTATCAAACGGACCAAACAATTGCAAGTTCACTCCAACTCAACCAAACCATTCCAATCATCTATTCCCGAAAGTGAACACTTATTCTCAATCGTTACCTTATTCAACTGTCCGTAATCCATACACAATTTCTCCTCTTAACAATCCAAATTCCATAAATCCCAACGTGTAGCAACAACCAATCCAAAAGAACTCTCAAATAGTACATCCACACTTAAGGTTTTCTCAAAATTTTCATTAATGCTCTAAAATTCCAAAAACTCCAAACCTCTCCGGAACTCGAAGTTTTGCTTTCCATAGTCTCAATTCCTTCATACACATCATGCTTGTTATTCCATTCAATCATCAGTTCCTTGTATTACTATCAATACTGGGGCTCTCTAAGACAACACACTTGGTCTCACAAATCCCTTTTCCAGTAAATCTTCCAACCACTCTTTCCAGCTGAGTTTCACTTCCTAAAAGTTCTTCTACTTACTTAGCAGATCCAAACCTCAACTCATCACCTTCGTCCAATTTGAGTTCACACTCTTCTCTCTGAGAACCACCATTAACGATGCCCAATCATTCACTCTCAAAACTTCATACTGAACCAACATACCAAAGCCTCTAATCCGTCTCATCTTCCGATACTAGCCTCTTCATCGACTCATCAAAATAATCCGTAATCGTTTTCTTAATTCCAAACAATTCATTGCACATACTATCAAAACCGAAAAGACCCGTATATTCCATCCAACATAATTCCCGTCTGCTATCAACAAGAGATTAAGGGTGATCAGTTCCTCAATTTGTCAATAGACAGCCGACAATCACGATGGGGCATAAACTGTCTTTACCAAACTTATAATAGCATTTCTTACATCCTGTACACAAAACTACCTAAGGCACAAATCCTTAGTTGACATAAACCTTACCTCCGCATTCCCTCCGAAATCGGAAACAACACTGTCCAAACAACACTTACACTCTTGCAACTCACAACACACTGAGCCAACGCTCCACCTGAAGCAACTTGGAGAAGTTCCAACTTCTCCCCCACTTATCTCATTCTAACTCCTGCAGACAACGGAATAGAAAACCAGAAAGTACTGACAGTGTTCCACACACCTATCACGTACTAAGGGACAAACAACAACGACAGAATTCAACTGTCACACCAACTGACTCAACAACTTGGCCGGACGGACCGACCTACTCTGATACCACTAATGTAACACCCCAAATCCCATCGCGAATACATAATACATAAATAAAATCAGAGTAACTAAAAATTTATTTTTCCGACAGGAAACAGGGATGTCACACTTAAATGAACAAAATACAATCCCTGCTCATAAATTTGATACATAGCATAAAATAGAGTACCCTCAAAGGGGAAACTTTTTCCACAATAAAGGAAATGTCAATTATGGAATAAAGCGGAAAGATCCATAACCGACTTGTTTTACAAATAAATGGTTTTAGAACATCAAAATATAAATACAAAATATATTCAACAATTATATACATATAACATAATCGTTCCCCAACTCCCGTGCTACGTATCAGAGCAGACACCACGACCGACAACGGAACGGAGGACTAATCTCCACAAAAGCCTCCAAGCCTCTAAAGCTGACAATCTGCACTATGCCATAAAAAGCATATTCCAGCAGAAGGGTGAGAAATAACAACTAAACCAAGATTGCATAATAATATGCAAAAACACATAAAACTCACATACACAGTTATTCTCACCACAAGCATCACATATCGATACATATAGCACGCCACGTATACTTAACATATTTCTAACATTTCCAACAACATAGCATATATCAATTATTCCAACATAATCACATAATCAATCAAATCATGATTTTCCACACATAATGCATCCATTCAAAATTCTCACACATAATCAATCAAATCATGATTTTCCACACATAATGCATACATGATTTATGCAAATGCACAGAGACCGACACAACGACTCTATGCAAATGCCATGCGGTACCGACTTCCAACATTTCTCAAAACCAGTTCACTCAGGAACTATTGGAACCATCGCTCGTTACTGAGAATCTCAAGTAACACCCCGTCGGGCCTACGATGTTCACCCGTCGCTTTAGGTCCTCAGGCAGCGCCTCATATTTTCGAGGCACACGACGTTAAGGATTGCTTTAAGTCTCCAAAGGAGCCCACAATCGTCTATAACCACCGCTTTAAGTCCTCAGGCATCGCCTCATATTTTCGAGGCACGCGATGTTATAGCAGATTCATCGCTTTCAGTCCTCAGGCATCGCCTCATATTTTCGAGGCACACGATGTTATAACAGATTCCCTCAAGAATCAAACCGCCACTCAGGAGGTTTCAACAATGCATATTATGATGTTTGGCATACAATGACTCATGATATTCACATTGCACCCACATACACATCCATAATCATGCATAAATCAACAATTACCACGTATCGCATTTTCTTGCCGTAAGGCCACAAATCATCATCACAACAATATCCCGTGCATATTCATTTCACAACATGTCACCACATGCATTTTCATTACAAACCACAAACCACAACAATTATGCAATCACAATCACTTCCACAAGGAATTCACATATCAAATGCTACTCACAACACATCATTATCGCACATTAAAATCAAAATCCAAAACACACATTTATTCCTCCATAACACCACAAACCATCATCACCAATACTTATCATATATATTCACATCAACATAATTATTGCCATAAAGCCACAAACCATCATCACAACATTTCATCAAAAACAACTATTCACGATTAATCGGTAAAGTCGGCCAAAAGTCGGCTAAAAATAATATTTTTCCTCACTAAATCATAGAACATATTTTTAGCTTCACATCCATATAAAGAACACTTAAATCGGATAAACAACGAAGAAGATATGAATATTTCAAAATAACGCAAAAACATAAACCGGACGCCCGACACTACGAAACAGTTCGAAAAAACTGTACCGATTGGACTAGGTTCAGACCTCAAAACTATTTTTCCTAGAAAGAACATCTCGTTAGCTTCCCAACGCTTCGAACGGGGATCAAAACTGACTTACGGTTCAAGAGATATGAATTTCCGAAGTTTTTCCAAAACAGAATTTTCCACCTACAGCACGCGTCCGTACGACTGCGCACAAAACCAGAAATTCTGCTACATTCTGGTACAGCTGCGTAATCGCCCGAAACCCGACCGATTCAATTACTTTCTCCCGAATAAATACATGGTAATATCACATAAATACATACCAACATATTAGGATCAAGAAAAACCCGATTCCACGACTTTTATTTTTCACCAAAATCTCACATTCTCAAAACCCAAAAATGTCAAAACTCACAATATCAACCGATTTCAACCAAACGAGTGTCTATAATCTCGGCCTAACTTCATACGACTAATCTACGCAATTTATTTCGAAATTCATCCGTGAAAACATCGATTTCTATCGATTTGATCCCAATTTATCAAAAGAGAAAACATTGTAAAACAACCAAAACATTCACAACAAACAACACATATACATACACAAGCAAGATATAATTGAAACTTCTCACCCTTACCCGATTATTCGCGGTCGAAACGGAGTTCTCGCGATATTCCTCTTTTCTCTCTTCTCCCCACGTTTTCCTTCTCTTCCTGCTTTCTGTTTTTTCTTCTTTCTTTTCTAACTCTCTTTCTAACCAAATATATATATATATATATATATATATATATATATATATATATATATATAATACTTATTATATAATATAAATCCAATAGGGTTAAATATCTCCAATTGATATTTTGCCTTCTAATACCAATTGATCAATTATTAGAGTTACCTTAAAATACTCTCTTTTCTCTCAAATCTCTATTTATAAAAATATCTAATTTTTCTAAAATATTTAATCCCTCAAAATGACCATTTTACCCCTCAGCTCAAATATCTCCCAAACGCTCTCAAAATGCGATAAAACATAAACATCGATGAAAAATACTATATTGCCAAATAAAAGTCAAGAATAAAATAATATAATAATAAAATAATCAAATAGACTCGATTAAATAAAACTGACCAAAACTGGGGCGTTACAATAACTCCTAAACCACAAGGCCAATTTTTTTCATCCAAAGATGGATTTGTAGCCCTAATTACCCTCTACAAAAACTTCAACTAGACCTAAGTCCAATTCATTAAGGATTTTGAGTTATGGAGTGATCAAAATCAAGAAATCACACTTTGTTCCAACACTTAGTGAAAATTTCACTAAGTCAGATTTTGCTTCATTTTTTGCCAAATGTAGAAGGATTTTTCACTTGGAATCAGAAGAGATCAAAATCAAACATGTTCAAACAGTTGTTATATCATGTAATGGCTTTCCAAAATGGCCAAGAACATTGCCAAATTCAACTTACACCATGAGATATGACATTTTCAAGTTGCCTTGCTGAAATCTGTCAAAGGCAAGGCAGATTTTGCATTTTGGCTCGATTTGCCAAAATCAGCCAAATTCAAATGCTCCTATCCACTTGGACACATCTGAGGATTGAATCTAAAGGGGACAATCACTGAGCCAAGCCTCCAAAGTCCATGGAACAAGAAATAGCATGTTGAACCTAGAATGACCAAAATAGGGACAAGACTCCAAATTTGGATTGAAGCATTCAATGGAAGCACCAAGGTGGCATGGACTGAGCCATTCTCATCTGAAATCAGTCAAGACTTATCCAAGACCAAGGGAACCAAAGCTCTGTGCCCTAACCTCTAGTCAATGGCTAGAGGAGACTTGGATTTTCATTTGCCAACATTGGCCAAACCTACTTACCAGCTGCCATTCACTATTCCTTGCAATACAAACTTGCTCTACTATAAATAGAGCTCAATTGTGATCAGTTTGAGTACACCAAAGCCATCTAACAGATGCTTTCCTCAAAATCTCTTTCTCTTGGCAAAAATGCCTTTCTTAGCAAGGTAGCTATCGGGTTTTGAGTTTGAGAGCTTTTCCAATCAAACTAATCACTCACACACCTCATATACATCACATATGAGCTGATCAAACACTCACATAACATCTAAAATACCAATTTCACAAAATCACCAGCTGGTTGCTCAAATTTTCAATCAAGTTGCAACTGAGGTACCACTAATTGATCTAGCCAATTTCAATCAAGTCCAACCATTCAAACACATTCCATAGGGTGTAGGGAAGCTGTTCAGATTATCACCACTCATCTGTAACACCTCCAAATCAAAAATCACATTGCACTTGCTGTCACGGCTTAGAGGTAAGCATATACTTGGTCATCTCTCAATCTATGCATATTTCCTCGCACAATAATTTGGCCATATGTTCATAATCATGCAAGGAATGTTTTCCCTAAATTAATTGCATTGTTTGAATCGTGTATCAAAAATCCTAGCCTTCATGCAGAAATTAGGGTTCTTGAGGTTTCTTCGTGATTTCATGTTTTATGTTTAATTTAAATGAAATTAAGTGTTATAGACATGATCGTGAGGTTGAGACGAGCATAATGATATGTGGATTGCATAATATAATCAAGTATTCAGTGAGATTGAGGAGAAAATGCAAATCAGCTAAACCCAGAACACGCGCGTGTTCTTGGTGTGTTCTTGGCGCCATTTTTGAATAATTCAAATATTTGAATTTTGTGATTTTATTTAATTGATTCAAAAATTAATTTCTCTCTGAGTTTTAATGATTTTGAGTTGATTCTTTTTTTAATAATTCACAAAAATGTTAAAATAGTTTATTTCATAAAAAAATCCCAAAAATATTATTTATTTCATATAATTGATATTTTTGCAAAGAATTAATATTTTAATTGTTTTTGACATATTAAATATTTTTTTCTACATTGATTTTGCAACTTTTAATGCTTTCTAATTATTTTGTAGGTCAATACTTAATTTTTGAAGCATTAATCCAAAATCACAATTTGTTTTTCACATGTTAAACAATTTTGATCATTTTAATTGAATTTTTATTCAATTAAATACATTTTTGAAAACAAATTAGGGTTTTTGGATTAATTCAACCCTCATAAATCATTTTCAAAACTTTTTGGGCCTCTAATAGAGTGTAAGACCCAATCCTTTCTTGACCAAAACATTTTGGGCCTCAGTGTATTGTATAAGTCTCGATACCGTCAAAAACAAACGGCGCGATCGTCGCCTATTCAAAGAATCAATTGGGCCTCTCCTTGAGCTATAAGACTCATTCAAACTTTTTTGGGCCTCTATTAGAGTGTAAGACCCAATCCCCTTTTAACCAAAATCTTTTTGGGCCTCACTTATTGTATAAGTCCCTCTGCGTTAAAAGAAAACCTCAGCGTGATCGCCATTTTAAACGGAAAAATCAATTGGGCCTACCCTCGTGTTATAAGCCCCACTCTTTTTCTTTAAACTTTTTGGGCCTCTTGATAGAGTGTAATACCCATCCCTTTGTACAGAAAACCATTTGGGGCCACAGTCACTTGCATAAGTCCCTCTGTACAAATTCAAACAGTGCGCTCACTGATAAAACCCTGGGCCTCTCCTTGATCTGTAAGCCCCAAATCTTTCTTTTTCAAAGCACTTTCTCCTTTGATTTTGAATATAATGTTGTTTTCAATTTTTCTTTGTTGAACAACTAACCAAACAGCATGGAAGCTCTACAACTGAGTAAGTGATTATCGCTTTCATTTACCGCTTTCATATACATATAAACTGTATTGTGGGGCTGTTTCACTGTAAGTCTTCTTTCATAAACTCATATCGACTATGTAATAATAGTATAGGTATTTCGAGTTTCCCCGGCAACTACGTCTAGAACTAGGTGACGCCATTTCGTTTATTCGTAGAAATAGACAACTAGATCCCCAATAGGATCACCAGATACAGTCTTCTCTTCGGCTGTCCTCATTAGGAAATGTCAAGAAACTCTACTCCCAGAGATGAATGTATTCTCCGTGAATGGCATCTTTGAGTTTCTTCCAAATTCTCGAACTTTCCTGACTTTGATCTATTCTCAGTGAATAGCATTGCCTTGAATTTCTCTGGGTTTGGGGACCCACGGGCTTCTTAAAAGCATCGGCCTCCTCTTGGGCATCGTACAAGGACCCACAGGCTTCCTAAAAGTAACCCCGCCTCCTCTTGGGCTTAGTACAAGGACCCTACGACTTCTTAGAAGTATTCACAGCCTCCTCTTAGGCTTCGTATAATGATCTCTTCCTCTGGGAATGATAGCCTCCTCTTGGGCTTAGTACAAGGACCCGTCGGCTTCTTAAAAGTTTCCAGCCTCCTCTTGGGCTTCGTACAAATTGTCCCGACGACCTCCTAAAGGTATAGGAACAGAACCTAGTCATCCTCATAGAACAGTCCTTTCATAGAGTCTACTACTGTTTCTCAAAGCATAGTACAAAAGATAAAACTCTAGACACTGACAGTCTAACTTCCTTGAGTCTCAAAGACATTCTCAAGTGATCCCTTCGTTAAATAGGAAGGAAACCCGCAGACTTGGACAGTCTCAATACCTTTTGGATTTCCCGTTTCCTCAAAGAGAAGGAAATATCCCTGATCCTCAAATCAAATCCCTGAGTACAGTGTTGCTCATATAAGAACTGATTTTCTCTTTTAAAATCAGTATATTGGATCTGTCACTCAACTGAAACAGTTACAATAGCCTCCTCTTAGGCTTTGTACAATGATTCTCCCCAGTGGAGTCAAACAATGTTTAGCCTCTCTCTCGGGCTTTGTACGAGACACATAAGAGGCTCCCTCGTTGAGTCAATCACCCCTTTCGCCTCCATCTCGGGCTTCGTACGAGATACAAAGACTCTCTTGTTGAGTCAAACATTTTTAGCCTCCATCTCAGGCTTCGTACGAGATACAAAAAAGGCTCTCTTGTTAAGTCAATCAAACTTTTAGCCTCCATCTCGGGCTTCGTACGAGATATAAAAGACTCTCTTGTTGAGTATAAAAGATTCTCCTGTTGAGTCAACCCTTTTAGCCTCTCTCTCGGGCTTCGTACGAGACACATAAAAACTCCCTCTTGTTGGGCCAATAGCCTCCTCTTAGGCTTTGTATAAGAAAACCACTGGTTAATCCAATCAACCTTTTAGCATCAAAGTTGTGCCTCGTTCACAGTATACAAACATCAACAACTCCTTCCCCTTCATCTAATCGCTGTAAGCGGCAAGCCTCTAGATCATCTACATCCATGCCACTGTCCCTCTTTTAGCATGAGAAATTCCTAAGGAAAGATAGCATTGCTCCACACTGAGTTAAAGTCTTCTCCTTCAGGTTGGAACTCCCCTATAAAGGAAATTATGGCATTGTCGGATTCACATATCCCGGTTAAAGTAATTCTCCTTTATAAACAGTTGTGACAAACATACCCTCTTTAGAGATGACAAAATTCTCTCTAAAGTCAACACCCTTTTAGCTTCACATCTTGGGCTTTGAACAAGATACAAACCACCTTTCGCTTCACGTCTTGGGCTTTGAACAAGACACCAAAAACACCCATTTCCTCCCATAGAATAGGAGGAACTACGAACGCTCTGATTTCCCTGTTTTGGATAAACGGGAATACGTTGGCATAAGATTGAAAGAAAAATCTTAGCGAGCACACTAAACAAAAAACCCAAATCCCATAATCTCTCATCAAAAAGCATCAGTCCTAACATCCTAATCCTTGTTCCCCGCTAGAAACCTTCTGCCCAGATAAAAAGAAAGAAACCGTATTGGCGAAAATACAAATAACCAGTACAAAGGCCCCCCCCCCACATTGATAGCATCCGTAACCTAACAGACCGCTGTTTAAACTCAGTATGCAAAGCAGGGTTAATTGGAGACATCTATTTCCCTTCCTTCATCAGCTCACAATAGGATAAAAAATGAATCGACCTGTATTTTTAAGCTCTACCGCAGAGAGCGACCGGCGCTTAAGAACCGCGTCCAAAATCGCTCGCTACAGAAAAAATGGCGCCCACCGTGGGGCCTTTCAAGGATATATCTAGGCACGGTCTTCCTTTTCTTCACTTGTGTGAAAACCACATATTGGGGCTTCCGTCGGGGAACCCATTTTCTGTCAGGAACTCAAGATTCATAGCTTTAAAGGTCTACGATGTTTAGGACAAATATATATACTGCTTTTCCTAATTGCTATACATGTTTATTTTTCTGCTAATGGGAATGCGGGTGATGTCGTATGTGGAAAGAATGAGTATACACTTAAGATAAGTGATGGCGACGAGGTCGACCATCAACCTCAGTGGAGGCTGACCAACGCAACCCATTCTCTCACCTAGACAATGGGCCAGTTGTTAAGTCTGAGAAGCTGAGGAGCCAAACCCTTTCATAGTGCGGAAACTATCGGAAATAGTTGTTACGCGATACTACCCTCATTTGAGGCTGGTGATCTATTCTCGGTGAATGGCATTTACTCTAAGATTGCACTACAACTCGCTGGCGATCCGCTTGTTGTTTTGCTTTCCTGGGAGGAGCTAATGATAATGAGTACAGGTACAAAAATCACCCTAGTATAAACCTTTGGGGATGGGTAGAGCCTTGACTTCCTGACAACGATCCTTAGACCCCATGTTTTTTCTATGTTTTTGTGTGCTGCATTCATGCATTCATTTAATAAAACATTATAATATTCAAAAAAAAAAAATCTTCTCTTCTAGTCTCTCTGTGTTTTTTCAAATTAAATTAAGACTGTGATTGCAAATATCAGAGAAAAGGATTGCACTAATGGATTTCGGTAGAAGGAGAACTCACCAGTACACCTTCAAGGTTCCAAAACTAGAGGATTTGAGAAGGTTAGCGAGGATGATCACTAACCCTGAGGCTTTCAGAGCCAAGCACGGAGGTTTGCTACCACTGTTAAGAGTCCATGTGATTGAGGGAATCATGGATGCGCTCATTCAGTTTTATGATCCGGTTTATCACTGTTTCACATTCCCGGATTACCAGCTCGCACCAACGCTGGAGGAGTATTCTCACCTGATCGATCTACACATTATAGATTGAGCTCCATTTTCGGGACTGGAAGAAATTCCAAAGAATCAGACTATTGCAAGAGCAATTCATTTGGACGAGTCTGAGGTCAGGACTCACATGACCGCAAAGGGTGGCATCTAAGGTTTGCCAGCCCAGTTCTTGATGAAGAAAGCCCTATATTTTGCCAGTATAGGGAACGTGACTGCTTTTGAAAGCATCTTTGTCTTGCTCACCTACGGGTTATTTTTGTTTCCTAACATCAATAACTTCGTCGATATTAACTCCATTAAGGTTTTTCTCATTGGAAATCCTGTGCCGACTTTGCTCGCAGATGCGTATCATTCTGTACACCTGGGAAACTTGTACAGCGGAGAGGAGATCACATGTTGTGTACCTCTGCTTTACAAATGGTTTATCTCTCACTTGCCCAAGTCTGCTACTTTTTGGGATTGCAAGAGTGCCTTACGTTGGTCGCAGAAGATCATGTCTCTTACCAACTCTGATATAGATTGGTGTAATAGGATTTATGATGGAATCAGGATCATTGATCGTTGTGGAAGCTTCCCCAACGTACCCCTCATAGGAACTAAAGGAGGAATCAACTACCATCCGGTATTGGTTCGCCGTCAATTTGGATACCCGATGAGACACATCCCACTGGGTGTTCATCTGGAAGGTCTTTTCTTCAAGGAAGGAGAAAATGACAGAGCACTGAAGATGGAAATAGTGCAAGCTTGGAAGCATGTTCATAAGAAAGGACGAGAGTCTCTGGGAAAACCGGATTGTGTCTCGGTGGAGCCTTATCTCCATTGGGTACAAACTATAGCTCTCAAGCTAAAGATGCCTTATCCTCGTTACGGGATTCTTCCGCCGAGGGAATCTGTCATGTACTTCATGACAGAAACTGAAAAGCTTCAGGTTACTCTCAACAAAATTCAAAAGGAGAGAAGGTCTTGGAAGAACAAGTACCACACCCTCGACATAGAGTGCATCAAAATGCAGCAATTACTGAAAGAAAAAGATGCTCTGATTGAATTTTTGGAGCAACATGTTGTAGATAATCAAGATGACCAAAGGAATTTGCTCGCTCCTTTCACTTGGCAAAGGAATGACAACCCGACAACGGCCCAAGAGCCCCGGTTAAAGAAAAGGAAGATACCAGAATCAGCACCTGATTTCTCTTCAGAGAGGACTCAGGACCCATTAGTTTAGGTTTCTGTTTCTGCACTTTGTAATTTACTGTATTTCCACTTCTGTAACCTTTTGAATTTCAATAAAAAGGGGTTTCCCCACTGTTTGATATTTGCAATATAATTGTCGAAGTTTATTTTGATTAAACCAAGAAAAACAATTAATATAATCATTGCATTCATCATTCTCACATCGCGTATTCTTCTTCCCTATGAATCTCACGTTTGTGTCTCGATTCTAGAGTCAAACTGTCTCATTCGTACAATACTCGGGCCAATCGTTAGAAAAGGATGGATGATCTTGAGGAAGAAAACAGAGAGTTGAAAGAAGAGATCGACGCTCTGAGAGAGGATATGAGAAAGCTTCGTAACGACATGCAAGCCATGGCAGAAGCTCAGCTACAAAGAACTGTGATCTCAGAGATCACCTCAACGCCCATAGTGGAGAGGTATGATCCTAGGTATCAGATACCGAAAGATCGTCCTTGGGGCATGCCTGTTAACTATATCCCGGAAGGATATGTTCCGCCGATCACTGAAGATCAGGGAATCACAACAGAAGCCGCTGGGCCTGAAGGTTACAAACTTCGTGAAAGCAAAGATGCCAGGGGCATACCGAAGACTCCTGAAGGTTACAAACTTCGGGAAACGCCAAGACTCACTGCCGTAGTCACGGTACCACCCCCTGTGGTGCACACTGTCCCAGAAGGACAGACTCCACCGATACCTTCTGGTAAGAAGGATACTATGTTTGACCAAATGGATGAATTCCAGGAACAGTTCTTAGAAATGCAGAAGGAACTGCAGGCCATTCGCGGTTAAGATCTATTCGGAAAGGACGCCGCAGACCTCTGCTTGGTCCCAAATGTGAAAGTTCCGCACAAGTTTCAAGTGCCAGACTTTGAAAAGTACAAGGGTAACTCTTGCCCTCAAAGCCATCTGGTGATGTACGCTCGGCGGATGTCAGCTCAGACGGAGAATCAGGACCTACTGATTCACTACTTCCAGGATAGTTTAACCGGTGCCGCACTCAAATGGTACATGGGTTTAAACCGTTCTACGATCAGCACTTTCAGAGATCTTGGCACTGCCTTTGTCCAACAATACAAATACAATTTGGACATGGCACCCGACAGAGATCAACTCAGATCGATGTCGCAAAAGGACAAGGAAACCTTTAAGGAGTATGCTCAAAGGTGGCGTGAAATTGCCGCTCAAATTTGTCCACCTCTTGAGGAAAAAGAGATGACAAAGATCTTCTTAAAGACCTTAAGCTCATTCTATTATGACCGAATGGTTGCCAGTGCGCCCAGTGATTTCACCGAAATGGTCGGCATGGGTGTACGTCTTGAGGAAGCCGTCCGAGAAGGACGTTTGGTAAAAGACACTGGATCGACGAGCGGTACTAAAAAATATGGTAGTGCTCTCCCTAAGAAAAAAGAGCAAGATATTGGGAATATCTCCCTTGGAAAGCAAAGACGGCGTTATCAACCAGTAGCAGTTGTAACTCCTGCTATCAGCCCTGCCCCTATTCCTACGTATCAACCTCAGGTTGCGCAGAGCCAACCTGATCAGCAAAGGACACAACAGCCTCTTCAGCAGGCTCGTCCTCCATACAATAACAACCGTACAACACGACCATCAGGGTTTGATCCTATACCCATGTTATACGCAGAATTATTTCCGTTACTACTGGCTAAAGGGCACATCCAGACTAAGTCTCCTCTTACAGTATTGGAAAATCCACCTTTTTGGTTTAAGGTGGATCAGACATGCCCTTATCATCAAGGAGGATCAGGGCATAACATAGAGACTTGTCTCAAATTTAAATCCGACGTGCAAAAGCTTGTTAGGAGCGGGCTCTTATCTTTCAAAGATACGAATCCCAATGTTCTCACGAACCCGCTGCCTCAACATGAGAAGGCTGCAGTAAATTTGATAGAGAGAGAGACTAACAATGTCTATCAAATTCACGATGTACTCTTGTTGAAGACCAATCTGGTCAAGATGCATTGTAGACAGAGCGGATATGGCCATGTGCCACCTCATAATTATCACCAGTGTGATATCTGCTCTAAAGACAACCAAGGATGTTCTGTGGTGCAAGCAGCTCTACAGGAACAAATGGATCTCGGATGGATCCAAGAGCATCGAGTTCGTGGAGTTAACATGGTCTACACGAATTCTAACGTCATTCAGAACCACGACATCCGTGCAATGAATGTAAACTTGGTGGCAATGCACTAAAGGCAAAGCCAGTATCATAATCTGCCGCGGCACGATTACAGTTCTTGTATGATTTGCTCGGTAAACAAACAGGGATGCTCTTTCATACAGGAGGCCCTCCAGCGTCAGATGGATCTTGGATGGATCCAAGACTACCATGATAAGAACCCTTATCAGATCAACATGGTTCAGATCTTCGATATTCGCGTAATGAATGCCAACCTGGTAGAGTTACATGCTGAGCAGGTTTGACTTAGATTCTTAATATCACATGACTATCAAAGCTGTAAACCGGGTTGCGAAAACGATCGAGGTTGTACCCTTGTCCAGGAGGCACTTCAGCACTTGTTAAATCATTAGTGGATGCCAATCTACATGGATGAAGATACTCAGCAGATTAGTATCAGTAATAGAAACCCCACTCGGCGTCAGAGTCAGGATGTCCAATCAGTGGAAGCTAACCTAGTAAGGTTACATTGTATTCAAAGTGGGCGTGGCCAGGTGCCACCACACAACTATGACAGTTGTAGCGTCTGTTCGGAAAGTAACCAAGGGTGTTACCTTGTGAGAGCAACTCTTCAGGGTCAGGTCGATCGTGGAGAAATTCGTCCATATTCGGGTTCTGGACCCATCAACTGGTCGCCGAACTACCTTGCTGAGCAAGTTGAGGATGCTGTCACAATCTCTGGTCATCACAGGACCAGGGATGTTTTTACCATCATCCCTCTACTTGACGAATCTAAGGTTCCCAACCGGGAACCAATTGAGATTACTTACGATGGTCAGAAAAATCAGATAGTTCCCATAGCCATCTATCTGCCGGGACCATTACCGTATGAATCAACTAAGGTTATCCCTTACAAATACGGTGCAACAATAATTGAAAATGGAAAGGAAATTCCATTACCCTCTGTTGTGAACATTGCAGACATCAGTCGAGTAACACGGAGTGGTAGAATCTTCAACCGAGGAGTTGGAGAACTTAACAAGGAAAAGGAACTTCAGACAGAAGCTCCCGATCCCCCAGTCGGTCAATCCAGTAATCCCGACCTTTCGAAAAATAATGATGAGATGTTGAAGCTCATCCAAAGGAGTGAATACAACATTGTCGATCAACTGTTATAGACTCCTTCAAAGATCTCGGTATTATCACTGTTACTCAGTTAAGAAGCCCACAGGGAGGCTCTACAGAAAGTCTTGGAGCAAGCCTTTGTGGAACAGGATGTAACAATCAGACAATTTGATAGCATTGTCTCTAACATCACTTCCTGCAATAATTTGGGATTTAGTGATGAGGAGTTACCCAAAGAGGGTCGCCGTCATAACATGGAGCTCAATATCACTGTTAACTGCCAGGACGATGCTTTAGCCAGCGTACTGGTAAACACAGGGTCAGCCCTGAATGTTATGCCGAAGTCCACTTTGATGCAATTATCATTCAAAGGACCTCCGATGAGGGTTAGCGAGGTTGTCGTCAAAGCGTTCGACGGATCCAGAAAAATAGTTATCGGCGAAGTTGATCTTCCCATAACTATTGGTCCTCACACTTTCCAAGTCACTTTCCAGGTCATGGACATCCGGGCAACATATAGTTGTTTATTAGGAAGACCTTGGATACACCAGGCTGGAGCGGTCACTTCGACCCTCCACCAAAAGCTAAAATTCGTTCAGAACGATCAGCTTGTCACGGTTTGTAGAGAACAAGCCTTGCTCGTGAGTAACTTGTCATCATCTACTGGAATAGAACCCGAGGAGGTTATTGGAACTCAGTTTCAAGCATTGTCGGTGAGCAAGGACAATCATTTCAAAGGAGGAACCTCGATTTCCTCATACAAAGATGCTATTAAAGCGGTCGAGAGTACCGATACAAACGGATGGGGATAACTTGTCATTCCTATTGACAATAAAACAAAGAAGGGTATTGGTTTTTCTGTAACCTGTACCCAGACAGCTGCTAATGATGAAAGTCTTCATCCCCTTCAAAACGTCTTCCACAATGGAGGTTTTCTTCACCCAGTGTCTCAGACAGTTCATGCTATCAATGAGGAAGATCCCTCTGACACAGATGAAGAATGGAAGTCCTACCTTAACGAGGACGGTTATATGTCTCAGGAAGAGGTGCCTATGCCTTTTTGCTTTCCTACAGAAAGTCCGAGATTTATACCAAGATCAGATGTCAAAATGATCTATGGGGATTGTGATCCGGAAGGATGCCGCGCTCTGCCAAATTCATTAGAGGAAGACACTCCGATGAAAGATAATTTTGACTACACCTACTATGGCCCAATGGATGGACTGCCAATGTGGCAACCTTACCCAGGAAACTTAGGGCAAGAAAGTCAGCCGAACAATGAAAATCAGCTGACCGTCATTGAACAGAATACCTGTGTCCCCACCATGTCATGGGATCAACACTCAGGTCATTCAGAAACTACTCAACATGAAGATGAATTCGCAACGTTTGCAGGACTTGAGCTCATCAACTATGCTTTTCCCGAGGTCAACGTCATCGAGAGAGATGACTCCTCCAGTTCCAAAGAAGTTTGGGACACCTTGGGAGAACCAAGTGGAAAATACGACTTCATGGTCAAGTACACCGCTCCCGAAAGCTCTCGTATCAAGCTCAAAGACATCTAGCCAACTGGATGGGGAGATACATCTGAGAGCACCAATACTCTGCAAAATACAACTGAGGAATCCTACTACGACAATTCTGCCTGGGAGATAAATTCCAATGATCCTGCTCCATCAGAAATCAGCATCATTTCTGAAGACAAATCAAGGGAGGTGCCAGACTTTGTGATTCACCGAGGAGTTTGTCGCCAATGGGTTGCTGTCGAGGTTCCGAAGGTCATTCATCAGTCAAAGTAATTGCCATCTTTAGCCTTTCACCATGCCCAGGTGAAACGGATGTTTTGATAGGGCTCGCTTTCTGTAAATTTCCCTCTTCGCTTTGCCCGAAGCGGCAGAGTTTTGTTTTATAGGGCTGTAGTTTCAAGGATCGACTTGTTCATTAATAAAATAACGTCATTCTGTAATTTCCGCATTTATTGCTGTTTTCTCTTTTTGCTTTTTCAGAAAATGGTAATCCTAAAAAACAAATAATAAAAACAAGCAGTAAAACAAAAACACTGCACACACTTGCATTTTCTCTATCTCTTCTAAACACGAATCCTCACGTCATGCAGATTGCTTGTTTTAAACCCAGTTGAAACATACGATCTGATGCCTTCTCCCAACTTTGAGTTCCCGGTATTCGAGGCTGAGGGAGAAAATGACAACGAAATTCCAGAAGAGATCTCTCGACTACTCAGACAAGAGGAAAGGTCCATTGAACCTCACAAAGAGCCGTTGGAAACGGTAAACTTGGGTTCAGAGCAAGAGAGAAAAGAAATCAAGATTGGGGCACTGCTCAGTCTAACTGCCAGAGAGAGTTTGATAAAGCTTCTCAGAGAATTTCCCGATGTATTCGCTTGGTCTTATCAGGATATGCCAGGGTTGGATACCAGCATCGTGGAACATCACTTACCGTTAAGATCGGAATGTCCGCCAGTAAAGCAAAGGTTGAGACGCACTCACCCGGACATGGCCATCAAAATCAAAGAAGAAGTACAAAAATAGATTGACGCGGGTTTCCTCGCTACGTCTGAATATCCTCAATGGTTAGCCAACATCGTACCTATTCCGAAAAAGGACGGAAAGGTCAGAATGTGCGTCGACTACTGAGATCTGAACAAGGCAAGTCCAAAGGACGACTTTCCTTTACCACACATTGACATGCTGGTAGACAGCACAGCAAAGTTCAAAATTTTCTCCTTCATGGATGGATTCTCGGGCTATAACCAGATCAAAATGGAGCCGAAAGACATGGAGAAAACTTCGTTCATTACCCCATGGGGTACCTTTTGTTACAAGGTTATGCCTTTCGGTTTGAAGAACGCCGGGGCAACCTATCAAAGGGCCATGACTACTCTGTTTCATGACATGATACATAAGGAAATCGAGGTATATGTCGATGATATGATTGCAAAATAAAAAACAGAGAGTGAGCACGTTGAACATCTGTCAAAATTGTTTGAACGTTTAAGAAAGTTCAAGCTTCGCTTGAATCCCAACAAGTGCACCTTCGGTGTCCGTTCAGGGAAACTACTAGGGTTCATCGTCATCCAGAAAGGAATTGAGGTTGATCCTGACAAGGTCAAGGCCATTCAAGAAATGCCTTCGCTGAAAACTGAAAAACAAGTCAGAGGATTCTTGGGACGTTTAAACTACATCTCCAGATTCATATTCCTTATGACCGCCACATGTGCGCCGATTTTCAAATTACTGAAAAAGAACCAGGATTGCGTTTGGTCAGAAGACTGCCAAACTGCCTTCAACAGTATTAAGGAATATCTGTTGAATCCTCCGATTCTATCACCTTCAGTGGAAGAAAGACCACTGATCATCTACCTCACAGTCCTAGAGGACTCAATGGGATGTGTACTTGGCCAACAAGACAAAACCAAACAGAAAGAGTCTTCCATCTACTATCTAAGCAAGAAATTCACCGACTGCGAGACTCGGTACACGATGCTTGAGAAAACTTGTTGCGCTTTGGCTTGGGCAGCCAAACGTCTTTGCCAATACATGATTCGTCATACTACTTGGTTGGTCTCCGAAATGGATCCAATCAAGTACGTATTTGAAAAACCTGCTCTCACGGGAAGAATTGCCCGTTGACAGATGCTATTATCAGAATATGACATAGAGTACCACGCTCAGAAAGCCGTTAAGGGAAGTATTTTAGCCGATCATTTGGCTCATCAACCGATTGACGATCAAGAATCAATCAGGTTTGACTTCCCAGACGAAGATGTCATGTATTTAAAAATGAAAGACTGCGATGAACCACTACCCAGTGAAGGGCCAGAACCAGGTTCCCAATGGGGACTTATCTTTGACGGAGCAGTTAATCATTATGGAAACGGAATTGGGGCAATCATTGTTACCCCTCAGGGCACCCACATTCCTTTCACTGCTAGACTTACGTTCAAATGTACGAACAACGAGGCCGAATACGAAGCTTGTATTATGGGTCTCGAGGAAGCGATTGATTTAAGGATCAAAAACTTGGACATATATGGTGACTCAGCTTTGGTTATCAATCAGATAAAAGGAGATTGGAAAACATACCAATCAGGATTGATTCCTTACAAAGACTATGCAAGAAGGTTGTTACCCTTCTTCAACAGAGTTGAGTTTCATCACATCCCTCGTGATGAGAATCACATGGCTGATGCATTAGCCATTATCTCCTCCATGATTAGTGTAGGTTAATGGAATGACATACCTAAGATCGACATAATGCGCCTTGAACGGCCCGCTTACATCTTCACGATCGAAGCAGTCATAGACGACAAACCTTGGTATCACGATATCAAATGCTTCCTTCAGAAACAAGAGTACCCACCTGGGGCATCCAGGAAAGACAGGAAAACCCCCAGAAGACTAGCAGGCAGCTTCTTCCTGAGCGGCGATACACTTTATAAGAGAAATTTCGACATGGTCTTGCTCCGATGCGTAGAAAGACCAGAAGCAGAAATGCTGATGAAAGAAATTCATGAAGGATCCTTTGGCACTCATGCCAACGGACACACAATGGAGAGAAAAATTCTAAGAGCAGGGTACTACTGGTTGACCATGGAATCCGACTGCTATAAGCACATGAGGAGGTGTCACAAGTGTCAGATATACTCCGACAAAATTCATGTACCGCCATCACATCTCAAAATTCTTTCTTCCCAGTGGCCTTTCTCCATATGGGGAATCGACATGTTTGGCTTGATTGAACCTAAGGCTTCGAACGGACATCGGTTCATCCTTGTAGCCATCGACTACTTCACCAAGTGGGTCGAAGCAGCGTCATTCGCTAATGTAACCCGACAAGTGGTGGTCCGATTTATCAAAAACAATATCATCTGCCGTTATGGTGTTCCAAGCGAGATCATTACTGATAATGGATCTAACTTGAACAATAAGATGATGAAGGAGTTGTGTGCAGAGTTCAAGATTGAACATCATAACTCATCTCCCTACCGACCCAAGATGAACGGAGCGGTATAAGCGGCTAACAAGAACATCAAGAAGATTGTTCAAAAGATCATTGTGACCTACAAAGACTGGCACGAGATGCTACCCTTTGCTCTTCATGGTTATCGCACATCTATCCGTACTTCAACAGGGGCTACCCCTTTCTCTCTAGTATATGGCATGGAGGCAGTTCTCCCCATAGAAGTAGAGATCCCGTCAATCAGGGTATTGATGGAAGCTAAGCTCACCGAAGCTGAATGGTGTCAAAGTCGACATGACGAACTGAATCTGATCGAAGAAAAGAGAATAACGGCACTATGCCACGGTCAGTTGTATCAACAGAGAATGAAGAGGGCATTCGACAAAAAGGTCCGACCTCGTGTCTTCAGGAAAGGAGACCTCGTGCTCAAAAAGATTCAATCATTTCTCACTGATTCTCGGGGCAAATGGACTCCGAATTATGATGGCCCATATGTGGTCACGAAAGCTTTCTCAGGCGGCGCCTTGAGACTTGCAACCATGGACGGAGAGGAATTTGCCTACCCCACGAATGTTGATGTAGTCAAGAAATACTTCGCCTAAAAAAACGTCTCGATGGATTGAAAACCCGAAAGGGCGATCCAGGCAAAAGTTAGAGACAAAATAAAAAAAATCATCCCGGTGGATTGGAAACATCATAGTACAATCCAGGCAAAATTAGGGATAATGGCAAGTAACTATGTTCAACAGAGGCAAGTCCCTCAGCAGCAGCAGTTACATTATCGGAAGAAAACTCCAGTCAAGGTCATCTTCGACAGAAGCTCAGGATGCCCTGAATTCAAAGTTGGTAGAAGGATAGTGGTCGTTATGTTTCAACGTAGCCCTTTTTCCCTGTAAATTACCATTTTTAAACTTTGTAAATACTCAATGGAATCACGCGTTTGGCTGATCTCCATATTATCAATAAAATTTGAGCCCTTGTGCTTTTGTTTGTAATTCTTGCTTGTTTTAGCTTTACAGAACGACGTTGTTAACATGATTAACGATTCTTGAAATGAAACAAAAATCAATTTACTTGTTAAAACTTTTTCTGCTTTTAAAATAAAGTCGGCAATTTCTTTTGACTGTTGAACATCAAAGGAACATCAACCGCTTCTCTAGAAGTAAGCGAACTTCAAAGTGCAGAATCAAAGTACTCCTTCTAGACCAGTACGCCTGAATAACGGGATCAACTGTGTCAGAGACCTTGTATCGCCTGACACGCCACGGCAGAGTTCTT
This sequence comes from Lathyrus tuberosus, assembly GCA_022829125.1. Lineage (NCBI taxonomy): Eukaryota > Viridiplantae > Streptophyta > Magnoliopsida > Fabales > Fabaceae > Lathyrus > Lathyrus tuberosus. Next base: position 550,649 of record JALAZF010000898.1, read on the forward strand.
ACCTCCTAAGCCCGATCAACGGTATTCCCCGCAGGGATTATCTCTCCTAAGCAAGGTGGAATTGCTATCTTGAACCACCGATATCTCTATACGCCCCGCGATGGCCGAGTATCCAGTCATGTCCATCTTTTAGTTTGTGTGTCGCGTCAGTTTTGTCAGCATATACATACATACATCATGCATTATTGATTTGCATTTACATTTCATATTGCATCGCTATCACTCTAGTCGGTCTTATCCCCTATTGATAAAAGTCCTCTCAATCGAGTTGTCAGACCTTTCCTCGTTAGAAAGTGAATCATCTAAGCAATCTCTCACCTGTTTATCTCTAGATCAGAGTCGGCACTAGACCACTTTGATAACTTGAACCTCTGAAAAGCCAGAGAACCTTCAACAGATGTCACTCTTCGCCATTGAAGATAATATCCTTGCTTTCCCGGATTAAAGAAAATCCCCAGAGAAAGCCTCTTAAGCAAGGGTTCGGCAGTACATCAGTATTTCTCCGAAAATCCGCTGATGAGAAGGTCATCGACACCTCAAAATTAGACCCCATCATATGGCATTTCTCTGGGAAGATCCCGAGAAAAGTATGATGTAAGATCCCCAAGTGGAAATGGTCTCTCAAGATACTCGCTTTCCCCCAGTAGAATCGACAAATGGCGTCTCCAACAGAGAAGTTTGTGCACCTCTACAACTCAGACGACTGGGTTCCCCAGCAAGTCTGACATTGAAACTTTTACATCTAAAATGGCATCTCCCCAGGAAAATTCTGCGAGAAGTTTGAAGGAAAGCCGCTACGAATAGCGTCCCTTGTCAGTAAAGTTTATTGACGAAAGAAACTTATACCAGTTCCTTGGTAGGAAACCAGGATCGAGGGGAAGTTTAAATCAGAAACTAAGACCAGTTCCTTGGTAGGAAACCAGGATCGAGGGGAAGTTTAAATCAGAAACCAAGACCAGTTCCTTGGTAGGAAACCAGGATCGAGGGGAAGTTTAAATCAAAAGAAACTAAGACCACTTCCTTGGTAGGAAACCAGGATCGAGGGGAAGTTTACCTTTTCTAAGCGTCATTGCTTAGTCAAAGAAGATGAATGCGCAAACTGCCATTCATAGCCATCAAAATTTCGGGTATTCCGATATTTAATCCTCTTGCACCCCGAATGCCCGAATACCTTCGTCATTCATGCCTTCGGGTCCAAGAAGATTAAATAGGGGCATCTGTCATACCCCAAATTTTGACCACTAAGATTTCCCATCATTGTGCAAATCATCATCACAATATGGATGAATCATCATGCCTCATCAAATGCCTCGAGGGTTGTTGAGCATTCACTACAATCAAAATTAGGGTTTTAAGCCCTCTCAGAGCCTTAGACAAAGGATCAATCAAGGAATGCCACGATCTTCAACTTGGCTAACCTCTCAAACATCCATAATGGATCAAAAAGGACTCCCACTTTAAGGATTAAGCACAAGGCTGCTCCCTTCTAGGTGGATCAAGTCTCAAGATCGCCAGTATCACCAAATTAGGGTTTTGGTCGACCAGGGCCTCCAGATGGAAAGTTTCATCTGGGCACAAGCCAAAGATCCAAAACACAACCTAATGTACTCCATGGAACCTCATGGACCCAAGCATCAAGTCAATTTGACCTCAGGGGATGCATACATCAAAAATCAGGAATTAGGGTTTCTTGACCTAATTCACCCCTAAGTTGACTTTTAGGGCAAATCAAGAGCCAAGACCTCAAGAGAGGGTTTGAGGGTCTCTAATGAACTATATTGATCCATTTGGAACTATGGATTAATCCAAGAAGCTTGAGCAACAAGTCTCAATTTCATCTGAACCACAATTAGGGTTTCGCGAGGAAAGTCAACTGTAACTTTGACTTTTGACCAGGACATGCTCCCAAATCCTAGGACATGCCCCAATATACCCTATGACACCCATGGAACATGTCCATCAAGTTTGATTTAGGTCAAGGACATGATTTCCTAAAGAATTGCACAGTTTGGAATTCATCTGATAAAAAGTCAACTGTGCACAAAAGTCAACTTTGACTTTTTGAGATTTTTCACCAAAATGGATTTTTAACCCTAAAATGATGTTAATGTATGATTTGAATCATCATTCATCAAGAAAAATCAAAGAAAGTGGGATAACTTGTAAAAGGGGTAACCATAAAACTTAGAAATTTTTCTAAGTTATGGAAAAAGTACCACTAATGCACCAACTTTGGAGGACCATAACTCCTAAACCACAAGGCCAATTTTTTTCATCCAATGATGGATTTGTAGCCCTAATTACCATCTACAAAAACTTCAACTAGACCTAAGTCCAATTCATTAAGGATTTTGAGTTATGGAGTGATCAAAATCAAGAAATCACACTTTGTTCCAACACTTAGTGAAAATTTCACTAAGTCAGATTTTGCTTCACTTTTTGCCAAATGTAGAGGGATTTTTCACTTGGAATCAGAAGAGATCAAAATCAAACATGTTCAAACAGTTGTTATATCATGTAAGGGCTTTCCAAAATGGCCAAGAACATTGCCAAATTCAACTTACACCATGAGATATGACATTGTCAAGTTGCCTTGCTGAAATCTGTCAAAGGCAAGGCAGATTTTGCATTTTGGCTCGATTTGCCAAAATCAGCCAAATTCAAATGCTCCTATCCACTTGGACACATCTGAGGATTGAATCTAAAGGGGACAATCACTGAGCCAAGCCTCCAAAGTCCATGGAACAAGAAATAGCATGTTGAACATAGAATGGCCAAAATAGGGACAAGACTCCAAATTTGGATTGAAGCATTCAATGGAAGCACCAAGGTGGCATAGACTGAGCCATTCTCATCTGAAATCAGTCAAGACTTATCCAAGACTAAGGGAACCAAATCTCTGTGCCCTAACCTCTAGTCAATGGCTAGAGGAGACATGGATTTTCATTTGCCAACATTGGCCAAACCTACTTACCAGCTGCCATTCACTATTCCTTGCAAAACAAACTTGCTCTACTATAAATAGAGCTCAATTGTGATCAGTTTGAGTACACCAAAGCCATCTAACAGATGCTTTCCTCAAAATCTCTTTCTCTTGGCAAAAATGCCTTTCTTAGCAAGGTAGCTATCGGGTTTTGAGTTTGAGAATTTTTCCAATCAAACCAATCACTCACACACCTCATATACATCACATATGAGCTGATCAAACACTCACATAACATCTAAAATTCCAATTTCACAAAATCACCAACTGGTTGCTCAAATTTTCAATCAAGTTGCAGCTGAGGTACCACAAATTGATCCAGCCAATTTCAATCAAGTCCAACCATTCAAACACACTCCATAGGGTGTAGGGAAGCTGTTCAGATCATCACCACTCATCTGTAACACCTCCAAATCAAAAATCACATTGCACTTGCTATCACGGCTTAGAGGTAAGCATATACATGGTCATCTCTCAATCTATGCATATTTCCTCGCACAATAATTTGGCCATATGTTCATAATCATGCATGGAATGTTTTCCCTCAATTAATTGCATTGTTTGAATCGTGTATCAAAAATCCTAGCCTTCATGCAGAAATTAGGGTTCTTGAGGTTTCTTCGTGATTTCATGTTTTATGTTTAATTTAAATGAAATTAAGTGTTATAGACATGATCGTGAGTTGAGACGAGCATAATGATATGTGGATTGCATGATATAATCAAGTATTCAGTGAGATTGAGGAGAAAATGAAAATCAGCCAAACCCAGAACACGCGCGTGTTCCTGGTGTGTTCTTGGCGCCATTTTTGAATAATTCAAATATTTGAATTTTGTGATTTTATTTAATTGATTCAAAAATTAATTTCTCTCTGAGTTTTAATGATTTTGAGTTGATTCTTTTTTTAATAATTCACAAAAATGTTAAAATATTTTATTTCATCAAAAAATCCCAAAAATATTATTTATTTCATATAATTGATATTTTTGCAAAGAATTAATATTTTAATTGTTTTTGACATATTAAATATTTTTTCTACATTGATTTTGCAACTTTTAATGCTTTCTAATTATTTTGTAGGTCAATACTTAATTTTTGAAGCATTAATCCAAAATCACAATTTGTTTTTCACATGTTAAACAATTTTGATCATTTTAATTGAATTTTTATTCAATTAAATACATTTTTGAAAACAAATTAGGGTTTTTGGATTAATTCAACCCTCATAAATCATTTTCAAAACTTTTTGGGCCTCTAATAGAGTGTAAGACCCAATCCTTTCTTGACCAAAACATTTTGGGCCTCAGTGTATTGTATAAGTCCCGATACCGTCAAAAACAAACGGCGCGATCGTCGCCTTTTCAAAGAATCAATTGGGCATCTCCTTGAGCTATAAGACCCATTCAAACTTTTTTGGGCCTCTATTAGAGTGTAAGACCCAATCCCCTTTTAACCAAACTCTTTTTGGGCCTCACTTATTGTATAAGTCCCTCTGCGTTAAAAGAAAACCTCGGCGCGATCGCCATTTTAAACGGAAAAATCAATTGGGCCTACCCTCGTGTTATAAGCCCCACTCATTTTATTTAAACTTTTTGGGCCTCTTGATAGAGTGTAAGACCCATCCCTTTGTACAGAAAACCATCTGGGGCCACAGTCACTTGCATAAGTCCCTCTGTACAAATTCAAACAGTGCGCTAACTGATAAAACCCTGGGCCTCTCCTAGAGCTGTAAGCCCCAAATCTTTCTTTTTCAAAGTACTTTCTCCTTTGATTTTGAATATACTGTTGTTTTCAATTTTTCTTTGTTGAACAACTAACCAAACAGCATGGAAGTTCTACAACCGAGTAAGTGGTTATCACTTTCATTTACCGCTTTCATATACATATAAACTGTATTGTGGGGCTGTTTCACTGTAAGTCTTCTTTCATAAACTCATATCGACTGTGTAATAATAGTATAGGTATTTCGAGTTTCCCCGGCAACTACGTCTCGAACTAGGTGACGCCGTTTCGTTTATTCGTAGAAATAGACAACTAGATCCCCAATAGGATCACCAGATACAGTCTTCTCTTCGGTTCTCCTCATTAGGAATTGTCAAGAAACTCTACTCCCAGAGATGAATGTATTCTCCGTGAATGGCATCTTTGAGTTTCTTCCAAATTCTCGAACTTTCCTGACTTTGATCTATTCTCGGTGAATAGCATTGCCTTGAATTTCTCGGGGTTTGGGGACCCACGGGCTTCTTAAAAGCATCGGCCTCCTCTTGGGCATCGTACAAGGACCCACAGGCTTCCTAAAAGTAACCCCGCCTCCTCTTGGGCTTAGTACAAGGACCCTACGACTTCTTAGAAGTATTCACAGCCTCCTCTTAGGCTTCGTATAATGATCTCTTCCTCCGGGAATGATAGCCTCCTCTTGGGCTTAGTACAAGGACCCGTCGGCTTCTTAAAAGTTTCCAGCCTCCTCTTGGGCTACGTACAAATTGTCCCGACGACCTCCTAAAGGTATAGGAACAGAACCTAGTCATCCTCATAGAACAGTCCTTTCATAGAGTCTACTACTGTTTCTCAAAGCATAGTATAAAAGATAAAACTCTAGACACGGACAGTCTAACTTCCTTAAGTCTCAAAGACATTCTCAAGTGACCCCTTCGTTAAATAGGAAGGAAACCCGCAGACTCGGACAGTCTCAATACCCTTTGGATTTCCCGTTTCCTCAAAGAGAAGGAAATATCCCTGATCCTCAAATCAAATCCCTGAGTATAGTGTTGCTCATATAAGAACTGATTTTCTCTTTTAAAATCAGTATATTGGATCTGTCACTCAACTGAAACAGTTACAATTGCCTCCTCTTGGGCTTTGTACAATGATTCTCCCCAGCGGAGTCAAATAATGTTTAGCCTCTCTCTCGGGCTTTGTACGAGACACATAAGAGGCTCCCTCGTTGAGTCAATCACCCCTTTTGCCTCCATCTCGGGCTTCGTACGAGATACAAAGACTCTCTTGTTGAGTCAAACATTTTTAGCCTCCATCTCGGGCTTCGTACGAGATACAAAAAAGGCTCTCTTGTTGAGCGAATCAAACTTTTAGCCTCCATCTCGGGATTCGTACGAGATATAAAAGACTCTCTTGTTGAGTATAAAAGATTCTCCTATTGAGTCAACCCTTTTAGCCTCTCTCTCGGGCTTCGTACGAGACATATAAAAACTCCCTCTTATTGGGCCAATAGCCTCCTCTTAGGCTTTGTATAAGAAAACCACTGGTTGATCCAATCAACCTTTTAGCATCAAAGCTGTGCCTCGTTCACAGTATACAAACATCAACAACTCCTTCCCCTTTATCTAATCGCTGTAAGCGGCAAGCCTCTGGATCATCTACATCCATGCCACTGTCCCTCTTTTAGCATGATAAATTCCTAAGGAAAGATAGCATTGCTCCACACTGAGTTAAAGTCTTCTCCTTCAGGTTGGAACTCCCCTATAAAGGAAATTATGGCATTTTCGGATTAACATATCCCGGTTAAAGTAATTCTCCTTTATAAACAGTTGTGACAAACATACCCTCTTTAGAGATGACAAAATTCTCTCTAAAGTCAACACCCTTTTAGCTTCACATCTTGGGCTTTGAACAAGATACAAACCACCTTTCGCTTCACGTCTTGGGCTTTGAACAAGACACCAAAAACACCCATTTCCTCCCATAGAATAGGAGGAACTACGAACGCTCTGATTTCCCTGTTTTGGATAAACGGGAATACGTAGGCATAAGATTGAAAGAAAAATCTTAGCGAGCACACTAAACAAAAAACCCAAATCCCATAATCTCTCATCAAAAAGCATCAGTCCTAACATCCTAATCCTTGTTCCCCGCTAGAAACCTTCTGCCCAGATAAAAAGAAAGAAACCGTATTGGCGAAAATACAAATAACCAGTACAAAGGCCCCCCCACATTGATAGCATCCGTAACCTAACAGACCGCTGTTTAAACTCAGTATGCAAAGCAGGGTTAATTGGAGACATCTATTTCCCTTCCTTCATCAGCTCACAATAGGATAAAAAATGAATCGACCTGTAGTTTTAAGCTCAACCGCAGAGAGCGACCAGCGCTTAAGAACCGCGTCCAAAATCGCTCGCTACAATAGGTTGGTCTTTTCTCTGCCCCTGATCCCAAGTCGATTTCTTCGAGTGGGTCCTGTGCCATCATCTTGATGTTTGCTGCTAAAGGATCCTTTTCGAAGCCCAATGGCTCGTCATCATAAATTGCATCAAGCATCTGGTTTTGCAAATCTCGTAGATCTTTATCTGGAGTATCCATATTAGAATCCTTTTCAAGACCTTGTTGATCTGCATCGATTTGGTTGGCTTCAACAACCATATACTTTACTTCGGCCTCTAAGGCCGCTTTGAGTTTGTTCTCGGCTATATAAGCTGTGATCTTTTCGAGAATTAGTGACTTACTCATTATCACTGAATTCGCTGCCCCAGCCAGTTAGCCAGATGTGTGAGGTTCCAAAAATGTAGTCTTCTTCGCCAACTACCTCTCTATCCCACTGAAACCCGTGGGTGGGATGAAGGTATAATGAGCAAAAAGCATTATCCGTTGGCGTCATGTCGAAGTTGGCTAGACTACAAGGAGCTATGTGAGCTAGATTCCTGTCGAAACTTCGCCTATCCACCTGGTTTACTTCAGCCAGAAAATAACTCTGGTCAGCCTCTATATTTTTTACAATCCCGTCTGCGCGCCAAATTGTTATTCGTTGATGCATTGACGAAGGGAGGACACCAATGCCGTGTATCCACTCCCTACCTAAGAGAAGGTTATAATTTGCTTTCGACGCAATCACCATAAACATTGTCGGCCTTGTGATGGTTCCAATAGTTAAATCTACCTGTATCACACCCATAGTGGTTCCTACTTTCCCTTCATAATTCGACAACACCATGTTATGAGGTTTGGTGTCGGAATCATCTTTTCCAATTTTCTTAAGCATATAACGCGGCATCAAGTTGACAGCCACTCCTCCATCGACCAAAATTTTATTCACCCCTATGTTACCCACTTTTCCATTTATAAATAGGGGTTTCAAGTGGTTCCTCATTGAGTCATCTGGCCTTTCGAAAAATGCGTTATGTTCTTCAACGCATCCATTATTCATGATATAGTAGCAAACGGGCATGTGTCTGGCCGTTTCGACCTCCAAAGCTTCCTCTTCCTCTTCGACTTCCATTATTTAATCATACTCCCTAGGGAGCACTGAAACGACATTACATGTTATGTCAAATGATGCCTCTGACTCTGAGTTAAAATCGTCTGTCATTTCCTCATCCTTGGTTGCTTCCTCCTTTGATGCTGCTTGTACTGGAGCAATAGGTGGCTTCTCAAATTTCACTCATTCCATCTGAGTCGAAGTTTGAACATTGCTGCTGGTTTCTGGCTTGTCTTTTCCTGCAGCCTCCTTCTCAGCCTTCTTTCGACGTTGGTATCTCCTCCATTGTGACTTCGTCATAGGATTCTTGCCCTTATAATTTTCAGAAGGGTAAGTCGCCTTTTTGAACTTTTGGAATTCTTTTCTATATGATATAGAAGATCCCCGCTATACTTCGAAATCCTTCCATTTTCCTTGCCCTTGGGCTTGTCGGATTGGATTAATCCATCTGTCGTCTTGAGCTTTGGTTATAGGTTTGAATGTGTTAGGGTGTCTTCCCCCTAACCTTTCCCTGCTTCGGTCCCCTCTTCTGGGGTCGAATCTTTCTCCAAAAGGCCTCCAATTTCCTCTTCTTCTTGCTCTCTCCACTCCCTCTAAGTTTTGTGCTGACTTTTTGTCGAAGACGGCACTACAGGGAGGACAAAGCATCACCTCAGATCTTTTCCTCTGGCATCTATGTATAAAATCTGCCAGATTTTCTTCCTCCTTGGGATACGCCACTTTCTGGTACTCCTCCCGTCGATGTTCTTCGTCAACTTGCATCGACGCATTCTGAGCCACTTCGACCATGTTTATATTGGGAGGTGTCTCTATGTCCATGCTCAACTTATTCAACTTCAAACTGAGGCCTTCATTGACCTCGTGTTCCTTCTTCATACGATTGAAATCCTCAGAGATTTTCTTCGTTAGCACCTTTGGGAGTGGACTCCTGGCAACTTGTGGGCTGATGAATCCGAGAGCTTTGTCTTTTGGATCCTCCATGGTTCTTTAGAGAATACCAACAGCCGCTTTTTTGCAAGAACCTTTAGTAGTTCCTTCGTTGATTTTGGTGAAACCATCAGTGGTTTCATTATTAACTTTGTCGAAACCTTTAGTAGTTTCGTTGTTTACTTGGTCGAAACCTTCAGTAGTTTTGTTGTTGATGCCCTCAGTGGCCTCAGCAATGTAGTTCTCAATGATCTTTGCGTCAAGGTCTTCAGTAACCTTGACCATCACTGCCTGGTCCACGCAGTCAGTTGTAACTTCGACCACGTCACCTTCGTTGGCGGGATCTTCAGCAACCTCCACCATATTCACATTGTTGTCGAAGCCATCAGCAGCCTCCATCATATCCATGTTGTCGCCGAAGCCTTCAGCAACCTCGACCATATTCACTATGGATGGCTCAGCATAGTGGGCCTCCACCACTTGCAAGGAGTTTGAATCCACCTTCGCCTGGGATTTCGACTTGTCGCCGAATTTGAGCCTTCCATCTCTTATTGCATTCTGCACTAGATCCCTGAAAAGGAAACATTGAGACGTTTTATGACCCAAAAAATTATGATATTTGCAAAAACCTCTCTTTTTCTGCTGTTCTAAAGGAGACACCTTAGTACTAGGAGGCACTATCATTTGGCCATCCTTGACTAATAAATCAAATATTTTGTGACATTTTGTAACGTCGAACGTATAAGTTCTTTTGGGGAACTTGTCGTTCTTCTCCGATTCGATTGGATTTTTCCCAAATCAACCTCTTCTTCGTCAAAATTTGATGATTCCTCTTCGTCATCATCCTCACAAACTCCGACACATGCTACCCTTTCTTTCTTATTTTTATTAACCCTAGCTTTTTCGGCTTTTAGTCGTTCGACCTGTCTAACCCTATCAGCCAATTGGGCCATGTCTCTTAAATATTGGGTATCTAATTTCTTTCTGATTGAATAGTCAAGGCCACCAGCGGCCATTTCGACTAACTCATGCTCAGGCACCTGTGTGAAACACCTTGCTTTGAGCAATCTAAACCTATTCAAATAATCATCAATTGGCTCTGAGAACTTTCTCTTGACGCTAGCCAATTCTTTCAGACTGATCTTCGTCTGCCCCATGTAAAATTGTTCATGGAATAACCTCTCCAACTGGGTCCAGGTATGTATCAAATTCGCGGGCAATGAACTAGGGAAATATTTTATTCTCAAATTCTCATTGTGCGCTATTTCGCCTGCTTCAATTAAGTATCGCGCCACATGTTCGACCGTCGATTCACTGGTATCCCCTGAAAATTTTGTGAACTTGGAAACTTTCCATCTATGGGGTAATTCTTGCTGCAAAATATACTCCGATAAAGGGGAGGTATAACTGGGTCTTTGTAATCCCGCATTCATACCATTTCGCGCTATAATTCTTTCGACCATGGCAGCCAAATTGTTCTCTATCGGCATATCATTACAACGCATTTGTTGTATAATATTGTCAGCATTTTGGTTTCGGTTTACTAGCAACACTCTTGGTTCTTGTTGAACAGGGATTTCGACCCCAGGTGGTTCAACCGCCCCTCCTTGGTTCAGAACTTCCGCCTGAGGGACGTTTGGTTGCCTTTGGTTTATGGTAGGTTCTTCTTCGACGGCTACCCTTGGGTTCTGAACTACCTGTTCCCTTGGGGGAGGTTGGGGGACACCAAAGAAATCAGCAATGCGCATCATCTGTGCTGCCAATTATTGATTCGTTTGTGTCATATTTTGGATCAAAGGGTTAAATATAACCCACATCTGTTGGGCTAACATCTGGACCATATCATGGTTACTCTCATCCATTTGTTGCCTGATCACTTGTGCAGAGTTATTGGTAATGTTCGACATGTAAGTTTGATATCCCGTTCCTAAAGGCTGGCTAATTCTACCCATATGGTTCACACCAGAACTGGACCCTTGCAAAGGTGAAGTTATGTTCATTGTTGGATCCGTAAATGCTGATGGCGCATTTTGTAAACCTGCCATTACTGAAGTTGGCATTCCATATGGTTGTTCTCGATTTAGAGGCATCGAAAAACCAGATATAAAGGGCATGTACATGCTCCCTGAAGGGGGAGGAGTCATTTGAGGCATTTGGGGTCCCATAGTTGAAAAACTAGGCGCACTCTAGGGAATCGAATGCGTGGGTGTCGAACCCACTGTTGATGGCATAGCCTCAGACACTGATATTGAGGCCGTATTGCCCCCAGTCGAAGGATTAGGGTGTGGTACTTCATTATTCGTAGGATTCTGGTTGTTAGGCAGATTTGGATTCGCCATTCTGCGTACTCGTCTCCTTCTGGGTCTTTCTTCGTTATTTATGGCTATCTTAGCACTTCTTAGTCTCATGCAACAAAAACGAAGAAAATTTCGTACGAGTAAAGTGTAAAATAAAGGTTTTCAAATGTTAATAGCACAGGGTCCCACTGGGCGTGCCAATTTGTTTTCTTAGAAAACTCGCAAAGAACCGCTGATCTCCTAATTTATGAAAAATTAGTTTGCTTACAGGACCGATCAAACAAATCCTAGGACAATGTGCTTTAATAATCTTGACAATTTGTGTTAAAAAACCTTTTGTTTATTGAATTCATCATTGTTTTCATCAACTTGTATTTTTCGACAAAAGTAATAAAAACTTTGCTTCTTGAAATAAATGGCGAAATGTAAATAACTTGCAAGAAAGAAAATTACAGAAAAGTAAAGGGAATTGTAAATGAAGAACTTAAAACTTTTATTAAAATGCAAGGAATGAAAAGTGGTATTTTTCAAACGTACATTTTCTCAGTAACTACTCTTTTCTCTCTCACGGTTACTTTGAGTATTTCTTGAGTGATTTGTACAAATTCTGAACACATGCCTGAAATCTAACACTAAGACTCCCTATTTATATATAATCGAAATAACTACCAATAACAGCTATTTCTCCTAATGGTGACAAATGGAAATCTGCATGCATTCGTCAACTAGATGCATTCCACGCGTCCTATTTTAAAATGAAACTCCCTCCTAAATTTGAATTTTAAACATCTGTCGAACGAGGCCTATCACCCTCTGTCGAAGTATTTCTAATACTTAGAAAAATCGGCCAATGCTTTCCTTTAAGTAACTTTTGCCTTCGACTGGCTTTCTCCCATCAGAAACACATTCCTGACAAAATACCCTGGCAGATATCCAAATTTGTTCTGAATAATTATCTAGGCATCGAAATTAGCAGCCTACACACCGCTCAGGAAAAAGTTGCCTGCTAGCCTTCTGAGGGTCTTTCTATCCTTTCTGGATGCCCCGGGTGGATACTCTTGTTTCTGGAGGAAGCATTTGATATCGTGATACCAAGGTTTGTCCTCTATGACTGCTTCAATCGTGAAGATGTAAGCGGGCCTTTCAAGGCGTATTATGTCAATATTAGGTAAGTCGTTCCATTGACCTACGCTAATCATGGAAGAGAGGGTGACTAATGCATCAGCCATGTGATTCTCTTCACGAGGGATGTGGTGGAACTCAATTCTGTTGAAGAATGGTAACAACCTTCTCGCGTAATCTTTGTAAGGAATCAGTCCTGATTGGTATGTGTTCTAATCTCCTTTGATTTGATTGATAACTAGGGCTGAGTTGCCATATACATCCAAGTTCTTAATTCTCAAGTCGGTCGCTTCTTCGAGACCCATGATACAAGTTTCGTATCCGGCCTCATTGTTTGTACACTTGAATGTTAGTCTGGAAGTGAAAGGAATGTGGGTACCCTGAGGTGTTATAATGATTGCCCCAATTCCGTTTCCATAATGATTGACAGCTCCATCAAAGATAAGTCCCCATTGGGAACCTGGTTCTGGCCCTTCACTAGGTAGTGGTTCATCGCAATCTTTCATTTTCAAGTACATGGCATCTTCGTCTGGGAAGTCAAATCCGACTGATTCTTGATCGTCAATCGGTTGATGAGCCAAATGATTGGCTAAAACACTTCCTTTAACGGCTTTCTGAGCATGGTACTTGATGTCGTATTCTGATAACAACATCTGCCAACAGGCAATCCTTCCTGTGAGAGCAGGCTTTTCAAAGACGTACTTGATTGGATCCATTTCAGATATTAACCAAGTAGTGTGGCAAATCATGTATTGGCGAAGATTTTTGGCTGCCCAAGCCAGAGCACAACAAGTTTTCTCGAGCATAGTGTACCGAGTTTCACAGTCGGTGAATTTCTTGCTCAAATAGTAGATGGCAGATTCTTTCCTTTTTGTTTCGTCTTGTTGGCTAAGTACACAACCCATCAAGTCTTCCAAGACTGTTAGGTAGATGATCAACGGCCTTCCTTCCACTGAAGGTGATAGAATCAGTGGGTTCGATAGGTATTTCTTGATACTGTAGAAGGCGGTATGGCAATCTTCTGTCCAAACGCAGTCTTGATTCTTTTTGAGTAGTTTGAAAATCGGCGCGCATGTCGCGGCCATGAGGAATATGAATCTTGAAATGTAATTCAAACGTCCCAGGAATCTCGTGACTTATTTTTCAGTCTTTGGAGAAGGCATTTCTTCAATGGCCTTGACCTTGTCAGGATCACCCTCAATTCCTTTTTGGCTGACGCTGAATCCTAGCAGTTTTCCTGAACGGACACCGAATGTGCACTTATTGGGATTCAAGCAGAGTTTGTACTTTCTCAGACGCTCGAATAACTTTGATAGGTGGGTCACATGCTCCTCCTTTGTTCTAGATTTGGCAATCATGTCATCGACATATACCTCGGTTTCTTTGTGTATCATGTTGTGGAACAGAGTAGTCACGACCCTTTGATAGGTTGCCCCGACGTTCTTCAAACCAAACAACATTACCTTGTAACAAAAGGTACCCCATGGGGTGATGAATGAAGTTTTCTCCATATCTTTCGGAACCATTTTGATTTGATTATAGCCCGAGAATCCATCCATGAAGGAGAAGACTTTGAACTTTGATGCACTGTCTACCAGCATGTCTATGTGTGGTAAGGGAAAGTCATCCTTTGGACTGACTCTGTTCAGATCCCTGTAGTCTACACATATTCTGACATTTCCGTCCTTTTTCAGAACTGGTACTATGTTGGCTAACCATTGAGGATATTCTGATGTAGCGAGGAAAGACGCGTCAATCTGTTTCTGTACCTCCTCTTTGATTTTGATGGCCATGTCTGGATGAGTCCGTCTCAACCTTCGTTTTACTGGCGAACATTCTGATCTTAACGGTAGATGATGTTCCACGATGCTGGTATCCAACCCTGGCATATCCTGATAGGACCAAGCGAATACACCGGGGAACTCTTTGAGAAGCTTTGTCAAACTTTCTTTGACAGTTGGACTGAGCAGTGCCCCAATCTTGACCTCTTTTCTCTCTTCCTCTGAGCCCAACTTGACCGTTTCCAACGGCTCTTTGTGAGGTTTAATGGATCCTTCCTCTTGTCTGAGTATTCGGGAGATCTCTTCTGGAATTTCTTCGTCATCTTCTTCTTCAGCCTCAATACCAGGAATTCAAAGTCGGGAGAAGGCATCGGATCGTATGTTTTAACGGGGTTTAAAGCAAGCAATCTGCATGACGTGATGATTTGTTTTTTAGAAGAGAGAATGCAAAAGTGTGTGCAGTGTATTTTCTGAAAACTGCATGTTTTTATTATTTGTTGTTTTTTAGGATTACCATTTTCTGAAAAAACGAAAAGAGAAAACAGCAATTAATGCAGAAATTACAGAACGACGTTATTTTATTTATGATCTTGTTGATTCTTGAAACTACAGCCCTATAAAACAAAACTCTGTCGCTTTGGGCGAAGCGAAGTGGGACATTTACAGAAAGTGAGCCCTATCAAAACATCTGTTTCACCTGGGCAGGGTGAAAGGTTAAGATAAAGACGGTAATTACTTTGACTTATGAACAATCTTCGGAACATCGACTGTAACCCATTAGCGCCGAACTCCTCGGTGAATCACAAAGTCTGGTACCTTCATTGATTTGTCTTCAGAAATAACGCTGATTTTTGGCGGAGCAGGATCATTGGAATTTGTCTCCTAGGCAGAGTTGTCGTAGGAGGATTCCTCAGTTGTATTTTGCATAGTATTTGTGCTCTCAGGCAAATCCCCCCATCCAGTTGGCTGGATGTCTTCGAGCCTGATACGAGAGCTTTCGGGAGCAGTGTACTTGACCATGAAGTCGTACTTTTCACTTGGTTGTCCTATGGTGTCCCATACTTCTTTGGAACTGGAGGAGTTATCTCTCTCGATGACGTTGACCTCGAGAAAAGCATAGTTGATGAACTCTAGTCCTGCAAACTTTGCAAATTCATCGTCACACTGGATATTTTCTGAATGACCTGAGTGTTGATCCCATGACATGATAGGGACGCAGTTATTCTTTTCAATGATGCTCAGCTGATTTTCATTGTTCGGCTGATTTTCTTGCCCCAAGTCTCCTGGGTACGGCTGCCAGATAGGCAAACCATCCATCAGGCTATAATAGTCGTGGTCAAAGTTATATTTCATCAGAGTGTCTTCCTCTAATGAGTTTGGTGGAGCACGACATCCTTCCGGATCGCAATCTCCGTATATCATTTCGACGTCTGACCTTGGTATAAACCTCGGACTCTGTGCGAGATAGCAGAATGACGTAGGCACCTCTTCTTGAGACATATAACCGTCCTCGTTAAGATAGGACTTCCATTCCTCATCTGTGTCAGAGGAATCTCCCTCGTTGATGGTATGTACTTCTTGAGACACTGGGTGAGGGAAACCTCAACTATGGAAGAAGTTCTGAATGGGATGAAGACTTTCATCTTTAGTAGCAGTCTGGGTACAGGTTGCAGAAAAACCAAGACCCTCATTTGTTTTATTATCAGTAGGAATGACAAGCTATCCCCATCCCTTTGCATTGTTACTTTTGATCACCTCGAGAGCATCTTTGTACGAGGATATTAATGTTCCCTTCTTTAATTGATTCTCACTGCTTACCGAAAGTGCCTGGAACTGAGTTCCAACAACCTCCTCGGGTTCTACACAAGTGGACAATGGTAGGTTACTCACGATCAAGGCTTGTTCCCCGCAGACTGTGATTAGTTGGTTATTCTTGACAAACTTCAGCTTCTGGTGAAGTGTCGAAGTGATTGCCCTAACCTGGTGTATCTAAGGTCTTCCCAATAAACAGTTGTATGTTGCTCGGATGTCCATGACCTAGAAAGTGACTTGGAAAGTGTGAGGACCGATAGTTATGGGAAGGTCGACTTCGCCGATAACCATTTTTTGGGATCCGTCAAATGCTTTGACGGCGACCTCACTGCCTCCCATCGGAGATCCTTTGAATGATAGTCGCATTAGAGTGGACTGCGGCATAACATTGAGAGCCGATCAGGTATCTACCAGTACATTGGCTAAGGCATCATCCTGGAAGTTGACTGTGATATTGAGCGCCATGTGTGATTCTTGCCCTCTTCCGGCAATTCCTCGTCACTAAACCCCAAGTTGTTGTAGGAAGTGATGTTAGAGATGATGCTATCAAACTGTAGTATTGACACATCCTGTTCCACAAAGGCCTGTTCTAAGACTTTCTGTAGAGCCTCTCTGTGGGCTTCGGAACTGAGCAAAAGCGATAACACTGAGATTTTTGAAGGAGTTTGTAATAGCTGATCAACAATGTTGTATTCACTCCTTTGGATGAGCTTCATCATCTCATCATCGTTCTTTGAAAGGTCGGGATCACTAGATTGACCGACCGGTGGATTGGGAACTTCCGTTTGAGGTTCCTTTTCTCTGCTGGGTTCTCCAACTCCTCTGTTGAAGATTCGACCACTCCGTGTTACTCGACTGATGTCTGCAATATTCACGACGGAGGGTAATGGAATTTCCTTTCCATTTTCAATTATTGTTGCACCGTATTTGTAAGGGATAGCTTTATCAGACTTGTACGGTACTGGTCCCGGTAGAAACATAACTACAGGAGCCTTTTGATTTCTCTGACTGTCGTAAGTAACTTCAATCAATTCCTGGTTAAGAACCTTCAATTCGTCAAGTAGAGGGATGATGGTACACACATCTTTGGTCCTTTTGTGATCAGAGATCACGACAACATCCTTAATCTGATCAGTGAAATAGTCTGGCGTCCTGTTGATTGATCCAGAACTTAGACATGGTGGAATCTCCTTGGGAACCAATTGACTTTCAAGGGCTGCTCGTACGAGGTAACATCCTTGATTATTATCCGAGTAGACTCTACAGTGTTCGTAGTTGTGTGGTGGCACCTGGCCACGTCCGCTTTGAATGCAGTGTAACCTTACTAGGTCTATTTCCATAGATCGAACATCCTGACTTTGATGTCTAGTAGGGTTCCCATTAACCACACTGATTTATTGCGTGTCTTCATCCATATAGATCGGAAGCCACCAGTGGTTTAACAAGTGTTGCAAAGTTCTTTACACGAGAGTGCACCCTTGGTTACTCTCGTGACACACTTTACAATTCTGATAATTATGCGAAGTCAGGAAACCGAGCTAGACTTGTGTAGCGTGTAACTCCACCAAACTGGTATTCATCAAGCGAATATCAAATATTTGAATCATGTTGATCTGATAAGGATTTTTATCATGGTAGTCCTGTATCCACCCAAGATCCATCTGACGCTGGAGGGCCTCTTGTACAAAAGAGCATCCCTGTTTGTTTACCGAGCAAATCAGACAGGAATTGTAATCGTGTCACGCCAGATTATGATACTGGTTTTGCCTTGAGTGCATTGCCACTAAGTTGACATTCATTGCACGGATGTCGTGGTTCTGAATGATGTTGGAATTTTCATAAGTCATGTTAACTCCACGAACTCAATGCTCTTGGATCCACCCGAGATCCAACTATTCATGTAGAGCTGATTGCACCACAGAATATCCTTGATTGTTTTTAGAGCAGATACCACACTGGTGATAGTTATGAGGTGGCACATGGTCGTATCCACTCTATCTACAATGCATCTTGACCAAGTTGGCCCTCAATAAGAGTACATCATGAATTTGATAGTTGTTATTGGACTCTCCCTCTATCAAATTCACCGCAGCTTTTTCGTGTTGAGGCAACGGGTTCGTGAGAACATTCGGATTCGTATCTTTGAAAGATAAGACCCCACTCCTAACAAGCTTTTGTACATTGGATTTGAAACTGAGATAGTTTTCTATGTTATGCCCTGGTCCTCCTTGATGGTAAGGGAAAGCTTCATCCGCTTTGAACCAAAAAGGCGGATTCTCCGGTACTGTAAGAGGAGACCTGGTTTGGACATGTCCCTTGACCAGTAAGAGTGGAAACAATTCTGCGTACAACATCGGTATAGGGTCAAACCCTGGTGCTCGCGTTGTACGGTTGTTGTTATATGGAGGACGAGCCTGCTGAAGAAGCTGTTGTGTCCTTTGCTGAAATTGTTGTTGATTAGGTTGGCTCTGAGCAACCTGAGGTTGATACGTAGGAACAGGCGCAGGGTTGATAGCAGGAGTTACAGCTGCTACTGGTTGGTACCGTCGCCTTTGCTTTCCGAGAGAAATATTCCCAATATCCTGCTCTTTTTTCTTAGGGAGAGCACTACTGTATCGTTTTGTACTATTTGATGATCCAGCGTCTTTAACTTAACGTCCTTCTCAGACTGCTTCCTCAAGACGAACTCCCATGCCTACCATTTCAGTAAAGTCACTGGGCGCACTGGCAACCATTCTGTCGTAGTAAAATGAGCTCAAGGCCTTTAAGAATACCTTTGTCATCTCTTTTTCCTCAAGAGGTGGACAAATCTGGGCGGCGATTTCACGCCATCTCTGAGCGTACTCCTTAAAGGTTTCCTTGTCTTTTTGTGACATCGATCTGAGTTGATCTCTGTCCGGTGTCATGTCCAGGTTATACTTATATTGTTGAACGAAGGCAGCGCCAAGATCTCTGAAAGTGCCGATCTTAGTGTGGTTTAAACCCATGTACCATTTTAGTGTGGCACCGGTTAAACTATCCTGAAAATAGTGAATCAGTAGCTCCTGGTTCTTTGTCTGAGTTGACATTCGCCGAGCGTACATCACCAAATGACTTTGAGGGCAAGAGTTACCCTTGTACTTTTCAAATTCGGGCACTTTGAACTTGTGCGGAACTTTCACATTGGGGACCAAACAAAGGTCTGCGACGTACTTTCCAAATAGATCCTGACCGCGAAGCGCTTGCAGCTCTTTCTGCATCTCCAGGAACTATTCCTAGAACTCATTCATTCTGTCGAACATACTTTCGTTTCCGCCAGAAGGTATCTGTGGAATCTGTCCTTCCGGGACAGTGTGTACCACGGGCGGTGGTATAGTCATCATGGCAGTGACTCTAGGTACTTCCCTCTCCCGAAGTTTATAACCTTCAGGAGTTGCTGTCATGCCCCGGGCATCTTCGCTTTCCCGAAGTTTGTAACCTTTAGGCCCAACGGCTCCTACTGCGGTTCCCTGATCTTCAGTGATCGGCAGAACATATCCTTCCGGGATATAGTTAATAGGCATTCCCCAGGGATGATCTTTAGGCATGTTATACCGAGGATCATACTTTTCCACTATGGGCGTCGATGTGATCTCTGAGATCACAGTCCTTTGTTGTTTCATCTGAGCTTCTGCCAGAGCTTGCATGTCATTATGAAGCTTTCTCGAATCCTCTTTCAGAGTGTCGATCTCTTCCCTCAACTATCTGTTCTCTTCCTCGAGATCATCCATCTTTTTCTGTTGATTGGCCCGAGTATTGTACGAATGAGACAGTTTGACTCTAGAATCGAGACGCAAACGTGAGATTCGTAAGGAAAGAAGAATGCGTTACGTGAGAATGATGAATGCAATGATTATATTTTAATTAATTTTTTGTTTAATCAAAATAAACTTCAACAATTGGATTGCAAATATCAAACAGTGGGGAAACCCCGTTTTATTGAATTCAAAGATCGCAGAATGGGAATACAGTAATTTACATAGTGTTGTAAAAGGAAATCTAAACTTATGGGTCCTGAGCCCTCTCTGAAGCGAGCTCAGGTGCTGGTTCTGGTACCTTCCTTTTCTTTGACCGGGGCTCTTGAGCCGTTGTCGGGTTGTCATTCCTTTGCCAGGTGAACGGAGGGAGCAAATTCCTTTGGTCCTCTTTATTTTCTACAGCATGTTGCTCTAAAATCTCGATCAGAGCACCTTTATCTTTCAATAGCTGCTGTATTTTCTTACACTCCACATTGAGAATACGGTACTTGTTCTTCCAAAACTTCTTCTCCTGTTGAACTTTGTTGAGAGTAACCTGAAGTTTTTCCATATCAGACATGAAATAAAGGACAGGGTCCCTTAATGGAAGAACTTCCTGACGAGGGTAAGGAATCCTCAGCTTGAGAGCTCTAGTTTGTACCCAGTGGAGATAAGGTTCCACCGAGACACAGTCTGGTTTTCCTAGAGACTCTCGTCCTTTTCTATGAACGTGTTTCCAGGCATGTACTATTTATGTCTTTACTGCCCTATCATTTTCTCCTTCCTTGAAGAAAAGACATTCTAGATGAGCATTATGCGGGACATGCCTCATCGGGTATCCAAATTGACGATGAACCAAAACTGGATGATAATTGATTCCTCCTTTAATTCCTATGAGGGGTACATTTGGGAAACTTCCATAACGGTCAATGATCCTGATCCCGTCATAGATTCGATTGTACCAATCGATGTCAGAGTTGGTAAGAGACGTGATTCTCTGCGACCAACGTAAAGTATTCTTTTGATCCCAAAATACAGTAGACTTGGGCAAGTGGGAAATGAGCCATTTGTATCGCAGGGGTACATAGCAAGTGATCATTCCTCTGCTGTACAAATTCCTTAGGTGTACAGAATGATAAGCATCTACGAGCAAGGTCGGTACATGGTTTCCAATCAGAAAAATCTTAATGGCGTTGATATCTACAAAGTTATCGATGTTGGGAAACAAAAATAACCCGTAGGTAAGCAAAACAAAGACGCTTTCGAAAGCAGCCATGTTCCCTATACTAGCAAAGTACAGAGCTTTCTTTATCAAGAACTTGGCTGGCAAACCCTGGATTCCACCCTTAATGGTCATGTGAGTCCTGACCTCTGACTCGTCCAAATAGATTGCTCTTGCAATGGTTTGATCCTTTGGAATTTCTTCCAGTCCAGAAAAGGGAGCTTGATCAGTAATATGTAAATCAGTCAGGTGAGAGTACTCCTCCAGTGTTGGTGCTAGGTGATAATCCGGGAATGTGAAACAGTGATAGACCGGATCGTAGAACTGGATTAGTGCGGACAAGATTCCTTCAAATACATAGACCCTTAATAGAGACAACAGTCCTCCATACTTAGCTCTGAAAGCCTCAGGGTTGGTTATCATCCTCGCCAGACCTCTTAAATCCTCTAATTTTGGAACCTTGAAGGTGTACTTGTGAGTCTTCCTTCTACCGAAATCCATTAGCAATCTCTTTTTCTGACATTTGCAATCACTGTCTTAGTTTAATTTGAAAAAAAGAGAGACTAGAAGAGAAGATTTTTCTTTGTTTAAATTTTTTTATGAAATGAATGCATGAATGCAGCACACAAAAACATAGAAAAAACATGGGGTCAAAGGGTCGGTGTCATGAAGTCAAGGCTCTACCTATCCCCAAAGGTTTATACTGGTGATTTTTTATACCTGTCCTCAAAATCACTGACCCCTCTTGGGATAACGACAGCAAGCGGATCGCCAGCGAGCTGTAGTATCTTAGAGTAGTCTCAAATGAGGGTAGTATCGCGTGACATCTATTTCCGATAGCTTCCGCACTATAAAATGGTTTCAGCCTACTAAAATCCTCAGCTTCTCGGATAACCCAATGGAACAATCTGCTTTCAACAACCGAAGTCGTATAGGCATTGAATCTGCAAAGGGCATCTCCACTGGTTTAATGGTCGACCGGGACCTCTTATCTGGGATTCACTCCCCGTAAGATTACTCGTATAATGCCATCACTTATCTTAGGTGTATATTCAATCTTTCCAGATGCGGCATCACACGCATTCCCATTAGCAGAAAAGTAAACACAGATATCAATTAGGAAAAGCTGTATATATATTTGTCCTAACATCCTAGACCTCTAGTCTTATGATCCTATACAGACAATGACTCCCCAGCAGAGTCGTCATTTCTGTGACACTTTGTGAATTTAAAGTTTTCACCCTAAAAGAGGCCAGAAAGAGTGCCTCCCACTGTGGTCGCCATTTTTCTGTAGCGCGATTTTTGTGGTTTCAAATCACTATCGCTTTGGTACTACAATTCGATTCATTTTTTATCCTGTGAAGCTGATTAAGGAAGGGAAATAGATGTCTCTAATTAACCCTGCTTGCATACTGAGATTAAACAGTCAAAACTGTTGGTTTACAGATGCTATCAAAAGGGGGGTTTGTCTTTAGGTAATTTCGTTTAAGAACACAGTGTCTGGACTATTTGCGAGGTTTTTTTTTGGTAATATGTTAGGTCTGATGCTTCTTGATTGATGTATGAAGGTACTGGATTTTGGGTTTTTGATTAGTATGCTCGCTAAGACTTTGCAATCTTATGCCTACGCCTTCCCGTTTAATGAAACAGGGAAATCAGAGTGATCGTAGTTCCTCTTATTCTATGGGAGGAAAGAGATGTTTTGGTGTCTTGTTCAAAGCCCAAGACATGAAGCTAAATGTGATTTGTATCTTGTTCAAAGCCCAAGATGTGAAGCTAAAAGGTTTGACTGAGAGAGAACTTGTCATCTCTAAAGAGGAATTATTGATGTTTGTGTGCTGTGAGCAAGGCACAACTTTGATGCTAAAAGGTTGATTGACTCAACCGGGGTTTTCTTTATTCAAAGCCTAAGAGGAGGCTAGAAGTTTGACTTTACCGAGGAAAATGTCCTTTCTGTCTTGTACAAAGCCCAAGATTGAGGCTAAAAGGGATTTTGACTCCGTTGAGGAGAATGTATCTTGTATAAAGCCCAAGATGGAGGCTAAAAGGGTTTGACTCAACAAGAGAGTGCTTTTATCTGTCCTGTATAAGGCCCAAGACGGAGGCCAAAAAAAGTTAGACTCAACAAGAGAGTTCGAAGATTGATTGACTCAACAAGAGAGTTTGAAGGTTGATTGACTCAACAAGAGAGTCTTTTATACTCAACAAGATAATGATTTGCTATATCGTACGAAGCTCGAGATTGAGGCTAAAAGGAGATTGACTCAACAAGAGAGTCTTTTATACTCAACAAGAGAGTGTTTTACTATCTGTCTTGTACAAAGCCCAAGACGGAGGCTAAAAGTGGTTGACTCAACAAGAGAGTCTAAAAAGGTTAGCTTCGCTGGGGAGAATCATTTGTACAAAGCCCAAGAGGAGGCTGACTTACTGTTGAGGATTATTGATATCCTGAAGCGGGTCCAAGTGTGAGGAACTCTCATAAGAGAGACCGGGTTTCTACTGGAGATTGATCCAGAGTGATCGGTGTTCTTCCTACGTTTGATAGGAACTTGAGAATGTCTTTGAGACTCAAGGAGGTTTAGACTGTCCAAGTCTAGAGTTTTATCTTTTGTACTATTCCCAAGAGGAGGCGCGGGCATTAAAGGATGAGTATCAACCCTAAAATGGTCGGAGTTTTGACACTGGAAAGACTGCTCTAGCAAAGGATGACTAAGTTCTGTCTTATACCTTTAAGAGGTCGTCAGGGTCCTTGTATTAAGCCCAAGAGAAGGCATGAGAACTTCTAAGAAGCCGAAGGGTCCTTGTACAATGCCCAAGAGGAGGCGGGGATGCTTTTAGGAAGCCTGTGGGTCCCCAAACCAAGAGAAGTTCAAGAAATGCAATTCACAGAGAAGAGATCATTCCAGTAAAGTTCAAGAATTTGGAAGAAACTCAAGAGATTCCATTCACGGAGAAAAGATAATCTCCGGGGAGTTAGAGTTTCTTTGACAATTTCTAAGGGTGACAGTCTGAGAAAAGGTTCACCCAGAATACTGCCTTTCTCTTTGTTCCATATTGTTTAACCCCGAGAGGAGGGAAGACTGTATCTGGAATCCTACGGGGGATCTAGTTTTGTTTGTATTTAAGAGTGACCAACAAGGCTTTACCTAGTGCTAGACGTAGTTGCCGGGAAAAACTCTAAATAACTATACTAGTATTACACAGTGGACATGTGACAAGTATGTAAAAGGATGTGAAAGAAGACTTACAGTGAAGCAGCCCCACAATACAGTTATATACATATGAAAGCGGATAAACACTTACCCGTTGTAGAGCTTCCATGTTGTTTGGTTAGTTGTTCAACAAAGAAATTAAAGAAAGTTTTGATGACAACATATATTTTAATTCAAAATCAAAAGAGAAAGTGCTTTGAAAAGATTGTTGGGGCTTACAGCTCAAGGAGAGGCCCAAGTTTTAACGATGATCGCACCATTGTTCTGTAAACTTTACAGAGGGACTTATACAATATGTGAGGCCCAAAAGTTTTTATGTACAAGGGGATGGGTCTTATACTCTATTAGAGGCCCAAAGATTTATTTTAAATGGGACTTACAACACGAGGGTAGGCTCGGGGTTATTTGTTAAAGAGGCGACGATCACGCCGTTATTTTTGAAAATACCGTGGGACTTATACAATGACTGAGGCCCAAAAAGTTGTGTATTTACAAAGGGGATGGGTCTTACACTCTAATAGAGGCCCGAAAACTTTTTAAATAAAAGAAATGGGACTTACAACACGAGGGTAGGCCCAGATGGTTCTCGTTTTGAAATGGCGATTGCGCTGGGATTTTTTAAATCGCAGTGAGTCTTATACAATAACTGAGGCCCAAATTATTTTGGTTTCAAAAAGGATTGGGTCTTACACTCTATTAGAGGCCCAAAAAGTGTTTGAAAATGATTTGTGTTAATTTCAAAATGTATTTTAATTAAATAAGAATTTAATTAAAATGATCAAAATTATCAAACATGTGTGAAAAACAAGTTGTGATCTAAGATTAATGTTTGAAAATTCATGTTTATATCCACAAAATGATTGGAAACCAAAAAAATTTGAAAATCAAGGAGGAAAAAATATTTTAAATGTTAAAAAACAAATAAAAGATTAATTCTTTGCTAAAATATCAAGTATATGAAATAAATAATATTTTTGGGAATTTTTGGCAAAATAAAATATTTTAACATTTTTGTGAATTATTAAAAAAAGAATAAACTCAAAATCATTAAAACTCAGAGAGAAATTAATTTTTGAATCAATTAAATAAAATCACAAAATTCAAATATTCAAATATTCAAAAAATGGTGCCAAGAACACACCAAGAACACACGCCACCCCTCTGTTTCTGCACATTTGCATTTTCTCACCAATCTCACTGAATACTTGATGAAATCACACAATCCACATATCAATCTACTCGTTTTCACCTCACGATCATGTCTATGGTCTTTAATTTCATTTATTTTAAACATGGAATAAGAAATCAAGACAAAACCTCAAGAACCCTAAATTCTGCATGAAGGCTGAGAATTTTGATACACGATTCAAACAAAGCAATTAATTGAGGGGAAACATTCTATGCATGATTATGAACATTTGGCAAAAGTATTGTGTGAGGAAATATGCATAGATTAAGAGATGACCAAGTTTAGGCTTACTTGAAGGTCGTGACAGCAAGAGCAAAGTGATTTTTGAGTTAGAGGTGTTACAGATGAGTTGTGATGATCTGAACAGCTTCCATACACCATATGGAGTGTGTTTGAATGCCTGTACTTGATTGGAAATGGCTGGATCACTTTATGGCATCTCAACTGCAACTTGGTTAAAACCTTGAGCAATTGGCTGGTGATTCTGAGAAATCAGTGTTCCAGTTGTGGTTTAAGTGTTTAGATCACTTCTATATGATGGTTATGAGGTGTGTGTGTGATTGGTTTGGTTAGAATGGCTCTCAAACTCAAAACCCGATAGTGACTTGCTTTGGAAGGCAATTTTGGAATGAAAGAAGAGATTTTGAGGAAAGCATCAGTTTGATGGCTTTGGTGTACTTAAACTGAGCACAAATGAGCTCTATTTATAGTAGAGCAAGTTTGTTTTGGCTGCAATAGTGAATGTCAACTGCTGCAGAGGTTTGGCAAATGTTGATCAATAGGAATCCAAATCTCCTCTAGCCATTGACTAGAGGTTAGAGCACAAGCCTTTAGTTCCCTAGTTTAGAGATCATCCTTGACTCATTCAGTTGAAAATGGCTCAGTTCATGCCACCTTGGTGCATCCATTGAATGCTCCAAAACAAAATTGGAGTCTTGTCCCTTCTTTAGGGTTTTTTAGGTTTGGCATGCCATTTTTAGTTCCAAAGACTTGGGAGGCTTATGGATCAGTGTTTGTCCCTCCTTGGTCTCTCCCTGAGGTGTTCAGATGGATAAACTTGTTTTTCATTTGCACAAATTGCTCAAATCGAGCAAAATGTACAAATCTGCCTAGTTATGACAGTTGCAGCAAGGCATATTGCCACTGTCATAACTCTTAGCTCAGATGGGATAGGATGGGGTTCTTGGCCATTTTGGAAAGCTCTCACATGATACAACACATGTGTGATCATAGTTTGTCTTGACACTTTTTGTATCCAAGTGAAAAATGCCCCTACATTTTGAAAAAAGTGAAACAGATTCTGACTTAGTGAAAATTTCACTAAGTGTTGGAAAAAGTGACATTTCATGTTTTCAGCCATTTTGATCCAACCATAACTCAAAATCCATGATGAATTGGAATGAGGTGTAGTTGACACTTTTAAAGTATGCCATGAGAGATACAAATCCATCTTTGGATCAGCCAAAATGGTTGTTTGGATCTCAAGTTATGATCCTTGGAAGTTGGTACCCTAGCCACTTTGTTCCATAACTTAGAAAATTTCTAAGTTTTTTATGGTTACCCATTTTACAAGTTATCCCACTTTTCTTGATTTTTCTTGATTAATGATGATTCTAATCGCACATTAACATCATTTTAGGGTTAGGGAACCATAATTGATCAAAAAAACAAAAAGTCAAACTTTGACTTTTGGGCACAGTTGACTTTTTATTAGATGAATTCCAAACTGTACGATCCTCTATGAAATCAAGTCCTTGACCTAAATCAAACTTTATGTATTGATTTCATAGGTGTTATAGGGTGTATTGAATCATGTCCCCAGGTTTGGGAGCATGTCCTGGTCAAAAGTCAAAGGCACAGTTGACTTTTTCCGCGAAACCCTAATTGTAGTTCTGATGAACTTGAAACTTGTGAATCAAGCTTCTTGGATCAACCCATTGTTGCAAATCAATCAATGTAGTGTATTAGGGACCCTCAAATCATGTCTTGAGGTTTTGGCTCATGCTTTGTCCCAAAAGTCAACTTAGGGGTGAATTAGGTCAAGAAACCATAATTCCTGATTTTTATTGTATGCATCCCCTGAGGCAAAATTGACTTGATGATTGGGTTTATGATGTCCCTTAAAGTATATTGGGTTATATTTTGAAGAATCAGCTCATTCCTAGAGGAAAATTTCCATCTGGAGGCCCTGGTTTACCAAAACCCTAATTCGGTGACATTGGCGATCTTGAGGCTTAATCCACTTGGAATGTTGTAGCCTTGTGCTTGATTCTTGATTTGGGAGTCCTCTTGATCCATTGTGGATGTTTGAGAGGTTTAGACAAGTTGAGTATCATGTCATTCCTTGATTGATCCTTTGTCTAAGAGCTCTGAGGGGGCTTGAAACCCTAAGTTTAATTGTAGTGGATGCTCACCCATCTTTGGGGAGACTAATGAGGTATGATGATTCATCCATATTGTGATGATGATTTGCACAATGATGGGAAATCTTAGTGGTCAAAATTTGGGTTATAACAAGTTGGATCCTCCGCGGACCTCATTTGCTCCACCAAGTCCTCAGCAGCCTTCTTCTCAGCGACCAGGGTGTCATTCTCCCCTTTTAACTTAGCCACCTCCTCCTGAGACTTCCTCCTCGTCTCATCGGTAGCCTTGGCCTCCTCCTTGGCCTTCTTCACCTTCTCTTCCAGGGCTGATATTGCTGCTTGGGCCTTCTTCAGCTTGGACTCAGAAGGGGAGACTTCCTCGGTGTACACGGCCGCCATCTCCAGTACCTTGATTAGTGCAGAGGCATCATGTGCCAGCATCTCCCTCTTGCTCGGGAGGTCCATTCCCTCGAGCTTTAGAGACTCTGCCCAAGTAACCTTTAAAGAGGAGCCCTCAAAGAACCTTTTATCGTGAAGGCATAGAGGAAGCTCGAATTTTCTCTTCTCCCCTGCCCGACTAAGATCCATTACCTCGTTCTGCAAGATTCGCTTGAACCTTGAAGTCCCGGGCACCAGAGAACCCTGAGCAGGAGAAGGAATAGGCGAAGAGCTCCCCGACAACAGTTGAGGAGGGGGCACACGTTGGGTAAGCCGAGTCTTTGGATTCGTCGCACCAGCCTTGCCCTTCACCAGGGCATTCTTCACCATCCTCTCATGCACTGAAGCCATTTCACCTGCAAAATCAAAACAGAAAGTTAGCAAACGATGAAAAGGATAATGTGAACAAACTAAAAAACAAAGGCTACCAAGCAATTTAAGGGCATCAGCATAAGTCTTGAACTCCATAAGCCCTTTTGTGTTGATGTAGCGGGTTTCCACTTTTTCCCCGTCGTTAGCCTCGAAGATCGGGTTCCCTTTCTTGGTCCAGCATTCCGCAAGGTTAAAACTGCCGACGTAATTCACCAATGCTGCATAGCCAGCCTTGTCATCGCCTTCCAGAATCTCCGGCTGGGCAAGATACTGGTCGGTTTCCTGGGAGAAATTAGCCCCGTCCAACAAAAGAGGAACTTCAGCACTCTGTCCGCCACCACCTTACCTTGCTCATCGTAAAGGTCATTCTCGTCCTCATCCGTCGATACTTCCCAAGCATACGTAGTATCCCGAGCTCTCTTCGACACACGTTCGATGATGTAAAACCTCTCCTTAAAATTCCTGATAGACTCGGTGAATGATTTAAACAATTTCTTCGCCTGCTTCAGCAAGACCCAGCCATACTTTCTCCCTGAAACCTGCCTCTGGAGGTGAAAGATCGTAAAGAAAAGGGGGAGGGTGACTCCTATCTTCAGGAACTCACACTTCATCTCGAAGGGATGGATGAACGCTAATGAGTTAGGATGCAGCTGTGACGGGGCCAGATCTAAGTGCACAAAGACGGACCTCTGGAAATCGGTGAAGGGCAGCCTCAACCCAATGTCTTTGAAGATTTACTCGTACATCGGGAACATCTCACTGTAGTCCGTGAAGATACGGTCGTCCTCACCTAGAAAGTGCACCTTCACTCCCCTTCTGGCCCCACGGTCATGAAGGCATCCCCAGTAAACGAGGCAAAGACAGAAACATGTTCGGCAGGCTCTGCAACCGTCCATTCCTCCGCAAAGGTCCTATCAGGAGGAGTTTCCCCGACATCATTTGGGGTGGTCGAAACTTCTGTGTCACTACTCTCTGAGGAGCTCTCCTCGAAAGAGTCTATTAGAATCTCTTGCTCGGGTTCGCGGGCCATCCTTTTTCACCTGAAAAGTAGAGGACAAAAGTGAATTCGATGATAAAATCAAATTCATCCTTCCACCGCTAGTCAAGTGAAAGGGCGCGCGAAGGGCCGAGGACGACGTCCCTGACCTAAGCCTTAATCAAATGGCACAAAAGTACTGCATGAGGAGATGCCTGGGGCAACCCCTCCTACGCATACAGGGAGATTCTCCCCAGGTCACTACCCAGAATTCCGTTTGAAGCTTCACTGTAAAATTCATAGGAACGCCAGAAACTTCATGAGCTCCATCTGTAACGCACGCACTCGTCGTCGCAACGACTTCAGAAATAACATAAATCTACAAGTTCCTAAAGCTCCAGCGACCACGACAGCAGCAGAAAGTGACAAAGCCACCGTCTACCACCAACAGTCACCGAAAACTGCTACTGTAACTACCTAGAGTCATCCTAACCGCATGCATTCTAGAAAAACAAAAGCAAAAAAGCTGGAAAATAAGGTAGAGATAAGCAACTTACGTTGTCAACGAAGCTTTAGAGGGTCGAAGATGCTGCTTGGAACTCGTACGGCGGCGAAAACGGCGGCAGAAATGGCGGCGACGAAATGGAGAACTTAGAGAGAAGAGAAAAGGAGGAGAGAGAAGCGAAAAATGCAAATGAGCAGTTTTTCCCTCTATTTATAGGCCTTCTGAAGGCACGTGCATGTGCACGAGCACACGCGGCTAGGGGGATCATCATGACCCTAGCCTAGCCATCATGACGCATTTAATGCAGCACAAGGCTCGAGGCACATGTGGCGTCCCATCTCTTCAGGTCACATCAATCGTTGGTCTCCCCGTAAGCCAGGCACACCAAAATCATTACGTATCCCGCGGGCACTAATTCCCCTGGGCATCCTAAAACGCTCTGCCTCGTCGGCAAGCCACGACTCTTCCCAAATATCCCCAGACGACAGGCTCACCTTAAGTCATCACTCCCATGCTCGGGAGCAACGACTTGGGGGTTCCTGTTCCGGACTGGACCAATGGCTAGACATGGCCCAATCCACTTCTGCTCCCAGAACGGCCCAATTGCCTAGGTCCACCCAATTGGGGGAAGCTTTTACCTTTATGCCCCCTCATCGAGCAAGCATGGTCAGATGACCCACAGGGTCACCTGCTCCTCCTCGGTATTTCCTGCCCGTCATGCACGACTCTACCATCCAGAAACAGTGCTGACGCCCGTGCCCAGAACTACATCTTTGCCCATAGCAAGGGCTAGTTTCGGGCACCTCTGCCCGTCCTAACGGCTAGTTTCTAGCAGTTACCTATTCTTCGGGAAATAGTTATTTCGCCCCGAAAATAGGGACTGTTGGCCACGCACTGGGGGCACTATAAAAACCCTCTCATTTGAGAGGGTCAGGTATTCCAAATCATCTTAAGAAACACATACTTTTGTACTTGCCTTTTTCCTCTCCCGATTCTTACTTTAGCATCGGAGTGCCTTGCAGGTACACCCTTTCCTCATCTCACACATCCAGCATCACAGACGTCTTTCTTGGCCCACTTCAGGTTCTGATCATCCGTCAAGATCATAAATCGTCACTGACATGCATTAATATACATTCACATGCATCAACATACCTATAAAATAACATAGTAATGGTCCCTAGTGCAATTGTTCCCTTATTCCAATGTAACTCTATAAGATTCACTAAGAGATTTCACCATCTTCATTGTATTTTTGCAAGTACATTATTCCTTATGGTAAGGAAGGTACTATCAACTTGGAGGAAGACATTGACGACTGTGAGGTCCAAACAGTTTTCAAAGGTGAAATATTTGAAGATTAATTATAATGGTGAAGGCTTGAGTGTCCTAAGATGAGGAAGTGAGTGTATGGGGATGTCTAAATCCAGGAGGTTAGATAAGTTAAGGTTAAAATGCTTTATTTTTTAGAAAATTAGTCACTTCAAGAGGGATTGTCAGGAGAGAGGGGGGCAACAGAGATTATGTTTAGACTGCAGTTGCCTCAGATGAGGATAGTTATGATAGTGTTGGTATAATAGTGGTATCGAGTTTGGAGACGGAAAATAGTTGGGTCTTAGAATCGTGATGCTTTTATCAAATATGCCCAAGGAAAAAATATTTGAGACTTTGAAGTCGGAAAGTGAGAAAGGTCATAAGTTATGGGAAGTGGAAAATGGAGGATCAAAGTTCATCATAAACTATTATGTTACTTTCACCGAGTCTCGTAAGGGAATGAAAATTAAAGACTTGGAGATGAAGATATTAGAAACTATATTGGAGAACACTCAATTTGAGGTGGAGGTTCCTTCTATGGGTACTAGTAATGGTGATGGAATGTTTACAGTGGCCTTTGATTATAATCGGACTTATAATAAGGTAAGAAGGGAAATTGTACCATCTCAGGGATATAATTATATTGCCTTGATTGTTATGCTTTGTATGTGGCTGAAGGGTTGCGAAAATTGAAGTGGGTATGGCGGGCACGACAAAGCAAATTGATCGGCAGCGGCAACAACATCAACAGTTGATGCAGAGGCACTGGCAAAATTGGTGTACGGAAGCACTGAGGGTGGTGGTCCGAGTCAAGCCGAAAGGTGGCGGCAACGGTCCTTCAGCAACGAGTCCAGCTCGGGCAGTTCACAGATACTAGGCATAATCATTTTTTGTTCACGGATCTATTCGTTAATGAGGCGTACTTTGGAATCTTTATGAATTTATTGGATTTAGACAATTAAAAATATGTATCTCTATCACTTTAGGAAATTTTTGAAGACCTGCAGAAAAATGGTAATCCTAGTTAACGAGGCTAGTGTATTAATTCGTGGGATTTTATTTTTGAAATTTGGGAAGTCTTTGAGGAATCTAAGGGGATTTGAAAACACTTTTGAAACAACATCGGTTTGTGTGATTCATATATAGAGAGTTAGCATGATTGGAAAACATTTGGGTAGTAAAAAAGGTTTGTTCTTTGGATCTTGAGTGACTATTTTCTTGTAATTTATTTGAAATCTTTTGCAACAATTCTTGAAAGTATAATGAATCAGAGAGTTGATCTCCCTGCAGAATAGATTATTTTGATCGAACTGATTAAACATGTTCTTTGTGCTCTCGTCTTTTATCCTTTTTTTTGTATGTTGTAAATTTGCTTACACTCTTTGACCGTTTTATATTACACTAAAGTTATTTAATTGGTTATCATTATTCTTTGTCCCACACATTATAGTTCTTGTCTTGGTGTTGATGATTTCAATTTCACAACATATAGAATTTGCTAACTTCTCAAGGACGACGAAAATTCATTACTGAATATCTTGCTCAACAAAGATATTGACAACATCATGGATGAAACAGAAGTTGTTGATTTAATACCTCGTAAGTTATGGGGCATAGAAGCTCAAACGAAGGAGCTTGAAAGGGATGTGTTCATTGAATACACAAAATGGGTTACAATAGTCAAGAATTAGAAAACTGAAGGTATGTTGTTTCCACAATAGAATGATTATTAAACATCTAAATTGGATGTGACGTATTCTACAAGTACCATACTCTTATAATATCAAAATGTATAAATAACAAAACTAAAAAAACATGAATGAGAAAAAAAAACTGCTCCACTACAGATAATCACTGTACATCAAAATTTCCTATTATCCATATTAACACTAGCCTGCAATAAGAACAAAATCAAAGCATTAAATAAGTTTTAAAAAAATAACGCAAGGTAATTTAGATACTGCATATAAAAATAATATGGTAAAAACTAATACCAGGACTTTATGATTCTCTGCAAGAACTAGAGAAAAACTATCACAAAATTTTACTATGTCAGAACTTAAGTCTCCTTTACCAATAGCTTCCATGAAACTTTTTCTATCTGGAACAAGCTTCAATCCAACCTATAATTCAATTGAGTGATTTTAGATTAAGTTTATTATCTTATGACAAAAACTATGTAACATGATGATTTAATTCTTTTATTTTTTACATTGAAAGCAGAACTTGCTAGCCAATTATGCCACTTTTTAAATGTCTTGTCGTATGAATCCCTACAAACATGTTTCATGCTCCAATCCTTATGTTCATGCAAGTTTTTGAACAATTGTACTGTGTAATCCATGCTCCTAACAAGTTGCAAATCAAATAGTTAGAAAATAATATTATAACTATAAGCAATAATTAATTAAATTAAATCTCAAATATTTCATACCTTGATAGCCATAGTAGGGAATTTGTGCAACTAGATTGAATCCTTTCTGTTTTAGTTTCAACCTCTTTTTGAATAATGCTATGTAAAAATTTGTATTTTGAAGAGTCAGAGTTATATAGAGTCTCCAACCTCTGCAATTCAGGCATCGGAGTTAAAAAACAATAATTATGAACTTGCCTGATGTTACCACCAATTCAGGCTAGTGTTTTTTTGTAGTGAGTAATTAACAAACGTGAA
This sequence comes from Lathyrus tuberosus, assembly GCA_022829125.1. Classification (NCBI taxonomy): domain Eukaryota; kingdom Viridiplantae; phylum Streptophyta; class Magnoliopsida; order Fabales; family Fabaceae; genus Lathyrus; species Lathyrus tuberosus. The sequence goes on from JALAZF010000898.1 coordinate 584,794, forward strand.
TAAAGGAAACAAGTCGATTATGAACTTACCGCGATGTTACCACCAATATCAGACTTTACAAATGAAAACGATCCTCCAAACTTATCTGAAACCATATTAAAATCAAGATTTGATATCATGATAATGATTTTTGTCAAAATTAGGTTTAAAGTAAAGTGATGATTTACATATACCTAAAACCGGTAATACAGATTTGCATACATCCAAGAAAGGTTTTGTGAGAATTTTTCCTTCTTCAGACCTTACATGCTCCAATGCCTCCAATGCAGGACTCAATATAGATCCTTCCATTCTTGTCGGTAAATACAAATATAACTATAAACATATGTATATATAATCATATATTCATCACTTAATTATCAAAAAAATATACTAGTATTAAATATGCAATATTGAATTTCTCAAGTTTCTCTCACAATCTAATATTTTCAATTGCAGAATCAAAATCAAGAGATTCATTAAATCAAGAGAAACAATAAAGTGTGTAATTAAAATTTTAAGATTTAACGTGATAGATTTTCATTATTGCATGGTAAAATCAACAAATCATCAATGTAAATCAAAAAATAAGAAAAGTTGTAGGTTTCCAGGATACCGTTATCTATTTGCGTTTTTTTTAGAATAACATACCGTTATTTCTGGGACATTTTGTGTGACCACCACAAAAAGAAAAACACCATATTTCCTTAGGTTGGGCTTTTAACAATTTGGTGTCTGAAATATATATATATATATATATATAGGGAGGGGATCAATTGACACCAGTGTCAAACATTAATTTTGACATCACATCTTATCCATTAAATAATATTTGATACAATGGCTTTTATTAACCCAATTAGTCATTATATGTCAAATATTATTTTTGACATCATATCTAATCCTATTAAATAGTATTTGATATAATGACTTTTATTAAATTAATTACTGATTCAATAATTATATTTTTTAATTAGTTAGTTAGAATATCTTAAAATCAAATGTTAACATTTAATTTGACACCAAATCTCATCCCTTAATTTTTTTAATATAAAATACCTATCTTGATTGATTTGATTTGAATATAAATTTGTTAAATTTAATCTTATTTTATTTTAATATAAAATATATTTTTTCTATTGAGATATTTTTTAAAAGCACACTCTCATTCTTTTTCATTTTTTTATATTATAAATTTTAATTAAAATTTTAATTTTATTAATTTAATCAATACAATCATAGAGTTCACAAACACCAAAAATTGCTTGATCCAAACGGTTGCACTCCAAAGTACAAGGCATGTTAAAAACGTAGATTGTTGTCCATGTTTTACTCTTCCTTCCACAACTTGGTGTCAAAATTAATGATTGACACTGATATCTAAATGGGCAGTGGCCTTTTGCGAGGAAACTCTATGTCCTAGAGGACCTCAATAAATAAATTACCCCTCAAGAGGATAAATGATAAACTCTAAGTCAAACACACTCTCCACTACTCAAAAAGCACCACACTCGTTATCACATAACATACACGACTAACTTGACCCCCCGCCGACAACCTAGCTCCGCGGACCACCACAGGGTCTCCCACCTCACGTGCACTGGTCCCTTAAACAGCCACAATAACCACCACATTGAGCTTCTCGCCGCCGTGAGGAAGCTCTCACTACCCAAATGTGTTATATACTTATAAAGGCCTCTGAGTCTCTCTGTCTTTGCAGGAGAAACACACAACATGTGCTTTTTAACCAATACAAATATAATTTAATTTAAAAAATTAAAATTTGTTTTAAAATAATATATATATATATATATATATATATATATCAAATGAGAGTGATTTTAAAATGAGAGATGAGAGGAACAAACAACAACTGTTAGATCAAGTTAATAAGAGAGATGAAATGCAAGTTAATAAGAGAGAGAATTTAATAGCCACATTAATGAATATGTTTAATCATAATTTTTGACTGATCTAACGGTTGTTGTTTGTTCTTGTCATCTCTTATTTTAAAATTCCTCTCACTTGATATGTCCCATATATATATATATATATATATATATATATATATATATATATTATTTTTAAATAAAATTTACTTTTTTAAATTAAATTATATTTGTATTGGTCAAAAAGCACATGTTGTGTGTTTCTCCTGCAAGGACAGAGAGACTCAGAGGCCTTTATAAGTATATAACACATTTGGGTAGTGAGAGCTTTCTCACGGCGGCTAGAAGCTCAATGTGGTGGTTATTGTGGATGTTTAAGGAACCAGTTCGCGTGAGGTGGGAGACCCTGTGGTGGTCCGCGGAACTAGGTTGCCGACGGGGGGTCAAGTTGGTCGTGTATGTTACGTGATAACGAGTGTGGTGTTCTTTGAGTAGTGGAGAGTGTGTTTGACTTAGAGTCTATCATTTATCCTCTTGAGGGGTAATTTATTTATTGAGGTCCTCTAGGACATAGAGTTTCCTCGCAAAAGGCCACTGCCCATTTAGTCTAATGGTGGATAGTTGAATCCCTATTTCCAATGGAGATGTGGGTCTGTAACGACTCTAACTTTTTCATTATTCATGACACATCTTCTCCCATATTTTATTTTCTTCTATACGCAGGGAATACTTAAGGGCGAGGCGATACCTCCTGTCGAGTGACTTTATGTCGTCATCTTCTCCTAGAGAGGTTTTAGGGCATCGCCCTAGGCAATCCGCTTTGCAAATATTACTACATAATCCCTCAGGTACGAGACCTTTGGCAGAAGGTGAAATGTTTTTTACCTACGAATAATGAGAGTATCCCAATAACTAGTGTTTCCCCTTGCGGGGTATTTTTTTTTACCATAGGGGTCCAGGCTTTCCTGGACAATAATGTGTAGCTCGGTTGGCGGGACGTTAAATCACTTAAGCGGGAACTCAATTGAGCCCTCTAGCAAGATTTTAAATCAAGTCTCCCGGGCTTGACATAGATCGCACCTCTTAAGCGTGGTCTATTGGAAGTGATCCCACTCGAGGAAACACAAAGCCTCTCATGCGAGAGTCTGATTAGTTTGAGGAATCTAAGTTCCTTATACGCTACAATGCATAGCCTGACTGATGAGACATTGAGTCCATCAGGCGAGACTTCTAACCTTTCCGGAGGGACCTCTATCGAGCCCTCTAGCCAGACTACAAATCAAGTCTCTGGGGCATGACATAGGCCGCGTCTCTCAGGCGTGTTTAATTAGAAGCGATCATGCCTGAAGAGACACTAAGTCCCTTAGGCGAGAGTCTGATTTGTTTGAGGAATCTAAGATCCGTAGATTCTACAATGCATAGCCTGACTGATGAGACATTGAGTCCATCAGGAGAGGCATCTAACCTTTCTGGCAGGGCCTTCATCGATCCCTCTAGTAAGATTGGAAATCAAGTATTTAGGGCTTAACATAAGTCGCGCCTATTAAGCCTGTTTTATTGGAAGTGATTATGCGTGAAGAGACACTAAGCCCCTCTAGCGAGAGCCTGATTAGTTAGAGGAATCTAAGTTCCTCATGCGCTGTAATACATAGCCCGACTGATGAGACAGTGAGTCACTCAGGCGAGGCTTCTAACCTTCCAGGGGGACCTTCATCAAGCCCTCTAGCAAGAGCAGAAATCAAGTCTCGGGAGCTTGACATAGGTCACACCTCTTAGGCATGTTTTATTGGAAGCGATTCCGCTTGATGAGACACTAAGTCCTTAAGCAAGATTCTGATCAGTTTCAGGACTCTAGGTTCCTCAGATACTGGAATGCATAACCCGACTAATGAGGCACTGAGTCTATCAGGAGAGGCTTCTAACATTTCAGGAGGGACCTTCATCGAGCCTTCTAGCAAGACTGGAAATCAAATCTTCGGGGCTTGACATTGGTCGCGCCTTTTAGGCGTGTTTTTTTGGAAGTGGTTCCTCCTAAGGAAACATTAATCTGTCAGGCGAAAGTTTGAGGAATCTAAGCTCCTCATGCGTTGTAATGCATAGCCCAGGTGATGAGACACCGAGTCCCTTAGGAGAGGCTTCTAACCTTTAAGGAGGGACCTCTATCGAGCCCTCTAGCAAGACAAGAAATTAAGTCTTTGGGGCTTGATATAGGTCACACCTCTTAGTCGTAATTTTTTTGAAATAATCCTGCTCGAGGAGACACTAAATCCCTCGGGCTTGTATATTTTGGTCAAGTTAAAACAACCCCAGAGGACGACAAGGATCCTCCGATGAAGTTTCTCCTTTTCTGCAAGTATGATAGTTCCTTTAGTACTAGGTCTTCATCCTGCATCTCCCTTGACTTTACCTTGGAGTTGTATCTCCTTGCGGCCCTGTGTTTTACACCAAACTCTCATACATGGGCTAATTCTCGTAGTATGTATATCAGGTCCGCCGCAAATTTTAGACCTATTTTGTTTTCTTCTTTGTTGAAATGGGTTTGTCTCCATGATGGTGTCTCAACCTCGGCGTGTAACATTGCACCTGCCCCATAAACCATGGAAAATAGGGTTTCCTTGGTAGTGGATTGTGACATGGTATGGTACGACCATAATATCTCATGGAATAGTTCCTCCCACAAACCTTTGGCGTCGTACAGTTTCTTCTTGAGTCCTTTGAGAATTACTTTGTTCGCTGACTCTACATGACAGTTGGCTTTAAGGTGTACCAAGGACACAAATTTTGTCTGCACGCCCAAGTCTTTACAAAAGTTAGTAAACACAGTGTTTTCATATTGGGTCCCATTTTTCGAAACAATGGCTTCGAGGAGTCCATATTGACACATAATCCTTTGCCAATAGAAGCACCGTACTTTTTCTACTGTTATTTTGGGCACTGCCCACGCCTATTTCCATTTGGTGAAGTAGTCTAATCCCACTATCATGAATTTCAATTGACCCGGTGCCAAGGGGAACTGGCCCAGGATATCCACTCCACATTGGTAGAATGGATAGGGTAAGATCATCAATTGAATAAGCTCTGCTAGAGTGTGGTGAAGGACAGCATGTCTCTAGCATTGATAACACTTTTTGACGAAGGTGATGTTGTATTTCATTAGAGTGAGTCATTAATACCCTGTTCTTTACTTGTGAGAAAGAGCTTTTCTGCCTATGTGATTTCTACAAGCTCCTTTATGAACTTCTACGAGTACTAGAGCGATATCATTCTCTCCTAAGTACCTCAGCATGAGAGTATCCTTCCTCATTCTGTAAATTCTCCCGGAGAGTAGGATGTACTTGGCAGATTTTCTTCAAATCTTTCTAGCTTCTCCCTCATCCGGCATGGGTTTGCACGACTGTATGTAGTACAGTATGGGTGACATCCAACTGGACTCGGCGACGAGTTCTAAGGATTGTGTTTTATAACTCCCTAGAAATTTTATTAGAATTTCATTAGAAATTTAGGGTGCTTTGTGATTTAGTGTGTTATTATTTTGAGTTTTTTAAAATAAAATAAGAGTTTATTAATATAATAATGATAATGATAATAATAATAATGAAGAATAGAAAGTGTTGTGGTTATTTAGAAATTATGAGCTAAATAATGAGATTTATTAAAATAAAAGAAATTAGTAAGAATAAATAAAGAAAATAAAAATAAAACTTATTTTTCTATTTAAGGGTGGGGGAAGTTTAGAGAGCGTGCCAATGGAGAAAAAGAAGAAAAAGTTTAGGCAATCCTAGAAGAGAGATTCCAAGGTTTGGAACTTCCATCATCGAAAAGCTCTAGAATTTCAGCTTAATCGAGGTAAGAGGGGGGTGCGATTATTTCATAATGGATGTTTAAGCTTAGGGATAGTGGGGAGTCCCTTAACCCCTTTCTCTTGTATAATTTTATTGATGAATTATGTGAGGTTTGTGCAAAACTTCCATGATTGTGTTATTTGTGGATACTTATTTTGTATTATTGATGTTGATTTTGTTATTATTGATGTGAAATTTGTGTAAATATGAGTTGAATATTGGATTATTGATGTTCATATGTTATGTGATGATTTGATGGATAAAACATGAATAATTGATGTTGTATGTGTTAGATTAATATTCTTTGATGTGAAATGTGTTGCTTATTAGTGTATATTGAGTTCTGAATTTTTATTTGACACAAAATCAGAGATGAGTGAGGTTTGGATTATTTTTTATGGAAAAACACAGAAATCGCATTGTGCAGTGGTGACGCGCGTCACCTAGGTGATGGTCTCACCGTTACTGCATCGGCGATGAAGACGCAAGACCATCAGTGATGATGGGCATCACACATATGACAGCCGAATAGTCAGATACAATGAGTCTCTCAGGCAAGGCTTATATCATATCAGGAGGGACCTCTATCAAGTTGTCTAGAAATATTGGAAATTAAGTCTCTTGGGCTTGATATAGGTCGCGCCTCTTAGGACACATCAAGTCCCTTAGGCATGCATATTTTGGTCAAGTTAAAATAGACCTGGAGAACGACAATGATCCTCTAGTGAAGGTCCAACTATGTATATTTCCTCGAGACGCGACAATGATCTTCTAGTTCAAGGATCTTCGTTACGAAGTCCAACTATGTATATTTCATTAAGAGGCGGCAAGGATCTTCGTAACAAAGTTCAACTATGTGTATTGCCTCGAGGGGCGGCAAGGAACTTAGTTACAAAGTCCAATTATGTATATTGTCTTAAGAGGCAGCAAGGTTCTTCGTCACAAATTCTAGCTATGTATATTGTCTTAAGAGGAGGAAACGATCTTTGTCACAAAGTCTAGCTGTGTGTATTTCCTCGAGGGGTCGCAAGGATATTTGTCATGAAGTCTAGCATAAGAGACATCTTAAAGAAGGATTATCCCTGGTAAAAATAAAACGCATGAATGATTGTTTAGAATTACATTGACATAATGTAATCCTTTTACATTGGAGACATTGTCCATAGATAATGTGTTGGTGTAAGCCCTAGAGGCAAATACTTTTGGTACTTGTATCAAATTATTTATTATTAATAAAAGGCATTTCTTTATTATATTTGTTTTTCCATAATAATAAAGTTCCAAGAATAGCTAGTCCATTTAATGAAATATTAAATGTGACTTAATCATGAGATCCAATTAAACATAAAAGGACATTATTCTTAAAGTATTTGTAGTTGAGCTTTACTGTGAAGTGGGATAACCTTAAAGCATTAAGACTATTATGTAGATAGACTGATGATCACATCTCATGGATCATGAATAAGGAGTTATCAAGTATTAACATAGGTATGAATATTAGGAGTAATATTTATACTGGATTGACCCGCTATGAGAGTACTACATAGAATGTTATGCAAAGTGTCATAAGTTACTCTTATGGTGATAGTGATGTATACCACCCTTCGACCTGAAACCACTATGGATCCTAGAGGTAGAGTCGAGTACTTTATTGTTCATCTAACATTGTCCGTAACTGGATGACCATAAACACAGTTGATGGGTACTCCACAAAGCATGCTGAGGGACATAAGTGACCTAGATGGAATTTTCCCATCTTGCATAATAGGATAGATTTCTAAGGGCCCAATATTGAACTGGACAAGGATGACACGGTATGTACCTTGTGTTCAAAATAGACATAAAGGCAAAGAGGTAATTATACACACAAGTATTATCACAAAAGATTTTGTCAGATCACATGACATTTTTCATGACTTGGGTAGCAGTGATGTGTTGCTAGATACTGCTCACTGTTTATTATGTTAAATGCATGATTTAATATGATTGCCAACATCACAAAAAACTACGGGGTCACACACATAAGGACAAATTGATAAGAGGTAGAGTAAATAAGGAATACCTTAAGGTATGGTGCACTTAAGTAAATGTAGAACACCGTAAGGTACGATGCACTTAAGTAGAATACGGAATGTGGCAAGGTACCACACACTTAGGTGATATACGGTACACAATAAGATATGGTGTGCGTGCACTTAAGTGGGCTTTTTAGCTTGGAGCCCACAGGAGTGGTTCTATAAATAGAGCCCTTATGCAGCTAGCACTAAAACTGAAGGAATCTGTTCGTATGGACTGAGTAGAGGCGTTGTTCATCATTCAACATTCGTGATCACTACTTCTATTCAACATTAAAGGTTTTATCGTTACAAGAGGTAACCGTTTCTATTACTGATCATGCCCATTCGTAAGGATCACTAAAGGGAAAAAAATTAATTTCTAATGCGTTTTGGATCGTGATTTCCCTTCATAACGACCATTCTAAAAGAGGTCTTTTTCGACAGGTGAGCTGATATGAAGTTGGTATGGGCTTGAGATTTAATGGCTCCCTCAAGATTGACTGGATATCGTATTTTGAGAGTTCTACTGACCAAGATGTCGCTACGTGAAAAATGACACAGAGTCGCCACCGAATTTTATTTATTCCAAAAGGAAATGGAAAATAACGATAAAACCCCCTAAAGGTGAAGAATGGTCTCACAACCAAATTTGGGTTCGGAAGTCAGTTATCTTAGGGGAAGATATTAGCACCCCCTCACATCCATCGTACTCTCTGGGAACCATCTAAGTTATCTAAGATCGAATGTATGTTTTAATCTAAAAGTCTACTTGCTTAAGGGAAATAAGGTTTTTTTATTAGGGTGCTCGCCAAGGATTGGGGCCCTTGTGCCTACGTATCCTCGTTGTGAGGAATCAGAGCTCCGTAGTTCAGAGGCTTGAGAAATAGTTGTGTGTTGGTTGATTTTATACCTTGAAAAAGGGTTTTCGAATGATGCCCTAGAGTGAAAAAATAAGTTTGGTGTGTTGATGTTGTTTTTAGGGTTTTGAAATAAAGTTGTTCATGATTAAGATTACACTAAAGACTATGGGTAGAGGTGAATATTTCGAACGCCCAAGCCGAACGTCTTGTATTTAAAATACTTGGAGTGAGTGTATGGGAAGTTCCATTCTCACTCCTTCTCCACCACTTAAGGCTCATGGCGCGCAATCGTAATCGTATTTTATTGTGTTTTTGGATTTGTTGAGAAAAATGTCACTAGACGTTGGATCAAGGGTTTTATTGCTTATTAAGAAAATGATTGGAGTGATGCGAATAAGGTTGATGGCGATGCACGAGGCAATCGGCTTACAAGTTGGGGTATGGCTTGATATGTGGATCAAGAATGCTTTTAGGGTTCGGTCCTAATTCCTAAGACATCTAACTAGCGAAACAAAGGAAAACAAGATAACAAAGTACATCAAATGGGGTAAGGATACATGAAAAGATACAAGGGATAATCAACGCAAGAAATAAATAGGCCTCATTGTAAGGTAGCCTAAGAGGAAGTCGTGTGTGTGTGCAAAGTGTCCTAAACTAAACAATGAATAACAACACTACAAGTTCAAAGGATTACAAGTGATGCAATGGTAACCACTTTGCGATTTAAGATCACAAGTCTCGGATGACGATTCTATGTCATGCCTAGGTCACGCACGAAGTCTAAAGGGCTCTTACAAATCTCATGCCTCAAACTAGAATCAACATTTAAAATTTTTGTCTTTTTAATTATTATTTTTTTTCATTTTCCAATAATAAAGAAAAAATCTATAAAAATCAAAAACCATTTAATCATGAAATTTAAAACTACTAACTTAAAGATTTTAAAATTAATAACTAAAGACTTTAAAATTACTAATTAAAAACTTTAAAATAATTAAACTAAAATGCCCTTTTTAAAAAAAAATAATACATAAAAAAACTTTGTTATTACTAAACTAAGACTTTTTTAAAAAAAAACATTCTAAAAGCAAAGTAACTCTAAAATCATACTCTTGAAACATTTAAAAAAAAAACAGCAAAGAAAAAAACAAAATGGGCTAGATTGCATTGTACAAGATGAGGCCCAACAGGAAATAACACAGGTGGGGTGGGTCAGCCTTGACCCGTTTGGATTACTTCACGTGGCCATGAAAAAACAACCCTAAAAACAAAACTGCAGCCGTTACCATGAACAAAAATACGGAGAAGGAAAAAAAACGTAAAAGGAAAAGAAATGTTTAACACACGCTCAGAGAAACAAAACCCTCAAAAGCGTACATCACCCTATCAATTCAATCCTCGTCTCTTCTCTCATTCCATCCCTCTCACTCGCGTTTTTTTCTTTATCCTTTCAAACTGGACCTCTCTCGATCAGTTTCTCTCATCTCTCTCAATTTGTTTCACTCTTGCGTGATTCTAAGCTCATATCTCCTAAACCCACAATATACCAGATCCTAGAAAAAACAAAATCATAACCAAACTCAAAGGTGGTCACACGAAAACCGCCTTCAGAAGGAGCTCAGAAGGGGTGGCGACGCACATGGTGGTGCGTTTCGTAGTTCAGGGAAGACTCCCTTCAGCAGCTTTCCCTCAGCCACAAAGTTACTCAAAATTTGAGGAAAAATGGGGAAATTGATTCTATCCAGAAGACTATAGAACCGACTCACACAAGACCAAACAGGTTCGAAACATAACTCATAACCGCAACAAAAATCTGAAAGAGAACGATGGACTATCAGTTAAAGAAAAAGCAGGGCGAAGGTCGAAATAATCATCAGTTAGTTAATCGCATCATAAAGAGAACACGAAATGTGGAACGGTTACCTATTAGAAGTTATCAGTGCAATGTCTCCAAAGGTAAAATTTCATCTCTTTGAACTTTGGCTATTTTCTCTTTATGCTTTGTTACTATTGTTGATTGTAACACCCCACTTTCCCATTTTACAAAATAAGTAAATACTACGAAAATAATCAGAGTTTACAACAACAGTAGGATGCCACATAATTAAAACCAACAACAAAAACTCCTTTTTCATTAATAAGCAGCAGAAATAATTGTTTTATTCAAATTTCGGCCACTTGCCAATAACACCAAATATCCACATCAGTCGTGGTCCACCATATTCAATTAAAAAATGATACGTAACAAAACAAATAAAGAATAACAACTGATAAAATCCCCAAAATTCCTGTGTTACGTATCAGAGCGACTCCTAAGACTCGATCAAGCAACACGCACTCCATGCATACTCAAGTACCTGGATTATCTGTACTTCCGAAGAAGCACAGACGCAACAAACAACAAAGGGGTGAGAACTACATTCAATAAATAATGGTGTATAATACATGCTAAAGGTAGTACTCACACAATCATATATCAGTAACACACCATCATGACATACTTGTCATTTTCATTCATATTTCACCAAACACATAATAATGCAATGCGACTCAAAGACATCAACACAATGCATGTGGTACCAATACACCATGGTTCATTCAATAGAACCCGGATAAATCACATACACCCCTACTTGGCAATGATTTATCTCCACCACACTCTACATTGGAGTTCGGATGAATCACATACACTCCTCCTGAGCAATGATTCACCACCACCGACACCATGAATGCATGACAGTAAATATGCATGCAACACACATGTATGACGACAATCATATATCTTTCAGATCCTCCTGATCACACGTAAGCCATACGCTTACCGTAATTCACACAAGAATTACCTCACCTGTAACACAACATCATCACACACAAATTATGCATAATAGACTATCATCAAGTAAAATACACGATCCTCATTGATCCCACGTGAGTCATACACTCACCGTAATTCACCAAGAATTACCTCTGCTATCACAAGACAACTCGCACCTCACCCAAACAATGCCACCCAACACATTCTGCACGCCTCACAAGGCACTCGTCCACTAATTAGCTAATTACTAATTAATTCACTAAAATTACTAAATTAATTATTTTCATCACCAATTACATATTTCTCAGATTCTGGCATCTTTACCCAACCTCTCAAACCAAAAGAAACTGCTTCCGACGCGAAAAAGGGAAAGAAATTGCGAAACGACAAAATTCTGCACTCTCGCTGGACATACGCGTATTGCCCTGTGTCATACATGTATTGCCAGCTCCCTCACCCAGCCCATACGCGTAATGCCCCATTTGCCTACACCATTACGCGTAATGCCTCCCCCATTACGCGTAATGCCCAATCATGTTACTCGTCTCATACGCATTCCAGCAGAAGGCCGTGCCAAAGCCCCCTTTTGGCCCTCCAATACGCGTATTGCCTACGTCTGTGCCCAGCATTACGCGTAACACACTCCCTGTTACGTGTAAGGCCATATCTATTACGCAAACTTGCTTCCTCCACACCAGTCTGAGCTCTGCTACGGGATCCTCACTTTTCACTCCAAAACAGTCCTAAAATTAGTTCTACATCAAGTTTAGGCCCTAACATTCATCTTACATCTTTCACCTATCATTACTAATCAAAATTTACAGGCCTTAGATCTAATTCGTCCTCTCAACCTGCATCAAAATAGGATTATGGCTAAACTGCCCCTAATTATAGTTAATGTGTATTTTTCCTTATTTTCCTCCCACTAATCATATTCTAATTAAATCAGATTTTTAATTAATAATAATAAAATAATATTAATAATAATAATATTAATGATATTAATAATAATAATAATAATATTATTATTAGGCATAATAATAATAATAATAATAATAATACATTCCATACTACTATTATTGGATATGCCCCCACATTATTCATTATTATCTTATTATTATCCCTACGCACTCAAACACACACCCTTAACAAGGCCAAACAATTCAAAATAACACACGACGATTAAATAATCAAAATAGGGTGTTACAACTCTCCCCCACTTAAATTATTTTCGTCCTCGAAAATATACCTGATGGAAACAATTCCGGATACGACTCTCGCATCCTGCTTTCCAATTCCCAGGTCACATTTCCTCCAGCAGCTCTTCCCCAAGCTACTCTCACCAGAGGAATCTCCTTTCGTCTAAGTTGTTTCATCTTGCGATCCTCGATTCTTATCGGCATCGCCTCCACCGCAAGATTATCTCTTATCTGCACCTCATCCCTCTGGGTAACATGAGATGGATCAGATACATACTTTTGAAGTTGCGACACATGAAACACGGCATGCGAGTTCGGAAGTTCGGGTGGAAACGCCACCCTATAAGCAACTGCACCTATCTTTGCAAGATCTGATACGGTCCAATAAACTTAGGATCTAACTTCTTTGATTTCAATTCATGTCCCCCACAGTCACTGGATTGACTCTCAGGAACACGTGATCACCTTCACTGAATTCCAAGTCTTTCTCCCGGTTGTCATGATAACTTTTCTGTCTACCCTGAGATGCTTTCATCCTATCACGGATCATCTGAATTGTCTCAGTAGTCTGTTGTACAATTTCTGGTCCAAGCACCACATTTTCACCAGTCTCATACTAACACAGGCGCGTCCTACACCTCCTACCATACAAAGTTTCAAAAAGGTGTCATTCCAATGCTAGAATGGTAACTATTGTTATACGTGAACTTGATCAATGGCAAATGAGTATCCTACGCACCACTTTTCTCCAACACACAGGCTCTTAACAAATCTTCCAACGACTGAATAGTCCTCTCTGACTGACCATCGGTCTGTGGATGATAAGCCGAGCTCAACTTCAATTTAGAACCCAAGGCTTCCTGCAAACCCTTCCAAAACTCTGAAGTAAACCTCGGATCTCTATCCGATACTATGCTCGACGGAACACCATGCAACTTCACAATTACTCTGATATAAATCTCCGCCAGCTTTGACAATGGAAAACTGATGTTAATTGGTATAAAATGTGCGGATTTTGTAAGTCAATCCACCACTACCCAAATAGCATCAAAGCCTCTCGCCGTATTTGGCAAACCAGTAACAAAATCCATAGTAATACTATCCCATTTCCATTCCGGAATCTCCAACGGTTGCATTAACCCCGAAGGTTTCTGGTGCTCCACCTTTGACTTCTGACATGTCAAACAAGCTTAAACAAACTGAGCTATGACCCTCTTCATACCAGACCACCAAAACAACTTCTTTAAGTCATGATACATCTTCATCGCTCCCGGGTGAATACTTAAGCTACTCCGGTGGCTTTCTTTCAAGCTCACTTTTCTCAACTCCTCATTATCCGGCACACAAATTCTGCCCCGGAATCTCGAAACACCCACATTATCCACCTTAAAGTCACTATCAGGATTGTCTCCTCCTATAGGTATCAAATCCACTAACTTCACATCAAGTCTCTGATTCTCTTTAATTACATCCAAAAAGTTATTATTTATCTTTAGCATACCCAATCTAACACTCTCAGGTGTCGTCTCACACACCATACTCAAATCTCTAAACTGCTCAATCAACTCCATTTCTTTCACCATCAATGCTGACATAAGAATTATTTTCCGACTCAAAGCATCTGCTACAACATTAGCTTTTCCTGGATGATAACTCGAATTAAGGTCATAATCGTTCAGGAACTCTAACCCTCTTCTCTGCCTCATATTCAATTCTTTTTGGTCAAATAGATACCTAGGACTCTTTTGATCACTGAACACTTCAAATCTTGATCCATACAGATAATGTCTCCAAATCTTCAATACAAAAACAACCGCAGCTAATTCAAGATCCTGAGTAGGATAATTCCCCTCATGCACCCTCAATTGCCGCAAAGCATAAGCTACTACCTTTCCATCTTGCATCAACACTCCGCCTAATCCCGTCTTAGATGCATTACAATACACCACAAAAGGTTCACTTGGACTTGGTAGAATTAATACTGGTGTCGTAGTCAACTTCTTCTTCAATTCCTCAAAACTTTCCTCACACGCTGCATTCCACACAAAAGCTTGACTCTTCCTAGTCAACTGAGTCAACGGTAAGGCCAAATTAGAAAACCCTTCAATAAATCTCCTGTAATAACCTACTAACCCAAAAAAAACTTCTAATCTCAGTCACCGTCTTTGGAGGTTCCCACTGAAGCACTGCACTTACTTTAGACGGACCCATGACTATCCCATTATTAGGATTAACATATCTCTCGCAACTCACCCTTTGGAACTTTGCAACCCATTTGTTATTATTCAGTGCCTGCAATGAAATTCTCAGGTGCCCTACACGATCTTCCTCTACTCGGAATAGACCCATCAAAACGTCATCAATAATTGCCACACAACTGAATTTAGATAAGCATGAGATACGAAATTCACGTACTCCCTACATACACCCGACGTATTATCCGTTCCAAAAAAGCATCATTGCCTTCCTACAATGTCCGTAACAAGTTCTGAACACCGTCTTCCAACTCTCATCCTCTTTCACTTGAATCTGACGATATCCCGATCTCAAATCACCTTTACTAATA